>OV281346.1:11277500-12527500 GCA_923062675.1 Marasmarcha lunaedactyla | reverse complement strand
GAATTAATTAAAGCATGCGTTATAGTTTGGGAAATCCTACACATACATGATCAAATTTATATTCAAAATAACTTGATATAAAATTTACATAAAAGTCGGTTCGGATTAGTTTGAAAGTTTTGAAAGAAACTCTTTAAGTTTAAATTAGCGTCCAATAGGACTATATTTATGTAAAGTTCCGCGTACGATTCCTATCTTTTTTAAGTAAATTTAAAACAATGTCAACAGCGTGTCTAATCATACTACGTTTTCTTTCAGATGTTTTTAATGGTTGGTACGATTTTAGGCCCTGGTACTATTTTTCTTATGTTGATTGGTGCAATCAATGCGATATTGGGCATCAGTAACCTAAATGCATTATTTTTGAATTTAACGCCTTTGGTTATCTTCGTCGCTGTTTGTTTGACTTGTAAATCGGAAGTGCAGGTAAATTGCTTTCAGTCATTTATATAAAAAGATAAGTTAAAATTATTCTCGTACAACATTGTAGTTATTTGAAATTAATATAAATTGTTTTTTATTCGAAATATTTGTTAGGCGTTTGACGTTCTATAATCTAAGTTAAAACTATTCTCTCGTTGTTGTTTTGTATACTGATTTTCATGTATTTGTTTCAGCTAATGGTAGCGAACGCAATCACATGTCTATACGTATTGGTGATGATGATTGTTATCATCGGAATGATCCTACAAATAGTTGAGGATGGTTGGCTTGCGCCCTCTAGTTTATTCGTGGTGCTAACATTTGCTATATTCTTTATAACTGCTGCTTTACATCCTCAAGAAATACATTGTCTGTTGTACATAACGGTGTACTATATTACTATTCCCAGTATGTACATGTTGCTAATTATTTATTCGTTGTGTAATTTAAATAACGTATCTTGGGGTACTCGTGAAGTCGCTCAGAAGAAAACAGCTAAGGTGAGGAACATTTTAAATATAAGACTTATGTAATTAATTATTGATTTAATATTATGACATAAAATACATATTTAACAAATATTATAGGAAATGGAAAATGAAAAGAAAGAAGCCGAAGACGCAAAGAAGAAAATGGAATCACAGTCATTGTTGAAATATTTTGGTAATGCAGAAGAAACAAGTGGCAGCTTGGAAATAGGAGTGGCTGGTTTGTTCAAATGCATGTGTTGCACTAACCCTAAAGACCATAAGGACGATTTACATTTGTTGCAAATTGCACATACGATGGAAAAGATTGAAAGGAAATTGGAGGCTTTGTAAGTTTGTAAATTGTTAACATTTATCTGTATCTTGTTCATCTAAATATACTCGCATCAAAAAAGTCCCCATTCACGGAAGAAAGGTCTAATATTTTTTAATTGGTTAAAATATTTTGAAATAAATTATCACGCATTTGTTCTTTATTTAAGAATACATAATTTAAATGTATAAATCTAAAAATCTTCTTTTCTTTTTTTATATAAAAACGAAGTTTAATCATAGGTGAACCTCATTCTTGTTTCTACCGCAAGGCTGTTTTAATAAATTTCTCTAAAATTGTTCATTTGAAAAATACCAGGTGGACTGTCTGAAATCTTGCGAGCAAGACTAGTGTTATTTACGTGAGGAGGGATATTCTACAAGGCAAATTGCATCCAGAATCTTCGTTTTTCTAACTCGCGTCTTTACTTTAGAAAAAGGACTGTTCGCGCAATCTATCAGCTCGGTCCAAGGGTGTCACTTAGAAGTAAATTTAAGGAAATAAATATTCTAACCTTCCATTCACAATATATTTTAGAAAATTTAATGTATGTAAAAAAGAACATAACCTGGTTCAAAAGAAAAAAAGATCTGCACAATGTTAACACAAGAGGAAGAAATATGCTGGCAGCTCATAATAGTAGGCTTCATAAAGTCACTAACTCATTCATGGGTCAATGTATATGCTTTTATAATAAGGTTCCTGAGGATATCCAAGTTCTTCCTATTGACAAATTCAAAGAAACTATAAAGGAGAAGTTGTGTGCTAGAGCATATTATAATCTATCCGATTATTTGGATGATAAAAGCCCTTGTGTATAATCCCCTCATTAACAGGATTGTACTTGTATTTGTAACAAAGCATGTGTAATGTGTCTGTATGTTCGATGAGTTCTTCGTCCCGATGAATATCTAAAGCGTCATTGTCACTAAAGTACGTCTTCTTATGGTAGCGTCGGGTGACGGGTCGCTCACTTCCCTCTAATATGGTTGAGGAGGGCGATTGCTGGATCCCGCGTAAACTCGTGAACGGGTGCCGTTTGAGGGTGTTCGTCGTTTGAATACTTGGAGGGAGGTAGACTTGCCGAGCTAACAGATGCAGAAAAGAATAATTTTGTATAGACATAAAGAGACTCTGTAAATTTATTTTGAAAAAAATTTACCCGTGAAGTTTCTTGCCAGTTCTTCTTCACGAAGGTTTTTTCGAACTGGTGGTAGAATCATGTTTTATTTGAAGTCAATAAGAACAAGTAATTTTCAATGTTGAGAAATAAATATTTCATTTCATTTCATTAAATATTTCATTTCATTTCATTTCACTACCCTGCAGTTGTACTTGAGCATGGGCAACCTGGATGATCGACATTGCAGTGGTCGCCCTGCTGTCCTAAGCGATGTTCAGAAGCGCGAGATCCAAAAATCAACTCTACTAAACTGAGAATAGAGCTGCGAGCTGCTACTGCACTGGATATTAGCACTAAGACCATTCGTAATTGTTTTCACCACTTTGGGTTACGATCAAGGAGACCCTGACGAGATCCTCTGAATACACGGAAACTACATCGGCGAAAATTGCAGTGGGGTAGGCCGCTTCAAACGACGTAGATGAAGAAGAAGATATCTGTCGTAATTGTCTTTTCGTTGACGAAACACGGATTAGCGCGCATCCTGTAAACGACGTGTCCGTGTCTGGAGACGGCCTGGGAATTCCGAAATACAAAGAACTGCCACTGGAACCATTCAGCAAGGCGGCACATCGATATCTTTTTGGGGCGGAATAATGATTGGAGCTCGAATGCCCTTGATCCCGTACCAAGGCTCTAAGGCAGCTATTATCGATGGAATTATCAGACCATTCAGGATAAATTATAGCAACCAATTCTTGTTGGTCGACGATAATGCGCTCAGGCTCTAAAGGCATATCGAGCTCAACGAGTGAATCGAGCACGCATGGGACGCTCTCAAGCGAGCTGTTTGTATTCGTCAGCCACCTCCAAGAACTCTGTCAGCGATCAAGGAAGCCGCCATTGAAGAATGGGAAAGGTTACCGCAATAACTATTGGATAGCTTGATCTACAGCATGCTCAGCAGGTTTTCCGCATGCGTTCGAGCCAGGGGAGTAGTTATTTTGTATTAAATTTGTAAATAAAAGCATGAAAAATTACTAAAATTATTTTCTTTAATTAAATATTTGCATTTCTTAGAATCACAATTTCATAGAGATTGATAAACCAATATTTTTTAATAAAAAAAATAAAAGAATATTTAGGTTTTTCATATGCAAATTATGTGTTTTTAGATGTTAAAGCAATAAATAATTAATTCCTTACTTATATTTTAACACGAGAAAAAAATATCTCAACCAAGTGAACGCGGACTTTTTTTGATTTGATGTGTGTATTATTTGTCTAGGGATTTATTATTATTATTATAAATTCACATACCAAATATTTTTCTAACGAAGATACTATTACTGAGATGCGATGTTGACTAAATACGTGAATATAATAAACTTTACATATTGCCTATTACCGAACTTATCATATTTTAAATTAAAAAAAGTCTATTGAAAACCACTAGTGTTATTTTGATATATAAGCTCATCGTAGTATTATATGGACTATGAAGACAAGTAACGTAATTAATTTAGTGTAACTTAACCATTAGATTTTTTGTTTAGATTAGACTCAATGTCTAACTTGACAACGGGCACAAGATAAATAGCCCTTGGTCTTATTAATTACCTATCTATACATTGGCCTACTGAATACGGTGTATATAACTTTGATATAGCATAAGTTAAATCATATTAAATCAAATATAAGATATGTTAAAAACAGAAAAAAGGTAATATGATTATGTTTTTACATTAGATCTATGACTTCCGATAATATGTTACACTTTTATACCCTGTAATAAAATGTTCAGAAGCTAAATGAACAATACTTTATATTTTTAAATATTTGTGACAGAGGAGCTCCAGCGGACACCGAACAGCCTTCTCAACGGCGACGATCATCAATGGCTTTACGAAGCGATTCCTTGGCTATGTTGCCCGAGTATGAAGAAAGCGAGGAATCCATTGAATTGCCTAGGGTATGTTATTTTTATATTTATTCATACCGGACTTTTCTTATATTCCAAAAGTTCGCAAATGAGTGATCCACCTGAATCAAACCAAATGAGATGTTATGAAATTGTTGATGGGGAATTATTTGGGGTGCGAACTATGAAGTGTCACTACTATGTGAAGTCGAATGCGTAGAATTAAATATCCAAGTTAAAACGAATATGCGCTGTCACTTAAGCACGTACACGAACTTCATATCTTATACGTTTTGATCTTAATATAAACCAAAGAAAACATTGTTGGTCGAATTTGGAGGCTATTTTAAGGTTGATCAAATTAAATTTTGGCCTGATGACAAGGCTGGACTATGTCGACACAAAAAAATGCTTGCAAATTAACAAATTGTTTGAGGTAAAAAAAATCTGGGTATTACAAAAATTTCCATTCGAACGAGAACAACTCAACTTATGATTCCTCGGCTAGTGACATGCTCATATGCCCTGGTTATTTCGGTAGCAAGCACGGTTGCTGGAGCTCTTCCGATGACTTCAAAATATATACGCACGACTTGAACCATTTGAAAAGGCATGATTTATTTAAAAAATGTGAGTTATTTTGACCCAAAATGTTTTTGACGATTAAAAGATTTAATTTAATATTGAAATTATATAGATTAGAAAACAAAAAAGAATCATATATCTTACTATAAAATATATTAGTTTTTTAAATATTGTTAGCTTACTGACAAAATATATAAAATATTTTACTATTACAGTATGCGTGTAAACGCTTTACTACGACGCTATGAGGCGTTTGGACATATTTTATCCATACATATTTTATTGTGATTTGCACGTTGTGACGTCAGAACCCGGTACCGTTTTGTATGGAGAGTTTTTCGGCGACTCGCATTTTTTTGCTCCTCAAACATATCGCTGTATCTAGAAAGAAAACTTTTGATTGTAAACGTAATGTTGCTTTGCAATATTTCTTTACTGTTGATCAAAAATACTGAAATTCGTATTTTTTTTTGTAAAGTGCGACTTTTAATCCAGCAAAACCATTGATTATTTTTAATTTAGACGTAACAGGCCTTTGTCTGTATCGCCTGTATACCCAGTCAGATAAGACTGCTAATCGCCTTTATTTCAGCTTAAACATATGTAACGCAAACCCTTCCAAAAATTCGATCAAAACCGTAACCAGTCTCTCAATATCCGCTACGGAAGTGTTCTTGACGTCTGCTGTATATTAAACGTCATCGTCACATAAGATTGTGGCGGACATCAAACAAGAATTCTGCGGTACCTATAGCGTATTAGCAGAAAAATACAAAAAAACGGGCCCATTTTAAAGCCATTGTTAAAAATCTAACAAATAATTTAATTTAATTTGTGACGTCTTCGCTTGTGTCTCCTTAGGGAATGGTATTGGTTCTGTTCACGAGGAAACAACCTGGCCAGTGGTTATGAACGATTTGCTATGAATAATTAAGGAGAAGCTGTGAAATGGTGTGACTTCACCAAATATCTGCGAGGATGCGTAGCGATGCAATTTCTTTTAGGTCTGCGCGAACGGCGTGTTTGAAGTCCTGAAGGGCAATTCTCATTCAGTGTCATTGCGTCTCGATATATCTCGAATTCGAGAAGCAAGCCTTAAGACATTTTCATCGCTACCGCTCTGATACCGTCAGTGGTTTGATGGTGTGCACGAAAACTTCAACTTCATCGTTGAACTTCGTGGCCTTACATATGTAATGTCAAAGTTGCAAAGATTATCAAAATTATATAAAAGGAAGAGAATGTGTGTTTTCACTCGTAAGTTTCGGTGCTAAGTACGAAGTGACATCATCTTGTAAATAATACTTTTGTACTATTATTACTAACTAACTATTACTTTTGAAATATCTCATAAAGAGCTTCTAATATAAGTCACTTCCGTTGGCCACTAATTTCTGGATCCCCGTCACCTTCAAGATTTTTTAAATTAATACACCAGTTGATTTTTGCTTATTGCGATTGACAGGAAGAAAGAGACGACTTGATAAACCCCTACTGGATCGAAGACCCGAATCTTCATAAAGGTGAAGTGGATTTCTTGACAACAGCGGAGACTGAGTTTTGGAAGGATTTGATTGACTGTTACTTGCGCCCAATCGATGAAAACAAGGAAGAAAAGGTAATATTGAACGTGTTTAAAAAACTTTTCTTGTAAATTACACCGTCTGGTGAAATTCATAATAATTTCTTTACCTTTAAATATTGAAAGAGTACGTTCTATCGCCCACATTCCTACAAATGCCCACCCATTTAGGAATAAATATTTCAAAATTGTCTATTTCAGACAATACTTATGGATTACTTTTATTTATTTTGTTGAAATTTGAACTAAACCAAAATTATTTTTTGCAGAAACGTATCGAGACTGACTTAAAAAACCTTCGAGACACCATGGTGTTCGCCTTCCTAATGATAAACGTGTTATTCGTCACTGTCATATTTTTGTTGCAACTGAATCAAGATCTCTTGCATTTAAAATGGCCATTTGGACAACAGATCAGCATGTCTTATGATGATGAAGCTAATGTTGTGAGTTGTCGATGTTTTGTAATGCTTACTTGAATGCGGACAAATATATTTTTGACGGGTGTATTTTTTACCTATTATTTAGGACACGAATACTTTTTTGGACTAAACTTATTTTCTAAGATCAGAGCTTACTGGGTTTTTGTTGTCAATTGGATTTGCATTTGCCTGCCATCTCACCTGATGGAAAGTGAAGATGAAGACGGGGATGTTACACGCCTATTCAAGAGACTATTAACTTTACTTTTGAAGGTTCCAGGACTAATTGGGAAAAGTAGAGGCAGGCAGGTCATTCCACATTTTGGCGGTGTGAACCAAAAGGGAGCCGTCAAAACGTTTGGTTCGTCTTGTAGGCCTATTAACCATGAGTGGGTGGAATCCCTGCCTGCGCCTTTTATTGGTTTGATTAGGTTAGCTATGAACAAATACAGTTTTAAATTAACGGCATTTTTTTATCCTCAGTAACTGTTACCTTTATGGAGAATTGAATTTAAACTTAATAAGATTTGCGAAAGATATTGTTCCAAAGGTTTTGTACAAATAAAAAATTGACTGACAATTATTCAAGTCTACCCTAAAGCATATAAATTATTTGATATTTTTTGTCTAACTTAGTGTTCTCGGACGTTCGTTACCGCTATTACCTATACAGTTAAATTAGTATTAATTAAAAAAACATGTTTTACAAATAGCTGTGCCATAAAAAATAATAATATCATAAGAGCCTAAAACTAGGTAATAATAAAAATGTTATCTACTCTCACCTTCCTTGTCTACGGTATGTAGATGTGCAAACTTTCACACATTCTCTTTACTCACTACTTACGATTTAGACATTTGGCACCGATCTTACTTTTTTCATGCAAGTGCTACTTTTTCCATTTTTTATTTATAAATCGATGCTAAGATAAGTTAAATAAGAATAGTAATAGTAAAAAAAATATATAATATTTTTTCTAAGAATGTCACATAAGTATTTTTTAGTTCCAGAAGAAAGAAACACGAGCTATTTTAGATTTATAGTAGTAGTAAAGTTTATTGTGTTGTAGTCTCACCTATCTCGTCTATCCTTCCTATTTTGACCGCTGTAATAGCCAAGTTTATGTAGAAGGAACAACCAGTGCAATTACTGGAACAAAGGCTAATTCAACTTAGTGTACTTTCGGCAACGTACCTTATATCGATAAATCAATAAGCAATAAGATGTCAAGTCAAAACATCTATGATTAATGATGTCCATGGATAGTCCGAAAAGGTTTGCCGGCTATGACGAAGTTAAAAAAAATTCTAACAATATTAAATATTAGGGTATAATTAGGTATCGATCGATTAGACAAACATAAAAAAATATTGTAAAGGTATTGAAATCCAGTCAAGAGTTCGCATTCATTTACTTGAAGAAACTGCCAAGGTTCGAGGACCACCTAGCTAGACCAAATATAAGAATTCTGATATAATAAATCCGGATAAAAATTCTGTTATATAAAATATTTACAGGTAACAATAAACCAAGACTACCTTCAATTAGAGCCAATAGGTTCAGTTTTCGTGGTGTTCTTTGGATCAGTGATGATTATCCAGTTCACGGGCATGGTGATGCATAGAATGGCAACTCTTACGCACGTTTTGTCAACAGTAAACCTTAGCTGTTATTTTATGAAACGAGTGAGTACTATTTTGTACAATTGGATTAAATATATATAAAAATGTATCTGAATAATATAAGTTCTTTCGGTTTTGATGTTCTTTGACACTGTTGATGCTTTGTTGCTTGAAAATGCTTAAACACTCAGGTGTTTTAAAAAAAATTACTGAATATTTTGCGGTGGCAAAGTTTAAAAGAGATTTTTTTGAGAGTAAGCATGGCCAACAAAAAAAGCTTGTTTAATATGAGAAATTTTTTTTAACCTAAATGTAAAATATATATAAAATAAAATAATATTTATATAAATAAAGTGGTAATAGATATTTTAAAAAGTACTAAATAATTTCTGAAATTATTTTTGATTGAGATAGTAATTGGATAAAGCAATGACTAATAATTCATATTTAAACAGCCCGACGAAATAAGCCAAAACGCTCTAATAGAGAAGAAAGCCGTGGAAATAGCCAAAGATCTCCAAAGACTAAATGACGATGATCTACAGAATGAGAACAAGGAAGATTCGAACGTGTCGCGGCGCAAAACTATACACAATTTGGAAAAAGCGCGGGAAACTAAAACACAGAATGTCAATTTGGATTCTAACTTCAAGAGGCGACTTACTATGTTGCAGAATGCTGATTCTGGTAAGAATTATATTCAATTGCGAGGCCTTTTATGTCCATGATTATATTGGATATTGTATATGCCATGTTAAATAACACAGTATAAACTACAAAAATTAATATTGTACCCACCCTATTTGTTTTGATTATTCAGGATGTTTACTTAAATGTCACTTTTATTTTTGGATATGTTAAACTAGTTATATAAAAAGCATTTTCTAAACATAGTATATTTTTGTTACTGATTTATAATTCATCTTTGATTTAGGGCTTCATTGAAGAACTTAAGGTAGGCATGTTGATTTCCTTCCGATTTATTTTCTAATCAAACGTTTTCTACAGAGGTACTATCACGTATGTCATCGCTCGGTGGTGACGTCACAGCCCGCCGCGCTACTCTAAGGGCCTTAAACGCAAGAAGGGATTCCGTAATGGCGGAACGAAGGAAGTCACAAATGCAGAACTCGGAGAGTTCTAATATCTACAGCACGCCGAAGTTGACGGTGAGTTTGGGTATTCCTTTTTTTTTGTGATGTTACGGTACCTACTACGGTTATGATAGTAAAATCTCAATCTCTTGTAGTAACATTTATTTTTGTGGTCAAAGCGTGGTTCAAGAACCTATAAATTTTTCTGAATCAATGTTGTTGGTTATTATTATAGAAACCTCTGATATTTAAGCATTCTTATGAATAGTTCATTTAGGCCTCAAAGTTGTGACTAGTACTCGTAAACATCGTGCCCTCTGCACTAGAATTATAAGCATGTATGTTTACAAAGTATTTGTTATTTTTTATTTAGTACGGGTGCTCACCAGTTCACTGAATATATTTTTATTTGTACATATAGACGTGATTTTTTATCAAATAACTACTTTGCTAAGTTACTGTACACTGCGGCATTGTAACGTTTTCATGTGCTGTCGCGGTTGCTTCCGTATCCTACTATGACGTCTTAGCTGCAGATATTTTATGTATTCTATTTTATCCCAGTTAAGCAACATCTCCGGTCGGCCATCCACTGGAGCCGCTTACGTCAACAGCGGATACGAGCCTGCGTTTGACAGCGACGAGGACACTACACCCCGCCCTAGACGCAGTACTGTAAGGTTTAGAGAAGTTAATTATTAGAGCTTGGTAATTAAGAAATGTTAGAAATAGATACAGTAATTTATATGATTGTGATTTAAAAGTACCTATATTTTTAGCTAAAAGTAGAATAAGGATGTATTTATCTTAGAGAGACCTGTTGAAACTCAGTAATGTGGTGAAATATAGCTCATGGTATTTTTATTATTTAATTTGTGGTTTAGTATTTATTGTCTTGTTAAAAATAAATAATTAATAAACCACTGTAACTGGTACTTTATGTAAGCATATAGCAAGAAAACTTGTGTTAACCGAAACTTGTGTTAAATATATTTTTTTACATTTATGTCTTTGTTCTACGTAAGTACATTTTTTCCATTTATTATCTTACCCTTTTTGATTCTAAATTAAACTATTAAAATTTGAGCTATGGTACATAAAATATGCAAATGTCATCATGAAAGTATTGTACTGGTACAGTTTCCAAATTGCTTGTATACGGATGACTAGATACTCAGCACGATAGATCACGAAAAATGTTCGTGCTGCGTGTACACATCGTTTCGTAAACTAAAATTTCGCATACGAAACTTTATAACAGTAATGTAAAGTAATTACTGCTTGTTATGTAATTCTAGATCTTTTAAGAAATAAAGTTTTTTTTGGAATGTTATATGTTTACTTTTTGTCTGAAGATTTTCTTCTACCTTATTGACCTTAATTGGTATAGTATCAACAGTACTATTGTCATTGGCCCTCCTTTTCTTAGTTACTTTATGCATAATTAAATCATGCTGTAAGTTTTCCTAAAAGCTGTAAATAAATAAATTTTTGTTTTCATTTTTCGATATATCCATACATTCAAAGAAAATTTACGCATTACATATAAGGCTCCATAGAGATTTTTAGCTTTTACCTGGGATAGCAGTCAGTATGTATATGTAGTTCGAAGTCATTTTCATAGTCAATTTCGTCATGGTTGGCAGACGAGCAAGTAATAAAAACCTGGTAACTGGTATCAGAGAGGGTGAACTTCCCGCTAGGCCACTTAATAGTTAACTTATTTAGTTGCCACAAAATAATCACAAATAATATTTAAGAAATAAAAGCACCTAAGATTAATGTTGGGAGAGAAAATGGATATAATTTCATTTATCTTACTTTTCATATAATTCTTTACTTTCATATATTAATTTAGTTATATATGAAATTCTCATATATTAATTTATTGAAACTGTCTTTCAAATCTCTCATCTTAATTGGCTCAAGTAATTCGTTAATGCAGTAGGAACAATCAGTGATTGACAAATTGGATTATATTCAGTGTAAATAATTTCTTAATATTTTCTAAGAATATTTTATTTTACTCTCAACTTTAGTCACCAAAAGAGGTGATCGCGTCATGAACACACTTGGAAAATCCAATAAAAAAAGTAGTTGGCGATTCACTTGTTTAAAACCTTTAGTGTACAATAATATCCCACAGTTCCCAATAATTTCTTGTACTAACTATGCTGCCAAACAAATAAAATTAATAATGAATCCTGAAAAAAAAAATGTAATAAAAATAACAATTTATTTACCATTATTATCATTTTAAAATCGACAAATCGAGCTTCGAAAAATTTTTACGATACAACCTAGCGAAAGGCTCCGACCAAAGGTTGTGACTCAGAAAGCGAGAGGGGTCTCACAACTTGAACTCAGTCCGAACCGAGCGCGCGAACGAAACACGCACTCGCGCGCACGATGCGCATTCAAAACTTCCCGCGAGTGAATACTAACCCTAACTATACTGTGAAGTGATACACATAAGGATTTGCAAACTTCAGGATAATTTATTCATAAAAAAAAACATAGGTAAGATTGAAAAGAGGTTGGTTGTTTGAACTTTTTCGTCTCGAGGGTCTTTGTAAACCTGCGAAAGTATGCGATAGTAGTTGCGTAAGGTATTTGAGAAAAAATATACTCAATTAAACTTTTGTTCTACGTTTGGTTTGGTTATAATGAGTGATGTAGTTTCCCTTTCGATTGTGTCGTAATGAGTGGACTTGATTAATTAAATACTGTTACGTTTTGGGTACCAGATTGATATGACTGTAATAAACTTTATAATAGTTTAGCATTTACTAATTGTTTTAAATTTGTTAAATGTTTTGTAATCATTTACATCCAACATTTTCATAAAAGAGATACCTTTTAAAATATTCGTACCTGTTCGTTTATGTCAGCCATTTAAATATTTTTAAAGGAATTGGGCATTTACATAAACCGTGCGACTTTTCGAACATATTTTATGGACATGGCATACAATCATACTGATAATGTAATAAAGAGCTGTATAGTTCTTTAACAATGCATATTCGTAAAAAAATGGCCGAATCGAGGCAGTCCTAAGGCCTCGCTAGCATCCGGTTCCGGCATAAGGTTATTCTCACTTTGGACAAGAACAATTTTGTGAGTTCCTGAACGGCAATTTATTATGCTAATGTATTTAATTACTATAGGTAACGAACTCATGTTGCGTAGTCTTGGTTGCGTGTACGTGTTAGTGTTTTATAAGAACTCTACTATTTAGGTTAGCTACTGGTTATGTTGATCGCCAACATTATGTACGATATTGTAGAAGTTATCTAGAAATCAAGTAGTTAATAAAAACAAAACTATTAATTTAGTACGCATAAAAACTCAAACGTTCGGTTGGGCTTTTCAAATACCTAAAGCGCCTAAATTAAAATATATACAAAATAGAACGAAAGTTTACCATTAAAATGTCCACATAAATCAAATCCCAAATCTCATTATTAGAGTGGCATTTTACTAATGTACCACAGTGTCTGGTTTTCGATCCAGTCACCTTTACCTCGTCGGTAAGCGCAGAACAATTCAAGGTTGTAAACGCATCAAAGGCTCCACCGTCTGAATACCTACTGTTTACAAATCATGGATCCGAATAGGATTGTTTGCAATTTCTTGGTAAGGTATTTTTTATTTATAGAACCAGAGGCTTTGGAGAGGGCTGCTTTAAAGTCAGAATTGGAAGCCGATAGCTTTACATGCATGAGAAAAGAGTCTAATGGGTCTTAACTTTAATATGATATTCTCGTTCAATTACAATTTCGCGTAGTTTTTTTTTATTTATCAAATAAGTTCAAAAGTATAATATTTATAGGACCAAGTCTATTCTTAAATCAAGTGTGCCTCATATATGGTTTTGACGAATTTAATGTCAAAAATCCTGTGACTTAAATTCATGAAATTCATTGTGCAACATTAAAAGTGTCTTGATTTTATTTAGTGAATATCACTATTTAAGTAAATAATTTTGTTTAAATTTCGATTATAAAGAGAAAATCAACTGTCAATTAGCATTGCTATAAAACTGTGTCATGACATTGTTTCAATTTCTGCATAGGAACTGTAAAAAATTACAGTGATATGGAGCGACGACGTCATGATGAGAGCCATCAGAATGTTGGAAGCTGGCTCTAGGCAACGTTTTGTGGCTATTGCTCTTGGCGCTACACAAAGCATTGTAAGCCCCCTCTGGACACGCTATCAGATCACGGGCAGCGTGACCGAGCGACATGAAGGACGATCTCGCATTCCCACTCGCAGACAAGACCGGTACATCCAAAATCTGCTCGACGAAATCGTACCATGACTGCCATGATGTTGGTTACGATGCTCCAAAGCTCTTCCTATAGCACTCTGCAATAGTAGGGCCCGTTTAAAATGGGCTCGTTCACACTGAGAGAAAGAAGACTGGCGCCGTGTGTGCTTTTCCGATGAAGCTCGTTTCGGAATGAGTTTGGAGAATCTCTGGACGTCATGAACGTTGTATGATTTTGTCAGGAAGTTCTTTCGTATGGTAGGGGAACAATAATAATATTGGCCGGCATTTGGATCGGTCGAATAAGCAATCTCATTTGGATCAGGGGCAACCTCAATGCTCAGATTTACGTGAGTGAGGATTGTTTCGGACGTAACCGTAAAATGTCTTCTTAAAGCCTGAATTTCAAGCAGTTCCAGTTTTTAAAGAACGGCTTTGAAAAATGAATATAACCATTAAGATGGTGATGTAGCTACGATAAGAATTCAAACTATTTAAATATTGTAAAAATAATAATGGTTTCTATAACTAAGTTAAGCCACTCTTATGAGTATGATAAAGGTTAAATAAAACTTTACAATCCTACCAAAAGGTCAATGTCATATGTCGAAATAAATATTGTTGAGATCATCGCAAATTTCATTTGCAGCCAAATTTTTAATTTCGTTTTTTTTCCGTAAATGATAACCATAAAACAAGCCAATTGCAATCAAGCCTGAATCAAAATTTTTTTTTAATAGCAATTTAATTTCACTCCAAATGAAAGTAAAGCTTAGCATAGAACTGGTTTGAGTTAACAATTATGAAACTCTGGTCCAGCTGTTCCGTGGGCGGCTCGTTGAAGTCTTTTGTAGAGCGGTTAATGTTGCCTGAGATTTATTTCTAAATACCTTGCCATTAACGTTGGGTAATTGGTTTATGAATAAAATGTATTTTTTTAGTATTTGTTCTTTGAGTTTTGTAAATTATAAATTTGTTGAACTTGGTCAAGCTTTTATTTAATTAGTAAAGTAGGTATAACAAAAATATTTACTACAAAAACATCGTTCAGATTTATTGATTCAAATATTTTTAATTTGTTGATAAAAACATCTGCAAAATCCTTGAGCTTAGTTCATGAGTCGATGCCTTAGTTGGTCTTATTCGTTAGTATCTAACAAAGAAAAAAAATTATAACTAAATGATACAATTATATTTTTATTCACCTAAAATATTAAATTTGGATTCATATTTTAGGTGATTACAAATATAATTGTAGCTCACAAAATTTACAATTTATTTCTTGAAGCAGAACGGTTTGGTTTTCATATATTTTCACTTTCAAAACTTCAAGTAAAATCATATGATACAAATAACAAAATGTTTTCTTCTATAATAAAATACGTATATCAAGAGTTACCATGTTTTATGACACACAATAAGCTGAAGTAATGCATAAATAATGGTAATTTCTTCATAGTTATTGATCGATATCAGGATAATGTGACATACTGGTTTGCTAACACCCAGTCGATATAGATTCGAGACAGGTTTATAGTTCGTGATTTGATATTGCTTAATAGTCTAGTCACGTTTTTACGGATTAAAAATAACTTGAGAATGATATCTAGCTTTTTTAGCATATTTTGAATTTTGTTTTACAACTTTGAAAGAGATGGAAAAAGTTTATGACCAAGTCCGTATGAAACATATACTTAAGATTGTTGATGTGATGTTCATATAAAAAGCTACTTATTTTGATTGTGGTAAAATACTACCATTTAAAAGATAAAAACAGTTATTTCAGTAATTTTTCCAGGGATGGATCGTTTAAATGAATGGTCAAATCCATTTTATTATACAGCGTGACTTTCTATACCGTTCGGAAAAAGGTTGCCCATGTACCTACCACAATTCTGAGCCACTACCAAAGAAACCATATGGAGAAAATGAAAAAAAGAACGACTCTTCTCATTTGGATACATACGGGTCATCCAACTATGTTGTAGTAGTACTAGCACTGACACCAAGAATTGATATACTCATTGATAATAAAAAATTCATCACGACAGCCTTAATAATCCCACTGCAGGGATATCAGCCTCACCCAACCAAAGGGTAGTTTTAGGCAGTTTATAGCCCACCACGCTTGCCTACTGTGGGTTGGCAGACTTTTACACATACGTTCGAAATGATTACTTAGGTACGTGGGTTTCCTCATGATGTTTCCCTTCACCGTTAGAGCAGTCGGCCTTATCTAATTAAGTTGAAAAAACTCATTGGTACATCTGGCAGTCACGGGGGATCGAACTCGGGACCTCAACATTTAGAAGCCAGCGCCAAAACCACTGCGCCACTGACACTACACTATAGTAAATAATAATAATAAATCTGAACTTAAACTGTATGGCCCCAAAGTAAGCAGAGCTTGTGTTATGGTTGACCATACAGCGACCTGGGGGAACACATAATATAAATACAAGCAACCATGACCCGAGAACAAACACCTGTGTTCACCACACGAATGCCCCGACAAAGACTAGAACCGGGGACCTCCGGCGCATGAGGCACCACAGCCGTCGTTATCACTTGATTTCGTATTTGTAATCCACCCACCAAAACAACATTATGAATCTACCAACCTATGTCGATACCACATTAACAGAAAGTAAAGATTTTACTTTTTACCACGACCGACAGTGTCTACGTCGCATGATATTGCTCGTGCTAAAGACCCACTTTCTCTTTTCATCCATAGATCTATATTCGTATGATTTGTCTATAGATTCGAACAATAGTCCGGTAGATATGGCATGTCTCTACGTAATGCATAACGTAATTTTATTTTGTAACACGTTTAGGCGTGGTAAGGTACTTGCTAGTGAAGTGTGGTTGTAAGTTTCTGGTGCAGACCGTTTGTGTAAAGTTCAACAGTGTCTTCGTGGATGTATTAACGGTTAACTGATTTGCTATATACCTCTTAGATGAACACAGTGCTAGGTATCTGATCATGCACCACACTATATTTGAATTCAAAAGATAATAAAAAAACATGGATAGTAAATAAGGAATGAATAATTTGGAATAAAAGTTTTTATAAGCCTTTTAAAGGAAAGTTTCAAGTAAACATTTTCCACTATCCTTTTATTATTCCTGCGGCTCAATGAACTAGATATATTTCTTCGACTCGAACGTCTTGTATCATGCAAATGCAATCTGGTTGCGGGCCAGGCGCGTGCGCAGGCGAGGTCGTCGCCTGGCTGAGATGCCCCTACTAATGGTTTAGTATAGATGTCAGATGTCCTGTAAATAACATATTGTTTGTAGTAGCTCGTTAAAATATTGATAAATAGCTTTTTATGTATATAGCGTAAATAAGTACATCGCTTTCCACGGATGTTACGGATAAAGACAATTAATGCGAGTTGATATTATTTATTATTATTATTAGATATTATTTGTAGAGAAGGTAGATATACGATAGAGATACAAATATCGTTTCGTATAATTAAAACATTCATGGTGTCAAACGTACGGCATCGAATATATTAAATCTTAAATTCACACATATGTGATACGCTACAAGATTTATTGTATTCTGTATTGCACTTAAAAGACAAATCTTAAAATTTAGATACAAACATGAGGTGATTAGCAAACAATCCGGATAAATACAACTCTGCAACATTGTGAGAACAGCCATCCTAGACAATTGGCATTCGACGATGGAATAGAAAAGCGAATAGAATGTTAAATGTATGAAATTGAGATAAGCGTACGAAGCGTTCAATCAAACACATATAATTTCATACTTTATCATTAGGTATATTCATTAGGTAGCGCTATGTTAAAAGTTTCTCTTTCATTCCAAGGCCACCTAACAATTTAAAAAGTGCATAAGTAACCAATTAGAGCCAAACTATTTACTCGCCTCACAAGGTATCAAGGTCACTAGAAGAAAGTAAAACCGTTTCAACTTCAAATAACTTGAAACATTTATTTAGACCTCTAAAAATCTTTATAATTGAGTAAACTCGTAGTAGCCTTTATTCATGGTTGGGTGAGTTTTTAGAGCGGTTAGTTACGTCTCCGCGTATGAAATTAATGCTGTGGTGTCAATCTGATAATGCGAAATAGGTATTTCGTCATGTGATACTTGGCTACAGGCCTAAGAATTTAATCTTGCTAGATTGTCCTTGACTAGACCGTACTGTTGCTTGTGCAAGGAACGTAGCCTATTGCTAATTAGTTTTGGGCTTAGAAATGAGCAGATAAAAGTTTTTTTTCAAGTTATGCAAATGCACTAAAACTTTTAAATAAAAAAGGCACACTAAATTATATTTATTTTTAATTATTGTTGAATTAAAATAATATACAATAATATATTTTTTTAACTTTGGCCCAGTCGGCAAAGAAGTACGCGAGTCTCGTAATGGTTAGTGGCATCCGTGCCCATAGACATAATTAGTCGTAAATGCTGTTGATTAATTATATCGTTATTTATTGACTATCGATTATGAATGCTTTACCGACCGTAAGCTTAAGTTGCAATTGACTTTATTTCAGTAATTGCACTGGCTGTTCATTCCCTTTATCCGGAAGACAAGAACTTCTACTACCACTATTTACAGACTTTGGGCTTGTTAATCCTGCTTACGTTATATCACATTTTAAAAATACAAGTTTAGACTTCTCTTATCTACTAATCTGTATTGTTATTATACAGGGAGTCCAGAAGGTCAACGTAAACAAACGTTAAAAATTTATAAAAACGGATAAAAAATTGCGACAAATTAGTTTTTTCTTTATTGCTCTTTTTCTATCGTACCATAATAGATTTGCTTGTATCAAAGGTTTATACATAAGAACATTTAGTAACTAATTAATAACCGAAAAAAAAATCGAAATCGGTCAACATTTACAGATTCATCATACGAATTACTGCTATAAGGAGTGATTTTTCTCTTACTTTAAACTAATCTTAAACTAATCCACATAGATATTTTTCATATATTTCTTTTACTATTTGGACCATGGTGCGTGAACCCCTTCCATTTGGAGGTTGACCTTTTGGACACCCTGTATATAGGAAAGTTTTTTGGTTTGGTTATATGTAATCGATGAAATCAAATAAGATTCCAAAGCAAGTAGCTCCTACACCACAACATTGCATTTTGTAGTAAAACTAAAGCATGAAAATTAGAATCAATAAATCAGATATGAATTCTTATAAATTTATGTTTATGAGTTCATTTACATGCAGTAAAAAGTCATTGTTTTCTTTCAAGTAAACAACATTTTCAGTTGATTGATTACTGTAATTTCTGTGTGTATTGTTCTGTTGTTACAAGGTATATTGTATAATCATTCCATATGATTATTGAGTATATAGTTATTTTATCTCATACTCCCAACTCGAGGGAGATCTTCAGAGAGGCTCGCACAATCTGCGGACTCTCGAATATCTCTGTCGAGCGTCCCAACCCTCGCGGGCACCCCGGGCAATGTCACCGCTGCCAGCTGTATGGCCACGCAGCGGCCAATTGCTCAGCCCCTCCCAGATGCGTTAAGTCCCCATATAACGAAGGAGGGCACTCCCACTCCCGACTCCACGTCCCCCCCTGCATGTGTGCTGTGCAGCCAGTCTGGCCACACAGCTAACTAAAAGGGTTGTCCGCGCGCTCCGCTTCAAAGAGGGTCGCGCCTAAACCGGTGCCGCCGCTCACTCCTGCCACCTTCCCGCCGCTGCGCAACCGGGGTCCCCCGGAAGCAAAGCCCGTGCAGCCGACACCTACTCCGGCTCTGTCCTGGAGACAGCGGAAGGCCGCTCCACCTGCACCTTCTCGTCCTATCCCAGCTCCCGTAGGCCCGCGTCCCGCTCTGTCGTCTCTACCTCAGTCGTCGTTGGCTGACGACATGAAGACCGTGTTTGACGTCATTCAAAACGTCGACATTAAGGAAATCTCCGTACTCGCACGCAAACTGCGAGCCGCCCGCTCTCCTCAAGAGCGTCTATTCCTGAGCTCAAACTGTTCCTTCAGAACAACGAGTCAGACTTATTGCTTCTTCAAGAGACGTGGCTAACTCCAAACCGCTCCAAGGGATTCGCTGTTCCCAAGTACGCGTTTATTCGTAACGACAGGCCCAACTCCGACGGTTTCGGCAGCACTGCTATTTATTACAAAAGAGGATTCCATTGCTGTCCTCTCCCTACCCCTCCTCTCCTCAACATGGAAGCCACTGTGTGTAGATTGGCTATGACTGGTCATCCGACCATCATCATAGCTTCAAACTACATACCTAGTGGCACCAGACCAATCCGCAGTGACTTTGAGGCCATTCTCGCCCTCGGCCATTCAGTCATTATGTTTGGAGACTTTAACTCCAAACATACTGACTGGATGTGCCTATCAACCAACACCAGCGGTATCGCTCTCCTCGACATCACAAACTCACTCGACTTAGATGTCATCTCTCCCATCACTCCCACTCACTATCCCAGCAACCCAAACCACTCTCCTGACATCCTCGATTTTGCAATGGTCAAACGAATCAACCTCGACCTCAGGTCTATCGAACCGCTCGATGACCTAGGCTCTGACCACCGCCCCGTCTCCCTCGTGCTAGGACCGCCTAACGATAACGTCACCTCTCCTAAGACCTTTACCGATTGGAAAGGCTTTAAAAATACGTCAGTTTCAGCCTTAGAGGCCCCAAACTCTCCGCTCGCGATCTCGCCCGATCAAATAGATAGTCCGGATAAAATAGATTCATTAGTCAATTCTCTCACAGATGCTATCAACTCAGCCATCAGTGACAACGAAAAGGTTGCTAAGCAAGGTAAACCCACGCTTCCCTTAGCCGTTAGCAATCTTATTAAAGCTAAGAACGCGGCTCTCCGGAGAGCCAAGAAATATCCCACGCCCTGCATACAGAACAGCTGCGAATCAGTTTCAACGTAAAGTTAGGTCTTGCCTCGCGGAAATCCGAGACGCTCAGTTTAACGATCTCATGGAGAATATCTCCCCGTCCCACCAAGCGTATTATCGAATGGCCCGAGCCTTCCGCGTAGACACCGCCTCTCACCGTCCCTCTTGTCACTCGTCCCGATGGCACTACTGCCTTCGAAGTCGAAGAGAAAGCCGAATGCTTCGCTGACAGCATTGCCGCACAATGCTCGCCCAGCACGAAACCTGCTGATCCCTCACACATCCAGGCGGTGGAGGACGAAGTCCTTCGCAGAGACTCTCTCCCCATCACCGCCGACCCCGTCACAGTCTCTAATGATGAAATCTCGCTTGTCATTAGAAATCAAAATTCCAAAAAGGCTCCGGGTGCGGATGCAATTTCCAACCACGCACTTAAGCAACTGCCTCAACAGGTGCGTACCTTGTTAGCTATCATTTTCAATGCTTGCTTCGACCATAGCTACTTTCCAAAAGCTTGGAAAGAAGCAACAGTCATAGGCATTCCCAAGCCGGGTAAACCTCTGAATATCCCGGCTAATCACAGACCCATCAGCCTCCTCAAGGCAACGTCTAAACTTCTTGAGAGAGTCATACTCTCTCGAATGCGGAACCATCTGTTTCCAACGGATGGCGATCCTCTCATTATTCGTTCGGCTTTCGCGCTAAGCACTCCTGCCCTCAGCAAATCCATCGAATCGTCGAGTACATACTTGACGGTTTCTATCCGCGTCGTTATAAAACATTCGCGGTTTTCTTTGACGTAGCCAAGGCTTTCGATAAAGTCTGGCACAGCGGTCTCGTTTATAAACTCTACAATATTGGCTTACCGGATCGCCTAGTCAGTTTAATAGCGTCGTTTCTCAAAGACCATACGTTTCGATTTAAACATGAAGGCACGCTTTCCGCGCCTCGTCCCATAAAGGCTGGAGTCCCTCAAGGCTCAGTCCTCGCCCCTCTGTTGTACACCGTGTACACCAACGACATTCTCATTCCGCCGAAAGGCGTCGAACTCGCCCTCTTTGCCGACGACACCGCACTCTATACCAAAGGCCACAGTGTTCCGCACCTTGTAACCAGACTCCAAAAGGCCGTAAACGCCCTTGGTGTATGGTTTCAAAAATGGCGCATCGATGTGAACCCTGAAAAGAGTTCTGCGATGCGCTTCGACCACAAATGCCGTCGTCCCGCTGGCGATCTCCACGTTCGAATTTTAGGCATTCCCATCCCCTGGAAGCGCAGTACTAAATACTTAGACGTCACATTCGATCCGACGCTTTCTTTCAAGCCACACGTCGAAAGAGTTTCGAAACTTGCCCGTCACTACTTAGGCCGCCTAAATAGCATGTTAGGTAGAAAAAGTAAAATGGCTTTCAGAAACAAACGTACACTTTACAAGGTCTGCGTTAGACCCGTAGAATCTTTGCCTAAGCCAAACCTGCACAAGCTGCAGGTAGTTCAAAACCTCTTTTGCCGCAGGGCCACAAACGCACCGTGGTACGTGCGTAACGCGGACTTGCATAGAGATCTTGAACTGCCTACGGTACAACAACACCTCAAAACACTCTCTGAAGCGTTCTTCAAACGCTCTGAAACCCATCCCAATCCTCTAGTTCGTGATTCAGTCTCATATACTACTCCTGTCTTAGATTCGAAGTTCAAAGTCGCTAGGCCTAGGAATGCGCAAGCGTACTCTTCCACCACACTGTCAGCCGATCTCGAAGCCCTTCTGGCCGCAAATTCTAATTTTAACGTAAATTCTAATTCTAACGTAAATCCTAATTCTAACGTAAATCCGAATTAATTCAATTTTATTTTGCAATTTTTAATTTTTGTTTTAATTATTGATTTTCATTTTGAGCACCTTCAGTGCTATGAATTCACCTTCAGTGCTTTGAGCACCTTCAGTGCTATGTAATCCCAGCGGGTGACCCCTTCTGGGCCCCGCTAGCGCGGCCTCTTTCTCCAATTGGCCGTCGCTCAGATGAAGGCTGAGTGGCAAAAAATTGCACGAGCCGACAGGGGGTTTTTTAGTGGGTAGTGCTCATTAGGAGCTAGTCCCGGATGCCTTGTAACGAAGTGGAAATCGAGTAAATACATGCGAATTACCTTTTCATTGTGTCTGAATTTTTTTAATTTTTCCAACGTGAAAATCGAAGAGTCTACTAGCGAGACTGGAGACTTATTGACGCCTGAATTAACAGAAACTGCCCAAGCAGTTATAGAAAACTTTAGGGCTGAAAAATCCAGGCAAAAGTACAGACTCTAGACTAACTCTGCATGTACCTTGAAGAGTTATTAATTTCAACTAATAATGATTTTTCCTCTTAGGGGTAGTATTAAGCTTTATCACACTTTCTTCTGAGTGAGCTTTATGTATCACTCGGAAGAAAGTGCGATCCCCAACTCGTGTGTAATGATCTCAAACTATACCTTCGTTGGTAATCGTTCACTTTCTGCCCTCGATGAATAATGTTCTATTAATTATAGTACCGCTGCAGATCCCGGCCAGGTTTTACGCACGCAACCCCTGATCCGTTTTTTTCATAACCAGATAAAATATAGCCTTAGTTATTTTGGGATAGTTAACTTTTTTAATGGTGAAATAACTTTTTGAATCGATCCCGTAGTATCCAAATTTATCGATTGAAAACAAACAAAAACAAATCTGCCATCTTCATAACAACGACATAGATTACATTCTCTTATGGCCGTAATTTAATGCTATCAATTAGACCTCACTTGTACTGAACAAACTAGACTTCCAAAATAAATACATAGCTTTTTCAAGAACATAACATTTATTTGCATATACCTGGTTCAAACAAAATTATCGACACTTTTTGCTGTGTATTCAACCACCGTTGAAAGTTGACACGCAACTTTTAAATGACTCAATTACATCACTGCCTTTACAGAAATGACCATAAATGCAAATCTCAATTATGAAGCCAGTCCGCTTCACATTTGTTGTGGTTATTTTCTTATAAGTATGTGCCGTCCCTATCAAAATATACAAAAACTGCTGAAAACTGTGTAAATGAAACTTAAAATAGACTTTTTTATTCATTTCTTAATACTGAACAGACTATTCAAATCGATTACAAAACGCCTTCAAAACATGACTAATTCGCAAAACAACTACTATATTAAAGTCTACTACTAGCCCAAAGAAAACCCGAGTAAATATTTCACTTAGATAGAAATATAAAGCAACATTGCGCAGTTCAGAGGCCGTATTGAGGGCGGTGGCGGGGGTGAGGTTCGTGGGCAAGGGGAGGGGGCAACCAGCTGGTGGCCGCCAACAGTGAAAGTCAGCCTGCGCAGGCGACTCGCAAGCAACGAGCATGGTTTCTGCTTCGCCACGGTTTCGCTTTACTTTGAACATTTTATGGAGTAACACGGAAGACAACGTAAAATGTGATTTGCGTTTTTATTGCTTCTGTGCATACGGAAATTGATTTAAAAGTATATCGATAAAACAAGATAGTTTTGTAGCTATTGGTTGATATAACACGATTCAAGTATCTTAGTAGGAAAGTAGGTAAGGCCTACCTGTTAATCATGTTAATAGTGTATTCGAGGTCTAATTGATATGCTATTAACATGCCATTCGATCGGAATTTGTTTGTTAGTTATTGTTAAAGCATTTATTTAAAATTACTTATAGTTTTAAATGCATAAGTACATATTTTTCGCAGTAATTTTTTTAGTATTTCTATTAAAAGGTTTTCTTACAGACGCATAATAGACGCATTAGAACATAATCGTAAAACCTTGCAGTTTATCATGTAATCACAGTTTTGTTCTCATTTGTAGAAAGTTCAAAAATCAATGATTTTGAAGGTTAACGAATAAGGCCAAACACACATACTAGTTCTTAATAGCATTGTTGTATTTCGAAATAAGTAGTTTAAAAACAATTACGATCCGAGCTCTACAAATTAATACGCCAATGGCGTCACGCTTAGATTATTGTTTGAATTCTGACATTGATGAAGTGACCATTTTCGGTACCTAATGCAATTATTGTGGCATTAAATATAATAGAAATGTCTAAAAAGGTAATAATTGTGTTATTTATTTAAAGTTTAAAAACATTTCGACTTTGAAATTAGTATAGTATAGTGCCTAGCAACATACGAAAGACTTTGATATGATATGAATTCTCAATTTAATATTATTATGTAACATAATTCATATCATATCATACAGTATCAACAATATACTAAAGGTGATAAACTCGAAAATTGCTAAACGTCAGGATATATTAAGTCCCATTGTATTCCCTTTTTAGCATAATGTCTGAGCATAAATCAGACGCACTTAAATTCTTTGTCCATTTCTACTCGCAGTTCGATGTCGCTGACCCTTAGGCTCCATTCTTACCTGCCTACTATAAGATTTAAAGCTAATTTTCACATATATTTTGACCTTTATTACAACCTTATCTTAATCATTATTTTTCAAATATTTCATTATCAATAGTCAGAGAATGTATACAGTGCCAACCTAGCGTGCTTAAAACGAAATTCTCACGCAGTTCCAAATTGCACTGTGTCTAGAGATTAAATCCATCGAAATAGCTTTCGCAAAAATTTTAAGAATTGATAATGAGTTTCTTTTGTGTCAAGGTTGGATATTGCGGATATTTTAATAAACTATTCGAATATAATGTGAGTCATGTAAAGTTTCCAAGTTAGTCAGCTTCCAAGGGATGAATGACCGCCGAGGTCGAATGGTTCTGTATAAGAATGCGCAAGCGGCGTCCATAAAGGAGGATGCATCAGATTTGTACGGATATTTCTCAATCACTTTCACGTTGGGTAATTTGAGCGAAGTTATTACGAAATATTCATTCAGCCATGCGTTGTTTGAATAGAAAAAGTTGGTAAAATGGAAATAAAAAAAGAGTAGTGGTCGGTTGTAATGCAAAGTTCAACGTTTGTTTTATTGCACTTGTGCTGTTTGTAGTTTATGGGTTTTCTTGTCAAATATGTATTTTCTACTGAATTTTTTATATTTAAGATTTAAGCCTTATCAAAGATAAACAAATATTTATGATGCTTTACATATTATTCCACCTAAGTCTTGACTAGATATTTAAATTGATGATATCAGTTACACAAGTATGTAATCATAGAAAAATGTCTTCATTTTTGTCTAGGGCTCTACTAATAGGCAAACACTATACAATTAACACAGACGTGTGTTTAAGATTCATGAATGTTTGTATTTATACTCTTTATTCAATTCCTAAAGTCAACTTTAGTTCTAATCCATTGCCAATCCATTTTATACAAGTTTGATATATTTTACCGCCAATTCCATATTCTATTTGTGTAAAATCAGACAACCGTAAACCTTCCACGGTAATTATTTATTTACAGGTTAGCGGAAATTCTCCGTCTCCTTTTTTTTTTTTGCTGCCGAGGCACCCTCGCGGGATGGAGGTGGAAGATGCGTCATGCATACCCGCCCACAGGTAAATTCCTCTGCGGGGGGTTTATGTGGGACTCACCAGAATGGCACCTACCCACTAAAAACCACCTGTTGGCTGTAGTTATTACCGTTAGCCTTCATCGGAAGCGACACCCGTCGGGAAGTTGGGCGCGCTGGCAGAGACCCGCTAGCGGGTCTTCCGCCTGTAGTGAAAGTTGCACTGAAGGTGCTCAAAGGGACATGAGTTGGTGGCCGTTCTGGGCAGCCTCCGGTGAAGCCGGGGCTGGGCAGAGGTCGGCCGAAGCATGATTTAGGGATCAATTCATTTAAATGAACCTACAATGAATTGAGAAGGGAACTATGCTCCGCCAGAGCTAGCAAACGCTCTGTCGGAGTACGTGAAGCGCTAAGTTTACGGGCTAAGACTGCGATTTCACTAACATCGACATTTTTTATAGCGTCGCAGACGATACGCATATCGTCTGCTACGGAGGATTGAGGAGTGGGTTTGTATGGGCGAGGAGCCGGGATGGGATTCGATGCGGGGCGCTGCCTCCAGTTTTCTGGGGCAGGCCTGGACTGTGTAGGCTTTGCAGCCGGAGGAACCCGGCTACGCAGCGGCGGAAAGTTTTCTTGAGAAAGGCGCGGCGCCTGTTTGGGTGCCGCCCTCTTGGAATTGGAGCGCATACAACGGGTGCACGAGGGCAGCCCCTGTAATTTGCGGTGTGGCCGGACTGGCCACAAAGCACGCAATCGGGAGGAGAGGGAGTTTCAGGAGTGCGATTGCACTCCTTAGTGAAGTGCGGGACCAGGCACTTGACGCACCTGGGCGGTGCGCGGCAGTTGGCCGCCGCGTGCCCGTACAACTGGCACTGATGGCACTGGCCGGGATGACCGCGGCGATGAGGCGCCTCGATCGAGATCCCAGAGAGGCCGCATATAGTGCTAACCCCTTTGAGGATCTCCCTGGACTTGGGGACGTTGGCGAGAACCACCAAAGCGAGAGGGTGTTGCCTCCCGTACTTGCTGTGCATTTTATGCACCGCGAGTGCCGGGAAGCCTTGGGACTGCAGATCCTCTAGGATAGCCTCGTTCGATAATTCGAACGGGACTCCCCTGAGTACCGCTCTGATCTTACGCTCTTCTGACAGAGCATAAGTGTGATAAGCATATTGCTTATCGGTGAGGAGCTTTGTTAAAGCTCGAAAGTCGTCTATCGACGAGACTAAGATTTTAATAGATTCACCCGAGTTGGCTGCTCGGATGTAATGGCTTTTGTGCTCATTGCACAATGTTGAGACCTCAGTCCATTTACCCTTTTCCCGAAGGAAAACGGGTGGTGGGACCTTGGCCTTGACAGAAGTTGGGGCCGGAGCGGGTGTTGAGGACACCGGGGCAGCTGGCGTTGAAGACGCCGCAGGAAGTGTAGGGACGGGCGTTGAGGGCGCCGGGTCTTGTTTCGAACGCTTCTTAGAGCGCTTCTTAACAAGCGTAAAAGAGGGAGACTCAGGGCCAGATGGGGTGGCGTCCGAGGATGACTCGGTCGCGGGTGCGCGCTTGCGGCGCGGAGGGGCGTCTACTTCGCACTCCATGTCACTGGAGGAAGGGGACGCGGGAGGGCCTAAGACCTGAGGGGTCTGGGGAACTGGGGTGGCCTGAGGGGCCATTGTGGACATTAATGTCATGAGATTAGGGATAAGGGAATCTAAAAAACGGTACTTATCAGCATTTAAAGACATGCCTTCAGTACTTTCAATTAACTTCTTCCTAAACTCGTCAAAGCTTAGGGAAGCCATTGCGGAGGGGTTGGGGAGGGACAATATATGAACCTAACAACGATGACTAACTTCCTAAAACTACCCTACACGCAGTAGGGCGGTTGAGAACGACGCGGATAACTTACTCGAACACGGCACTTGAAGTCCTGGAACAACGAATTTCCGTCGACGAAGCTCACTTTCCACGAAGTACGGTTAACAAGCCACTGATCGCCGTGAAAACGGCGTTAGAAACTTATTACAAGTACGGTTAACGAGCCACTGTCCGCCGTGAAAACGGCGTTAGAAACTTAATACGGTAAACAACTATGAAATTATATATTACGACAACAACCAATGAAATTTGGGTGCTCAATTAGCGCGGGGGCTAAAAGAGCGGGAAGGCGTCTGCGATCGACGTACGCTCGAGAACGCACGCAGACCGAGACTCTTCTCCGTCTCTTGTAATTTACTGCCTTTTATAGATGAATTCAGATTTGGATTATTATATTATTTTTCTAAATTATATTTTTATATTTTCAGGGAAATAACCAAAAATGGCGACGTCCGGGGGGAAGCGGCGGGAGGCCGAGGGCAGCGACAACTCAGACGATGAACTCACACCCTTGGCCAATGAGACTTATGGTGGCAGGTTCGTAAATGCATACATTGCACAGTTTAATGCATTTGCCTATTTTTGCTAGATTTAGCTTTTTTAACTAATTTTTCAAACAAATTACACTTTAGTTGATTGACGTTGAAAATGAAGTTGCCTAAGTATGGGAATTACACGAAAACATAGATTGAGATTTTGAATTTTTTTGATTGATTGCTATGGGCAAAGTAATATTTTTACATTTTATGTACAATTATATCTTTTAAATTATATACTTAAATAATTTCATAGACACATATTTATCATCCAGAAATAAACTCTCCCGACAACCTTAATACTCGAGAGAGTCGGTAGCGCGGTAGTTAAAGCGCTGACTTCTCGATATTGACATCGCGGGTTCCCCTAGATCTCCAAACGTAACAAATGAGCAAGTTAATTACATAAAGGCGACTGCTCTAAGGGTGTTAGCACACCAATCGATCGATTGGTGTGGTAACACTCTTACGGTGAAGGAAAACATGATGAGGAAACCCACATACCTAAGTAATCATTTCTAAGGTATGTGTAAAAGTCTGCCAACCCGTAGTAGGCAAGCGTGGTGGACTATAAACTGCCTAAAACCACCCCTTGGTTGGGTGAGGCTGATATCCCTGCAGTGAGATTATTAATGCTATCGTGGAAACACTCAATGCTAATAAACAAAGTACAAATATGGTAATGTTAATTCAAATTAGGAATGATTCCCTACTCATTTATTGAGCAGAGTTAATATTTTTGAGTTACAATGGCGATTTATTTTCAATACCTACCTATCTTATACCTATCAAGGGAACATACATAATGTAAATCGCTGCCTACGTTCTGTTCGACGGAACAGACACAAACATTACGGTAAGGATTACGTTACCACGGGCTTATGACATCATCTGCCGTTTTTTGGTTCGTTTGGTTGGCGGTATGACTGACTAGCTCACATGTGAGTGATCTTAACTTAAATTGCGGTTGTGTATGTAGACGATAGGATACAAATAGTACAACTAATAAGGAATACTGTTTTGATTAATCGGACTATTTTTGGGACATACATAAAGGTTTTACATAAGTACACTACAATAAAGATTACTTTGGAAGAGTGGCGCATACAATTTTTGTGTCTCGTTTGTCTTATTAATGCAGTAAAATACAATTAATACCCTAGGCGTATGAATCAAAAAAATCGTATAGCTGTAAGGAATTCTAAACGATTAAACTAAAAATTGTCAAACATAAGTGTAGACTGTGGCGTTATATTTGAAATTGAAAACCGTCTTAATCCACTAAAAATGCTCGTTTTATAATAAAAATTACAAATTAAAACTGTTAATCACCATTAACCCCTAAAAAAATATGTGCTTTAATGGATATTACAATACCTACATTTGGATCAATATCAAAAAGCCATTGAAACAATACCGCCGAGAGTACAGATTTAACTGTACATGTCTAAAAACCGAGTCATCCTTGAGGCGCAGGCGCAGGTTCACAGAGTTCCGCGGTTTTATTCGGATGAGCCAAAGTACAAGTACCTCGGTTAAATAACGGTTTGTTTATGTGTGAAGGCTGTAATACAAAGGTTTTGTATGATTATAATATTATAGCAATGTACGTGGGCTCCTTCACCGTGTCAAAAAGTTTAAAGTGTGTTATTAATAACGCTGCTATAATTGAGCAGAAACTTTTATTGTAGTTTTAGATTTTAAACTATTCAGAAAAATATACCTTATCTATAATGTAATAAAATATAAGGCATCATATACTGAATATGGCCGTCATATCTTTAAAACGAAATAGTCTAATAATATCAATTACACACTAGATTTAATATAAACCTACCTGAGAATCAAAATTTCACAGAAATCAAATTAGACATGTATTCATTTCATGAATAAATAATACCATAGAAAAGAATAATATAAAATCTTGCAAAAGTGGTGCTTACATTCCATCCAGTTTTTAAATTTTATTAATTTCTAGCCCATCGCTAGGGTTATAACGTGACAAACAGTATCACGCACATCATTGACACCAAGTAAAAAAGGTTTGAATACCGTGCTGAAATCTTTAACAAAACATTTTTTATTCTACAAAAATACTTCATTGATTGAAAATTAAACCGTATAATTATGAAATCATTGTAAAGTTTTAATAGATTTACGTCAAATAGCATAATACCGAAGTACTGTTATATTCATGTACTGCTCATGTATAACTTGTACGTTACTTATTCATCAAAAGGATAATACTAACAGTTCTTTATACGTATTTACCTAGCGAGATATAAAGGTTATATAATTACACAAGTCAGCATACTTTTCGCTGCAACTGCTGATTACGAGCAGCCTTCGAAATAATTTCTATATTCAAAGATTATATCATTGCTAAAGGTCACACCAATATGGATGCACGGTTCCTTTCAGTTTTTTTTGTTCAGACACCGAGAAATTTGTTTTAAAGGGTAAACGTTATGTCACAGCGATTTGAAAATTGTTTGTATAAAATTGAAGCAGACAGTACTAGTTCTTACATTTCTTACATAAACATACAAAAATGCAACCCCGAAAAGGGGTTAAAATAAATCAAATATTATCGAAAAAAAAATGTTAGAGTTTTTATTGACTTATTAAAGTCTAATTATTTATTATATCCTCTATGTGCAACACCATAATATAATTTTTTTTTTGATAATTTTTTTAGCTTATTTCACCCCCTTTCGCGCTTGCAATTTATCGAGGGACACTCTGTATATCTTTGATGTTAAACAGCAAACATTATTTTCAAAATTAATTCTTAAAGTAAAATCTAAAATATGACAATAATTAATGCTGGCAATGCTTTTTGAGGTACTTAGATCTTATCCTTGGCCTTTAAAAAAGTATTTATCGTTAAACTATGCTTGTTGATAAAATAAATATAAGACATTTCCTTCTTGCTGCCATGAAGTTTATATTGAATTATTCATTCTTAAATACACACTTTGTACTTTGTGTGCCACTTTTTTATATTCTGATTTATTCTCCATTTAAAGACTTCGATACCATTGTGATCTAAAAAATTCAAGCTAACTATGAACAATTAGGTTCTTGACAAACAACTGCACAATGAAAAGAATGCAGTTAATGATCTAGACGTATTCTCGGGGGCATTAGATTTGAATTGTGAGTTACAACAACGTCATTACATGTGTGTGACAAGCCTTATTATTTCTCAACGTAGTTGTATGCGCCGATCGCACACGGTAAAATATATAGTAATAAAAGATATTATGAGCAGCAGAGACTCGTGCGGCGGTGAAAAGGATGTTAAAACTTCGATAGCTGTGCCGCGCCGTCCGAGTCAAATTTTGAGTTATTTTTATCTTGGAACATGAAAACACGATCCAGTCATCGGCGTTGTGCAGTCCGAATGTTTGGTCTGTATAAATACGAATAAAAATATATTATAATAAAACCCTAAGCACGAACCTTGTTGCTGCTGGCACTCCTTAAGTTCACTTTCCACAACACACAAAGTTTATTTAAGTTTTCGTCTACAAAACGTTAAATATCAATAGGCATAGGGCGCCGTAAAAACACAATTATAATATAAAAACGTGAAAACGTGGTTCACAAGTTCACAGTTGCACCTCCATCATTTTGTCTTCAAAAGTGACAGTTCCCGCCAACTCAACTTTTTAAACCCAACCAATAGAGAAGGCAAAGAATAAATACATACAGCCTAGCAAAATAAAATAATGTTATTAAAAGTGTATGAGTGAACCGCAAAATAAGGACTGTATGTTATCAACCAAATAAATACTAAACATCCTCCCGCCCGAGGTTGGCTGGAAAGCCAGAATAAAGTTAACAAGTCTAAACCGCTAGAATACTAAACATAATAAATATAATAAAAACAAACTTAAAAAAGACAACATTAAATTGACATGCAAATAGACTCTACATCGATTGATCAATTGGCAGTCTACAAATCTTGACAACTGGTCGCAGGAGTGTACCAGAAGAGGTTCCGAGCTTTACGATTCGAACAACTCCATCCTTTCCAGGGACCAACTCCTGGATGCGACCTAACCGCCAGTTCAAGGGACCTACGTGATCCTCCTTTATTAACACTAATTCACCTATTTTAGGTGGGTCGCAATCAGAGGTCCATTTATGTCGCATTTGTAAAGTGTGGAGGTATTGTTCGCTCCACTTACGCCAAAACCGTTGAGCCATAGCTCGCAATAATTCATAGCGACTTAAACGATTATTCGCACTATCCGCAAAATCAAATTCAGGGACTGAAAGTAGAGGTCTGCCTATCAAAAAATGGGCAGGCGTCAGAACATCAAATTCTCGAGGGTCTTGAGATAAGGGGCAAAGTGGCCGCGAATTGAGGACGGCTTCTACCCTAGCAAAAACTGTGGAAAGTTCCTCAAATGTGAGAACTTGCTCACCAATCACTCGCTTCAACAATGTCTTAGCTGACTTGACAGCCGCTTCGAACAATCCGCCAAAATGAGGTCCGCCGGGAACGTTAAACAACCAATTAACACCTCGAATAGAAGCGTCCGCCGACAACCCATCCTGAATATCTTGTTTAGATAAATAAGTCCGAACATCATCTAAATGTCTCTTTGTTCCAACATAGTTAGTTCCGCAATCTGAACGTATTACACTCGGTAAACGGCGGCGAGATGTGAAACGTGTTAAAGCGGCAAGAAAGGCTTCTGTGGAAAGATCACCGACAACTTCCAGGTGCACGGCCTTAGTGGCTGAGCAAACAAAAACACACAAGTAACTCTTAAATTGTCGTGATTTCCGCAGACGAGACTCTCTTGTTAAAAATGGACCGGCAAAATCCGTTTGCACAGTATGAAAAACTCCATTTGCATTAACTCTATCACTAGGTAATGCTGACATAATTGGATCAGAAGTCTTTGGCTTCGTCTTAAAACAAAACTACATTTGAATATGCGACTCCTAATAACTTGTCGCGCCGAAACAATCCAAAACCGATTTTGTAAAATAGCCTGTAGAGATGACGGGCCAACATGACAATAAACAATATGGAAATAATCGACGATTAAAATTGTTAGAGGATGAAACTCCTCCGGTAAACCAGCCGCAAATTCCAATCTCCCTCCAACTCGCAATAAACCGCAATTGTCTAGAAAAGGCATAAGCCTACGTAAACTATTTTGAACAGGTAAGTTTTTACGCAATTTGGCAATATCGGCTGAGTATGTCTCATATTGAGCCATCCGCACAAGGCAATCCAACGCCGCTCTACGCTCGACGGCAGAAAGTACACCGACTAACCGTTTCGATGAATCTTTCTGTTTAATATTATAAATAAATCTTAAACAATAACCCACAACAGCTTGTACTTTTGACAAAGAACTAAATCTTGTAAAAATTGAATTAAACTCATCCGTTTCCGTCAATAAAGTACTAACTACAGTTTTCCGCAAACCTGGTAACTCTTTAACCCCTTTAACAATATTTGGAGGCCACGTATCTTCAGGACATTTGAGCCATCCAGGCTCCCACCAGAGGGGATGTACAATAAGCTCCGACGCGCGACATCCACGGCTACCTACATCCGCAGGATTCATCGTAGACGGCACGTGACGCCACGATATCGGTAACTCGCATCCTACTATTTGTGATACGCGATTTCCTTCAAACGGCTGCAACATATGCGGCGGTAAGCGCAACCATGACAATACTATAGTACTATCGGTCCAGCCTATTATATCCTGTACAAACACGTTATTTTTTATGGCTTCGTAGACGTACTTTAAAATGCGCGCAAGTAACGCCGCGCCACACAGCTCTAGTTTTGGTGTAGTTAATTTGGACTTTACCGGGGCAACACGAGACTTAGCCATAATTAGCCTGACCTTCGTGTCACCGTAATCATCACCGGACCGCATGTAAACTACAGCCGAGTAAGCTCGATCTGAAGCGTCTGAGAAACCGTGAAGTGAACATCGCTTAGTGTCTGTCAACACAAACCGTTCCAATCTAACATCACCAATACGTGAGAAATCCGCAAAAATAGAACTCCATTCCGAGGCCACCTCCGCAGGCGGCTCATCATCCCACGATAAATTTAATAACCACAAACGTTGCATTATAATTTTACCCTGGAGAATAACCGGTGAAACCCAACCCAAAGGGTCAAAGGTACGAGCCAAAGTAGAAAGAATACTGCGCTTTGTGCAGTTCGAGTTATCACTCAATTTGACATTATAACTAAAAATATCCGATTTAGGGTCCCACTGAATGCCTAAAATTTTATGAAACTCGGGCCCATCTGCATTATCAAAAATCCGAGGTCTTTCTTGGTCCACAGTCTGTATATTTTCTAAAACAGCCCCACAATTAGATTTCCATTTACTTAATTCGAACCCCGCCGATTTAAGCAATCCAATCAATTGGTCTTTTAATTCTAACGCGCCAGAAACATTATCCGCGCCACCAAGGATATCATCCATGTAGGTCGACTCCCGTAGCAGTTTAGCAGCAAGAGGAAACCGCATCTCCTCATCATCTGCTAGCTGCCTCAACACGCGAACCGCTAGAAATGGGCTACTTTTAAGACCGTATGTGACACGATTCAATTTGTAAATCCGGACGGGTTCATCCGGGTTTTCCCGCCAAAATATAAGTTGATACATCGTGTCTTCATGGTGAACAAAAATAAACCGGAACATCATTTTAATGTCCGTCGAAAAAACTACCGGAGACAAACGAAATCTACAAATAACTTCCATAATATCATGTTGTAAATTCGGCCCCGCGTGTAAACAGTCATTTAGCGAGACGCCAGACGAAGTCCTACAACTACCATCGAAAACCACTCGGATCTTATCTGAGTCTGCTTTAAAAATACCATGGTGAGGAATAACAAAATATTTCCCCATTTCTAAATCATCAACCGAAATATCTAAGGGAACCATGTGTCCCATATCCGCATATTCTCTCATAAAAGAAATGTATTTATTCCTCATAAAATCATTGCTATGAAGCCGCTTCTCCAAAGCCAAAAACCGCTTCATCGCCATCTTAGCCGAATCACCTAACTCGGGATGGACGGATAAAAAAGGTAACCGTACAACGTAACCGCCGCCTTCATTCCGCGAATGCGTTTCCGCAAAAATTGTCTCGCACTCGACATCCTTAGTGGCGGCGATATTACTCGGAATATCTTCCACTTGCCAAAATCTTTCCAAAATCTGATCGGTATTCAACAAGCATTGTGAAACACCACACACGTCGCTGCCGGGGGTCAAGCATGAAACAGGACCCATCAGAACATGACCAAAAATCGTATTAAAAACCGTAGGCAGCTCTGGGTCAACTTTAAAACCTCCGCCTAACATTATATTGCCGAGAAGATCCGCACCAATTAAAATATCAATATCTCCTGACTTATAAAACAATCGATCCGCTAAATTAAGTTTATTAAAACGTTCCGCCAAATCCGCAGGTAAATTAAACGACGGCAGTTTATGCGTTATTTTATTTAAAATAACCGCGCGCGTCGATAACTCTGGATCATCACAATGGCTAGGTACAAAATTAAGCGTAACTGCACCCTTATAACTGCCAACCGAGGCTCCGCTAAGTCCTAAAATATCGATATCATATCGAAACCGCCGTAAACCGAACCTCCGCACACAATCGTCCGTTATAAATGTAGTTTGGCTGCCTCCGTCAAGCAACGCCCGCGCGCTGTGGTACTGTCCGCTGTTGTCCCGCACGCGCAGCACCGCCGTGGCCAGCAGCACTGCCCGCTCGCCGCGTGCCGCCCGCGCCGCGTGCGACACCTGCGCCTGCTGCGAGTTGTCCGCGCCCACCTCTGCCCGCTGTTGCTGAGGGGTCGAGGGCCGCACCGGATTATTATCACGAGACGAATCAAAATGTAGGAACGAGCTATGATTAGAAGAGCCACATTTAGTACATTTATACGTTGATTTGCAATTAACAATTCTGTGTTGTCCAAAACATTTAAAACATAGTCCGTTTTCCGCTATGAAATTCTTACGCAACACCGGGGACCAAGATATAAACGTCTTACACTTGGTTAAGAAATGTGTGGACGCACCCTTGCAGGCGCCACACGTGTCTCGGGCCCTGGCGACCGACGCATGAGCCCGCGTCGGGATCACGCGCAATCCGCCAGTGCCTGGGGCACTCGAACTCGTTTCCAAAATACGAACCTCATCCTCTAAAAACTTCAAAAGGTCATCAAACGTAGGTAGTTCCCTACCTACAAACCGCTCCTCGAAATGTTTGCGTAAAGAAGAATCTAATTTTTGTAAATTTAAATAGAATAGTACATAAGACCAGTCAGGAACTGGCAGCTCAAGTCTTTCGAGTGCCTTAGTATTTTCCAACAATGAATTTAAAAATGGTTTTAAAGAATTCAAAGTTTTATGTACTTGACCAAAGTTAAATAAATTATACATTAATTTATCGACCAACAATCTCTTATTTCTGTACCTGTTATTTAACAACTCAAGTGCAACAGAATAATTCCTTTCCGTAATACTCAAATGCTGTATTAACGACTTAGCCTCACCGGTAACCGATCCAAACAAATAAAATAATTTCTCATTATCACTTAAGCTACGATCGCGTCCAACCATCGAATCAAATAATTCCATAAAAGAAATAAATTCTTCTATCTTTCCAGAAAATGTAGGTAAATGCAACCGCGGCAAACTAATATTGGATTTAAAATCCCCGCCAGTACCTGCGAACGATTTCACCTCATTAGGATTAATAGAAAACAACTCTGAATACCTCCGCTTAATATTGTAATATATTTTGTCATACTTCATGAACTTATCCTCATGTTGTGTTGTATCTAAATCTTCACCTTCATCCAATTGAATCTCAAAATGTAAAGAGGTGAATTCCTCATGTAAACTATCGATGTCCGCGAACCGTACCTTAAATTCCGCTAAACCTATATCATCACCTACAGAAAAGTCCCTTTTACTGAGATCATGAATAAGTTCCAAACGTCGTATGACCGCCTCATACTTTAAATCACGCAAACGTTGCTTACGCGTCGCCATAGTTTACGTAATTAACCGCTATCAACAAATAAAACAAAAGAACAAAGTCTATTTCGTGCAAATGTACTACAGTGAAACAAAAAAAAAAAAAACAAAAAGTGAGCCAAATTGCTCCCGCAAATCGAGATGATTCACTGTAGCCCCCTTAGACAAAAACCGACCCCAAATAGATTTGACACTCAGGTACCCATCAACGATATACCTACAGTAGTCACCGCGTAAAACAATAACAACAACCGCAATTAAAAAATAAAATCATTTACGTGCCCTATACCGAAACAATTAAAAACAAAAAACCTTGTTTCTTATCGCCCGCCCGCTAAATTTATTTGCCACAAACCTGTAGCAAAAATCCATAAACTAAACCGCAATAAACAATAACAATTGCAATAAGAAACAAGTCAATAAAACCTCAGAGAGAAAAAATGTTCAAATCTGGTATCGAACCCAAACAATACCAACCCGTCAAAACTTGTGTAGTGCCAACTAAAGAAAAGAAATGCGCAAAGTCCCAAAGATAAAAATGGCGCCACTGTTGAGTCTACTTACAAAATAATTTAGCAATAAAACGCAATATGTATGAAAATTAGGAATTTGACCAAACACAGTTTGACTTATTTTGCAGTTACAATTACTAATGAGAGTTATAATTAATTCCTTAAAAACAAATTGCCCGACAAAAATACAGTCCAAATTTTGCAAATATGTGTGAATACCTAAAATGTAATGTGACGATATAAATGTAATATGGGAATAGGGAGAGGAATAATATAGTTAGATATAATACTTGTGAGTGTAAATATGTGCAGTTTAACTGTGTACTACCGAAAAAACCCCAGAAATTATATCTAAATCAGCCCAAAAAAGTTATTCCTATCTACCCCCAATAGAAAATAATTATGTGTGGTTTGCCAGAAGACTGGAATGTTCCACGACTAAGTAACTCAAATTAACCAATCTAATTGCTATCCGGCTCGAAGAGATGTATGCGCCGATCGCACACGGTAAAATATATAGTAATAAAAGATATTATGAGCAGCAGAGACTCGTGCGGCGGTGAAAAGGATGTTAAAACTTCGATAGCTGTGCCGCGCCGTCCGAGTCAAATTTTGAGTTATTTTTATCTTGGAACATGAAAACACGATCCAGTCATCGGCGTTGTGCAGTCCGAATGTTTGGTCTGTATAAATACGAATAAAAATATATTATAATAAAACCCTAAGCACGAACCTTGTTGCTGCTGGCACTCCTTAAGTTCACTTTCCACAACACACAAAGTTTATTTAAGTTTTCGTCTACAAAACGTTAAATATCAATAGGCATAGGGCGCCGTAAAAACACAATTATAATATAAAAACGTGAAAACGTGGTTCACAAGTTCACAGTTGCACCTCCATCATTTTGTCTTCAAAAGTGACAGTTCCCGCCAACTCAACTTTTTAAACCCAACCAATAGAGAAGGCAAAGAATATACATACAGCCTAGCAAAATAAAATAATGTTATTAAAAGTGTATGAGTGAACCGCAAAATAAGGACTGTATGTTATCAACCAAATAAATACTAAACAGTACTTATACTAAAGGTGTTGAGTAATAATAAAGTAGAAATTTGGTTCCGACTTCTCGTTGGCTATTACTATTAAATTTATAGATATTATTTCCTAGGTTTTTTCGTTATTCGCATGTATATCAATTACTTATTTGATTGGTAACTCACATCATCTAAGGAGGTCAAGTCTGAGTTAAAGGCTGGAATATATATATACATTTGTCCAGTTTCTTGATGTCCGTGGTACGATATCTATTTACTTATGATACATACATAGTAATAGCCACAAAATTAATAATAGAGAGAAATAGAAAAGTCTTTGTTTAAATTTACTTGCAGTGCTACTGATGCCACATTGCTCCCTTCTTATTGCCAACAGCTAACACGCGCAATTAATTTCAACCATTTGTAACACGGGCACCACGATGTACGCTTGACGTCGGTTCGTTGCTTAAATTGAGTATGAGTCCTATAGGACCTATGTTTGGCTCGCGCTACCGGTTCGCATATCATTTCTGTGTCTCTCTATTAGAAGTTCTGTGGAAATAGCGGTAGTTATTTATTTATCAACTTTAAATTAATTCGCATTTCAAAACCATCTTTTAATTAAAAGATCTGTTTAGAGTTTTCTAAATTGAAAACTTATCTTTAAATATAAATAAAGGAACTTTGACTCACCAACAAAGTAAACTCGTATAAAATGAGTCGATAAATACATATCTGTATTTAAAAAATATATCGTCAATAAAAGGTCGTTTGGCTCGGTCCGGAACCCACTCAAATGCCAAGGTTGTCCAGTCTGTATCGACACAACTTTCGAGCTGCGAGTGCCACAGTTTCGCACCCCGCGCGTTGCGACCTCGGATTACATTGTACTACTCGACCAAGCCAACTAGACGACTGTCAAACGTGACGTCACTTACTTTGTATACGGACAGCAGCGCTGTTACCTATTATTTGTTTGGGTATTTTATGTCAGTAATAATTTACTTAAGTAAATTACAAAATTCAGAGCGGAATTGCTATTCCAGCTCTTGTTTTGTTTGTCAGTAGTTATTGATTGAAAGGCTAAGCCACGTTCTGCCCATTCGCTTAGTTTGCTTAGTCGGCTAGTAGTGATTGGTATTGTCGGCATTTGTGGGAAGTTATTGGTAGGAAAATACAGTAGTCCTTTGTTTGTCTGTCTGTAGGTTGATGAGATTGTTTTGCTGTATGAGTTCGATTTTTATTTAGATATATGACAGGATATTTTTTGTGTTTGTAGGCTAGGCGGCATCAACTGTTTTTTGCTACATTTTACTTCTACATACTTTATATTTAATCATAATAATACATACATAATATCGTTTCACATGATCCAGAAAATAAGTTTCAAATAATTGAAACTTAAATAATAAGTGGGCTCTAATAACCCGACCAATTTTAACCAACGATTCAAGAGCCTAATTGGTTACGCGTAAACAATCCATGTCTCATACGCATTGCACTCGCCGTGCGTTGTGTCATGTCGGAGGGATTCGTGAAGTGTCTTTTTGGCTTACTCCGTTTCTCGACTAGGGATTGGTTTCTCTTACTTACTATCTCAACTCAAGATTTATTCACAAGAAATTGCTAAGCCTAATTAATTAATTTTGTTTTAACAAAATATTAAAATTTAAGTACGTAATTAGGCCTGTTTTGATAAAACCTTATTTACTCGAAGTAGCGTCAGAAATACGTGAATAAAATCTGTCCGGTTATAAGGGCCTATGGTGAAGAAAAACTAAGCCCAACATCGCTTATCTTTTGTTTTATTAATATCAGACAACTATTATATATATATATATATATATATATATATATATATATATTATATTATATATATTATTATATGCCTAGTTTGGTTATTTCACAAAAAACTAACAAAAGTGAAACAAAAAACAGTAACCTTTAAAAAAGAAACATTCACAAGTTTAACATAAAAATACCAACCTAAATAAAAGAAAGTTTGCTCCCATAGGTATTTTCGGGATGGTGTTTGCCTACATACATAACATTAGCTGCGCACACGCACCGGTTTAGCAACACATTCGGCATACTAATGACAACAACTGTCCGGCTCTTCGAACATTCGTGGTCGGCCATCTTGTGATATTCATTATAAAATATTTTTCATTTATCTCCAGAATTCGAATGTATTACCAATGATATCATGCTATTTGCTATTGGTGTGTTTCTGTTGTCGATGTCAATAGTGATTTATGAATTTATTAAATATTAATACGTGTTTTACTCGATAGTAGTTATAACAAACAAAGGTTAGAAATGAGTGATTATCATTCTGGAGGTCAGTTCAAATATAAAGAAAGTCTTTCTTAAGCGAACAAGACGGCCATTGACTCTTTATTTGGGTACTGACCACGAAATTGAAATCTGACTTGCATATTAACTTATATGAGATGTTCCGCATTCCAAGAACTAAGTATAAATTATAAGAAACTTAACATTGGTTATTTAGTTGAAGTGAAATAATTTACTTGAAATACACCTGCGAAAGTCACATTATAAAGATATAACGTTTTCGTTGAAGTCTTTTGTAGGAGTAAAATATTACTTCCTCGAATAAGACCTTTTCATTATCCTTGAGCTTCAATAGCTTAAATAAAAAAATATAATATTATTACTTAAGTTTACTTCAACGATATGAATTTACGTATGAAATGTTTTTATTCAATTTTGATATTAAACTGTTGATGTTAGATTCTGAGATAAATCTTGACTTTCATAAGAATGGATTTTATTTTTAGAAAATACACTATAAGTTTACCTACATAGTCTGTATAAACGAAACTTCAATTACTGTGATCCATAATACTTTCCACACAATTAAAATGATTTTCTAGTGCGTTTCGGCCAGGGTTTGTATTTTCTTTAGTAGTTAGGTATTCATTATAATGAATCTGTAGTTCCATGAATACTATCTCCAATAAACAAGATTAACGTCAAATATCTAGTTTTCAGTTTAGACAAAGCGATCAATCAAACTGCGCCGGCGCCGACTTCTTTTCTTGTCATCTTTCGCAAGTATTCGTGAGTCGCTCCGACATTGAGCTCTCCATTGTTCAGCTTACTGTTTGCCCACGAACTTTTAACGTCTTTTTGTTTAGATTTAGAAGACTGAAGAAATGTTTGAATAAGAGGTTATTTTTGCTTGAAGTTGTCTCTGAGATTTGAAAAGTAACGATGTATGTGACGGGTGGTGACTCGATGTTTTGAATAATTTTTACCTAGAGGTTTCTTTATTGCTATTAGACGTTTTGATAGGTAAACTGCAGTTTTTACTACTTTCACAGCCATAATAGTTAAGTGAATGTAATAGAATATAGGTAATGATAAAATCTCCTATATTACATTGAGAGATACATAACACTTAGATTTAAAAAGTCTCTTTAAAGATTTTGTCTGTTATCACCTGGGTTCAGTTGCAAAAATGTTCTCAATTGTTGAAAGGATCATTAATAAGCGAAACATAATTTTATTTACTATTAGTAATACTTCATAAAAAGTCATAATATTTCTATACTGGTATTTTAAGAGCTAACAGGAAAATTTGCAACCAACCAGAGAAAAATCTTGTTACAAATAATTAAAATTGTAGGCACAACTGCTCCAACTATGCGCCGGAGCAAGTAGTTACAATCACATATTGACTGTATGTCGATTCATATCGTGATGTCAGAAGGTCGACTTTTATTATCAAGCTTCTTTGAATAACATTCTAGTCAAAAGAATTTGGTATGTAGTTCATGGTTAATAGATTTAAAATAACAGTATGAAAAGGTTAATTACACTGATATTTTACAAGAATTTACATTGATGCATTTTTAATTAACAGTATCGATCTTATGGTACTTCATGTTGATAGTTAATACTTGATGTTAATAGTCTGCATAACCCCGTGTTAAATATCGCCATTTTAACTGATATCAAGGTTTTATGTAAATTATAAAGCACTTCTTTAGCGAAACAGCATTTCCCCCTTAAACATTTTGTGATGAATATGTTTGGGAGACTTTCTTTGTCATAGATTCTTAAACGTGCTTAATCATCACCCAGCCCAGGCTCTAGTGTTTAGTATTTGAGAATCATCAGCAAAATATTAAAAGTTTGTAGAGCAGACAGTAACAAAATACATCTTTAAAATTGTCTTTACATCTTATAATTTACCTACGACTCGACGTTAAGCTTCTGTAGTTCGAGAATGTAAATTAAATCCAACAAGAAGATCGTGTGGGTGACGTGTTAATGAATGATTTACTCATACTTACTAAGGTTAAAAGATTACAAGTTAATTACTCTATGCCTTATCGGTAGAAAAGTATCTAAGTCAGAAACACTGCTGCATCGTTTCTATGTTAAACGTTGAATATTGATTGATGCCTACTAAACATATTACTTAGAGTATCACTTGCTATTAGAATAAGAATTAACACTTAGACTAGAATTTCATATTACTAAGTTTTGTTACCAAACATGTCGCGAAATTTGTGCGGAAGTTAACTTAATGATTTTACTACTTTTAGCGTTTACAATATTGATATTTGTAATTCTGTTAGTAATAACAGAAATAGGTGCTAATATGCTTAGTAATAAGCATATCAGAAACTCGAGTTCAATGACATAAGGTACAAGAGATTTTTCTACATTTCCGTTTAGTAGAATAAATAGATGGTGTTATCGTTATACTTTCATTTAATGCTTTAGTAATTATAAGCAACTATGATCACAGTATGAATTAGCTCTACGAAGTCGGCGTGATTTCACATATTCACTGCTGCAGAACGAACCACTTAGAGTGTACGGTGGTTCTGTAGATTTACATTTATTATATATCAATAACAAGTTAAACTATTTAACAATAGATTTTCGAAAACAATTTCAAAAACAAGAGTGCGTTCGTAATTACATAAGAGCTACATTTTTATGCTGAACAATCAATTGTAAATCTGGAATATACTAAAAGCCTTTATTTAGATCTATAACAGGAAAACATAGTTTTTCAGGAGTCCAGCGCAAAAGTCAATCATTAATATAGTTCACTGTCGTCGGTAACAAGCAACATTTCTTTCCACACGCAATGGTGTAGCAGACTAATAATAATAATTTCGCCCATCAATATTCACATTTTGTCCACTGAATGACAAATACGAATCGCTGGTGTTGAAACGGACGCGTGCGCCGCCGCTGGCCCAGCAGTAGTTGTATTGCGATCGTACCGTACGCTGTCCTCAATGGACAAACAATGAATTATTGAATAATACTCATACCGACAGGTCTTGTCGATACATCCTTCGGACAGAAATAAAAAACGCGCCGTTTCTATTCGAGCGAATCCTCTCAAATCAGACCCTAATCAGTGTAGTGTGTAGTTAAACCAGTGAAATCATGGTGTTTAATCTGTGCTAAAATGAGTGAATTCGACCGCAAAAGTCATCACGAGAAAGACGACGAAGACATTTATGTACCAAATAATAATACTTCAATTTATAGCAATGGGACCTTACATTATTGTAGTATTTACAGGTATGAATTAATAAAATCTGTTATGAGTATTTCAAAGAACTTTCTAATATTGGATAAGCAATAAGAGATGGGCGTTATTGAATATATTATAAACATCACTGTAACTAATCGGTAAAACATCATAAAAAATCGAAGATACAGTAAAGAGTGAAACAAGCGAATAAAAAACAAAAACGCTGAGTATTTACGCGAAAGTTGCTACATTATGAGATATTCCCAGAGTGCGATCGTCTTATTGTCTTGCGATCAGTTACAGTAGATAGACCTACTTCTACATGTTCGCTTTATTTTATTATATTATGTTTAGATCAGAAATTTTATGTGCTAGAAAATACGAAAATATCGCAGGTAAATTATAATGAAAATTAAAACGTATCCATTACATATATAGCAAAAACTACATACATTTATGAATACATTCTTAGGCCTTCAATAAACCAAAGTAACGCACAAAAAGTGCAATAACGACAACAAAGTATGAAACGTCAGACATAATGAGTAGTGTCACGTATTTAATTAACGTCTAATTATTCAGCTACCTTAGGTGAAAACTCCAGACGCAATCGAACGCAAATGCTATGTCGAAACAGTACCTTTATACACACGGCAGCAGTCACTTCGAAACCCGGTATTGGTTTAGTAACTTAATTTGTAGTTTGTTTACGTGATAGCAATAGCATTTACCCTACCCTGATTTACCCTTCCGAACCAGTGGCAGTTTCAATATACGACGTCCTACATCGACGTCCGTGGCCTCTCGGGTGCCCTTAGGCGTACCGTATGTAGGAGTAGTTTAAGTTCCGCTCCCTCTGCGCTAGTCCACAAAGTCCGGTGAAATTTAAAAGGCTAATAGGGCCAAAAAAGTCAAAATTTTATTACTGATATTAGCAGTTAAAGCTTAAGTCACAAGCTAGATTCAAGAGCGTATGGATTCAAAAATTGTATAGGACAAAGATTATGACCATTTTGGCCTTTTGATTTCATTGACATTTGATTTGACAGGCCTAACCTAACTCATAAAGTACTAGACAAACTGGCGTATTGCAATACATGCTCGACAAATGGTGCCGATAATTTGGTGCCGAATTCGCATTCTTCTAAGACTTTATCGTTGCATTGCATATTTCATTATATTCTTTCAATTATCAAACACTCGATTTAAGAATGTTTAAAGTTAGTACTTGTGGCTATTAATTACGGGGTTACTAGTAATTCGATGCTATCCTCTTAGGGCTCGTAGTGTAATAATTTGTAATTGATTTGACATACGAGTATATACCTCATGTGTTATCTTAAAGTAAACCGCTTTCGAAATTATCGAGCTTTTATTTCATTTTTATTAACAAGTTCATACGTTCAAACGTTTATTGAAACAAAAATTTTTTCTGAAGATTGTAGCAGAATAAAGTTAATTTATTAATTCTAGTACTCTAGGGTCAAATCAATGCCAAAAATATCGCGCCTACATCGCCTTAAGAGGATATCATCGAAGTACCGGTAACCCTGTATATTGCGAATCTTTTTATCAGCTTTTTGCTTGATATACCTCTAAAATTTGTTGATTTTTTCCTTCCTTGGACTGCTACGGAACGACGACTTTATGTATTGTCATAAAGGCAAAACTATTACTTCTACCAACAAAGGTTCTGTACCGAATAATACTTGTTTATGTCCGGAATAATACAAATATATAAAAACAGTGCCTATGTCGGCCGTCGTACAAATTATATTTGTGTTATCATTATTTATGTAATTTTTTGACTGGATTGTGTCAATATTGCACTAGTTATTAAAGGAATTATAATTGAGGTATTAAATTTATACTTACTGATTTGTATATTTAGTCTAGAGAGCGCATTTTTGCTCTGGATAACTCTCTCCAGTCACAGGCTAGCTATCAGACACTAGTCAGTAGGTAAGTGATTTTTTTTTGTAAGTTTTCTGCTAAATCGCAAAGAAAACGTAAGAGTTCGTGATTATTGAGGTAACTATTATATCGGAAGGAAGACACAGATTTCCCTTCGAACGCATGAGAAAGTAACGTTTCTTCACATCGTGGGTTGACGGAACTGCATTGATTGTCGTCAAACTAATTATTGTGAAAGAGAGGCATAATGCGACATAATTTATTACACATTTAAGTGACATAACGCCTTTCACGTTGAAAACGCTCTCATGCTTCATGAATTTAAGTATCGTGAGCTAAAATTATGAGGTTTATGACATGTGGTGTAATTATGATATCATTTTATATAGTAATTAAGAATACACGCAGGTCGGTTAGTAGACGCTAGTCATGTAGTTTTAAAAGTAGGAAGGTTGTTCAGGTATCCATGTACATTTGTTAATCTTGCTATAGTGGTATCCTATGTAGGTTTTTTAAGGTACTCACTTAAAGTTAATTAAAGTTACGTTTTTGTGAAAGCAAAATAATTGAAGACGTTTTAGTTGAGGCTTTTATCTATTTTCCTTACATCTAGGTTCAAATATGATGACCATAACTCATTCTCCAAGTTAGTTATTTACAGCTACCTACCATCCGAACTTTATAATTACGAGTATGTACTTATTACCTACCCAGCTAATCAGTCTCTTTTAATATTTAATAATCATCCTCCGCTATTCCAGCCAAAGAACAGTACAAGAAACAAAAGGATGGGACGTTTTCCGAGAATTCCCGCCGAAACAGGACAGCGGCTCCATGGAGAGCCAGCGCTGTCTGGAGATCACAGTGCGGCTGATGAAGATCCTGGCGTATGTGGTGACGTTCGTGGTGGTGCTGGCTTCGGGAGTCATCGCGAAGGGAACCGTGCTGTTTATGACGTCGCAGTTGAAAAAGGATAAACGATTGGCTTTTTGTAATCAGAATTTAGGTATGTTTTTGTTTTGGCTTGAATTTTATTTAATAAATAAAATAGTAAGCATTTAATCGTTTATGCAAAATTGCAAGCGTCAACATAAAGATATAGTAAAAAGTCATGTCTACACAATATCTTTTTGCTTCCTTGTTATTCTGCTTATTTTGGTGGCTTGATAAGTGCCTTTCTAAAATTCTAATTCGTGATCTTTGTTATATCGTTTTATCGTGCATATATTAAGTTTGAAAAATATTGAATAAGTTTTAACAAAGAATTATATATAAATCCCTCAGTTAGTTAAATCCCTTGTTAAAGACTGATAAAAGGCGCGCGCTCTCTATAAAATCCAAATACTATTTAAAATACTTAACGTGTTACATACCTAATGAAGTTTGTTTCATGTATAATTTGGACAACGCTCAGATTGAATTCGTAGATACTAATTTATCCGTAGAAAGTAAAATGCTTAACCTTATTTTATTGCCATTTCCAGGTAGAGATAGACAATTCCTAGTAACATTGCCGGATGAGGAACGAGTAGCGTGGATGTGGGCGGTGCTCGCTGCGTTCGCTATTCCAGAAATCGGGACCTTGATCCGATCTGTAAGGATATGTTTCTTCAAATCGAGTAAACGGCCAACAAGTGCGCAGTTTATTGTGGTAAGTGTTAAAAACTAAGTTGTAAGAAAAGGATACAAATATTTTTAACGTATATAACAAATAAATAATGTAAAGAAATACTGAGTACAATACAAGTTAGCTGAAGTAAACTGCTAACCTTTTCTTTACTATGAAAAAATAAAGACTATGCCGAGGTTGTTTTTGTTTTTGCAATGCTATACTTCAAATTATATAATTGTGCATTCCTAAAATTCCAGGTATTCATCGCCGAGTCTCTTCATACGGTCGGAATGGGTCTCCTCTTCTTCAAGATCTTACCCGAACTTGACGTGGTCAAAGGCGCCATGATCACCAACTGTCTTTGCATAATACCCGCCATCTTGGGCTTGCTGACCAGAAGTTCAAGGGATTCTAAACGATTTGTTAAAGTGATCGTTGATATGGCAGCGATAGTAGCTCAAGTGACGGGTTTCATCGTGTGGCCATTGTCGGAAAATAAACCCATTTTGTGGCTCATTCCTGTGGCTTCATTGTGCATTTCTTTGGGCTGGTGGGAAAATTACGTGTCGAGGCAAAGTCCTATTGGTGAGTGCAGTATGTTAGATATTTAAATTTGGGTGTAAAATAATTTAGTGATTTATTGTTATTGACAAACAAATGTTGCATGTTAAAAAATAATAAGTAAATAAAACAGTTAAGTACAGAATGGGTACTTCATAACTTTTATATTTTGTAAGGGCTGCGTCCTTTTGAAAAGTCACTACCCTGTATTATAATACGTAAATACGATAACGTTGTTAATGAATTAAAATAATTACAACTAATAAAATGTATCTACAGGTAAATTACTTTCGAGACGTATTTGCATTTGAAATTGTGTACGGTCAGCACATAAATAAAAAAACCAACACTTTTTATATTTTTTATAATTTTTAGAGCCAGGTACTTCTTATGGAACGAATAACATATTAAAATAGTGAATATTAATAGTAAACATAGTTTTTAATTCTAAATTTCTGCAAATCCAGTCATTTCGCACTCATCCTCATCCTCAATATCATACGATGAATCATTTGTGTTAACTATAATTTGTCCTGATATTATGACCACAGCCTCATCCGTGCCTTGAAATTTCTTTTCATTTTTAATAGTACGTAGACAAACATTTGTCCATTCCTCCACAGTTACGCTATAAAATTTTTCCTCCGCTAATGTCATTATAGCACTCATGTTCATTGACTTTATTTTGCGATGTAATTTTTCACTATGCCCCATATATTTTCAATAGGATTAAACTGAGGATGATATGGTGATAAACGGAGCACAGTATGACCGTGCTGTCGTAATATTTTGTCTATCTCATACTCTACAAATCTCGCCTTATTTTTTAGAATCAGTTCATATATCTGAGGCTTGAGAATGTTCGATGATTGCTCAATATTTTTAAACGTCAGCCAGTCAATCATTTGCTGTTTTTTAGAATTACAATTCTGTGCATGATTTTGAATCCAATTATGATAGGGTACATTATCAACAACAACAACACTATTAGGTTTAAGGTTGGGTATTCATTGCATTTGGATCCACTTCGAATAATTATCTTTATTCATATTATCATGGTAATCACTACTTTTTTGGTTGGCTTTAAACACGAGCAAGGCATTCGGTACAAAACCATCCATTCCGCCGGCATGGACGATGATCAGGCGGTTGCCCTTTGATACATGTTGCTTTAAACCAGAAGTGCTTCCATCTGACCAAGACTTTGAGAGGGTATGTGATGTATGTATATACGAGTAAGTTTCGTCGGTAAAAACAATTGATCGATTTTGTCCACGATATTTTGCAATTTCTATGAGATAGTTAATTTGCAAGTATCGAATTTCGTGCTTTTCCATTAGCAGTTTGCGGTTTATTTTCGGTCAGTTTCCATTTAAAACCTAAAGAGATAACGTGCTGACATAACTTATAATGTATTTCTTCTTTAAATTTTGCGTGTAGTATTTTCATAGTCGGAATTTCTTTATTTGTAATGTGAAAGTTCTCCGGTTTACTTTTTGATCAAAATCATCGATTATGATCGTAGGCTTCCGATTTGGTTTCTTTTTAATTGATTTAAAAGTTGACCCTGTTTTGAAGAATGACATTTGCTTTTTGATAGGACCTACCTGATGGAAGTCAATGATATTCTAATTTGATATAGAAACTAATTGAGCAGGAGTCACGATACTGCGGATTGATTGAACCATTTTTAATTTACAATAATAACACTGAACAATAAACATTATAAACCATAAGAATAAACCACATATAAAATCAATTCATTCATTTATTAACTAAAACCAAATAGTCAGACCTCAATACAATTAGCAATGTTTTTAAATATAATTATTATTTATTTGACATTCACCATTGAGTATTGATTGTCAATATATTTTCTTCTTCAAAATGTAACATACCTCTTTTTTCTGACTGTACAGGTATCTTGAAATTCCAAGTTCAAAATTCCTGTAAATATACAAATACTACTAATATACAAATGCAAAAATGTCTCGAAAGTAATTTACCTGTACCTAAACGTTTGACTGCTCGATTTGCCTATTACTTTAATATTTTCTATCTGAATCATAACTGCCATTTCTCGTGCCGTGTGGCGGCAGCGGCATTAGCCCTGCCTCATACGTCGGAGGTCCCAGGTACCAGTCCTGGTCGGGGCATTCATTTGTGTGGTAAACATATATATTTGTCCTCGTATCATGGTTGTTTATATTTATATATTTGTTTATGCTGTGTTCCCCCCCAGTTCGCTGTTTGTTATCGAGGTCGGATATTTAGACAAGGAAACAGTATGGCTTGCTTAACTTCTTTATTTATTGGTATAATAGGTGCCTGTTACGTCATAATTCATAAACGATAGAAGTAAAACAAAATATTGAAAATCTAATTGACAAATTATACAACTTAAGCTCACCGTTTAGCGGCTCAAAAATATATCAAAATCATATGTGGTACATCCCAATAAACTTCTAACTTCTCTATCATCAATATTTTAAATTTAGAACATTGTAAAATATTATGATTACTTTTTCGAGTCCCTATGGAAAGTGAAAATAAATACGGCTGAACATAATAATTGATTTGAAAAAAGATTTGACGCTTTAAACGTCTTTATTTTAAAAGTATATAACCGGCCAGGAATGCGATTATCCAAAAGCGATATTGTGCCATAAAGATTTAAGGTGGAAGGCCAACGCACAGCGTAACATGGTCATCCAGAACACAAGCTCTGCTTACTTTGGGGCCATAAAGTTGGTGTGTTCTGGGGATTTATTATTATTATTATTGTTCATTATTCTGTTTCATCTAACACATTTTTCTCCATTTTGCAGGTATAATCAAAAGTCTCGGCCGGCTAAAAGACGAGTTGACCGTGAGCCGATACTTCACGTACCGGATCGTCTCCGTTTGGAAGATCATCCTGTTCATGATCTGCATTTTGTTCAGCATCTGGATGGATGGCGACGAGCCGGCCATGTTTTTCCAGCTTATGAAGGCTGGGTACAGTCCACATGATATTGTTATCGAAGAGGTGAGTTAAAGTTGTCAATTTATTAGGGTTACTAAAAAAATACGTTACTTATTAATGAGTAAATGAAATTCACAGAACACTTTATTTGTATCGGGTTAAAATAACCTTAGTTTTAACAGAAAAATAGCACGTAGAAAGCTATATAGAAAGGTTCTTCATGGGCTTTTCAATATTTTTTTCGCTCATGCTTAGCATCTACGTCATGACATCAAACAACTTATTTTTATAAATATTTGAATTTTGAATATTTTGTGATAGATATCGTAAATGCAATATAATTATCAAAATTATGCTTTATATTTATATTTTATTTCCAATTTAACCTCTTACTTCTTTTCAATTTTAGATCCAAACACAACTAGGCGGCACAATTATCCCCGACCTCGCCAATGCCACACTCACGGGAGATTCAGTCGAAATGGAAGCCGTTTACAAATCCGCCTTCTACGTGTTATTACTGCAAGTTTTCGCGGCATATTTCTGCTACATTTTTGGAAAGTTCGCCTGCAAAATTGTGATTCAAGGATTCAGTTACGCGTTTCCGATTAATTTGACTATACCCGTGGTGGTGAATCTTCTGATTGCGGCGTGTGGACTGAGGAATGGTGATAACTGCTTCTTCCATGGAACGATTCCGGATTATTTGTTCTTTGATAGCCCCTCAGGTATGTGTTTTGTCAAAGATTATACCTAACTAACCGTTAACATTATTTTCTGTATGAGGCTGTAAATAAATAATTATAATCATAGTTGATTGACTCCAAGTTGCGGATAATAATTAAATGACTTATAGGTATGCAAAATTTTCAGAGCACTTTTACGAACAATATATGTATTTGATAGTAGGTACGTACCTGTCAACATGAGACACTAAAATTGATTAGTAATGGGAAGGAAAACGCTGGACCCATAACATCTGTCAAAATCTATACAAAACGTTGTTATATTTTTATAAGAGTATCGTAGAATGCTGCGTTGTGTGGCATTGGGGTGTAAAACAATGGTAACCGCCGCTTTCCCAAATATAAGCGACTGAGAAAGTTATTAAAAGTCGTTTTTATGAAATCTAAACAATTTCTATAAATACATATTAAAGTTAATTGTATTTATAGAAATTATTAAAGTTAATTACTAAAAACCACTTTTTTAAAATGATTTTAAAAAGCCATCTTTAACTTCTCAACGGCAGTAAATTGCTTGTAAGGGTCCGACGAATGCAACACCATCTGCAATAAGCTTAGCGTTTTCTTACCAATTGAAAATTTCATAGTTGTGCAATTAAAGATTATTTAATGTTATTCATTTATTTATTGTTTACTTAGCATTTTCAACAAGAAAGGCTTTGATAGAATGCATTTAAATAGGTTTATGGTCACTAAAAGCGCAGAGCAGTTGTTCTTCTTGTGTCATCCAGAATACAGCACCTACTTGATTCTCATATTACTACTGTCATACCAATGTCAAAAGTGCTATTATAATTATCTTCTTTCTCATATTTTAGTATTCACTCTAAGCGACTTCATAAGTCGTCAAATGGCGTGGGTTTGGCTACTCTGGTTGCTGTCACAAACATGGATCACCATTCACATTTGGACCCCAAAAGCTGAGCGTTTGGCGTCTACGGAGAAATTGTTCGTCCTGCCTATGTACAATGGACTGCTTATTGACCAAAGTATGGCGTTGAATAGAAAGAGAGATGACCATAAGGATGTTAAGACTGAGGTGAAGTTTTTTAAATTGATATGACAGATCAAAGTGGAACAGTCGTTATTCTGTTTTGACCTAAATTTAAAATCGGATTCTACGTTAACGTTTTTGGAAAGAATGACAGCTAGACAGGACACTATGAGATAAATTGTCCTCTCAAAATTTACTATGAATTCTTATATCACTGACGTCATTTGTCGTAGTTAGCTTATATGTTTACAGATAGAAACAAGTAATAAAAAAAGTAAGTATGACTTGTAACCCATTCCTTTGTTTTTCAGGATCTAGCCGAAATCGAAAAGGAAAAAGCCGACGAGTACTACGAAACAATATCAGTTCATACCGACAACACAGGTTCTTCGCCAAAACAAGTGAAATCTTCCGATCAAATAACAAGGATCTACGCATGTGCGACTATGTGGCACGAAACTAAAGACGAAATGATGGAGTTCTTGAAGTCAATTTTGAGGTTAGACGAAGACCAATGCGCTAGACGTGTTGCGCAGAAATACTTGCGAGTTGTTGACCCGGATTATTACGAGTTCGAAAGTAAGTTTTATTTTATTATCTTACTAAAGTGGAGTCAGTGCTGATGATTAACTGACGATGTACGGTAAAACTTTATTAAGTTTATGTAACATTGTTTTAAGCATAAGTATTTCTTGTTCTAATACATTAAAATAATAAAAAATTTAAATAATACCGTGGCGCAGTAATTTTTATTTTAATAAGACATTTTATTTTCAGTTTTTGTATGGTTCTTTTCGTTTATTACGCAAATTTTTGAAAATATTTCTACAATGATGCCAAATCAAATATGTGTAATTTCCATCCACTCTTTCGATAATCGTGTTATTTTAGCTTTTTAAAATCATCTTTACAAAATACTCCAACCTTTACAGCACACATATTCTTGGACGACGCCTTCGAAATATCCGACCACAGTGACGACGATTCCCAAGTGAATCGGTTCGTTAAACTACTAGTCGACACCATAGACGAGGCTGCTTCGGAAGTCCATCAGACCATAATTCGGATTCGACCGCCTAAAAAGTACCCGGCGCCTTATGGAGGTAGACTGTGCTGGGTGTTGCCAGGGAAAACTAAGATGATCTGCCACTTGAAGGATAAGGCGAAGATTCGTCATAGGAAACGTTGGTCGCAGGTATAGTGGTATTTGGTTATTTTTCTTTATTATTTATTATTTTATAGAATGGATGGACAATTACATTTTCGTTACTCTGCAAATCAAAAGAAGGCTGACAAGAGAATTCCTTTCCTGCATTTGCAAATGACAACAATTTTATATAAATAACAGAACAATTTGTTCTTTTAAATGTTAGTCAGATATAATAACAGTACCTACAACTTCATGCAGTCGTCCAGATTTCAAATTTTAAGTCAAGCAGCTCATGTGACAGCATGTAAAAATATAATTTTCGTGTGATTAGAAAATAAATACATCTGAATCCTCTGTACAATTGAATTATATTTCGTCTTTAACTAAAACATTTTCCACAGGTAATGTACATGTACTATCTTCTCGGTCACCGTCTAATGGAGTTACCAATATCCGTGGACCGCAAAGAAGTAATGGCCGAAAACACCTACCTTTTGACGCTCGACGGAGACATCGACTTCCAACCTCACGCCGTAAGATTACTTATCGATTTGATGAAGAAGAACAGAAATCTGGGAGCCGCTTGTGGACGTATCCATCCTGTAGGATCGGGTAAGATAATTTGGATCTCACAATGTTGCTCCGTGCAGATTTTAACTTGTATTAGAAGCATAAGCCAGTAAGTAGGAAAATTAGACAAACTTACCTACCTAATATTAAGAGAGTTTGCATATTCGAGCTAGATTATCCGCATGAAATGACAATATTCAACTTATTACCTGAACTAATTTCGTGTAAGGTGTATCGTGTAAGGCAATGAGAATCTCTACTGTCAGATTTCATAATGAATTTGGTCATTTACGTGTTTATTCATAAACATGGTTCGAAAGGCCCGTTATTACCTACACGTAAATATTATAAGTACCTACCTAATCATCAACAAAATCTTGCATTAGGATCATACTTATAGGTTTTTTATTTAAAGAAATAAAATATAATAAGTATCGTTGAATCATAAAAATATGCTCTTTCCAAAGGACCCATGGTATGGTACCAACTGTTCGAGTACGCGATTGGTCATTGGCTGCAAAAGGCTACGGAACACATGATTGGCTGTGTACTCTGTAGTCCTGGATGCTTTTCTCTCTTCAGAGGAAAGGCATTGATGGATGACAACGTCATGAAGAAGTACACACTTAGGTCTGATGAGGCACGGCATTACGTACAGTACGATCAGGGTGAGTCAGAGATTTGAAATTAACTTGGCCTTTTTTTAAAGAAGTGTGTTTGGTAGTTGTGTATATATATTAACCTATAAATAATCTGTTGTCGTACAAGTTGTTTCATACAGTTCCAATTGAACTTTATTACTCTTTTAATTAATCAAAATTGTTTGTTGGAAATAATTCTAAAACAATATATTTTAGCTATACCTACGAGCGTAACTGCTTTTAAAATAATTTCAAATGTGAACCCATTTCAAAATTAATTCTAGGCGAAGATCGTTGGCTTTGTACACTCCTGTTACAAAGAGGGTACCGGGTAGAATACTCCGCTGCTTCCGATGCGTACACACACTGTCCCGAAGGTTTCAACGAGTTCTACAACCAACGTCGACGATGGGTGCCCTCGACCATCGCTAACATCATGGACTTGCTCGCCGATTACAAACATACGATCAAGATTAACGATAATATTTCGACGCCTTATATTGCTTATCAGGTAAAGTTTGTCGACAAACCCCCAAATTCTATGCATATATTCAATTAATACATTCAATAACGTATCACATTAATTATATTATGCTGCCAAATACGTCATGTTCGCTTTGCTTGTAATAAATCTATGTTAAATAATTTGTTTGTTTTACGAGCTAATTAAATAATCAAAATAATCCCTGAAAACGTTCAGCAGGATTTGAAACTTTTTGACGCCGAATTCTTGAATTAAGGCATTTCAGTTGAACCACGGGAAGTGTCATCTCCACTGGCAAACCCATGTTCAAAAACTCGTTAATAAAAAAAAATTAATTAATATGTTTCTTTTTCAGATGATGTTGATGGGTGGTACGATTCTAGGCCCCGGTACTATATTCCTTATGTTGGTGGGAGCTTTCGTGGCTGCTTTCCGAATCGACAACTGGACCTCTTTTGAATACAACCTCTACCCGATATTGCTTTTTATGTTTGTTTGTTTTACGATGAAGTCAGAAATACAGGTAATTTTTATATTATCATTTGTAAGTGTTTACATATAAAAATGCTAACTACATAAGATTACATAAAGAGAAAGAAGAATAAACTTCAATCTGCACAAAAAATATTCATTACGTAACATTAAACCATTTTGGAAATTACACAACATTTCAGAGGCAAATTTTTCTTTTTCTATGAGAAAATGTTTGAGCGTTAAACTTTCGGGTTTTTTAATGTTTGTAGGTAGATTATATCCAATATTCATTACTTATAAGCAATATATTTTTCTTTTACAGTTACTAGTAGCACAGATTCTATCGACGGCATATGCAATGATAATGATGGCTGTAATCGTGGGTACGGCGCTGCAATTAGGAGAGGACGGTATAGGCTCGCCGTCCGCCATCTTCTTGATAGCGCTTTCTAGTTCATTCTTCATAGCCGCTTGCTTACATCCACAAGAGTTTTGGTGTATTGTGCCGGGAATTATCTACCTGCTGTCTATACCTTCTATGTACTTATTGTTGATTTTATATTCGGTTATCAATTTGAATGTCGTAACTTGGGGTACACGTGAGGTGCAAGTGAAGAAGACTAAAAAGGTAATATTTTGTAACCTACATTTTGCGACTTACGGTCCATACATTTTTTGATACTATAAACATTTAATTGTGTCTTTTAGGAAATCGAAGAGGAAAAGAAAGAAGCGGAGGAAGCTAAAAAGAAAGTAAAACAGAAGTCTCTTCTCGGATTCCTTCAAGGAGTGAACTCGAACGAGGAGGAGGGTTCCATTGAGTTTTCTTTCGCTGGACTTTTTAAATGTTTACTTTGCACGCATCCTAAGGGTAATGAAGAAAAGGTTCAGCTGCTACATATTGCGTCTACGTTGGAGAAACTGGAGAAGAAATTAGAAGTTGTTGAAAGGTAAGGCCATTTAATATTTTTATTCAATACCAGTATTTTTTCTAATTGGTTAAAGCTTATTTGCTTAAAAAGAGTTTAATGCCTACTAGAGATAAATTATTTTACCTTGAGGTAACTAATATAAAGTTTTCATGAATTTTTTCGCGTACGCTTAATTCAAATATTTCTCACATTTAGAGCGGTAGACCCACACGGTTTATCAAGAAATCGCAAATTGTCCGTCGGTCCTCGAGGCAGTACAAGCGGAGACCATCAACTCGATGCCTTGGCCGAAGGTCCGGAAGACCACAATGACTCTGACTCGGAAACTGATACTATGTCTACTGTGCCGAGGGTAAGATAAAGAAATGTAATGGTAAATTGTATTAAAATTATGAACATACAGCGGTCACATAAAATGAGCACATTCGCCGTCTCGGCAAGATTTTATAAGCGTCTAAAACTCGTTTTTAACAATATGAAAATTGGTTTATTTTTGTACTAGTAATAACTACAACTAGTAATAACTACACTTTTATGCTTAAGATACACGCAGACACTGACACCTGACACAAGTGTCTAATGCGTCCACACGGTAAGCAATTTTTTGTGTCGACATTAGTGTATATATCAAGTGTCGCGTTTGAAGTGTATTGGCTGTCTCCACGGAGCGATGTGCAATTCAGTGTCGGACCGCGATTGTCACGATATGTGTTTCAATCAAAATGCGTCGTCGTAAAAAGAGATCGATTTGGGGTAAGGAATGGATTAAGACAAGAGCACAGCTAGGGACATTTAATCAGTTATTATCCGAACTGAAAAACGAAGATGCTATAAGAACTTCTTCGGATGAAAGTAAAATCAAAATAACTTTTTAACTGGATTTTATCGCGTACCTATAATTAATTTTAACTTTTATAGATAAGAAAAATACTAAATAAAATCACCCCGACCGGGATTGTAACTACTGGACTCCCCTACCGGGCAGGCGTTTTAACCAACTAATGCAACTAAGCTACCGGGCCCTGGCTGATACCATGGCCATTATTTAGTTTCCATATAGAACTTTTTCGTTATATTGTTAACGTAGCTCCGTCTTGAGTTAATTATAAATAATAATTTTGTGTTAATATACAAGACTTTGTTTCGACTGCAGTCCACGTGCTGGACGTCATGTTGCTCTAGCTAGAAATTTCGCGCAGCTCGATAACCACGACACTCGTGTCTGACACTGCGCACGCTGCGTCCCCACGGCAGCGACAGCGACACCGACACTGAGCGCCGGTAGATCTGCAACTAAGTATCGCGGCACATGACACACGCGGACATTTGATGTATACTCTGAGTGTCAAGTGTCTGGTGTCGTCGTGTATCAGTAGCTTTACATAAACAACTCTTTTCATCTTCTTAGTGGATTTACGTAGAACTCTTTTTAATATTTTAGACTCTACATAAAATTTGTGAGATCGCTTTGTTTTAACTAATTATTTTGTTTACTATTCCCAGGAACAAAGAGACGATCTTATTAATCCATACTGGATTGACGACCCAGAGTTGAAAAAAGGAGAAGTCGACTACTTGAGCCAGTCCGAATTACAGTTCTGGAAGGACTTGATCGCTAAATACTTGTACCCTATTGATGCCAACAAAGAAGAACAGGTATATTTTAGTAGGAAAGGGTCAATCTTCTAATGAAAGTTCTAAACAAAGAAATCTTTTTTTAGTGAATAATTTTCGAGTGTGGGATGTGTTTCAAAAACATTTTCGAGAATCTTACACAAATTAATTTTATTGTTTCACGCATTTATGAATTTATTTCAACACAAACCAAAGTTTCAGAAATCTAGATCACCATTTAACGTTTTTTCTGTGTGATATAATCAATCAAATCAGGAAATATACATTTAAATAAGCATACATATTAAAATTAAAGTTTATTTCAGGAATAAAAACCCCCATTTTTAACCTATAATTCATGTGAATCTTCCCACAATTTTAGGCACGTATCTCCAAGGATCTGAAAGAATTGAGAGATTCTTCTGTTTTCTCATTCTTTATGGTCAATGCACTTTTTGTACTAATTGTGTTCTTGCTACAATTAAACAAGGACAACATTCACGTTAAATGGCCCCTCGGAATTAAAACCAATATTACATTCGATGAGGGTACTCAGCAGGTAAAGTGAAAGCTATTTTGAGGCAATCGGCCTTCAACGATGACTCGGGAACCCTCATCAAGAAAAAAAAGGAAAAATTTAAAACGAGAACACAACCCAGTCACCCTTGAAAGTTGATGCATTTTTATAAACAACTATGTTTTGTATAATTTTGCAGGCCCGCATTGCAGGCGACTTGAAAGAGCTTCGCAATAAGTCCGTTTACGCATTTTTCATGTTCAATGCTTTATTCGTACTGATAGTGTTCTTGTTGCAACTGAACAAAGACAATCTTCACGTGGATTGGCCTTTCGGGATAAAAACAAATATTACGTACATCGAGGAGACAGGCGAGGTATAGCCAAACGTTGCCGTGACGAATTTAACGACCTTCTAACCGAACTCTTCGGGATGGCACCACGCATGGACCCCTACCAAACTACACGGACACGTTTTAACTCTCGGGTGTTACTTCAATAACACCACACCTTCTAATTATACCAACCCAATGTCTCTAAAACCCTACCATCTTAAACAAGGGATACTTAATAGGCAATCTATAATACCCCAAGTTCTACTGGTTACATTGGATACCATAGCACTACACCTGAATTTACTCCCACACATTGTCTTTTTAAGGTGGTGGAATCTCTTTATTAAATTTCTTCGGTTTAGGGTCACCTCAATCCCATGTACATAATTTAAAAAATCTCCAGAGTGTGGTGATTTGTTTAATCATTAATAATTTTCGTGGTTCATACTAAACTGCGGTGAATTAATATAAGATTTGAATACAGGCACAGGAAAATAGAATATTCTAATACCTAAAAACTGAGTACATTTTCTGACTGTTGACCATGTCAAGACTGAATACTGATGCCTAAAATAGAAATATGTCCAATTCACAGTATTCTATTTTCCTTATTGAATACCAAGACTTATATTTACTGCAATTTAGTTGTCACTCTTTTATTAATGTGTTTTGTGTAACTATTATAACACTGCACGTTACACAAAAATCTATTTTTACCTTCGTTTACACATCAACGTTAATAACTTGTGTTTCCTTAAATTAACATTTCATTATTTTACCTCTAGGCTAGAGTATTAACTGATTAATATTTCAGGTGTTGATATCCAAAGAATACTTGCAGCTGGAACCGATCGGTTTAGTGTTTGTATTTTTCTTCGCTTTGATTTTGATCATCCAGTTTTCGGCTATGTTGTTCCATCGATTTGGAACGCTATCGCACATACTTGCGTCTACCGAACTGAACTGGTTCTGCACAAAGAAGGTAGGTATCCTAAAAAATGGTCCCGTAACAATACGTATAAATTTTCACATTTATGCAAATATAACGTTTGATGACATTTTTTAGGCGGACGACTTATCACAAGATGCGTTATTGGATAAAAACGCGATAGCAATAGTGAAAGATTTGCAGAAATTAAATGGTCTAGATGACGATTATGATAATGATTCTGGATCAGGACCACATAATGTTGGCAGAAGAAAAACTATACACAATTTGGAAAAAGCGAGACAGAAGAAACGAAACATTGGCACACTGGACGTTGCTTTCAAGAGACGATTCTTCAATATGAATGCTAATGAAGGCCCTGGTAAGATAATTATGATTTATAAACTTAATACACATGCTTTGGTTAAATTAAGTTATTAATAAGTTTGCTTGTTTTCAGGCACTCCAGTGCTAAATCGTAAAATGACATTGCGACGGGCTACATTGAAGGCTCTAGAAACCAGAAGAAACTCAGTAATGGCGGAGAGGAGAAAATCGCAGATGCAGACTCTTGGAGCTAAAAACGAATATGGTGTTACAGGAGTGGTAAGATTTCAATAAAAAAACAAGTTTACCTTCCTTGGAACCGATTGTAAGGGTGCCGTTTTTAAGGCAATAATGTGGAAAACCTAAATTGGCAATAAACTTCTTCTGAGTCTCGTTGACGATTCCTCCTTTGAATGATGACATAAAAGTCAAGTAAAATCTTAAATATTTTTCACAGATAAACAACAACTTGGTAGTGCCACCACCACGTCATCGTACGTCAAACGCCAACATATCTGTCAAAGATGTCTTCGCGGACCCTAACGGTGGACAGGTGAACAGAGCGTATGAAACATCCATGGGTGATGAAGACGAAGACTCTCTAAGACCACCGATGAGAAACCAAGTCTCTTTCCAAAGATATCAATAGATATTTGAGGAATCTTCTTAGCTTGAATTACCTATACTATGCAACGAATTTAGTGCTATAGTTTGTATTTTATACTGTACTACAATGAATTACAATTCTTGATTTTCTTTTATAATTTTTGTAAGAATAAATAGATATCAGTCAATCTGTGTTGATAAAATTCAAATTTTTTGAATGAACAATATATCATTATTTATTTGAAAAAGAGGTCAAAAGAACAAAACTGATTTTATATTATTATTTTAAACTTTAAATAAGCTTCACAGTTGTGAATATTTACACGAAATAGTTGATACTCATTTTAAATAAGGAATCTCTTACTCGCTAGTAATATTTTATGTAAAAAAATATCTTTTCCTTGTGATATGATAATGAAGCAAGTTGTAATGTGACACGGCTAAATGTAAATTTTTCAATGTCACCAAGTCAATTTACAGCTTTTTATATATAAGACTAAAACTTGTGTTTTTACACTGCCACTTTATTTTATATTGACTTTTATAGTTTTAAGAATAACTAGGCAATTAAAAAATATTGATAATAAATCTTGTTTTTTTTGTTTTATTTTGTTGAATAAATAAAAGATTCATTCTTATGGTACAATTTTATTACAGACTTAAAATAGACTTAGTATTTTACAGGTAGGTATATCATAATATAAACAGCACACCTTTTTGATAGGTTTAATTTTCTAAGAATGATACAAATTCTGTTAGTTTGAAGAGTTGATCTTCACTAGATGTGTGTGAGGGTGCGGGTTGAATTGGTGGACTAGGTTTTACAGTTACTCCGTCATTCTCGAGGTCCCACTTTCTTTCTTGGCATATTTGTAAAACTGCCTCCCTGGTCATTCCTGTCATGGACACAAGGGAATCAAGAGATATGGAATTGTAGGATTTGCCAATTCTATTCAATGCCCTTTCTCTAACTTTTTCTGAAAATAAGAAAAGCACATATTTTTATACTCATGTTTGCAAAACTACTCCAGACTAAAATGTTCTTTTGGTATATATATAATGTATAATGTAATATGTGTAATTCAAGCTTACAAAGTGACAATAAGTAAAAGGTAAAATAGCTTTTCTATTACTTAAGGAATGATGTGATGAAGATGTGCTGAAATTCTATTGCAATCTTGGATTAGTTTGTATAATTTAAAATAGCTAATTTAAACAGTTTTCAAACTACCAAAATCAAGACACCAACCAGGGGTAAAGCCACCCCAGCCAAAGCATGGCTTTACTATAAAGATATGTGAAAAGTACAACAACCATGCAGGTAAGTCTCAAAAGGGACATGGTTGCATACACGCATAACGCTATGTTATATACACATTTATATGTTATAAACATTTTAATACATTTAACCTTTTGTACGCTTGCGCCTGAACCAAAGTTACAACTTCCATGCAGTGATCAAGCAATATGGTGTGCAAGCTATACAAGCGATGTTAAATGACTTAGAGATATAATAATTTTTATGAAACTTATAAAACAGATAAGTGGTGTCACAAGCTAAATAAAAAACCTATCAAATAAATATATTTTATGCTGTAATATACTGATGATTTATTATTCACAGGCTCTCAACGCTTCACTCAAAGAATGAAACTTGATGATATGTTCATTCAATCTGATTGAAATTAAACACATTTTATGCTATAAGTATTTCTATTTAGAGCATAAAATAGATTAAAAGAGGGACAGGTTCTGTTGGCGCGGATCCACACTTAGGCAGACGGAAAGTATTGCGTGGATCTGCGCTTAGGCATATGAGAGGTTCAAACAGCATTATTTTGCCAGCCATGAATACTAGAGAAAAGTGATATCTTGAAATGCTTTTTGAATTAGCATCTGGAATATTTTCTTTACATATCAAATTCAAATTGGAGCCTATAGTAAGCAATTCATCATATTGTATTCCAAATCATCAATTAAATATAATTAATTAAACATGTAAAAGTAATGTGAACGAGCATAGAGTGTTGGGAAATAGTATTGGGATGATAGGATAATTTGCATTTGCAGCTTTTTGGTTTCTCAAACATCTCACAACCCATTTTATTTTGTACCTTATTTCACAATACTATATGGAATCTATCAGGTATATTATATATATATCAAAAAATTTTCCACCATTGATAGAACACCACATAATTTTAAGTCTCTTATATAGTAAAAGTAGTCAAAATAAAACAACTTAAATTTAAGTTGTTATATTTTGACTTATTATATCCAAATAAATCAGTGTTTAATTTGTAATGTGTAAAATAATGCGGACCATTTAGGTCAAGTGCCTAATTAAAAAAAATACTTTATGGAACTAAATAAAATATCAGTTTCAAGTCCCATATAAACCAGGTAAAGTAGAAGCACAATTATGCTTTTGAATTTTGAACACTTTGTGAAACATTTATATGAATGACATGAAGGTTCCATAAATTAATAATGGTCTAATCAATAAAACAGTTACTGTTAAACCTATGCTCAATGTATAATGATGTATATAGGATCCAAATATTACCTTCTAAAGCTTTCATGATATTAACAATAGGTTCTGTCCATGTATAAGCTGCAAGAGCTTGGTATGTGCCAGCTAAATCTTTTTTCCAAAGCTTCTGACCGACTGCCCATATTGCTGATAATTCAGGATTACTGCTTGTGATGGTTTGAGGTATTCTTTTCCATAAGAATTTCGCATTACATCTATAGAAAAGGAATTAAAAATTAGCAGCTTGAATGATAATAAAAAATTGTAAGTGAACTAAATTGATGAAATACTTACAAATCATTTTGATATAAGTATAAAGCTAGTAACTGGGCATATGCTAGAGGTAAAGCTACACCAGTTGGTGACTGTAAAAGATAAAGAATGAAGACGTTAGACAAAAGATCAGGATATTGTAACCTAGAAGATATTAAAACACATTATACCTCAAGTTCTTGCTTTTCTAAGTCAGTGCAAAGTTTATCAAAATTGGTATACATGGTTTCTATTTCTTTATTTCGATAGTACTAATAAATAAGTTGAACTACACTTTTATTGAACAAATAAATAAACAAAACAAATCCGCCGAAATATATTTTCTACAGTTCGACAATCATTCACTGCATCAATCCTATCAATCAAACTTTCCTTCGAAATTTTTATCTGTCACTGTCAGTCGTAATTAATATTAATTCGTGGTTCTGTAAAAAAGTATTGAAACTGGAATGAGGCTTAATAGAAAATATATGTATGTACCCATTTCAACCAAATAAAAGGGAAAGTTTTGGATAAAATATAGTAAAATTATAAAAAAGCTAAGAATTGGGATAGCTTGAGAAATGTTTAGTTCAGTTCAGTTTACCAACGTATCAGTTTAATAGCAAAAACTGGAACATTTGTTGTAAGCGTGACTTCATTAACGGATAAAACGAAGCGCAACCCTTTACTGAACAGTTAAGTTGGTCGGAAGAGCACTTTTTGTGTGCTTTATTTATTCTAGGTAATCAAATGTACAGTGCCGCCAATTTATCTGTTCTGTTGACAAACTATGTTGTAAAAAATCTTGGTCGGTGTGCCAGCCTGTGACATCCTGTCACTCAATACCGGTAACAATGACGTTAGATTTGATTTTCCTTTCTGTTTTTGTAAATTTCCATAAGGGACATTCTTCTCCCTCGCACACTTTGGTCGTTTATTTAAATAGAGTAATACTAAAAAGTTTATGCCTAAGTACATCTACCGGTGCGCTCGAATATATAAGGTGCATTGTTGTTTAGTGATAACATGCTGGAAATATATTACTAATTAAGAATTTACAGCCAAGATTTTATAAAAGATTTAATACCTAGTTTAAAGAAGAAATATGTACATAAAATATCTATTAAAATAAAAACATATCACTACATAAAAAATGGGCCATGTAATGGATTGTTTGGTACTTTTTTGAGCCAAAAATGTCTGTATTGAAAATAAATTTTAATTTTATATGTATGTCAATACATATTAGGTATTACCCATGACATTTTGTCAGTTTTAGGATGGTTTCATAGTTCTATCGATATAGAACTTCTGTGGTTCATCGTAGAAAATCTTGGTCTAGTGATTTTCAGAGACTGTTCGGCCGATAAATTTTTTTTGCCATCAAGAGAGTTTTAAAGACACCAAAACAAATGTTGGTTAAACGGTGCAAGGTCCACGCTATACGGTATCAAAACATTCCCAACAAGTTCAATCGATTACCAAAAACTTCTCCGTCGCTCTTTGTGCCCTGACAATGCCCCTGGCTGGGGCGAAACACGTGTCGGTGGTGGAAGCATTGTGTCTTTAGATCTATCTTTAGCTTTCTTCGTTAGCTCTTTCTGATTCTATGAATTATATTCCATAAATTTTTTTCTACTCATCAAATATACTATGTGTGTCCGCGCATTATCATGATGGAACACAACTTTCTTATTCTGTTTGTCAATTCTGGTAACTCTTTTTGGATTGCTGCATTTAAACGGTCGAATTGTCCACTTGGCCAAATCATCAATTGATGCATAATTGCACAATGCCTTTCCATCAAAAACTCAGCCTTACCTTGTTCGTCGAAAATCCAGGCTTTGAAATCGTTTGTGGAGGGTCACCGGCCTTTAACCTTAATCACTTGCGTTGATATCCTCGTAATACACCCATTTTTCATCGCTTGTAATGATTCGCTTCATTTATAATCATTTCACTGATAGTAATTCGGTCATTCAAATTTCTTTACTTCAATTCTTGTGGCACCCAAATATCGCGCTTCGTTGTGTAGCCTGCCTTTTTCAAATAATTCCAAACTGTCATGTGGTAGATATAAGTGTTATTTCCTATTCCCGCTCTAGTGAAGCTGTCAGCTTCACTAGAGCGAGGTGTGCCTATCTTTGATATCGATATTTCAGCGAAATGGAGGAACCCACTCCTGGGTCCTTCATTCACACACAGCATTCTCGCCGTTCACTTCACAAAGTTTTCGGCATGTTTGCAGCACTTTTACCTTTTATAGCAAAAAAAGCAGCACATGGCGTTCTTTTCAGATATTTCACTGATTTTCACTTCTATATAACTTTTTATATGAGCAACGAATTAGGGAACTATCTTCACTAACAAGGGCTTTATTTTATACTCAATCGTTGAAAACTTTTCTAGAGACTATGGTGGAGGCAATAGAAGATTTAGAATTGACTCATGGAAAGGATTTACTTGTATTTATTTGATGCAAATAGTTATTATTAGAAGCTTTGAATCAGAAATTATAAAACGATAGGTACCTACCTTTCTGTAACAATCCATGGTGTAGTAAAGATACGAGGAAAATAAAGAATGTTAATTTGCTAGTTATATAGGTACAATATGTTCTATCGTACGAATATTTAGATACAAGAATACAAAATGATTTCTTTATTTAATTGCGTAATAACATAGACATCGTTTATTATGCGGTAAAAATTGAATTTTTATCAATAGGTAATTTTATTTATTTATGTAGGTTCAACGGATTTACTGCCTTTTTTCTACCTAAAAGAAAAAGTCGTTGTTATTTATTTTTCAGTCTGTTAGCATAGGTACTAAATATCACTAGGCTAAGTGCTTATATTTTACAGAAAAATATTAGTCAAAAAGTACGTCAACCTAGGCATTATACGCAGCGTGAAAGTCTTGTAAACTCAATGACCTGCATTTTTCTGATTGATTTCACGGCCATTATTGTAACAGTGTTCTATTGATGGAAGGTTTGGGCGGGCTCGTTGACGACTTGCTTGCGCCTGCGCCTTTCTGAGCTTGCGTCACTCCAACACTTGGTGAGATGACGGACTGACGCGACCGACATGCTGACTCATTGTTCAACATTGTCGCTTATAATGCTAATTTTCTAGTAACGCTTGTACCAATTTGCATCTTAATGCTTTTTATTGTTGTCAAAATCATGAGCAATTTAGATTGTAAATAAAGCGTTTTAAGTAGGTGAGCTATTATTTATTTTGCCTATTGACTCTTTATCTCAATTTTTCCGTTTCTCTGGTAAAGTTTAGTCTAGCTTTACAAATGATGGGCACCTAAACAGATTAGGCAGGAAAAGAAATAATTTACAATTAAAATTATTTCGTTGTAATTAAAATATACTGTTATATTTATTTTGCTTCAAATCTTACTTAAGTACACATGTACCTACTTTGGGGTTTTAAATATAAAGATACGCAAAGAAGATCTTATGAGAAGAGACCCAGGTATCTTTATGGCGTAGATACCTACTCATATGAAAATCTGTATAGCTTTTAACATGAATGAATATCAAACTAGCACCAATGTTCATGGTAGTTGTTATTAATGCCATACCTACAGTCTTGCAAATAAATATTAAGTTATTCTGCGTTTCATCTCAGTCTGACAATTACCTAAAAGTGTAAAATCACGGAATTAACTTCTACCACGTTTATTACCACGAATACCACTCAATTGTTTCAAAAACGCCAACTTTATTAGATTTACGGAATATTTTTCCTAAAAATAAAAGGAACTTACGTCCTTTTATTTAATCAATAAATATAAACCGAAGACTAGCACAGACAATAGGGTATTTGCTAGCATTTTTTTGTACATATTTAAATAGTTTATCAACAGTAAAGAAATATTGCAGAAGTAACAGTACATTTACAATCAGTAGTTTTCTAGATACTGCGATATGTTTGAGGAGCTGCTGCGACTTGCCAAAAACGCTCCATACAAAACGGTACCGAGTTGTGACGTCACAACCTGTAAATCATACTAAAAATTGTATAGGCCTTTGGATAAAATATATAATAGCTACGTAGATAATGCGTTTACATGGATACTGTTATAATAAAACTTGATATATTTAATTTAATGTCAGTAAGCTAAAAAATTTACATACTGTATAATAAGTTATTTGCTTCTTTTTAAAGTTTTCTAATAAATATAATTTCGATATTCAATTTAACATTTCAATTTTTTAAACATTTTTGAAAGTCAAAATAACATATGTTTTCTAAATATATGATAAAAACTTGCATTTTCAAATGTTGTCAAATAGCACAATACCATAAACCAATTGCAGGATTTTAAAGAAGAAAATACTCCTATATCATCATATATATATGCTCTAGTAAGGCGTACTTATGTTTTTATACTAATACGTTCTTACGTTGGTTTAATGCTATAGTTTGGCGGGACGCAAATTACAATAGGTATATTTTTTTATTATTCTTGGTATGGGTTGGATGCTGCATCACAAGTAGGTACCTAAGTCAATACAAAGCCTTTACTTATGTTTATGTATGTTTGAGAGACATAAATTTAGGTGACTGAAGGCGAGAAACACGTGATCTACTCGTACGACAAAAATAAATTGTGGCAAGTAAAATAAATAATGTTTATTTGTTACTAGTTTTACCCACAATCTTCATACCTAAATACAATGACTATTGTAATGGCTATTTGTTATACCTACCTAGGTACCCTGAATACAATTTGTCACTGAAGAAGCCATGAGATTTCAAGCTTGAAACCTTAAGTTTTAGGTTAGATTAAGTTTATTATAATTTTATATAATAGGTTTTTACCTATGAAACTGCCGTTTTGCCGTACTGGCCATTTCAAATGAAAATATTTTTTTTTGACTGATTATTCTAATTTCAAATTAATTTTATTTGACAAACATGGAATTCTTTTTCTAAAATCGTCATTTGTTTAATAGTTAGTGTTTTGTTTTCAACGCATTCGAACATTTTTCGTCATCATGGATAAGTTAAAAATTCGAGTAATTATGGAGTATGAGTACCGTCGTGACAGCAAAGCGGCTCAAGCGGCACGCAACATCAACGACGTTTACGGAGCGAACACTACAAACGAACGCACCACCTGTTATTGGTTTACCCGCTTCCGTTCTGGAAATTTTGACCTGAAAAATGAGCCCCGTGGTCGTCCGAAAACTTTGGTCGACAATGACGAATTAAAGGCAATTGTGGAAGCTGATGAAACTCAATCCACGGCTGAATTAGCAGCAGCTTTCGACGTTAGCATCAAAACAATATTGGTCCATTGACGTCAAATTGGCAAGGTAAAAAAGCTTGACAAATGGGTACCCCACGAACTCAATGACGGCCAGCGTGAAGTACGCGTGGAGACGTGCCTTGCACTGCTCAGCAGGCATACAAATGAAGGAATTCTGAACCGCATTGTTACTTGTGACGAGAAATGGATCCTGTTTGACAATCTTAAGCGCTCAGCAAGTTGGTTGGACCCTGGTTCAGCACCCAAACAATGCCCTAAACGAAAACTTACCTCTAGAAAAGTGATGGTCACTGTTTGGTGGTCTAACGCGGGTGTAATTCATCACAGCTTCTTGCCAAACGGGACAAGCATTACTGCAGATGTGTACTGTGAAGAACTGAACACAATGATGGAGAAGCTCGCACGTCTCCAACCAGCTTTGGTCAATCGTTTTGTCAAATAGATCAGTGCTATAATAAATATATTTCTAGCATAGAACAAACACTGACCTCAAACATAAAGTCATTTTGGTCTTTTGTGAATAATAAAAAGAGCTCAAGAGATTCAATACCGTCCACCATGAACTATGGTACTCTTAGTTCATCGGATCACAGGGGTATCTGCGAGCTATTTTCAAAACATTTTGGTTCTGTTTACTCGGATAATAGTAATATCAACAATGGTAACCCTGACCTAAATATGAGCTACCATAATGTAAATTGTCTTTACAACATTAATGTCACTTTACAAGATGTAGCGACTAAATTAAAAAATCTCGACCCATCTAAAGGTGCAGGCCACGATGGTATACCTCCTTACTTCATTAAGATGTGTGCTGATGAACTTGCTATACCACTATGTCTAATTTTTAATCAGTAATTTCAACTTGGCATCTTCCCCACGTATTGGAAAATAGCTCAAATAGTTCCAATTTTTAAAAATGGTGATAAATCATCGTGTGAAAATTACAGACCAGTTAGTATTCTTTCTTGCTTCGCTAAGGTACTGGAGTCTCTAGTATATGATGTATTACAATACCATGTTAAACCGCTCCTGTCTCCAAAACAGCATGGATTCGTTCCAAAAAGGTCGACCGTAACTAATCTTCTTGAATACAAAAATTATTTATGTTCTGCTTTTGCAAGAGGGGCGCAAGTTGATTCGGTTTACACCGACTTCTCTAAAGCATTTGACAGGGTTAACCATTACATACTATGTCAGAAACTTAACGCTTTTGGGGTTCATGGATCACTTTTGAGATGGATAGAATCATACTTGAATAGACGAACTCAACTCGTCACCCTCAAAGGAGAAGTGTCGTCTCCTGTTTTCAATACTTCTGGAGTTCCTCAGGGGTCTCATTTAGGACCATTATTCTTCATAATTTTCATCAATGACCTCGTTATTCACCTCAAATGTCAAAGTTTATTATATGCCGATGATTTGAAAGTTTTTAATATGATAACCTCCGTCAAGGAAGCCATTGAATTACAACATGATCTGGATACTATTCAGGAGTGGTGTATTACTAACTGTATGGTTTTAAACGTGCAAAAATGTTTTGTTATGTCGTTTACCAAAAAGATTAACAAAGTACAATTTAATTATCATTTAGGTGATCAATGTTTAGAGCGTAAAATAATTGCAAAAGATTTAGGCGTATTATTTGATGATAAATTGAGTTTTCATGACCATTACAGCTATGTCACTAATAGATGTACAAAAACTCTTGGTTTTATTAGTCGTATAACAAAACCTTTAAAAAATCCTCGGAGTTTTATATATTTGTTTAATACGCTCGTACGTTCTATTTCAGAGTATTGTGCGGTTATTTGGTCTCCCTTTTACAAGGTGCATTGTAATTGTATAGAGAGATTGCAAAAAAACTGTTTTAAAATTATTTGTTTCAGATACAATCTCCATCGAAAATTAAGGTCTTACCAAGACAGATTAACTTATTTTAATATGCTCTCATTGGAGACTAGACGCCGGCTCAGTGACTATACTTTCCTGTACAAAATCGTACATTCCATGGTAGATTCTTCGTCATTGTTGTCCTTCATAGATATAAATATTAATTATAGGTCTCGAAGGCCAAAAATTTTTAGTTTAAACGTTTACAGGAATAATACTTCATATTATAACCCCATAGTTCGTATGTGTAGACAATACAACGAAGTTTGTAATGCCGATTCCGCTTTTGATTTAGATTTATTTGACTGTAATTTTAATAGATATAAAAGATCAATCTACAACGTTTTAAAATGTGATTGAATCTTGCAACGATGTCCTCAGTAACATGGGTGCAAATACTTGTTACTACTACTATACTACATGTTTAAATCAATGTAATATAATCTTTGTATAATTTATTGTTATTTAGTATTATTTAGTGACCTATTGTAAACTAAGCTATACGTACCACTAATGCATCAACATATTTCTGTAACACATGTTTTGGCTTACAGTTAGGTTAAAAACTTAATGTAATATTATTTTTGTTAAGAAGACTGTAATCTGTTTTGTGTTCTAATAAATAAATAAATAAATCGTTCGGCTCCACTGCTCCTGCACGACAATGCGCGACCTCATACTGCACAGCAGACGGTTTCCAAGCTACAAGAGTTGGGGTTGGAAGTTCTCCGTCATCCGCCGTACTCACCAGACCTTACGCCTACAGACTTCTACTTTTTCCAGAATTTGGATAACTTCTTGGCGGGAAAAAAATTCAATACCCGAGAGGCAGTACAAAATGCCTTTGAAGAATTTGTTGCCTCCCGTCCAGCTGATTTCTTCAAGAAAGGCATCAATAAGCTACCAATGCGTTGGCAAAGATGCATTGATTGCATGGGTGATTATTTTGATTAATAGAAATAAAAAATATATAAAAAAATTACGCTTCATTTATTTCGTGAAAAACGGCAATTTCATAGGTAAACACCTAATATTAATATAAATCAAAATGTTTTCATTGCACTTAGAAAAATTGTGATACCTATCAAGTGAGTGCCTTTTGGTATGACCACACACGTTCTTCTTAGTTCTTCAATAATTAGTAATGTCATTTAGGAAAAAAATCGTTAGGTTTATTTCGTATAGATTTTCTATATTGTGTGTCGTCATAATGAGAGGTAGTTATAGGTACCAGTTTATGGTTATTGTACCTAGTTAAGTAACTATTTAATGGCAAATCGATTTTTGTTAATAACAGTTAATTTAAACTAACTGACACGTTAAGTACCCTGTCATCAATGTAAAGATAACCTACGGTACCGTTAGGTTTAGCTTTAGAGGAACCGTATGGGGTTTTTAAGATGTTATTATAATAGAGTAATTTATGCATATTTTCAATATATTCAATTGCATCGGTACTGGCAGTTCTCAACCAAAGGAAACTATTCGTATTCCTTCAAATATTTTTGATAACAACCTGTTATACATAAAAATTGTCTTTCAAAAGCAATTATTTTGTATATTTACTCATGATGATATCTTTGTGTTGATAGGTAGGTTTTTAGGTACCTACTGAAGCAAATACCAGGTAAAACTATAAAATAATTTTATCATAAACAGTTAATCTGTACACGGTGATCATTTGAGCACTTGACTCGCTTGCATATCGCAATGATTTGCGCAAGGTGGCAAGGATCCGTCACTTTCACTTGGGGCGGTCGTCCAATGGTGTTGTCGTGGCGGTCGTGCGGCTGGCCCACCACCGCTCCGCCTCGCAATAGGCGTGCTTGGCAAAGACGATGACAATGCCACCGTCAGTCGGTGACACGAAACGGTATCCGATATTGATATGTAGTTAAGCTTGTCTTGTACACTTACTATTCTTTAAGTTATCGGAAGGTGCTTGTTGACATATTCTTTACAAACTAATAATTTAGATAGATGGAAACTTTATTATTTAAACACGGCATACATTGCAATTTAGTTAAAATAAAATTTCCCCTAACATTAAACAGCTGCATGATTTCACATAATTGTTACGCTTGAGTTGTAGGTAGGTACATAATGGTAACGCTTACGGCTAAGGTACGTTAGGTGGTCTTTAAGGTAAATTTGATAACTTAGAGTGGTTTATTAATATCATAAATAATAACTGTTCAAAATCATTACAATTAGCTGTTTAATTATACTATAAATATACGAGTATAATAGAGTTAATTCACTTGTGCCAAATTGTTAATTTACGACTAATTAGAGAGCTTTGGGTTTGCACAAGCACTCTTTGACTCATATTTAAATGGACTTATATCTGATTGCCACAATAACAGCATGTTAGCAGGTATCATACATATGTCATTGCCATATCGTAGAATTACCCACATCAAGAAAATTTTCTGGTCGAAATTCATGAAATTATCAACTGTCATTTGGCCACGTCATGATGGCTTGGCCAGATAAATCGCAGGATATCAACTAAGTTGCAAAAAATCACGATATGGCCAATTGTCGATCACCAAATTGTGAAACGTTTGCGGTTTAGTATACAGTTGGCCATTCTATGATTTGGCAACGACATACTCGAAAAGTAAGCCAGTGAAATCATACTGTCATTGGGGAGCTTTTGGTGGCCAATACCAGCATAACTAAAACAGAATACTTAGGTATTGTTAAAAAAATGTTACGAGCAGAATATATTGTGACTAAATGCAGGTTCATAAACATTTAATCCATGTTCATCAAATCCTTTAATTATTAGTGATAGTAATCCAAGAGAGTGCGATTATGGTGTGAGGTCTTGTCCAAAAGTTGTCCAAAAGGTCTAACCTGATATAATTGAATATCATTTCATGGAATTGATTACTTACTACATTCTCCTTTAAATTTTATTTTTGAGAGTCATACATTCGCATTTAGTAATATATCGAATAAAGTATGTCCTAAAAAACATTTGTAAGTTGACGTAGACTTTACAGTGCTGTATATCTTCTATAAATAGATTACCTTACGATAGGCCATTGCTATAGGCGACTACCCGGGTAGTCATTTCACGTAGGTAACTATAAATTCCAATAGATCATCCATATATTATTAATTTATTCATACGACACTAAGCCTCTACTTTCGAAATTGTAATGTATCTTCACAAGTAGGTACTATGTATTGGCAAACGTTAATTTAGCGACCTACTAAAGGTTTCCCAGGCGCGGTCCAATAAACATAAACTTGTGGAATAGCGCTTCATTTAGTCTATGAAGTGCGCTAGTGTGGTGCAACAGGCCGGTACCGATGACCCCAGGCTAGGGTCGCCGGTGCCGGTACCGGCTTTCGGACCGCAGGGCTGTGCCAAATTGCTAATTACATTTGCAGAGTCACTTCACGCCGGATTACGCCGGCCGTCAACACAAATACCTTGTTTCACTTTTAATAAACCTGATGGATGGACATGATTGGTTGCGGTCGACGGAAATCATTTTCACTTTGCTCAAAGGATATACCGACCGTTTTTCGGTTGGTTTATTATGTTGGAAGCTTTTTCTGCTTCGGGAAAGCTTGGGTGTGTCTAGTCTAGTTGAAAACGAGGCTTTGTTGTAAGTTCTATTTGTTTATAGGTACCTAGTTTATAAAGATTGTGGCTTAGTATAGAATGATAGAACGATAGAATTGTACTACGACATCAATAAAAACAATATTTATTATTTACTTATGTGTATATTTCTAGTCAGCAGTTTTAAAGCTTAATTTGTGAAACTTTTGATGTAAAGGTTGATGCCGCGTTAACAGCAGATAGTTAAGTTATTCTAAAGATAAAAACCACGTTTAATTTCGGAATTTATACTGTTCAGGTAGAAATTTCAAGAAAAAACTTGCTCTTTCTGTTTTTGTTGCAAATATTTGGGAACTTCGTAAAAGGCCCGCAATTACTACATGGAAAACTTATTCGCTTTAAATTACTTTGTCGCTTAGTGGGTACCCCAAGTATTTAGGTCAGAATTTAAGGAAATAATACAGATCAACAGGGCGGCCGTAAGTCGGAACGCATCCAGAGTTAATGTACAATAATTAATACAATTAGCCGTCGGCAAATTGCACGTAACACTCAAATAATGAGCGTAAATTGAGCCACCTTTACACATCTGATTTATTGTCGTGCACTTGCACGATTTCGACGAAAGAGAAAACGGACCAGTTGAGACGGATATTACGGGCAGTATATAAAATTGATAATGAATATTTATAAAAACTTAACCACGACCCGTCGTATTTTTCAGAGGGTCATGGAGGAGAAATCATTAATCAGAACATTTCCAGTTTAATCATGCAAATTTCGCCGTTTTCTCTCTGTAATTATATTTCACTTAAAGTACCTATACAGTGCTCAAAATTAAAGACACCGAACATAATTTTAGGAATCAATTAACTATCGAGGTCCGGTCACTATGAAGTCGCCTGTTGGAACAGATTCTTTGCTCCCTCATTATGAAACCGTATGAAAGTTCAACTCGTTTCAAGATCAGAAAGCGTTATTTATTAAGTTGAACTTTTATATGCAGTTTATCTACTATTTAACGTGACCTAGCCCTGAAACTTCACCACGACAGTATTTAAAGTTCATTTTACGTTCATAAACAACAATACCTATCTACCTGCAAATTGTAGATGTTTTGTACATTTATAGTACATCTCCGAGCTTTAAATAATTTATAGCTTGAAGTAAAAAATACTGATTGGATTTTTGGCGCCAGAATTAATATCTAAAAATATTGGAAAAAATGGCTATGTGTAGTGAGTATACTTAACTAAAGTATGATTCTGCTGATTATTATAAATAATTTAAGTTATATTTTGAAATGTGTATACGTTCAAAATAAGAATACATTCTGAATTGATATTATTTTCAATAAAACTGATATCGTTGCGTTTACGAGTAGTAAATGAATGTGGTTTCAAGGCCTGCGACATCTCGAATATAGTGTGTATCTCATTTCAACCATAGCAGAGACATTAGGAATACATTGCGCATACAAGTTTTGATTTTAAAATCCAAGCGTAGGCTGCAAAGGAATTTGTTAAGTATGCGGATTCCTTTTTGGTTGTGCATGTAGTACAGTCACGTGCATTGATAAGTAATCGTTGCCAAATTTCCAAACCAATGTAAATATTAGATCAATATACTACACATTCGTAAAGTTTTATTTATGTATATGCGTCAATTTCTATAACATGTAGACAATGCAGTTTCAAAGCAATGTATACCCAATAGCTTTTTTTTCAATAATAAGTTCTGCAGCAGTTTTTACTATTTTGAAATGTATCATTTCAAAAATATGTACACAATGTAGATTGCAATTAAATGTAAACATTCATTTTTGTTGGTGCTAATAATATATTGAAGATAGCCGGGTGCGGTGGCGTTACAATGAACTGTTTTTGTTCGGTTATATGTTTCATTTATATATATTATTATTATTTCAATAACATGTATAAAATGCAGTTTCAAAGCAACGTATACAAATATTGTTTTATGTTTTATTACTAAACAAAGAGTTTAAGCACCATTTTTGAGGGTTTGGTTAGTATGTAAAAGGATTTTTCAGAATCATAGTGTCATTTATTTGTCTAATTAGTAGTAGGTATGTAGGTATTCAAATGCACCTGTTTAGATATTATATATAATACCTACGTTATTTCATATTTTCTATTGCAAAATGTTTTTTTTTATTTACATCAATAAATATATTTTTATTTACATCAATAAACAAAAATATTGATGCCATATTATGTTATACTTATATGTGCTAAATAAATGTAAAATTATGCCATAAATGTCATTAATTTCTTTTGTCGTTTGTTATGTTTAATTAATATTATGACTAATATCAAAATTTAAAGTTAAAAAAACCGACGATAGTATGTTATTTTGTCGTTTAATATACTAAGTAGTATGTAATTTTTATTTGCCAATAAATAAAAATAATCATACCATACCAACATTTTATTATAAACAATAGTATAAACAATGATTTTACAACCACTTATTAACATAATAATTAATGCAATATATAACACAATATGGGATATTTATAAATACCTAATCAGTTGACTCGGCAAACATTGTTTTCCCTTATAAATTATTTTTGTGAATATTTTGGTAATGGTTGGTGGTCAAATGGTAAAAATTTAGGGTTATATAAATAAATAAATATTTCTAACAATCACACCACATTATTTAGCCCAAATTAAGTATCATTAAGAACTTGTGTTTTGGATACTAGATAACAGATAAATAAACTTAAGAAATATATAAGCACACGTAGATATATTTTTTTAAATTATATATTTATTAGAAATAAACTTAAACAAACATACATACACATCCATAACTAGAAAGCAAATATAATTAAATGTCTGCCGCTACCAGGATTCGAACCCGGGACCTCTGGCATGGAAGGCAAGGCTACTAACCTCCACAACAAACAGGCCGTCATTATATACAGGGTGATCCAGAAATGACACGTAAGGGTGACACTGAAGGTAGATGGACTATAGACCTATCAGATAACACCAACATGCCTCTAGTAAAAGTTTTCTGGTTTTCGAGATATTGCCACTTTTGTGATGTTTTATGAAATTTCCATTTTTTGGTCCTTTTTTGCCTACAGCTGCAATAAATATATTTTAACTCACGGTTTTCTTTACCAAGACTATCGTTATTAGTTATTTAATACAACCTAGTAATAATTTTGACGGAAACTAGCACACTATGCTAAGAAAAAGAGTTGAATTGTTTTATTTTATTTCATTACGAAAAACCTAACTAAAGTTTAACTGATTGCTGTGAAAAAAAAATGTATAGCGAGGATACTGCGCATCATCTTAAAAAATAGCTTGTTTAAAGACCTTTTCAAAATAGCATCATAGTAGCCATTTTTTTAAACCAAATCTTAGAAAATACAAGGTGTAATTTCCAGGTGTCTTTTGTGGAAAAATTACTAATAAATGAAATTGAACTATCTATCTTTACCCTAAATGCAGACCTATATTTAGGTTTTTTACAATCAACTACAATCAACAACTACTATGTGCTAGTTTCCGTCAAAATTATTACTAGTTTCTCTCAAATAACTAATAACGATAGTCTTGGTAAAAAAAAACCATGAGTTAAAATATATTTATTGCAGCTGTAGGCAAAAAAGACCAAAAAACTGAAAAACAGAGAGCTTGTAATGATTATAACAAGAAATTTAATTCTGTAGATATGTTTCATTTCAGTGTGCTTGTTTATAAAAGGAAAATTAGGGAGGAACTCATTATCCATTAATCTCCATTCTTATATTTTTATTTATTTTTATTAAATTGTAATAATGTAATGTTTATTTCTATGTATTATTAATGATTTAACTTTCAAAATTTGTATTGCTGTAACTTCGTTAATTGAGTTAGTTATTGGTGGAAACTTTATTGATTTGTTATATTATTTATATTAATTTATATGACTGTATTAAAATATTGTATGTTTCCCAAATAAATAAACTTTTACTAGAGGCATGTTGGTGTTATCTAATAGGTCTATAGTCCATCTACCTCCAGTGTCACCCTTACGTGTCATTTCTGGGACACCCTGTATATGTTATATATGTTTTATGTATATAAAATTACATATATGTTTTATTTGATGCTAAATCCTAATAAAAAAGCTTTTGACCGAATAAAAAAAGTCAACTTCACTGCGGTGACGATTGAACCAAGCTTAGCTCAACCGACAATTATGAACCGCAGAATTATCCTGCACGAAAGGAACAACACCGTAATTAGGACAATATACCTCCAGACTAGGCAGCAAAACCTCTTCTAAAATACAATTATATTGCTCGTTGTTCTATCAATTATTTCAGCCAATTCACCGGGGCCGCTGCTGGCTCCCATCCATGCCCAAACACTAAAACTTATTTGACTACTTCTTCTCGATGGTAATATATTTTATTCTAAATACCGGGTTTTATTAGACTTCCATAAAGATAAACGTCCATCGGCAGAAGAAACGAACACTTTTACGTCAGAAAAAATGGTTCTACTAAAATTGCAGTTTATATTTTGCCGAGCAAGCTGCAGTCGCTGCTGTTTATGGCGATCAGATAAGAATGGTTAACGCGCCGGAGTTGTGTGATGTAACCCAGCTGAGTGTAGGCGACATCTAATTGTTGAAGACGACGCTTGTAAAGAACCTGAAAAATCCTGTACATATTTTTAAAGTCATCATCAATTTGAACGGTCGGCTGGTCAGGGTCCAGAGTTCCTGGGTTCGCATCCCAGTTGGGGTGAATATTTGTGTGATGAACAGGTCACGGATGTTTATATGTTTATTTCTAATATTTATTTACTGAAGAGTTATTATTTATATATTTCTTAAATCCATTTCTCCGTTATCTAGTATCCATAGCACAAATTCTTAAAGAAATTTAATTTGGGCTGGATAAAGGAGGGTTTTAAACTCATTTAAGTTAATCCAATATTGCGGTCACTGATTAGCTAGTCATTAAAATGTTGAAAGTTATTTAAACATAATACATACGCTGATTCATATTTCATTTGCTATATCCGTATATAATAAACAAGTAAAAAAAAAGAACGTTACCACTGCTAATTACATCATATAATTTTGAAGGTAGACAGAAAAAACAACCGAACAAAATCGCCACCGCACCCGGCTATCTTCAAAATATTACTAGCACCAACAAAAATGAATGTTTACATTTGATTGCAATCTACATTGTGTACATATTTTTGAAATGATACATATCAAAATAGTAAAAACTGCTGCAGAACTTGTTATTGAAAAAAACCTATTGGGTATACATTGCTTTGAAACTGCATTGTATACATGTTATAGAAATTGACGCATATACATAAATAAAACTTTACGAATGTGTAGTATATTGATCTAATATTTACCTTTGTTTGGAAATTTGTCAACGATTACTTATCAATCCACGTGACTGTACCAAAGTTGAACATTAAGTTATATCGAGTGTGAAATATAATAAACATAAAAAACACAACAAAATAAATTACGTATTTAAAATGTCTTCTAATATTGCTAAATTATATAAAACTTAACTTATTTAAGCTTTAAAAATCATTCGTAAAATATTACCAACTAATACTAAAATCTTCTCAAATCAAACAATTAATCATCCAAAGCACAAACACGTAATACGCAGATTTTGACATCAAATAATATGACGCAACGGTGGCCAATGGCCGTGATAGGTAGAGAAGACTTGTATCAGCCAGGCCGTTTAATACAAAATGACTGCGATGATGGAGTGAGCGTGCGATCCGGGCCAAGGGTCCGGCGGCCGGCCATTACCCGGTGACAGCTGTTGAACGATTGTCGCCCAGCTTCCTCCACCGACGCGCAGCCATTGTCACCAAACAATGGACTACCTATCTTTGATCGCCACAAAACGAATTCTAATTGGACTTGCAAAACACTACCCATTTTTTTCCGACGCCCGAAGTATTCGTAAACTAATCATTCAATCGATCCAAGGCTGCTTTGTGATCGAAAGTTATAATTAAGATTCAACGACGATGCCTATTTTCGTATGCTAATGTACGCTCACATAGCTAATAATATATAACTGTAAATTGTTCTGCAGCAGACACGGAAATGATCTGCATGATAAGTTAGATTTTGTTATAATAACAATCAGTTAAAACTCGTTTGGCAATTATGTTCATTAAGTATTAGTTATCCTTTAAAAAAGTCACAAACGCCTAAGTTTATTTTTTACTAAACTTTATAGACAGAAATATAACGATATAGGAAAAGTAAATTTTCATTTACATAATAAACATAAACATTAGAATTATAAGTATAGGATAAATTTAACTGAAGATTTATTAATTTTATATTGAAATGCATTATCTGAATTATCATACTTGCAGCATTTCTTATTAATCGTGTAACTTTTCTTGGGATTTGGAGCTACGAGTATCACATTATTTTACTTTTTCTTTATTACATCGGCCGCATCGTTAATATCACTGTAAAGTGTTATTTAATTGTACAGATAAATACTTTATCACGACATTAATACAAATATCTGGGTTGATGTGTTACGTAGCCAGTTTTTTCGATTCATTAACTTTATTTACGCGTCGGCCGGGCTATCGATAAAAGTCTCCGGACGCAAAATATGCGCGAAAAGAATTCTGCATTGATTAAAGTGACTGCGACTATAATTTGTGGAGAAGTTAATGATAACAGTAATGCTTGAGAGGTTAATTCCAATTGTCGTGCAGCACGACATCACAATACCTAAGTGCTGTCGCTGGAATAAGTTAATGAACCCTATAGCAGTTAATACTACTCCCACTAACGTTCGGTATTTGGTACGTTACCTTCCTACCGAACTTTCCTAATTGTAGTGGACTATTAGTGGTCTTAATTTATGAAGCTGGTTGGACTCTAAATGCAATGAGGTTCTCAAATTTATCTTTTCTAGTCATCAAATAATTTACGTGTAAGACATTTGCATTTTCAATATTAATTTAGGTGCGCTGAATCCTAAACTGGAGGTTACTTGTGGGTCCGATTGCTGGCATGGACATTTAAGCAATGGACACGGATTTTTGGTAACGGATCATGCATGTTTTATATTAATCGTTTTTATGATCCCCTAGGACTGCATTTGGAGACTTTATGTATTTAATAATCATTCATGGTCACTACTTGATAGGTAGGGTAGACAGTGTGTGCAGTTACATATAAGATTTATATACTATTAAGTAAAAAAATAACGCTTTAACGAATATATAGGTATTCATTCATTGGCATGTTTTCATAAGGAATCTAAAAGTAACGCTAAGAAAGCTAGCTGTAGCCACGAGCTCGGCGTGAAATAGCCAGTTAGTGAGTAATATCGTGTTATTTGGGAGCGAAGCGTCGTCGCAGGCGCAGCGTCGTGACGGGCGGGGCGCGGCGCGGCGCGGGGCGGGCGCTGGTCACGAGTCGCTCTGCTGACCCCTACTTGTTCTTACTTCCTTCTCAGGACCTTACAGCCAAATCCCACTCCGACTCGCCACGTATCTCTCAATCGAGATTGCGACATCCCCGTCTTTACTAAACTAAACCCACGTACTTCAAACACATAAACAAGTGTCCAAAGGACGATTAGGTCTCGGACGTCTTAATATAAACATTAAACGCCACATATAAATAGCATGAATCATGAGAATTAGACAAAATTCAACTCCGCAGGCTTAACTAGCCGCATTAAGTATAAAGTCCGTTGCATACGGCTGCAATTTTATTAACATTTTAGCGAGGGCAAGCGCGGTGCGCCCGCGCAACACTGCACAATCGGCAATCAAAAGGCAAATAAATTGTATACCTATACGTAATACGTTTAAATTACCCGCAATTTCAACAACGGCGGCGTTGTTAGGTATAAGTTTAATCTAATCACAGGAGCGTTTATGGTTTTTGATTCGTGTTATGTGGGAACATTTGTACCAGTAATAAGAAACTCAGTTCAACTTTAGTCTTGTGAATTTTCCATAAAAGGATATAAATAATTCACTTCTATGCCAGATTATTAATATACATTAGTTTACCTTCATATATTCTCAGCTAAATGTACAGTTACCAATATTACCTTTCCTCTAAACTAAGTACAAGTTGCGGTGGCGATCCGAAGTTCATCATTAAAATGGGGGCAAGTTAAGTTAAGTGCTCGCTTTCAGTTGTTTCACCCAATAAATTATCACGAAGATCTTGTAACTGAGTTGATGTGGTGTGTCGGCATCTAAATAGCTTGGGAACCGAGATCCGTCGGCCGGTATGCTACTCCACCTTCTATGGCAATCTCTTGTGGAGAGCTTGAGCGCCTTCTCGCGAATCACGCCATCTACTCATTAAACCACTCTTGAATGGAACTAAGTCGAGCCGACAATCCGCAGATTTGTTGCTTTCGAACTTTAATCTCGATGTAAACAGAACCGTTAGGTACTTCCCGATATAATGATCAGATAATTATATCAGTAAGTAAATGCTGTTTACGAGAACTATCAACAATAATAACGGAAAGTTTTTGATCTTGAAACCTATGCATTAAATATTCAATTTCGGGGCCGACTTCTTTATAATGATCGATTAAAAGAAGTGCAATAAATAAAATATCGCTTCACCGTATAATTTCTTGTACAAAATTGCACGATATTCTAGGGCGTGGTAGAGACGTACATAATTATGATTTTCTGATTTATGCGTACAATGAAATTTTGATATTATTCGACAGTGGAGCTTTCCTGTCGGGAATTACGGCGCATGAAGCTACGGCGCTGGAATTAAATGTGAATCGTGAGCCAGGATGTTGATGTCATCGATAATCTGTTTCTCGCGAATTTAAAAAGCTTTTAAAGAAATATTTTGTGTGTGTATATATGTTTTTGCGGAGGCTGCAGCGCAATTGCGCAAGGATGGCCGGGACTCGTCCGACCGGCTGCCGAACTGGGCCAGCCCATCTCCCACATATGTCGCAGCTCACACGCGTGCACTCTGACTTGTTTACCAACAACTCGTCCGTAAAGCTTTATGTAAGCTTAAGCTGCAGCAAACCGAATTAATTCTGAATCATAATCTAAACTCTGACGACAGCGCGGATAATCCATCCAAAATGATAAAATTACGCATTAAAGTTTAAATTGCAAAAATATTGCAACAGTCTGTTATTGTTTCTTTGTTTCTGAATTAGTTTACAGACCAATCGATTTCTGAGGATAGGCCTAGTTCTTACACAATATAGATTTCACTAAGTTCTGACATTTCATTAAAATGTATTGAAATCGTGAAATGGGTTTGCATCTATTGATTGAAATGGTGCGTGTGCGCTGGAGGCCCGCGCTCTCGCCGGTTATATTGATTTGCTGCAAGTTATGAAACCGATTATTATATCTAATGGTTGTATTATAGAGATCCGACATCAGTCTATCGATGTAATACGAGTAGCTGAATAATGCATTTATTTTATTAAGTATCAATAAATTTAGATAAAGTACCTGTGTTTGGCTTTCGTAGCTGCGAATAACGGTTTGACAAAGAAGAGGTAGTATCTACCTATGTATGGGATTATCACATTATTATTTAAATTTCAGGTGGGTTCTTTATGAATTATTTGCGTTGCATAAATAATCTTAGGATCTCTATTTTAGGCAACTTTTAGGCTTAACTAATTTATCTTAGCCTATAACTTAAAATCAGTCGGACTATTTCAGGTCACCTACGTCTTGTGAATGCGACAATTTGTATGCCGATGACTCGCTATTCGAATGTAGTGATTATTGCAATCACTTCATGTTATAACATGAATATAATTTCGAATAAATCAAATAAATTCCCTAAAATACCATATTCTTAAATGAAGTTGTATATTAATACAGAATTCGAAAATGATTCACAATCAGACGTCAATTAAAGTAAAATATAGTTGTAAGAAGTGGTTATAAACCTAATTAACAAGCCAATAAATCTATTTTAATAGTAGCTCGTGCAATCATGCGCATGTAAGTAAGTATAAACAGCGGCAGGGCTTATCTATACAGACGTTCTGCAAGCGGCGGAGATTCATTAGGCGTCGCTCCATGTCAGCCCGGCTTTAATCGAAGCAATTGTTTCAAAGGGAAATTCAATTGCCTGTAGCGCGAAATATCAGCCATTAGGCAACCCAGCGCGTCTTGTTAAGACTCGGAAATAATTGTTCGCGATTTATCTGAACGCGGAACATAATTAAATACCTAATAATTGAGCTTTGCGTCGCGGTTCTAGCGCCGTCCGATAGCGCGGGTAGACAAATGCAATGTCTGAAAACGGGTACAGCCCTCTCTTTCACACGTTTGCTTATGAAAAGTGAAGGATCTTGATAGGTTTCCAATAAATTGTAGAGGTATTGTCGGCGAGCGATACTAAACTCGTGGTCGTAGTTCGTGCTTGTTGTAATTCGAATGGAAATGGACTGGAGGGTAGTTCGCTCTCACGCTTCTAATTCTGCGCAGGCGACGACGACGTGGTAAATTAGTTAGTTGCGCGTTTACTACGAGATATTAATTCTATGAATTTGCGGTTGTTTGGGAAAGCCTAGTTTATGATAAGGTTATGAAATATAGATATTTATTTAACGTCTGTTCAATACTGGGAATTGTGCATGACTGTGAGAGTAATTTATGATATGAAATGAATCATAGGTAGCTGTGATGTCAAACAAAGCTTAACACAACTATTATTTACAGGTTGCATATAAATATAAAAGTGGCAAATGATAAATCTTATGAAGACGTAATTAATTAGTTAAGTAGTCACGAAATAAACACATCCTGCCAAGTCAGTATAAGTGACAGCAAGGAGGTGTAATCAACGAGTCAAGTTAAGTACTTACGGCTGCTAAATGGTTTATAATATATTAGTAAATACTACATTTATTTGACTTTAATTTAATTATTAGATCTATGGTCTTCTTACCAATTAGAACATTTTTTAGTGGAGTTTTATTCGAACAAGATATTTCTATCGTATTAAAAACATAATTTTTAGTGTTTTGTTTGTTAATTAAGTAGAATGTATTTCTCTTACTAGTCCTCCTACAGATACTAAAGAAGGTGGACCTGCAGGTACTTTAACCTAATTGTTTTTTTAGTTAAAATAAGAAACTGATGAGTTATGCAAAGGATTAATTTGTTTGATAGTTTACGTTTGGAGTACATTTTAAGACTAAATGAATTTATGTGGACGTTTATAGTGATTTAAAGATTAAAGTAGGTAAAATAATAGTTTGTAACTGTTGTTTCTAACAATAATTTAATGTAGTGAAATCGGTAACTTCTATATAGTAGCTACGCTGCAAGGAGCGCGCGGGAAACTGCATTATAAGTCACCGCCGCCGGCGCAGATGCAGGAAACATGATCTCTCTAAATTTATGTGTAACACACGCTAAACAGCTCCCCTTATAAATAAATGTTCAATTGTGTGTTTTCATTAAATATTCCTAGTGATAAATCAAACGTTTATCTGCGCCCGTTGTCGTAACGGCTACACCAAAGTCGCAGAGAAATAATTTAAAGATGTCTACGATAGGGGGTGTAGGACATGGCGGCGCAGCCTCGCCAGCCTTGTCCGCGATGCTATCGCCTTTATAAACCCACCGATACTCTATCTACAATATTATGTGACACATATTCCGTAAGTGCCATATTCCGTGAGATGCCGTTCAAGATTTGGATGCCATTTTACCCGCGATAATAATTACGATGTGCGAATATTGCGGTTCCTTAGATTATGCTTTGACAAATCACGACTTTGCAATTCCAATGCAGCAGATTTAATGTATGGGCGGCAGTTTGCATTCTAGCCGCGACCCGCCGGGCCACCTCTTTCCTAATGCATGCTTATTTGAGCTTTTTAACCTTTCCTGTTGTGGGATTTGAGCATTTGAGACAATAAAGATATTATGAATACATTAACATGCTCATGGTTCCCGACTTCGACGGCGAATGTGCGACTCGCGCGCATCCAGGACGCAGTCGTGATGGACGGCGTTCACAAATAGTTATGATATTGCCTCAAAACACATAGGATTACCTTTCAGAACTCATACTCTAACAAGAATTGTTAAGCATATCGAATTTTAATATTAGACTACTAAGTTTTACGATGTGAAATAGTTTAAATACAGTTAAAACGACATTATGCTCAAAATATCACTTTAATTTAATTTTATCTAACTAAATAACTTCAAATAAACAAAAAAATAATAAGGAGGCATAAGTTTTCCATGTATCTAATAATAAACCCACTCATATTAATTACTAATAAGTGACAATGTTTAAAGGACAGGGAGAGGGGAAGAATACAAAAAAATAAATAAGCGTGTATTGTAATTTTATAATAATCACAAGATGTCTGCTTACTGAAACCAATAATAACCACCAGTTTCCATCTTCTGTGTATTTATGTACGTAGGATCAAATAAACAATTTCGTGACAAACCTATGAAAACCTATGAAAATGCCGTTTTGCCGTACTGGCCATTTCAAATGAAAATATTTTTTTTTTGACTGAATATTCTAATTTCAAATTAATTTTATTTGACAAACATGGAATTCTTTTTCTAAAATCGTCATTTGTTTAATAGTTAGTGTTTTATTTTCAACGCATTCGAACATTTTTCGTCATCATGGATAAGTTAAAAATCCGAGTAATTATGGAGTATGAGTACCGTCGTGGCAGCAAAGCGGCACAAGCGGCACGCAACATCAACGACGTTTACGGAGCGAACACTACAAACGAACGCACCACCCATTATTGGTTTACCCGCTTCCGTTCTGGAAATTTTGACATGAAAAATGAACCCCGTGGTCGTCCGAAAACTTTGGTCGACAATGACGAATTAAAGGCAATTGTGGAAGCTGATGAAACTCAATCCACAGCTGAATTAGCAGCAGCTTTCGACGTTAGCATCAAAACAATATTGGTCCATTTGCGTCAAATTGGCAAGGTAAAAAAGATTGACAAATGGGTACCCCACGAACTCAATGACCGCCAGCGCGAAGTACGCGTGGAGACGTGCCTTGCACTGCTCAGCAGGCATACAAATGAAGGAATTCTGAACCGCATTGTTACTTGTGACGAGAAATGGATCCTGTTTGACAATTGTAAGCGCTCAGCAATTTGGTTGGACCCTGGTTCAGCACCCAAACAATGCCCTAAACGAAAACTTACCCCTAGAAAAGTGATGGTCACTGTTTGGTGGTCTAACGCGGGTGTAATTCATCACAGCTTCTTGCCAAACGGGACAAGCATTACTGCAGATGTGTACTGTGAAGAACTGAAGCTCGCACGTCTCCAACCAGCTTTGGTCAATCGTTCGGCTCCACTGCTCCTGCACGACAACGCGCGACCTCATACTGCACAGCAGACGGCCTCCAAGCTACAAGAGTTGGGGTTGGAAGTTCTCCGTCATCCGCCGTACTCACCAGACCTTGCGCCTACAGACTTCTACTTTTTCCAGAATTTGGATAACTTCTTGGCGGGAAAAAAATTCAATACCCGAGAGGCAGTACAAAATGCCTTTGAAGATTTTGTTGCCTCCCGTCCAGCTGATTTCTTCAAGAAAGGCATCAATAAGCTACCAATGCGTTGGCAAAGATGCATTGATTGCATGGGTGATTATTTTGATTAATAGAAATAAAAAATATATAAAAAAATTACGCTTCATTTATTTCGTGAAAAACGGCAATTTCATAGGTAAAGACCTAATATGACGTCCAGATAATTGGACGATAAGGATTTCTGTCATCTGAAGACAACCCTGGTTGAAGAGACAGGTCACATAAGTAATTTAAACTTTTTCGAAACTGAACCGACACATAAAATTGCATTTTTAAACTTCCTAGCAGCTTCCAAGATTTGACCACATCAAATTATTAATTTTAAAATATTTCAAAAATTATTTTGTCCTCAACTCTATTAAAGTTTACTATTTTGTACAAAATTGGATACATGTAAATTTTCTAAGCATAGGTAACATTTACTCGTATGTTTTCAAAGGATCCTAGTTCTAACCTTACAGTAATTCATTGTTGCCAGAGGTTATCGCAAAGTTAGTAAGTGGATTTATTTGACAACCGCCCATTGTAAGGAAAGCCATAGAGAAACTAAATCAAATCAATTGAATATTGTATTGGTAATAACAATAGGAATACTTTAGTCTTCGCAGCTATACGCAAAGCTACTCGTACGTAACCTAAACCTGCCTATCTGATAGTCTATTAAACTTATTGGTTTAAGATTTATTTGTTTACTTAGGTACTTATAAATGTGTTTTTTTGGTTTCCACCCCACTTCTCCACTATCCATATATACGAGTATTACCATTCGTAACACACGCTCTGCTAACTGAGAGGTCACAGCTTAGTGTAGATTTTGCTAATCTAATTTATATCTTATCTATAATTCTTCTGAGTTAAAATTTACTAACTAAGTAAACATTAACAGTGCGGCCGTTAATGCGTTAATTCAAGGAATTTATATAAATTGAACTTTACAGTATGTACATAATGCATACCCACGATATACGTAGAACGTTTCAATTGTCGCTTGTAAACCATTGTTTAATACCATAGCGCATGACAATGAATTATTACCTGTGGTATGAAAGACGGGTATGAATAGTGTCAAACATATTTTCAATTCAATGGATGTGTGCATAGTATTCATTCAGTATGTGTCGCGAATTCAAAAAATATTTTAGGGACTTACCAGTATGTTCTTACTTGGGATTCTAAATTGCTACAGCAACATTGCTTGTTATCTAAATTGGCAAGTTTCACAGTGTAGCATATATATATTACCGAGATTCCATAAAATAACCATAATGGCGTCTTAAATTTAAATGTCCAATGCTAAGCGACAAGAAAACCTGAAAACGAATAGCTGAATCGCATACTTATGCTAAACCGCACGTTCTTACATTTTGTAATTGAATTCTAAAGAGAGTAACATTTTCACAATACAGCTAGTTGCGAAGTACCTACCTAAATTCAAATTTCGAACAATGGATATTTTGATCGTGCACGTTCTTGCGTCGGCCGGGAAGGGTGGAAGCGTTGCGTGTCGTAACGCGATTTCTATTAGCCGCAGGTTGGGGCAATCCCGAAGTTAGGGGGGTTACGTAATAATGGTGAGGGGGTGCGGGGGTGCCGGGGCGGGGCGCCGCCGGCGGTGGTGAAAGGGCTGGGCGGGGCGGCGTGCTGGGCCCCGCCCACCGAACGTTTCCAAACAACCTACTTCTGGCCGACCGTGGTGCCATTGTGCGCTCGCTTCGCGGAACAATAATGTTGCGAAACATTTAGATAACATCCCCACGGCTCTCGCAGACAGTTATGTTAATTTGATTTCGACGGAATTGTATTTAACCGGCTTTGAGTGTAATAAGTTTTGGGTTATCGCTTGTATTTTAAATTGTTTCATATTAAGTATTTTAAACGTGAAATGTAAAATAGATTAATATAAATTGCTCATAGAAAATTACTTAATTTTGTTTTGACGAAGTTCATTGAGTTCTTAGCTAACATAAAAATAATTGCAACAATATGTTGGATGCTACTTTAAAGATAACCTCAAAGTTTGTACCATAAATATCTCAACAGCAATGTCTCAAGAAAGTTATAATTTATGTAACCCACACCCAACTTAACCAAAACTGCACCACAAAGCTCATAAACTATTACCCACCAGTCATTATGGAAATCATCCATAAAACAGTCTTATTTGGCGGCCATCAAATCACGTTGCCCTAATGTTGGCAGTCAGTCAGTTAACCTGTGGCTGTTGCGTCGAAAGTGGTTGAAAGGCTTCAATTTGAACCGCTTTTGGACGTGAATAAGACGTCGTTGAGAGCGCAAAGAGCTCGTATTAGACGCGGGTCGGTTGCCTGACCGCCCAGGGGAACTATTGTTGGGTCATTCGTCTGGAGTCACCTTACTACTCGATTTATATATGCTAGTCTTCCATAACTGCAGTATATGCTTAACAGTGACGTCTTTACTTTTCATGAAAAAATTATTAACATTTGATGTGAAACGCATCTTATTAGATTAGGTTTTTTAACTTATGGACCGCATGGTATAGGAGTCTAGCTTTGCTAAAACGGGAAGTTCCGGATGTGAATCCTGCTGTTTCTTGTGAGGTAATTTTAGCTTACTTTAGGTCATGTACTTAATTGGTGTATTTCGTTTATTATTTCATCCATTTCGTAACCAACAGCAGATGACCCATCTCGTTGTATTGACGTTACAGATTTAAACGATTAAACAGTACAGTAAAGTAACATAACGCGGCTCTCAGGCAATATGGTACAATTTTACTATAACTTATATCGCATAAAAGAACTCGAGTGATTACAAGATAGAGCCCCTATAGCCCAGGGCGGCACACGAACCCCTAGGAAATTGGCCCTGATTAACAACCTGCAGCGAAGCACTCGTCTAGTCAAACTGTGCTTGCATATACTGTGATTAATTGCAACACGGACAACTGTGTTTATTATACTGTGGTGAAATTTGCTAGTACCCGAGCTGTTTTACTAAGATTATGGTGTGTTTAATTATCTTAGTTGGAAATAATTTTTCCTTTGCGTGGGCGTGTGTTTTATAGTAATAGTAAATAGTTTTATAGTAGTTATATAGTAGGCTCAAAGTATCGATTTGCTTCTAAGAGATGTGATTGTGATACAACCTGCCAAGTGGATTAATAGTTTCCTTATGATTTGGTTACTAAAATGGTGAAATGATCCATCCGTCTGGGTTTGATTTACAAAAATCTTCAAAAGCAAAAGGCCCTCCGCCATAATCGCGTGTATAACTTTCTTAAGTATTTCTAAATCGATTAGGAAAAATAGAAATGCATAGCTACTATAAAAAAAAGAACTGATAGAATATGTTATAGCATAGATTTAGAAGGGATTTTAATAGAAAAGCATAGATGATAAAATGCCCTCGAGCGACACTTAGATTAATACATTTGATTCTGGAATGTAGATGTATCATTAGTCATGCACAGTTGCTCTTCAGTTAATAATTACTTTGAAGCATACTATAAGAAACTTTGTAACACCACGCGTAAACAAATTTTCTTGAAGATATTAAATTCAATAAGCTAAGTATGTTTTAGCATTTAATCTCAGTAAGTAGGTATTGCCTACATCTCAGCGCCATCGTAGCGCGTGCTATTCATGAAAACGCGCCCACTAAATAATTTTTCTTTTATCTTAGTAGGTAGTGTGCGGCACAACTGTGCGACGGTTTGTTTATGAATTTACGTAATAAGTGTATTGCTACGAATGCTATAGGTTTTTTTTCCAAAAATAAACTTTTTAAATATACAAACAAAGATATTTTTAGAAACTACAAGCAACAAGTGCATTCAAAGTTTGAATTAAAAAAATGAATTAAAATCATTAATATTACGGTAAGTAAAAAGAACATATGTGTGGCTAAATTTATTTGTTTCTTTAAATTTCAAGCCTAAATTTCTGAACCATTCTTATGATATTTTGCATAAAAGTTATCAGAAAAGGGCATAGGATACTTTTTAAGCAGGAATAGTACTTAAGCGGAGCTAAGCACGAATTCTAGCACGCTATAGGTACAAAAGATGTTATGCATCTTATTTTAAATACCTTTACCAATAGGTACTCAATATCGACATCGATACTCCCAGATAATTTGGTTGATGCCACAATGTAGCGGGAGGGCAGTGAACCGTCCTCATTGTTTCGTGTTACGTCACCACAGCGCCTCCTAATCAATACAAATTGTACCTACGAGTACCGTACGAAAGTTGCGTGACTAATTCCTATTATAATCAAGTCTTGGTGCAGCCTTTTTAGTACGCTATATTGATGGACAATTAAGGTTTATTTTGTTTAAGTTTTTTCAGTTAGGGAAAACTTTCATGTTGTAATTTTATTCCTACTGGACCTGAAATATTACTCTAACTCACCTTCAGTAAAGACGATTTATTATTCTTGTATAATAAATAATGACCAACAGCGAGAAAACTCAACAAGCGTAGTCGTGAAAATCAAATTTCATTGCATTTCCTAGCGCTTAATTCAAATACCAGTTCCTTGTTAAAATTTATCTCACAGAAATTACGATCGGACTGTGTTCTTCTAACTAACCTTTCTCTCCCACCAACTATAAAACGAGGAACAATGCTTGACATGAGCATTCTGGGCATGTATTTAGCACTAACAAATGGACCAGGACAATAACGTGCGGGTATTGTTCTAGGAATCCCGTAACTCGCAAAGAAGCGACAATTAGGATCGCACAATAATAAACTATATAAATTATACAGTAGGGTTGTTAAATAGATAATGTTTAGAAGCGACGCATCGACAAGCACGAATTGACAATAAGTGCAAAGTTCAGCGGGTTCAGGACTCCGCCGGAATGTAAGGGCAAGGCGCAGGCGCAGGCGCGCGAGGGTGAGCGTGCGAGCTCCTCCAATACCTTCTACAATCACGACTGCCAATATGTTAACATTTTTATTTGCAATAACACGATTTCAATTTGCTGAATTTACAGAACAAATTACATGTTTCATAGTTGTTATTACGATTTGTGGGTATTTCAAAAGTGTAGGAAAAGAAACGTAGGGTGTTATTATGTGATTATAGATAACACGGGTTCGATGAGGTCAGTGGGTCGCGTCTAAAAAGAAGATCGTCTGTAGGTGCGCGTACGGCGGCCCAGCGGGCGAAAGTTGGCGCGCAGTGCGTTCACGCGTGACCCCGGGTCGCGACTGACAGATGTCAATTAAACCGCCGCCGCCGTCGCTCCGCCGATTGAGTGCTTCGACTTGTTTGTGCAAACCCCATACATGGAAAGATTGATTCATTCCTCGGCAACATCGAGATATATATCGCTTCACTTCCCATACTCTGCAATTATGTTTGTTAAAGTATTACGAGTTCATATCAATCTTCAAATACTTAACTAAATAGAGCTGCGAATTCCGTTATAAAGTTTTAATTGCTCCGAGACAGGTGTAAATTCCTTGTAAATACAAATCCTCGGAGAACCTTTGAGTGCAAACGGAATCGCACGCGCTGCAATTTGTTTTGACAAACTGACAATTAAGGTACATTTGTTGTAAGAGCGGTCCGACGTTTGTTATTCCAATTGCTGTTTACAATGATATATAGTTGAATTGTAGTTTTCTAAGTGTGGTAATTTAGTGGTGTGTAGATCGATCAGGTAGTGTTATTGCGAGGTCGAACGTGAACAAACACGGGTCCGCGTCGTTAGATCGAAACTCCCTCCCTCGCCCCGCGGTGAGAGCCAAACCGATCCAAGCTTCACCTCACGTATCGCCATAAAACATTGCAAGTAATCATAATGCCACTCCAATATTCCCAAATAAACTATGCACAGTATTGTTGTTTTCAAAGGTTATTAAGATTTAGGCAATTGAAGCTAGATAAATGGATAGGAAGGCATTTAGAACGCTGACTACCGATATTTAATAAAGGTTAGATTCACTTATTGGGAAAAAAACTTTTCTTTTATTTTTTATATACTTTAATCTAGTACATCTTACTCCGATGATGGAGCAAGTCAGAAACTATTGCTTCTTTTATTTCAAACGTATTTTTAAATATCTATTCTTCTTAATTCATATCGACCTCTTTACTGAAACATCGCGGCATTCTGACGTGCTTCCGAAGGCTTAGCCGTGACGGTAGCATACACTAAGTTATACGCATACACAATGAACAACGTTGATTAAGTCAAAGTGAGCCCTTCATGAGGTAGCGGTCGCAGTATTTTGGGTTAGTTTGGACCCGGGTTGTGATCCTGAAATTAAATTTTTTATAATATTTCTTATTATATGACTCGAAAGCCATCAAAGCAGTCACATAAAGCAGTTATCTCTTTAATAATTTATTTAAAAAGAAGGAAAGGCAAAAGGAAATTGTGAGCATAAAACATGTAACTCATAAAAAAATTATATCTATTAACTTACAACGTCAAAATTCTTTATTTTGCCAGAAAAAAATAGAGTCAGCATTTAGCGTCCTGAAATTTTTTTATGATAAAACAAGGTATTAGGAATTGAAATCCAGCAACGTAAGCACAAGCAGACTAGTTAGCGAGTTTTTCAATATCTGAGTGTGCGAGGAAAATTTTACGAATATTTTTTTTCTCGTGTTTGCTGTATATGTCGCATGCTGTATGTGTCGCAGGATAATTAGCTGTTTAACGAAACAGCTAGCAGTTTGGTAGAACATTTATTATTTTTTTATATCTTTGATTTTAAAAAAATAATAAACAAATTGCAGATTCCTTGCTTTATGGTTAATTGTTGTAGAAAATGGCTGGTCAACAACACGACTAGCCGTTTAGTTATACGGCTAATGATATCATCCGCTTGCGACACATCCATTAGTAAACTTATAATATGCTCATTAAAGTTACCTCATTTCTATGCTAAATATGTGAAAACTATTATCTGTAGGTAATATTTAAATTTTTTATAAAAGATAATAATCTGATTACCTTATATCAAACCCACTTGCAGTATCGTTTTCTGACTGCTAATTGTAATTTCACTCTGCATTAAAGTCCTTTTATAAATTCATGGACGATTCCTATATATACTAACAACATCCTTGTAAAACGAATCATATCTAAATATTAAACCTAAAATTTATATGAATTTCCTCAAAAGCTTTTTTAAACATACCAAAACTAGCAATAAATCAGTGAGACAAAACCTTGAGATTGGAATCCGCAATTGCTTAATTGGCTATTAATTGTATATTCCGTGGCACTGCGCCGCTTTATGGCGGATCCCGTCTATTCGATGCGTTTGCGCAGCTTTTGTGAACGAGAGCAAAGGTTATATTGATCCGAGATATTTATCATTAGTTTTACGATGTATGTTATTAGTTAAGCAAATAATTTAGTCTTTACGTAACTATTAATTAAAAGATGCGTTTCTATTTTTTTTATTGCTTAATTACGTGATATACCGTTATTATTAAATACAATTTGATGAGTTTATAATTAACTTTTTGCATAAAATTGAAGGAGTAAAAGGAGATTTTAAAGGTTTGAATAATGATAAATTATCCATTGCCAAAATTAACCGCTGTGATTAATATGCAACACCAGTTCCCGTCCGGATACCGTAAATGATATCGAGGAGAGAGACCGAGCACGTCCGCGGCGGCGCGTGAGTGCTGCCAATTATTTTCTGTTTATCTCTAATTAATTACGCACTGGCAGCGCCGACAACTTATCGCCGATCTGCCCTCCAACCTCCGATCTAATCAGCTCTCGATCCACTTACAGCGCCCATCACGAGGAAGTCGTCGCCTTAAGTCATTAACTCGCGCAAAAACTAGCGAATTCGTTCCAATCTCCATTAAAATTTACGGAGGAAAGTATGCGAAGGCTTCTGAAATTTTTCGGCATTTTTTGTGGGACATGAGGCATCGCTATGGCTGCGCAATCACATCTGTCTTACATCGTGACACGCGGGGTGCAAGCCGCGCGGCGCGGGCCCACTCGAACAGTATTAATTTATCGGCAAGTCGTGCGAACTGTATGACGTGCATGTATTTCGGCTTGTACTCAAGCGCAGCTAAATTGGAGTGCATTAAAAACAAGGTCACTGCGGTTTGGCCGCGTCCTGTCCGGTTCTTTGTTCCGACTGCGGTTCGCTATTTCCGCGCTCTTCAACGCCATTACAACAAGCACAATAGAAAGGGGCGCAGTTAATACGCTCAGTAATAACTATTTGATTACAATCTCCAAAATATGCTTTTTATTATTTCATTATTCCTAAATGAGATTATACTCATTTTCAATTTCACAGCGCCGGCAATAACTGTTATAAACAAATTTTAAGAGATGAATTTATCGCGGCTTTCATCTGGAAGCACGAGATGTATTTTGAAAGGTGAGAGATTAGAGTTAGTCATCGAGTTTGAAATTTATCTGGGGTATTTATCTGACGGGCGTGTGAGAAAAATCTATCGCGCAGGCCTTGAGCGAACACCGGGAGGTGACTAACACTTATCTAACGAAGTCTAGTTGTTCAGACAGGCGTACTCGCCCGCGAATGCCTGCAGTTTTTATTATGAAATTACTCACTGCACAACAGATTGGTTTTGACGTGGCTGTTTAAAATTCTACATCAATAGCTCACATTGTTGATGTATAAAAAATGGTCTTATTGCCCTGTATTTATTTATTGTGTATATCACGTACCTGAGTTATAAATTTATGTTAGGTAGCTAATCGCATGAGCATTAATTAAAAGTGGGTTGACAAAAAGTGGGACCACTTTAGTTTGTGAGAGAGATTAGATCTTGTCAGACTAGACTGTCAGTACTTAAGTCTTACCTAGTTAGATGTGTAGCGATGTAGAAGATCAATTACTTGTTCTCACGGGCGGGCCTTATTTAGCACACGAAATTGCTAATAAACATAATATAGATTAAATTAGTAAGTATAAATAAATGAGTAAGTTGTATGCTATTGTAAACGTGGAAAGTTGGAGCGTGATTTCAACTTCTCATTTTACCTTGTGTAAAAATAAAATACAGGTTTGTTTTATCTATGTACGTTAGTCTAATGTATTTTACAATTTTAGTAGCAATAAATTTTTTTAACCTTTTTAAGCCTTTAATAACGGTGCCAAAAGATTAAATATTCTGATGGATCTCTTGCGTATGTATGCCTAGTAACTACCTATTAACAATGTTTGCTCAAGAGTATTATGGTATAATTAAGAGTATTATTAAATTTTGAAATTAAAGTTATAAACAAAGTGAAATATGTGTAGGTAATCTGTGGTCATCTCTGTGGTAATCTCTGTAGGTAAAATTTCATATTACTTATATGTTAATCGTTTAAAAAGATAATTAATTTCTAACAACCCAGAAATACTATTCAACACAAAATACAACAAATAGGTATAACAAAGTAAGTTTATTATAGTAATTATGCAGACAATTTGATGAACCAGGGGAAGATGCTGTGAACTTTACTTGGTTGATATAAATTAGAAATTTGTTTGTTCCACGTTTATTCATGGGGTCTGTATTACCGCGAAGACTTCGCTCCCACGATAAGTAGATAAGATTTCTAGTTCCTGATGCGTAGGACAATATGTAATAGATCAGACTCCACGAAAAATGAACCGGCTTCCGAATAATACTTCATTTATTGAGATAAGTGTCACTATTCTACTTAATCAAACAAAAATATACCTTGTTTCAAAGTAATAGGATACAATTTACAATTATTAAAAAAAATAATGTTAGACATATAACGCAAGAAGATAACTAAGATTCTATTACAAGATACCAATAGACGTTAAATGAAAATAAACTACGAAGGAGTAATTTTAAAGTTGCACACACTTCATGACAGCAATACGGTAGCGAGCTTTATGTACCTACCTATGTACGCCTTAATGAGTTTACGATAAAGGGTTGCTAATATCTGGTTATATATGATAAAAGCATCGCCTTAACGTAAAACAAAAATATTTATTGTTTGTTTTAGTATTATGAAAGATCTTCTTACCTAAAGACTAGTTATTATCTTCTATCTGATAATTAACTAATAGATTGAAACCGAGATCATATAAGTAATGTATTCAAAACTTTTAGGTATTACTTTTGTCTTACGAAAAGCTTACACTTGTGTAACCAAGGTTGGAATTTTTATTTTTGGTGTATATAAATCGAAGGGTTACAAAATAATTGGTTTATAGTAAGATTTACATAAAATCTAAAATTAAGATCATGGTATTTTAAAATGAATATTATCCCGAGCATTCTTAAATATTGTTAAGTTAGGTTAGGTTAGGGTGGCACTGGTGGGGCCGCAGAGGAAGAGGCATGTCAGTATTGCGGTGTGTCGCTTGCCCTATCCTCTGCGGCCGAGGTATGGTCGGTGGCAGAACCACAGACCTGATCTGCCACCGGGTACCAGTTATCTGGTATCCTAATAGCAGACTCGGGGGAGTCTGCTACAGTACTGGTGGATGCCGAGGAGGGAGGTGCATCTTACCATCTGGTGCGCCCATCGTGGAGGGCCTTCGGGCTTTCGCGATGGAGCCGCTTGTGGGCGGCTGCCGCCGGCGGGGTCGCGGATGTGTGCGAAAGCGTTCCCGTAACCCCGTCACAAGGCGGTGAGGAGGAAAATGGGGGAGTCTCATTACATACCGTGGGTCTCATTAGCCTATACGGGAGTCCCACATAACCACTCGGGTTCCCCCTGCGCCCAGGTGGTATGCGTAATGCATTTTTCCCCCCTAAACAAAAAAGAAAGGTGGAAAATTGTGATGCCACTTGGAGGGAAAGTACTCTAAATACTAGAGATAGCAAGTTTTACTCTAAGGAAACATTATTATATATTTAAAAAGAATAAAAATTGCCTGAGAATCGAAGCGGCCAAAATCCAAAAAAATAACATTCTTTATTTTTATGGCATCAATCGATAGAGTCCATCATAAGGATCAAATCCCTCTTACATACGAGGTGATTTAAATAAAAGAAAAACATGAAACTTATTACATTACACATACATTATTGGTATTATTGCAAACACTATTAGAAAACAAATAAACAAAATACTTTTTGGTTGCTTGTTCTGGTGAATATTTATAAATGCACTGTGGACCTTCGTTTGTAACTCATTAACTTTTCATGCGGTATTCAAATTGTAGTCATATGAAGTCTTTGTAGTATTTTACCAACATTGATGTAAAAATAATTTGTAAATAAAATAATTGTTTTTTTATACTTTAAATACTTTAAATTTTATGCTATAAATTAACGCCGAGTCTTTTACAATTTTAGTCTCTCAAATTTCCTCGGTTTGCGAGTGTTCGAACAATTTAAAACATAAGGACCTATTTTCAATCCATCTTTAATCTACATTCTGTGTACCTTTTTGGTTTAAGTCTCCCATAAACAGACAGACACTACACTCCTACACACATCATAATACATATACCTAAATATTTAATCTTTCAATGTGTACACTTTAACTCATTTTTCTAATCTCATTAATTGCTCTCTATGTGGGTATTTAAATATAATGTGAATCCGTTATTGGATGTAGGATTTAATTTGTAAGTCTTACTGTTTATATATAAATTAAGATCTGTGGATTTTGTGAATGTTAAATAAATAATCAAAAATAAATGAGAACACGCAAACTGGATTGTTTATAAATAGTAAATAAATACTTACCTACAGATCTTTAAATAAATGTCAACATTAAAAAAGTAATAATTTAAAACTAGAAGGATAAGAGAATAATAATATATTGTAGCTATGTGCGTTAGTAAAAGTAATCAGCACCTATTCTTTATACTTTTATTATATATAAGATTTTGTTTCCTTCACTTATTTTCTATTAACTATTGAATCTATTTTAATATGTTTTTTTAATGAGCTACGATATCTAAAAGTAATACAGACCTAAGACAAAGGAGCTACGCGAGTAAAAACAAAGAAAGATATTTTACTGTATAATTTTTATTATTCAAAAATATACATCCCTGCTCTATATTTTTAAAACAACCAATGTTCGTTCTCAAGATAAACGTGAACTGCCAGTTTCTCAACGCTGTGCAATAATTTACTGCTTATGTGAGTTAATCCTAAAACCCTGTTTTGCATATTTATGACCAAAGCGTGAATATATTAGTTAGCTATAAATACACCGGTATGTAGAGGTGTATCGATGTTTCTATATTATTTGGCTAATGTTTGAAAGCGATGCTGGCAAGGAGTTGCTTTATTTTACTAAGATTTCAGTAGCCCCGCCTTAAACGCTATGCTCGTAGCTCCGACGCAACTGTATTTTATTCTGGAATATCCAGAATTGACAATTTACTTACAAAACGTAAAACAAAATTGAATTTTCATTTATTTGTTAACCAGTATCTTTCAGTGGTATTTATATGTGTTCTTCGGTTTTATGAGTAACGGAATCTTTTGAGAAAACTTTGAGTACCTGTCGGATCTCGTAAATATCCAAAGGAATTTAAAACAGAATTACTAAAATATGTAAAGGTACATTGGAAGTTTTTTTTTGGGAGTAAGTAATTAACTTAGATTTTCGAAGCCCCATGCCATAATGAACTATAGTCTACGCGAACTATCAAATTCGTATCAGCGTCTTGAAAGTTTTGCTTTTCTTCGAGAATGGCTGACATTTTAAGAAGTATGGTGTATTATTGTCTTCATACAGTATTGTGTGTATAGATATTATATTTGAGGTCATATGTGAAGTTGTTTTAAAGTTTTGGCTCAATAATAGTTATAACTAATTCGGTAAACTAGAACGAAACTTGAAATTTAATAGTGTATGATTTAATAACAAGCTAAGTGGTCATCTAAGCTATTGCGTTAAAAAACATACATCATAAATTAATAATATCAACGAGTTTATATTAAAACATGACGCATTAGTGCAAAATCGTAAGCAACACATGAGTTGCACAATATTATACTTAATAAAACATTTTTGTACACTGCTAGTTTCATAAATGTCTCTCCGATGACCATCTTAATGAAAGAATGATGAACAATCTAACTATAGAATTATATTTTTAATCGTTGAAGATTGATATCTCAGATTATGTATAGGCCTCTATTAATTCTGTAATTTATGTATTTCAAACGACTTAGGAGTGAGTAGGTGCCGGGAAATTAGGTGGCATCGTTGCAGCGATGATGCAAAACTTGGTCAAGAAATCGGGTAGCAGAGACTTTCATAACAATCTGGTGATTGATTATATAAATTTGAATAGTGATGGTGTTAAAATGAAATTAAATCCATCGCGGCTCCGTATAAAGGACGTTGCAAGAGCTCGTACATTACAGAAATGATGATTAAGCGCATGTAGATTTATACAGGGTGTCAGAAAAAATCTTAAAGATAAAACATATATTTTAAATACACATTATAGAAATTCAACGTTTAAGTAGTTTTATTGAAGCTAAGATTCTTTATCAATGGTTGTTCACTTAAAAATGAATCGTAATTAAAATGGATTGTTTAATCTCATAATTTTGCAACGTCAACTAAAGTAATCGTACAGAGGTAATTCAGAAACGATAGGTAAGTTAATATAAAATGAAGTGAATTAAATGTATAAATATATAAATTTCAATAATTTTATAATTTTTAGTTAACTTAATGCCACTAAACCTATTTTCTTATTTATAAAATAGGTTTAGTGGCTATATTATAATTTATATTTCTATTTTCTGCAGATAATTGTGAGAAAGTAGCCATAACATACAGAGTTACACAAATTAACTTTTGTGTAACGTGTTATTTACTCGCAGAGGCTTCTCGTTTTTGTTATTGTTACAAATAGTAATTACTCGTTAAAGATAGACACAATTTGAATAAAAAGACTAGCAACCGTCAATTACATTTTTATTATTAAAATTGATATCACGTTGTATAGTGATGGAGGTATAAGAATTCTTATAATATAAACGCAATTACAGTTGTATCATAATCCGTTATTACGCATTTCACAGACTTATGGTTCTTTAATTGATATGAATTAAGCGGCAAACCTCTGCACACTTTTACGCTATAATATTGAGCTTAATAAGAATTATTTTTCTTTAACAATTATATAATTTATATAGGTATTATTCATCAGGAGGCGTAACTTTGTTGCCCTACTCTAAACCCGATGCTGCCATATTAAAATATAAAATTGTCCGCGGTTTTTGTTCGCTTTGTTGGTTAATTACCAGCGTTTTCGAACAATTACAATTTCATAATTCACATACTCACTTTCAGAGCGGATAATTATATGTTTACACAAAAATTAATAAATGGCAATGAATTTTAAACATCGCGGCGGGTGAGGTAAAAATGGTAAAAATCAAGTTCCTCGGAGCTTTCGACAGGACATCACAAATTAGTCAGAGCCAGTGGAGTGTGACGAGTGGTTGCGCCGCTCCCGCTTTTGGTCAAATTATCGTAATTAATTCCATATAAAACCTAAAAATTGGCTTAATGCTTATTAAACACGTGCGTTGCAAGGTTCTCGCTGGTCGCTACAATTATCGCCATTGATTCTGTGGTCGATGGCGTTTACGTGCAACTGAACAGGTGCATTGGACGTATTCTGGGAAGTTATTACCTTTGCCTAATATTCCCACGTCTATTTACTTTTATTATTTATAACTGTAATAACATAATGACAGTTTAAATATTATTCCTCAAGTCTTGCTAAAAGTTTAGGTGTTTGAGTTAAGAAAATCCCCAGACAAGCACACCAACTGTATGGCCCCAAAGTAAGCAGAGCTTGTGTTATGGATGACCATGATGACCACCTTCGGCGTATGAGGCAAGGCTATTTACCACTACACCACTTGGTCGTTAAAGTAAGTACTAGTAGCTGTCATAAAACTTCTATAGATATTAATCTTCTTTGAGTTTCAGCGTTTAGTATAGTTTAATTAACCATAAAACTTTAATAAAATATACCACCTATCCAGTAGTTAAGATACTACTGAAAAACGATACGCAGATACATCATCAATGATATACGATTGAAGTTAGTTAATGTGGCAACTCTCTCTAGTTTATAGCTCGTAGCGAGCGACAATTTTATGGGTCCCGAGATTGAAATGCTCATTAGCCTCGACACTAATATTTCTAAGCACAATTAAGTTCCTCAGCCATGACTCATCTCTTTGTAATTTATCAATTGTTGTCATTTCTATAGTAAATCAATTTAAAGCTTCAAACCATTATTAAATGAAATTCTATGGCTACTCGTAGTTTATAATTTCGAAGTGGATAATAACATTGAATTACTTGTAGCTCAGACTGGAAGGCCTCTTACTTTCGTGTAGTTTCCTATTATCTATGGTGCAATAAATACCTGGTGTTGATAGCTGGACGCGAATCTTGAATGAGGATGGGGAGCTGCTCCAGGCAACGAGAGCTGGACACAGTAGGTTATGTCTCATACATAAGAAAAACGAAATACTAAACTAAATATTTTAGCAAAATATTCATAGTCAGAACATAGTTTGGCCTCAGGCAGATCCTCGAGTAGAAACTAGAAAAATATTATATCAAGTTTTAAAAGTGGGCGGAATATTGCTTTTTAATGGTAATAGACTAAATATAAAACGTATTAATGAACATCATATATACTTTGTATATTTTTTATTCCAAGGCTTGGAGTGTCAGACAGTGGTTTAATAAGATCGTTCTATCATGTATAGTTGCGAAACAGCGACCCCGCGGGCACGGACCTGTCGTGAATAATTGGAAGTGTTCTGTTTGAACTAATGCTGGATCGAAGCGCATAAGTCTCTGGCGTGAATTGAGCCATAAATTGGTAATAGAAACAACGGCCCGATCTTGCCGGTACGTGGGTCGGAGTGCTCAGACGTAACTAATTGTAGTATGAGATTTCTTGCACTACAGTTTGTAGAATAGTACTATTCAAGCAATTAAATAATAAAGGTAGAAGGGAACCACAAAGTCTTGTTAAAATTGTTAGGCATTGATCATTAAGACTACAAATGCTCACAACATAAATAATAATTCGTAAATTCTTGTGCTTATAAATTAGTTTATAAACCATATATGACATTAAAATTATAGATCTGCTCCATATTTGTGGAAGATTAAAACGTCGCAAAAAAGGAATAGTTGCATGTTAAGTTTCCCAAGAGTCTGCCCTACTCCGCGCCCGCTTCCTAAGACGGCCCATAAAGATTGTTAAAGGTTCAACATAGGCTTTATCTACTTATGAAAAGCAATATTAAAGTAATTATTCTATCTAAATAGCTTCATAAAGTTACGAAATGATGAATCCGTGTTGCGAGCATTAAATGCAAAATTGGCGTTAGAAATGTATTTCCGAAGGTGCGTCTGTGCACTGCGATTCTTCGTTGTAATATCGAAGTAATTTATTTAATGGAATAGAAATAGAGCTGGCAGAAACCGAGTACTGCAAAGAATATCGGTTTTCGCAACGAACGGCAGATTTATGTGCGGCGAGATTTCGTTTACTACGCGCCACGATCCTGCCTGGCCGATTCAACAGCTATTGTTGTGGCTTCTATAACTGTTAATTTTGTCAACTAAATTAAAATAAACAACAAAATGTTTAATTTTTTTTAATGATGATGATGATCTAATCCATACTTTGTAAATTTCAAATTTGGACGAGCTACATTTTTAGTTTGTTCACGTTATAGATGTATAGCTAGTATGAGTGACAACAGAAAGACTGTTAGTGTGATTGTTAGAATGAATAATAAATTAATGGTGGGAAGGATCTTGTACAAAAAAAATTATAAAACAGTGCCTAGCTACTACCTTAACTGCTTTCCGCATGACTTCATATTAATATCTAATTAATTTCATATCATGAATAAAACAGACGTACCAACAAAGTAGTTATAAACACAACTCACTCAGTATTTCCGTTTTTCTGCCTCCCGTTCTTATTTCTTTTTGCTGGCGACGTCCCACTGACTTAATTTCGTGAAACCTAGTAATTAGGTGCACTTTATAAAAAAGAGATGACATTAGGGGTTTTCTTGTGGGCAACCAGTAATTTCACAGGTTCCACACATTTTTCCTACAACCAAGCGCCTGGAGTTAAAGCACCGTTACTAGGAATTATGAATGATGCGCCTGCGCACCTGCCTAAGACAACCGTTCCATAATTACACTAATGGTTCCGTCGCAAATACCTGCGTCTATAAACAGTAAAATTAAAACGGCCTATTTACAAATAATAAGTAGCCATCTAATTAAAAATGTAAGTGTCTTTAATTACCATACGAAGTGCTAGACATTCCTGTTCTAAATGTATGCTAATGTTAATGTTCAGACGAAACTACTATTTATTTAACATGTTGAATTTTTTGCATTTGTGTTAAATTGCAAATTTTGCTTAAAAATTGCTAGAATTTTAATTGTTCTTAACCAGGATCACTTTAACAAAATGTATAAAATAATTATTCAGTGCATTACTGATTTTGGTGTTATAGTGAAAAGATAGTTTTAGTAAAAAAAATTTATAATAAAAGTTAAAATAAAAGCTAATTAAAATTTTACATGAGCCACGCACGATCGGACCGTTCATACGATAATTACCTACTAGCTAGTTGGCACTAAATTTAGGCTGAAGTTTATGCTGATGGCTGGTTTACACGCGTTAAGTGGTTAAGTTGGTAACTAAATTTTAACTAAATTTTAAGTTAAAAGTTGCGTGTAAACAGTTAATTAAGTGACAAGTGGGTACTTAAAATTAAGTACGCAAGTGATTAAGTAGATTAGGATTCGTTCTATTTTTCGTATAAGTAGGTGGGCGGGGTTTCTCACTTAACACGTTTGGACGTGATTTTTTAGTTAAGTGCATAAGTTGACAAAGCGGGTGGCGGCAAGAGCTCGTATTTATGTCGCATTTTCTCTTTTTTTTTTTAATGTCGGAATAGTTTGGTTTTTACTTTAAAATTTGTGGAAGAATATTTAAGGGTGTTACCACACCAGTCGATCGACCGTCGATCGACGTCGACCGGTCGACGTCGATCAATGGCAGAATAGAACATTTGATGTCGCAGTAGGCGTGATGGCCAATAATTGCCTGACATCATCCCTGAGTTAATAAATCTGTCAACCCGCAGTTGGCGTGATAGCCTACAATTGTCTGACACCAACCCTGAGTTGGTAAGTCTGCCAACCCGCAGTTGGCGTGATGGCCTACAATTGTCTGACGCCACCCCTGAGTTGGTAAGTCGGCCAACCCGCAGTAGGCGTGATGGCCTACAATTGTCGGACGCCACCTCTGAGTTGCGAGGGGCTGATATCCCTCCAGTGATTATTAAGGGTACCTAATTAGTAAAGGTACCACACCAATCGGTCGTCCGTCGATCGACGTCGACCCGTCGACGTAAAAATTTAGAAAAATACATAGTCTTGCAAAGATTTTAATTTCATAATCAAATTCTTCTCTGAATTTTCAAAATCACGTTTACCACATATCTAAGTACAGAATTGACGAATTCCTAGACATTCATCACTGCTCAAATTCATTGAACTTATGAACTTAACTACTTAACCCATTTGGACACACAAGTGACATGCAGTAACTTAAAATTTAGTTAAAATTTAGTTACCATTTCAACTACTTAATACATGTAAACCGCGCATGATGCAAACCGTTTGGTATGGTTGCACCGAAAACTTCTAAGTCTCCTCGCTAACACGTTTGACTAAAGTATTACCCAGCTAAGCGTAAATACTTTTTCCTGATTTTTGCATTAAAAGGTATTTTTATACAGATAAAGAATTATCTGACTAGATAGACAATAAATAGTAAGCAGTTGTTACGGGCGCTGCCTCTGTGAAGGCGCTATTACCACGTCTCCGAACCCGCGAGAGGCACCAAGTCAGCGAAATAAATGCATCAAATTAGGCTTAGTTTTTGTCCTGCGTTTTGTATTCGTTATATTCTAATATCGCATATGATTTATATTGATTAAAGTTTTTATAATTTAATTTGTTTTCTTTTTAAATATTCGTTGGCTGCGACTTCCAATTTTGACGCAGGCTAGTTATTTTACATTTTATAAATAAAAATAATAAATAAAAATTAAAAATAAATAAATCCCCAGACAAACACACCAACTGTATGGCCCCAAAGTAAGCAGAGCTTGTGTTATGGATGACCATACAGCGAACTGGGGGGGAACCCAGAATAAACATACATATATAAATACAAACAACCATGACCCGAGAACTAACATCTGTGTTCATCACACAAATGAATGCCCCGGCCGGGACTCGAACCTGGGACCTTCGGCGTATGAGGCAAGGCTACTTACTACTACAAATATATCTAACAATCACAGCACATTATCTAGCTCAAATTAAGTATCATTAAGAACTTGTGTTATGGATACTAGATAACGGATTAATAAACTTAAGAAATATATAAACACACATAGATTTTTTTTTAAATATGTAAACATACACACACATCCATGACTAGAAAGCAAATATAATAATATATCTGCCCCTACCAGGATTCGAACCCGGGACCTCTGGCATGGAAGGCAAGGCTACTTACCTCCATACCAAACAGGCTTTTTTTTTTTTTTTTTTTGGTTCCCCTCCACGGGAAGGGCAGGAGGACATAAAAAATGCTCTGACGCATACTCCGCGCGCGCGATCGGAGTTATGTGGGACTCGTCCCGACGCCTACCAGAACCATACCCACTAAAAAACCCCCTGTCGGCTCGTGCATTTTTGCCACTCAGCCTTCATCTGAACGACGGCCAATTGGAGAAAGAGGCCGCGCCAGCGGGGCCCTTAAGGGGTCACCCGCTGAGATTCACATAGCACTGAAGGTGCTCAAAAATGAAAAGTAAAAAAAAAAATAAAACATTAAAAATGAAAAATAAAAATTGCATTAATTCGGATTTACGTTAGAATTAGAATTTACGTTAGAATTAGGATTTGCGGCCTGAAGGGCCTCGAGAGCTAAAGTTAACTGCGAAGGTTCGCCCGTGTGCGCGTTTCTCGGCCTAGCGACTTTGAATTTCGAATCTAACACAGGAGCAGTATATGAGACTGAATCTCGAACAAGATGATTGGGATGGGATTCGGCGCGTTTGAAGAACGATTCTGAGAGTGTTTTGAAGTGCTGTTGCACTGTAGGTAGTTCAAGATCTCTGTGCAGGTCCGCGTTGCGCACATACCAAGGTGCGTCTGTGGCCCTGCGGCAGAAGAGATTTTGAACCACCTGCAGCTTATACAGGACGGAGGGATTGGCGTGGGCAAAGACTGGCGAAGCATATGACATGACGGGTCTAACGCAGACCTTATAAAGCGTACGTTTATTTCTAAAAGACATTTTACTTTTTCTACCTATCATACTATTTAAGCGGCTTAAGTAGAAACGCGCGAGTTTCGTTACTCTATCGACGTGTGGCTTAAAAGAAAGCGTCTGATCTAAGGTGACGCCTAAGTATTTGATACTGCGCTTCCAGGGGATGGGAATACCTAACATTCGAATGTGGGGATCGTTGCGGCGATTACGACGTTTGTGGTCGAATAGAATGGCAGAACTCTTCTCCGGGTTGACATCGATACGCCATTTTTGAAACCAAACACCGAGGGCGTTTACGGCCTTTTGGAGTCTGGTGATGTTATACGGGATCCTTTTACCTTTAGTGTAAAGGGCGGTATCGTCTGCAAAGAGGGCGAGTTCGACGCCTTTCGGCGGGATGGGCATGTCATTAGTGTACACGGTGTACAGCAGAGGGGCGAGGACTGAGCCTTGCGGGACTCCAGCCTTTATGGGACGAGGCGCGGAGAGCGTGCCTTCATGTTTGAATCGAAACGTACGGTCTTTAAGAAACGACGCGATTAATCTGACTAGGCGAACCGGTAAGCCTATTTTATAGAGTTTAAAAACGAGACCGCTGTGCCAGACTTTGTCGAAAGCCTTGGCTACGTCAAAGAGAACCGCGATTGATTTTTTACGATGCGGATAGAATCCTTCGAGAATGTACTCGACGATTCGATGGACTTGCTGAGGGCAGGAGTGCTTAGCGCGAAAGCCGAACTGGTGGGGAATAATGAGAGGGTCGCCATCCGTTGGAAACAGATGGTTCCGCATTCGAGAGAGTATGACTCTTTCGAGAAGTTTAGACATTGCCTTGAGGAGGCTGATGGGTCTGTGATTAGCCGGGATGTTCAGAGGTTTACCCGGCTTGGGAATGCCTATGACTGTCGCTTCTTTCCAGGCTTTTGGAAAGTAGCTATGGTCGAAGCAGGCATTGAAGATGATAGCTAACAAGGTAAGCACCTGCTGTGGCAGGTGCTTAAGTGCGTGGTTGGAAATTCCATCCGCACCCGGAGCCTTTTTGGACTTTTGTTTTCTAATGAGAAGCAAGATTTCATCATTAGAGACTGTGACGGGGTCGTCGGTGATAGGGAGAGATTCTCTGCGGAGAACTTCGTCCTCCACCGCCTGGATGTGGGAGGGATCCGCGGGTTGCGTGCTGGGCGAACATTGTGCCGCTATGCTGTCGGCGAAGCATTCGGCTTTCTCTTCGACTTCGAAGGCAATGGTGCCGTCGGGGCGAGTGAGAGGAGGAACGTGAGAGGCGGTGTCTACGCGTAAAGCTCGGGCCATTCGATAATACGCTTGGTGGGACGGGGAGATATTCTCCATGAGATCGTTAAACTGAGTGTCACGGAGTTCCGCGAGGCGAGACCTAACTCTACGTTGAAGCTGATTCGCAGCTGTTCTATAGGCGGGCGTGGGATATTTCTTGGCTCTCCGGAGAGCCGCGTTCTTAGCTTTAATGAGATTTCTAACGGCTAAGGGAAGCGCGGGTTTGCCTTGCTTAGCAATGATTACGTTGTCGCTGATGGCTGAGTTGATAGCATCAGTGAGATTATCGACTATCGAATCTATTTTAATCGGGCTGTCTAATTGGTCGGGCGAAATCGCGAGCGGAGAGTTCGGTGCCTCTAAGGCTGAAACTAACGTATTTTTAAAGCCTTTCCAGTTGGTAAAGGTCTTTGGCGGTGTGACGTTAACGTTAGGCGCGCCTAGCACGAGGGAGACGGGGCGATGGTCGGAGCCTAGGTCATCGAGCGGTTCGATGGACCTGAGATCAAGATTGATTCGCTTGATAATTGCAAAGTCGAGGATGTCAGGAGAATAGGTCGGGTTGTTGGGATAGTGAGTGGGAGTGATGGGGGATATGACGTCTAAGTCAAGGGAGTTGGTGATGTCGAGGAGAGCGATACCGCTGGTGTTGGTCGATAGGCACGTCCAGTCAGTATGTTTGGAGTTAAAGTCTCCGAACATAATGACTGAATGGCCGAGGGCGAGAATGGCCTCAAAGTCGCTGCGGATTGGTCTGGTACCACTAGGTATGTAGACTGAAGCTATGATGATGGTCGGATGACCAGTCATAGCCAATCTACACACAGTGGCCTCCATGTTGAGGAGAGGAGGGGTAGGGAGAGGACAGCAATGGAAGCCTCTTTTGTAATATATAGCGGTGCCGCCGTATCCGTCGGAGTTGGGCCTATCGTTGCGAGTAAACGCGTACTTAGGTATAGCGAATCCCCTGGAGCGGTTTGGAGTAAGCCATGTCTCCTGGAGAAGGAATAAGTCAGGTTCTTTGTTCTGAAGGAACAGTTTAATCTCGGGAAGGTTGGTATTAAGGCTACGAGCGTTAAAAGATACTAGGGATAAGCCCTTAGGTTTAATACGACTGGACGCGGGATTCGCGGGTCTAGACATTAAATTAATTTATTTACGAATTTATACAAAAACAAAAGAATTTACAACGAACTTAGGAGCGAGTGATGCTCGGCTAACGCGAATAAACGCTCTTGAGGAGAGCGGGCGGCTCGCAGTTTGCGTGCGAGTACGGAAATTTCGTTGATGTCGACGTTTTGGATGACGTCGAACACGGTTTTCATGTCCTCAGCCAACGACGACTGAGGGGAAGATGACAACGCGGGACGCGGCCCTACGGGAGCTACGGGAGCTGGGATGGGTCGGGAAGGTGCAGGCGGGACGGCCGGACGCTGCCTCCAAGACAGAGCCGGAGTAGGCGTCGGCTGAACGGGCTTTGCTTCCGGGGGACCCCGGTTGCGCAGCGGCGGGAAGTTAGCGGAGGTGAGCGGCGGCGCCGGTTTAGGCACGACCCTCTTGACGGTGGAGCGCGGAGCGCGCGGGCAACCCCTGTAGTTTGCTGTGTGGCCGGACTGGCCGCACAGCACACAGGCAGGGGGGAAGTGGATTCGGGAGTGCGAGTGCACTCCTTAGTGAAGTGGGGATCCAGGCACTTAACGCACCTGGGGGGAGCTGAACAGTTGGCCGCTGCGTGGCCATATAGCTGGCAGCGGTGGCACTGCCCAGGGTGACCACGGGGGTTGGGACGCTCGACGGAGATGTTCGAGAGTCCGCAGATTGTGCGAGCCTCTTTGAAAATCTCCTTCGAGTTGGGAGTATTGGACAGTATTACTAGCGCTAACGGAAAACGCCTACCGCGGTTGGAGTGCATCTTGTGCACTGCTGTGACCGGGAAACCCTGAGACTTAAGGTCATCGAGAATGTCATCGTTGCTGAGTTCGAACGGGACGCCCCGTAGTACTGCGCGGATCTTACGCTCCTCCGGGAGGGCGTAGGTGTGATACGCGATACCAAACAGGCCGTCTTTTGTAGATTTTATAGATGCAGTATATTCATACATCGCATTTGGGGCTGCTCAAGACCGGGATAGATGGCGCGCTTTAAGGAAGACTTTTGTCCAGCAGTAGGCTGATTGATTTGATTAGAACCTTTTCAAAAATAAGTTACATTCGTTTTTTTGGATGCGACCTCCTCCATATTTAGTTAGTATTAAAAAGGGAAATTATAAGTCAATCCACAAATTTCTTTACTGGCCTCGTGATCAAACTTCTAATTTTATAACTAAGCTACGGGAAAATGAGATAGACTCTAATACACAACTTCGTCTTTTTTGCAACGCCTACTAAATATTCTATAGAAAGCGTAGTAGTTAAATTTGGGTTAGGTTAATGTTAGGCTGCATTTATCGCATGCGCGAGACGAGCGAGTGAAGCGAGCGTGGTGCGGCAGCACCCGGCGAAGCGCTATATTCGAAATTGGATGATAATTCAAAATTTTACAGCAAAAACAATATTTTTAGTGGCGAAGATAGTATCGTTCAGACGCTCGTAAATTGTGGATGAGTTAGTAACTTGGAAGGCAATGTAGATTTTAAGAGCCGAATAATACTATTAAAAAGAAGTCTGTTTAATTAGCACCCTTTTAAAAATACAAAAGTTCCTGGCTTTTTGTCAGAAGACGCAGACTTGGGACGCTCGTTTTCTACATACCGAAAGATCTAGCTACTATACAATTTCACTGTTATACTTTCAACTAATTCGAACTACAGTTACAAGAATAATCAAAGTATTGTCTCTACTATAAAATTACAATCAAAGTTATTAAATACAAATAACAGAAATAACTTACTAGAGTAATGCTACATCAAAACAAAATCAAAATTAAATAAAATGTATTGTATATTATTGAGATTTTATCCTTTCTTATTTAATGAATAAAGTCCTGTCGTGAAAAAGATAAAAATGTAACGTCAATAAATAGCACTTATTTTTTAAATCCGATAACTTAAGAGGAAATGACGTAAATAGACGATTTCAAGACACAGTTTTAAATGGCAGTAGTTTTTTGTCAATATTATGTTGGACTTTTAAAATTAAATTATTTTCGAAAATTGCACAACGCATAAATAAAAAATAGTGATGCTATTACGTAAGCTATTCCTTAAGTTCTCATATTTTCTAATTTACAACTGTTTGAAATAATTTTTTGTATTTTATTATAATTTGAGGTACAATCTCAATCTGATAATTATAAAAAAGGACCATATTTTTTTAAATAGATCAAAGAAATTGCTCGATTATCTTTTTTTTTACAAAAATGAATTATTAATTTATTTATTATTAGGAGTGCAAAAGTGTCATCGGTACAAAAAAAATATGTTCATCGTTATGAGTCTTATTTAGAGTGTGGTGACCTCGTTCATAATTTAGTCATTAGTAGACCGGTTGGTAGACCTGAATAACCCAAAAATAAAAGTAATGCTGTGTAATCAGTCAAACATCAACACTTTCTTAATGCAGGGTTGTCACTGAGAGTGTAAGTAATTGCCATTAGAGTGAACTGCGAGAGTGCTCGGGGTTACTAGGCTCAGGCTGTGGCTCAGGACAAGCTAGGTTCGATGACACCCTGCGACATAGAACACTAAGCACATCTTATCTTACTACTGTTACGTTCTTGTGGGACGGCGAGGTTCAATGAGAACGACGATGGCAGAGGATGTTGTCTTTATTGTTGTAAGAATCACATACGGCGACACGATACGACAATTCACTACACAAAGGTTATGCGTTGACAGTAGTGATTGACAGAATGACCGACTGATCGAGTACAGACTATATAACAACTACAAGCAAGCTACATTAGTTACTTAAAATGAGACGGCTCTGTTCTAGCATTCTTCACTTTGTCGCATGGCTTTACTTGCCTACTTCCAAAGTTCCCAATATTTACAAATACAAATACTACTAGATACACATACTAGATATTTTTATCTAAGAATGGAAATTGAAATTGTTTTGATGGCTATTTTTAATTTAAAAATTCGAATTTTTTTATTTACTGTCGTAATGATTATCTATTGACTATATAACAGTAAATTTGGATTTCAATATCCTTCGTTTTTGAAGTCCCAGGTTGCTAGTGTTGTGTTGCTAGTGCCAGGTGTTGCTACTTACCTATTTGAGGATAATTTAACTTAAAAGTTAGTATTATTATGTATTATAAATGTATAGGTTTTTGAAGTTACTATATTACTATATTTTTACGGAAAAGAAGGGACTTTGTTTATTAACTCGTCATTAATGAGCACTCAATCTTTTATATTGAGGAAGCTGCATTATTTAGAAGTAAATGAATCAACATTACATTCAAATTCAAAATTCGAATTCGAATTCAAATATTTATTTCTCAACATTTACAATTACTTGTTCTTATTGACGTCAAATAAAACATGACTCTACTACCAGTTCGGAAAAACCTTCGTGAAAAAGAACTGGAAAGAAACTTCACGGGTATATTTTTTTGAAAATCAATTCACAGTTTCCCTTTATGTCTATACAAAATTATTCCTTTCTGCATCTGTTAGCTCGGCAAGTCCCCCTCCCCCAAGTATCGATACGACGAACATCCTCAAACGGCTCCCGTTCACGAGTCAACGCGGGATCCAGCCATCGATCATTAAAAACAATTGATCCCCGGGATCAGTAGCCACGCGGGTGAAATCACGCATAGCTTATAGAAAAAACAGCTTGCATTTATAATATATTTATTATTTAATAAATTATATTACAACCTTTAATTTAATTTAATTTTAATTTTTAAAATAAAAAAATAATAGGTACTATAATAATAAAAAAACCTACTAGGCAGGTATACCTAATTAACGTCATTAATATTTATTTAAGATGACACTTTCTAGTAATACTAGTCCTTATATAAATTGCACTGGAGATAATTGCTGACAGCACTGCGATGCGTTATAATTATTGTAAGTGTTACGTCGACATCATCTTTGCATACGCGGTACTTCCAAGATATACAGAGCAACGTCCGTAGTACATTGCTTAGGTTCTATAAGTCTAAATTAGATTCGCGCATATCGATGAAGACGTGTATGTTGCATTATATGGTATTACCGTTTTAATACAGTTATGCATCAAGAGGAGGTACAGCTGTATGAGAAGCCGTACCAGTTCGGTCGCGTGCCGTCGCGCTTAACGGACCAGCAGCTGATCTTTTTCATTGTCCTTTAATTAAACCCAGCTATGTAACTACGACAACCATTTTAGATATTTATAACTCGAGGCAAATAGTTAAGAATTCACCAAAGAAATAAGACAATTAAAATTAATGAAACTACTTTAAAACAGACACGGTTTCGTTATTACTACTGCAGTTAACAACGTGCTTGAGGGATTATAAAACATTAGTGTAATTGAGGCTTTCCGTGCAAATTCGTGAGCTTTTAATTACATCACTCTCTATTTCGGCTAAAATGCACCTTTTAAACGCGTGTTATAACATCGTTACGCTCGTTTAAGATATAAATGATAAACATTTACTGATTTATCATTCTTCACTTATTAGTTTAGATTATACAATAATCCTAAAAAAGAGTTTGAAAAGGAAGATAGACTTAATTTCACATTCAAACGACCTAATCAAATTAATTAATGTTCGATTGTGAAATATAAAGTCTAATAAAAGTCGTGGGATAGTGTAATATTGCTGCATCCGATAGCTGGTTTAAAGATGTCGTTTCTGATATATCAAGTTGCTCATTAGCAAGTTTGACTAGGTTCATGTAAACAGTGGGCCGGCGAGCGCTGCTGTCTAATTAAGCGCGGGCGCAGCTAATTTGACGCGCGCTGCTCCGTCGCCGGTCTAATGAATGGTATCGCACACGTTCATCGCACCACGTACCCTACCTCGTGCTTAGGCAAATCTTGTCTCTGATAATGCGAAATTAAACGCTACCGACCGACAAGACCCTTGACTTGACATCAACGTCGACCTAACGCGGATGTGTGAGCAGCCATTGAAACGTTTTATGTTGTCGTAGAGCTTCGTTGTTTTAAAGTGCGGTGCTGTTTGAGCTTTTGATATGAGAGTATGATTACGAAAATAGCTTCTAGTTTACTCTGTTGAGTTTTTTATTTTCCTCGAAGCTTTTTTTTTTACTATATATTCATAGCCGGCAAATGAGCACGTGAGATACGCGAGCACGTCGAGATAAAAATAACAATCAATAGTGATCAAACAAATGATGCGTTGTCGACCGTAAGTTTCAGTTAAAATTGTCTATGTTCTAGTAATAACACTGGCTGTTCCTTCTCTTAGAGCCTCTACAACCACTGAAACTCTACGGCAGGGACGTTTTAAAGATTTTTATAGTTTGCTTTCTAATTGAAATGATTTAATGTTTCATTTTACACTTTGTAAACCACTTTATAGACAGTTGAAAGCTTTTTTATGTGAAAACTTTCTAAGCTTTCTGTAATCCTTCCTTAATGATAATCGTTAGCTTTTATTTACTACAATTCGCTATGATTGACAAAACACACAAAAAGACAGAAACGCTGCACGTGATACAATACAACAAACATGTTTATTACTGACCGTACTCACTATTCAATACTCTAATGTTCACAACGTGTTACGTCGATGAGGAAATGTACGGAGACTGACGAGCTATTCTAAAAGCACGGAAAAGGGGCTAATTCTGTCTTATTGAGGGAACGCAGCAGTTGATTATAGTCATAGTTACCCACTTATTCGCGTGAATAGATTGACCCTGATGTGTAATAAAGATGTAAGTCCACTCTGCAACAACTTAGTTGTGCGCTTCGTAACTTAGAAATTACGGAGATAGGATCCCTTGGTTAACTCATTGTCTTACTTAAGTAAATAGCTTTGCATCACACCTACGCAGTAGGTTTAAGTAGTATTTAAGATGTCTAAGAAGAATTAAGCGAAAATAAAATTGTTGCACATGGACCTACATTGCTTGAGCAAATGAACCAGTACCACCAGTGTAAAATGTTTGTAATTATCTACTTAGATCGATATCTAGACATGATTGAGAAAAAGATATGTATAAAATGTATTTATTCATTTTTTGTCACTATTGAATTAATTACTTGATTGATTGAGTAAGTTTCTACATATTGCATGAAAATATAATGCATTAACTGATGTTTACAGAGATATGTCTTAAATGAATTGAGGTAAATCTGTGTGACTTAATATAATAGCATAATAGCATAACTGAACCTTTTGAACATGGTAAGTAGCTCGTGTTGATACACCACGTATTCGAATCAAAAACAAAATTACTGGAAAACTTTGTGGTAGTCAGAAACTGTAACATTTTGTCAATTAAACAGTCTTAATAATGTCATTTCATGTCATTATGTCCATTACGATCAACCGAACTTATTTCGCATAAGTAATTATGAGTGGCACGAAACAGTCACAGCACAAAATCATAAAAATTGCTTTAATGAACCTCTGCATGTAGGTTTCTTGAATTTAAACGAAATTTAATTTTAATGAACATGAGTTATCGAAGTAGAGTGAGTGTGACAAATTCGAGTGCCAACAAAAAATCAGACGACAATATTTGCCAGTTGATGTTATTGAGTCATTGAGTATGTCAATCCGCAGATGTGGATAAACGGAATGTTAATAAAATAAGCTTAACTTGTAAAGCAAACTAAAAAAAAAGCTAAACTCACTTGATGGTAAAAAATATTTTAACTAACGAATACCGTAGTGTCATTAGGTTTTTGTAAGTAATCATAATAAAAAATTAATAGGAATCAATTCTTTACTATCTCATTAGTTATTTAAAATACCAATATTAAAAATTCATTATGTCAGCTATCCATCAATAATAAAAAGGTATTTGCCAGATATTATGCAATCGCATAGCCATAACCACAGGCAGTAGCCTATTATTATAATCCGTGTAACATTAGGCAAGTAAACATTGAAATTCACAACAACACATAATCAAAAATACTAAAAATAGCGTAACAGAGAAAAGTGTTGTTCTTTTATCGTCTTACTGAAATGAAAGTATTCCCAACTCACAAATTATAAATTTAGAGTTCCAATTCACAGCTTAGCAGTTACATGGTAACAATAAGGCATAAATCCATGCATAGGCTCATCTACGGCCTGTTTGTTCGGGTAACTCTAAGGTCGGTTAATTACCCCAAAGAGGACTCACGACTCAAGCTCTTAAAAGGCTTTAAGCATGTCATTTGTACCGCCATAATGGATTGATAACAGATACAATTGCTACTTTTTAAGTTTAATTCGTACGTTGCAGCTACTCAATATTTGAATCTAGAGGCCGGCAATTCATCATCTGTCATTCTCTAAAAGGCAATAAATATCTGAGTGTTTGTAATTTTTTTTGCTCACTTTGTGTGTAGACTGTTTATTTGTAACTTTGAAGCGAAAAATTGTAGAAGTATGTTTTGTCTTTTTATTTACAGATTATTCAAAATGTATCTCAACAAAATGTTTGGATTTCGAGAATAAAAGCTTTCGTAATAAAAATTTGTTGTAACATGTAAAATAATATGATACTATTAAAAATTATTAAGATAAATTGAGTTGGCTGGCAAGGCAAAAGACAGTATTGACCCATCAACTTATTAACTACATTAATTAGGAGTTATGGTGGTTTACCGCATTGATTTACTTTATCTCCACTTGCATGCAAAAAAAAAGAAATTACAAGTATTTGGAAAATTCTTGTCATTAAAAAAAAAGGATTCATGCCGGCCGCTCCACACACAATGGACCGTTAATTTTAAGTGGATATAATGAGCAATCACTGGTATTTGTCACACCATACTTTAAAGTTATGCGGCAACATTTTTTGGACAATGTGCAATACTTCTGGTTGTATTACCTTTTTAATGAATTTAAAAACATTAAGGCTCGCGTTGTTTCGACGTCCATTTAATTCTGAAACAGAATTATAATAATTTCACTTAATTACCGCATTTATTGTGCGCGAGGCCGCGCCAGCGCACTACATCTTGAGCGCTCATTGCCGCCTCGAAGACAAACAATCAAGCTATATCTCATACTATTTCCGTATTTTTTTATCACCGACATTTTTCCCATTCTGTGGAAATATCCTGGCGCTTAAATAAATAGGCCATAAAACTGATTTTAAACACTGCAGTTATATCTCATTAATTTAAGATCGATAATATTTAAAGAGACAAATACGTGAAGGGAAAACAGTTACTAAAAAGGCAAATTCGATTGTTTTATTAGACATGAAATCGTAAAACGTTATGTTTTAGTGTGAGCCGCGCCTTATGGTCCATTATTGTCATAATAACTGATTTTTGTGTTCAATATATTGTGGCTGTGTAAAGCCTGGTGTTTATTGCAACAGTCAAAGTGGGGAGGTAAAATGTGAGGTCATGGCACGTGAAAGTTCAGAAATACCTGTTTATCATGATTCGCTGATGAAATTAGTACAATATGCCGAAACGAATAGCTTGTCTCTGTACGTAAACAACATTTTAACGGCTATTTGAAGTCAGTAGAAACATCACGATGACAGTGATATTATTTAGTTTAAATAGTAAGAAAAAACCTTCTGGTCACTGTCAGAATTCTATATTTAGATCTCTTCTTGGGCCATCAGAAAAGACGGATTTATAGTGGTCGTAGAGTTTCTTATGATAAGATCTCGTGAGGTGCGGTACTCCCGTCCTTCCTTTTTTAACCGCAATGATAAGGACGATTATGTGGTTGTGTTCCGGATATAGGGAAAGAACAGCTAGTATAATTACAGAAACAATGGCAATCCAACGTAAGCCTACGGTCGGAAGCGCATCTTTAATCAATAATCAATAAATAACAATATATCAATCATAACGTCTACGGTTAATGATGAAGGGCCACTCTAATCTAACCGGTTTTGTAAGTAGAACTTAGCTTAAATGAAGAGATAAAACATATTTAACGTTAATGATAATTTAAGCTAGTTTTTAATGGCAAGAGCATAATATCTTCAAAAGTAAAAGATTACTATAACAGATAATCGCTTTGCAATAAAAATCAAAGTAAAGGCGATTTAAGATTGTACAGCAATCATTAATGTTCAATACAATACCGATTTACATCACCAAATATGTGCGAAATGCAAAATGCTGTTTCTGAACTATAATCACGATTTATCAGAAGGTACGCAAAGACTTATCAATGCGCTGTATCTTTATTTTGCAAAAATCGAAATAAAAAGCATTTTTTATGGAAAGTGCTTCCTGCAGCCGATAATAATGCTGGTATTCACTTTTCATGGACAAAAGAATAAAATCGAGCGATATAGTTAAATCTGTGAGAAGCTATAAAAACATTCAATTTTACAGCGACTTAAGTCTTATTTAGAATTGAAGTTTGTAAGTTAATCTGGTTATTTAAAGGAGAATGAAGTAATAATCATGAAACTTATGCCTGTTTTGGCCAATAATATTTGGCTATTTGTCAAAGTAGTAAAAAACTGGTCCACACATTTTCCTTGACTAGTTGTCACATTATAGTAGCTACCTATTAGACTATAATAAGTAAAGATCAAGAACTTCCATAATTCCATACTTCCGATGCGTGAATTTCTATTAATTGCTTATTGGATTAGTTTTCGTATTACAACTTCATATAATAATTACTTATACTATACTACTATATATAATTACTATACATAATTACTTTGTGTTGCTCTATTAAATTGTATAATCCTAATGCTGTGCGTAGCAATAACTGGTGTGCAATTTTAGATAGTAATTGTTTAACATGCATAAGTTTAAGATGTTTTAGATTGTACACTGTTAGCTGTGCCATCAAATAAATAATAAATAAATATAATGAAAAAACCTAAACCTGTTCAAATATTTGGCCCTCATAAAATTCTGAAATCTCTAGCCTGTTCTCAACTTGCCCGATGATAAAGATTGTATCAGGAGAGGTAGATATCATATAGTTTAAAAATAATCTTCCGGTGCGTTGTAGGTGGTATAGATAATATTTATTTACTGAACCAATATGTTTCAAGTTTCCTTTATACTAAAAATATTTTTAAATTCTTTGTGGAGCTTTTGCCATACCCTCGTAAGGTAAAAAAGTTATTTTCAAGAAAGGTACGTACAAAATCTATAAATCTGCCTATAATGTATATTTAATAAGCACAACAGTAATTGAAAAATAAAAATACACACAAACAAGTCGCACCTTATTTGCATAACAGTAAAGCCTCCATGTCATCTACAGAGTTGTACCTTCACCGAACTAATCCAGCATGTGAACTGTGTCAAAGATTTAATAAATATAATCAATCTTTCATATTCGGAAGATCTATGAAGCGAGATTGCATCGGACATTATTGGTGTAATTATTAATTCATTTCTAAACTGATAGAAATCGGCTTAAGCCAATAAGTACACGCTACTGTTACTTAGTTACTGATTGGCTTTGGAGATGCTTGTTATCTGATAAAACGTTTAGATGGATAATCTTTTTTAGTACAGAGGTTGTAAGCGAAATTTCGAACGAAATTTAAGGTGTCCTTCAAAGTTTAAGCGATTTACAAGATTAAATTTTTATCTTTACGTTCTAAGAGGAACTGTAACAATTCACACCAAAAATAGGAACAAATCTCAATGGGTACAAATTCAAGAACTTCAGGTTTTTACGTGTAAGTAAATATATTTAAAGACTTTTATGTTCAATTTTGTATTAATAGTTATTATCATAACTACCCTTCTTTCCAGCATTATGCCCTTATTCGGAAATATGTTTGTTTAAAATTTTTCACAAGTGTCTCGGATTTTCTTTTGCTTAGAGGATCCTGTTGCATGAAAAAGGTTGGTTACATATATTTTTACATATTCATTGAACCGCAATGCCGGCTCATACTAACCTCTACAAGTAATTGTCAATGTTGAGAAACAAATTTTTGAATTTGAATATTCCATTCAGGTCATTCTTCTGGTTTCACTGAAACCCAAACGGCTTTGGCCGATTGGCATTTTTCAGTTCATCTACTAATATTTGACACCCAGCAGTGCCGATTGATGCCCGAATATGTGGGTAGCGCCCGCTACTTCTAGTATGGTACTTAAATCCATAGTATACGGTTTTTGGTGGGTTTATATAAATAAAAGCATTAATTAAGTCATTAAACAAATGACGAAATCATGTTTAAGAAGAACTTAAGGATATTAAATTATTTCGATTATGCTTAATAATCATTAACTATGCAGTATATTCTAAATATTTACGATTCAATAATACATTTGTTTAGCCGATTCCAAATTGGACGCAAACAAACTATAAAATAGCCCTTTAGTTAATGCAAATAACGTGGGTAAATGCGGCTTCTATCTATTGAAATAAGTAAAGAATGTACAAAGATATTATCTCAAGATAAATAAATTGAGTTCAGCACCACACGCACGACTTCTGGACGATCGTGTCGATTCAAATGTTAGTATTACAATCGAATAAGTAACAAACATGGCATCGAAGATGTAACAAGGCCAGGTCACTTCCACGGAGACTGGTGACTGTATCCTTGACCGATCCCGAAGAGGGTACTAACTAACGTGTGTTCTGGCATGCGCACTGCTGCCATCCCGTCGCTACGTCTTAGGTATTTGAAATAGCGTTCGCGCAGCCGCCGTGGGAACCGCGCTTCGCCGCGATAACCCCGCGCCGACGCCGCGGATCTAACAATGAAAATACGATATCGAAATCCATTTGGTTGCTTAATTTCGTAACCAACCCTATCTGTCTTTTTATCTCTGCTTTTATTTTCAATAAATATAATAGCGCTAAACTCTAACGTCTAGTTTAGAGCTGCAAGTACTTTACTGGAGGTCGTTTGGTAGGAGAATTTAGAGTTTATTATAAAGGCTTAGGGTTTGATTTCGTGTTTTGCTGTTAAATAGAGAGTACGAAGATAGAGTGCACGCTGTGAGATGTCATCTGGGACCCCCGCGGTGACCCGCCAACAATATTGTCTCCGCCGCGGTCGTAATGCATCGTGAATTTTAAAATCAATTCTTATTCATTGCGACGGGAGATTACAAATATAAATTGGCATATCGTAATACGAAACTTATTTAAATTAGATTATTTAAAGCGTTTTGTAATTTTAAACGTTTCTATGTTTTGTAACTCCTGTAGAATTGAATTACTACAGACATCAAGGCATTTCATTTATGCCGTAGACACATTTATTACTTATTTTATAAGACTTTTAAATATTAATGAAATAATATAGTACGAGCCAGACCTTTGATCCTTATGTTTAGAGTAAAAATTTTATTTTTTTAAATTAATTTGCGGTGGACCGAATTTTACAGTGATGTAGGATTTACGGCGGTAGCTCCTTAATTTTTCAATTTTTTTTTAGTATATTCATAGCTGGCAAACGAGCACGCAACCCACCGGATAGTGAGTGACTTCATAAGTCGTAGATGTTTTATTTAGTAATAGTGATTGAGATTATTATCTTGACTAAAGATGCGTTGCCGGCCGTAGGCTTTAGATGAAGTCGCCTTTGTTCCAGTAGTTGCACTGGCTGTTCCCTTTAATTGAAAACCACGTAAACGTGAATAGTATGTAGTCCAAATAGGAAAGACTGTAGTACCGCCCCAGACAAGATCTCAACAAAGAAACTCTACTACTCTCTAACTCCACTGATACTCCTCTTAGTCAGTAATCTGACCTTTCTTCTTTTACTCACGTTCTAAACAGATTTATTTAAGATCCAATTCAGATTTCGAACAATCACAAATCACACTGACCCTTTCTGTAAAGTTAACATGAAGCCCTAGACATAGCGAAAATATAGCCATTTTGACAGCAAAATAAAGAATTTTTTCTACGCCTACGTGACATGTCTGAGATACCAACCTAACATGAGACCACAAGAGATAGGTCCTATCTCTATTTCAATCAGTTTTGACATAAGATGATTTTATGTCTTCTTTCCATAACATAAGACAAAACAAAAGAATTTGAATTTCAGTTCATTGGAGACTACTGGTTGGCTATATATAAGTTTTAATGACCATTAGCACATTGAAATTATTATTTCAGTGTACACTTAATCGGCATTTTGTGATGTTGGACTTTGAAGTAACCTCATATTAATAAATATTTTTTGGATGGCTGTTATTAACATGAGTTTTGCATTCACGAAATGAATAATACTATTATATAATTATATGATATACTATTATATAATTTTATGTATGGGGCAATTAAGGTAATATTACCTTTTTTCTTTGGTTGCAAAGTTTTCCATCAGAATAATTCGTTTTCTTCAGTTAAAAGTTTATCTTCTTTTAAATAATTTATGCTAGGAAGAAAGAGATCTTTCTGCTTTAAGAATTTTGCCATTTCTTCAAAAATAGGCACAGTTAAAAATTTTGCAAAAAAGGTCAGATCTACTGAATTGATAAAATCTTTTACTGTACTAAAAACAATTTATAACCTATTATAAATATGAAATACCTTGTCTCGCTCTAAGAATAATTGTCACAATAGCTTGTAACAAGATTAAAAACCGCTTTTTGTATAAAATCGTAAATTATTAACAGCAAGAGCATTCAATAACGACAATATTATTCAAATCAATAGGTAAAATTTTCATGATTCCTGATGAATTCAATTAATTATGCAATCTCCATGTCATTGATTTGAGTATATAAACCATTTTATTATGTGATAAAGTCATAAAAATAGAACTTGTCTGAACTAGTCATTATAATGACGCGTTTGACCGTTTACGACTTTGAAATTGAATTAAATTGATTTTATCCGCTCCATTTTGTTTCTGAAAAAGCTTTTTGTTTAATTAGTTTTTTTGCATTAATAACAACGTGTATAGGATGCCATAGTGGTATTATGTTAGGAATAATAAAAAATATCAACATGAGTTTATTGCTGTATTTGTTACATTAGTTACTTAGATATGCTAAATAAATTGTTAAAGGATAAGTAAAGCCAGCTAAACACCCTTTTCAGTATCTCGTCGTACTTTAAGGCGTTTTAGATAAATTTTAATAGATTTTCCTTCAACTATTGATTTAACGCAAATATCTGAAATGACTTTATCTTGATTATGACTTGTTCTTATTGACGTCAAATAAAACATGACTACCACAAGTCGAAAAAAAACCTTCGTGAAGAAGAACTGGCAGGAAACTTCACGAGTATATTTTTTTCAAAATAAATTTATAGAGTCTCTGTATGTCTATACAAAATTATTCTTATCTGCATCTGTTAGCTCGGCAAGTCTCACTCCCCCCAAGTATCCAAACGACGAACACCCTCAAACGGCACCCGTTCACGAGTTAACACGGGAGCCAGCCATCGCCCTCCTCAACCATATTAGAGGGAAGTGACCTAACTGAAATCAAACAGTTACTGATACATACTTACCAAGTATTCTGTTACGAGTATTGCAAAATCATGCTTACATAAGTTCTTATTAATAATAATTAATGATTATTACAATTAATATTTATTAAAGCATAAAATCTAAACAGCAGAATTCATCTGAAAGTACCGTCTAATCTGATGTGTCAAGGGTTATCTTGATATAAATATTATTTATTTATGTAGTCAGTTCATAACGCTTTATTCATTAATTGAATGGGGTTCTACTTGTGTATAAAGATAGTTATCATAAAAAGCGCGTTAAACCGTTAAATACTGATCACTATCTTATTATTGTAAAATTTTAATGACCTCAGTAACTGCTTTTTTTTTTGTTATATTGCGTTGATTTTTTTGATGCTTGAGTTGCGATAGGGATCTGAGTGCAGATTTTTGAATTAAGTATGTTATGAAATGTGTGATATGGAATCTTTTTTTTTCAATAGGATACTCTTTTATTGCTAGGTTTTACGGCCATGCAAATACGTGGACACAAAAAAAAATAGGCGTTCCGTTGTGAAACGATAAATATGTTGTATGATCAAAGGAAGTAAATACGGAATTTGTGACCTTATTTTTGGAAACCATTTTATTTTTAAATGACAAAAAGCAAACAAAAGGTTCATGTCGGTATCTAAATTTCAAAAGTTAAAACACATATTCATTACATTCCATTGACGTAACCTTCGACCAGACACCTTCTAGATTTACTAAGTAAACCTCTCTATGTCCAACATTAGCAGCGCACATAAGTCTAGATGCTCTACTTACGAGTCATGCAGCCGAGATGCTCTACTTGCGAGTCACCGCTCACCCAGCCGCGGCCGCGGGCGCTCTCTACGATGGTCCCACGATCGTCCATTTCGGATTTATGACTATAGCTAAATAAAGAGGCGCTTCGTACTTAGCATAACGCTTGTTTTTGTGTCGAAGTGGAGTAGGTAGCTCATGGAGAAGAAAAGCGTAGATGTTTTGTTTTTCCACTGCAGGGGTCCCTTAATCTCCCTTATTCAATATTTCTTACTGCCTCTAGTAAAGTAAATGGGAATTAAACAAGTGGTTCTGTTTACAACCAGTTCTAAATACCCTAAAAGCTTTAGTTTTACAAAACTAATTAAATAAGAAGAAAATACAACTTGTTATCCACTACTTTTCAGTACTAAAACTGTCGAAGTCAGTTATGTAAATGAGTAGATTAAGTAGATATTTTTTATTTAATCGGCTATCTTAGACATATGCTAGTTTGTTAGCTTTGCTATCTCCATTGCTTACTCACTCATATTTGATAGTGAGTACATTGATAGTACTAAGCGTATAGCCCGCGAGATCACGCGCGCCGGCGCACGGCACTTGGCACGAACGATTGACACAGGTCAAACGGTCGGAGTCAAAAACACTTTGTTATAACACAGTTATATAAATCAATCATTGTTATATACGTAGAATAAGTCGTATTATTTAGAGAGTCAGGGTGTGAGCGGTACAATTGGATTAGACTGGGTTTTGGGGGTTAATAGTTACAATAGGTAAAATAAAATTACAATAAAACTGATCATATTTACTCAACAAAAGTATTTATTTATTTATTTAATGGCACAATAACAAATTGTAAACCTTAAAATATATACATACATTCATTATCTTATAACTATTTAGGTTTAGTCTACAATTCAATAAAAATTATGCACTACATTTAAAAACTAAAAAAGACTCTTAAAAAAGAAACAATAAAATTAAGCTATGTAAAAAGAAAAATTCAGCACGTATAACAAAAAAAAATATATATATATATAACTAATCAGCTAACGTTATCGAGATTTTACTTTTAAAGGAAAATAAAGCATCATTAAACAAGTCAACATCACTTTTTAGGGCATTGTAAAGTCGACACATTCTGTAGAGCGGACTATTGTAAGATATATTATTATTCGCAGATGGTATTGCAAACAAAGTGTGATGTCTCATAGACTTATTCCTAATTTTGAAATTAAAGTTCTGGATTAAGTTTCCATCTATTTTATAATTCACAATTTTATACAGTGTTACCAAAGAAGATAATGAGCGTCGAGATTGCAAAGACATCAGGTGGAAGTGCTTAATTCTGTCAGTATATTCTGGAAGCGCGTTACGAAGTCTAGATTTCATACAAAGGTACCTGGCAAACTTCATTTGAATTGATTCAATGCGATCTTTATGAACAGCGTAAATAGGATCCCAAATCGGACTACAATATTCTAAAATATTTCGCACTAGTGATGTAAAAAGTATTTTTAGGCTGTCAGGGTTTCTAAACGGTTTTGTTGTTCTAATAATAAATCCTAGCAATTTATTTGCTTTTGACACAATCTGGTTGTAATGAAAGCGAAACGTCAGTTCACTATCTAGGGTTACTCCTAAATCCTTAATAGTACATACTCTATGTAAGTGAACACTTTTTATTTTGTATGGGTATTTTATATAAGATTTTTTCTTAGTGAACGATATAACCTGACATTTTTCAGCACAAAGCTGCATAGAGTTTAAATCACAAGTATCATATCAGTGCCTGTGACGTTTGATTAGTACCTACTTTTTTTCAACAGATTGCTTCAGTACGTAAGCGTTTCCAACTATCAAATACAGCACAATGGGTAATACAATATAACTAAAGCTAAGATCTTAAGAATATGTTTTAGCTTCAAAGTCCAAACGAGCTTAATCTCAAAGGCAGTAGTTATAGACATTAATAAATTAGCGACATAATCGCCGGGCTTTTAAAAAGTATTCGAAAACATACATAAATCTTATTGTTCAATCTGCTTATTCGCCAACTTCCTGCATCGACCAGTCTACGTAGAGCGACTTCCAATTCGGTATTCCGATATTCTTTTTCTTTGCAGATACAAATAGAGCAAAAAATCGGCTCCACGACGACCTTGCAACGGACTCGCGCATGGACGCTGGTCGCTGATACACAGTTACTTAAAAAAAGACGAATCGACGCTTTTATAAAGCCAATCTCTTGGGCGGTAACACGGCTTTAATGTTTATGCAAGTGCATATATGTTGCGTAGTAACTGGCCTCCATTTCTTTTGAATAGATAATAAATAAACGGTGAAGAGCGTTAGGCTCTTCCGGTATTTTTGCTAGTCATATCCATCACCTGACGACGGTGATTTGTACATTTCCAAAAGTGCAATATATCATTTGCCATCTCACAATTCTGAAGATAGACGACGAACGTGTCGGGTATACGTAATCGATAACAACTCACAAAAAAGGGAAAGTTATCTGCAAAAGAGAAATACATATATTTATAAATTGATTTTTGTTACAAGTTATATCTATTCATATTTTATTATATTTTATGGACGACCGAGTAGCGTAGCGGGTACTATACCTACCTCATAAGTCCTGATCTAGGCATTAATTTGTGTGATGAGCACAGATATTTGCTCGCGGGTCATGATTGTTTATATTTATATGTGTATGATTATTCTTGGCTCAACCCCAATTTACTGTATGGTGTTCCATAACACAAGCTTTGTATACTTTGGGGCCACACAGGTGATGTGATTGTCTGGTGATTTATTTATATGTTTTATTAAAGTGCTCTTGGTAGGTCTTCTTAGGTTTTATTTACTTAATGGTGGGTTTGGGGTTGATAAGTAGATTTATACACAGATATAATGTTTTGAGAAATTCGCGAGATTTAGGTACATCTTAATCAAGAAGAAGCGATTTAGCTCCATTTTGTTGCGTGGTTTTTAAATTATGCAACATTTGCACATGCATGATGTAACTTAACTATTAGAATATTTGCAAGGCAATTTTGGTGAATAGGGTCAAATGAAGATTTATTTATTTTACATTTTGTTCATTTAAACATTTTGTTTTTCAAATGGCATTTTAAAAGAAAAGTCGAACATACTCGAAGAAACGGCTGGAATTTATATTTTTTATAAACATCTTTACGTTAATTACTAGTATATAAGGCGCAAACAAGTTTTAAGCTGCCAATGAGTTCATTTTACGCTTTAGGTACCTGAATAATTTACTTGTGTTGTATTTGTAAAAATCAATTGTTTATTTTCCATTTATTAGAAACTAAGTTCAGCTCGTACTTAAAACAATGAACTCGTTGACTTGAGAATCTCCCTTTTCTATATATTGACGGATGGATTAAGATAACAAGGTTCACCCTCATTGTATAAACAGTGATGATGTAGAGGCGAAGATGAAACCCTTATTCCTAAGCAGCCTGTTCATTCTACTTTCGAAAGCATTTATTACTTTGCTATGTAAAACCGAACCAAGAAGGGCTTATCAAAAGCGTGGAGAAATTAATTACGAGTTCAGTCCTATTTTTTAAACTGACAATCTGATTTATGTGTCAGAGTGAAACTGCCTTTTTGAAGGTATATTTTTTTTAAATATCTGTAATTAAGGTAAGGTAACAATAGAGCATAAATCAATAAATATCATTATCCTTAGATAATATTACTATATACTCTGTTGATATAACATAGGTATCTCTTTAGTTTTTGTGCAGAAAAGAGACGCTCAGCATTACCTCTCATGACACCTACGACAGCTGCTAACAAATGAGATTCTACTTCTATTCATGACGAATGTACATAGTTGTGTATTTAAGTAAATAGCATAAATGCATTGAGTGCAGTCGTCACTGCACCAGCAAAATTGAACCTTAACACCAGGGAATAAGTTATTAGAGCTTGCAACATATATAGAAGAAACTATATTTCCTGTACTAATTTAACTTGATCCATCAGCCGAAGCTGTATGTGAAAACATCAAGATAGCTTATTTATGTTTCGGTGGACACGTTCACCTTGCCGCCGCCTGACTCGCTCCATTATTGTTCAAAGTTGTAGGTCTATCAATTTTATTTAAAACGATTTATATAATTTTCTTTGCGATCAGATTTTTTTATGCATCATTTGCATATATAATTGGTATGTCTGTTCAAAACGGGAACAAGTAGTGTGAAGATAGACTTGTAAGGTGCGTGCAGTAACTTTGTTGCAAAATATATCAACAGAATTAAGATTATTATTAATTATTATAAAAGTAGTTATATATTAGTTCCTATTTAATAAATAGGAACAATGAATATCATCAGATAAGCAAGTAATATGTGTAAAATAGATATCTTTATTTAATTCAATTGAATTTATTTTTAAAAACAACTAAAACATCGTTAAACTCAATAATATCATCCCAATAAAGTCCAACTATGTTGGGGAGCTCCTCGCGCGCTACACCGATGACTGTACACTCTCATCCACAAGTTACCGCTAGAAAGTGGCTTATCAATTCAATTGTCCGACCACGCCCGCGCTCCTCACCCCGCCATTGTAATAAAATGCCTGTAATTCTAACCAATGAGCCGTGCACAATTTTTCCTACAATAGAAAGCCTAAATAACCATATAATAAACGGCACTATTGTAAATTCAATTTCGATTTCAAATCGATAAGTTACGTCAGCACAAACTCCGACTCCCATTTAATAAATATTTTATGGCTTTAAACTACAAAAAGGCAAATATAAAGTTGTGATCGACATATATGTAAGGTTTTTTATATTTCAACATAAATAACAATAAGTGTTACATGTCGAGTTTGCCAGTGCAACATTGAAACAAGAAAGTGAAGCATGTCGCCGGAACTTGGCTTCTGGACAACTTTTCCTACTTATTATTTGTGAAGAATTTTATTTATTTTCATTTAAATACAATAGAAACATATGGCTACACAAGCATGTCTGCTAAGAGGAATGCGAATTGGAAGGTGCTCCTGATAGCCATCGATGATTCAAGGTTCGTATCCGCTACGGTTTCAAACATCATGACTTTATTTGAAACATTGTAACCTCGAGTGCCGAGGTCGTGGAATAAATTCAAAAAACAAATTGTTACTTCTCAGAATATTCACTTAGATGATTTTTCGTTACGACATTTAATTTTTATGTACATTGAGAAACTCATTTCTACAACACGTTAGAGAAACGGCAAAATTATTTCACTTGTAGCTACCCGCCATTAAGCGTTGATGTCTTTTAGACGCGGGGGTAATGGCCGTGAAAAGCGCGCTGGTTAAGTGTAAAGCTTTGAAGTAGATTATTAAACGGTCGATTCCAATATCTTGATAAAACTGTCGTTTAATAGGTAAAGGGTAGTGAGTACAGGTGAATTAATAAGCTTGTCCAAGCGGTGGTGGGCGGGTAGAAGGCAACGGTTGTCCGCGCCATGCTTGCATAGCAAGTACGAGGCGGCAGGTGCGCCTCGCCGCACGCGCTAGCCATAGACAACACATTGCAGCAATTATTTAATACAGTTACACGTAATCGCACGTTTTGCTAAAGCTGTTACTTCGGGCACGTGCATCCACCTACCCCTGCAAGATTTTTTTTTAAAACCAACAACGGTACCTTATAATAGACCTAGTTAATGGTCTCATGAAATATTACCTATCATTAATTTGAAGTTATAAACCGGTAAAATATTTTTTTCCCGGTGCTTATCTTAAATATACATCTTTTTTAGCTTTTTGTGCTATTTTCATAAAGGTTGCAATTAAAATTGTTTCAGTTGATACCAGTTAAAGCTTTCTTATATAATTATTTGACTGCAGTTTCATCTGAAATAACTTATTTGTGATCGAGTTCTTAAGAACCATTGAATAAAGTATTATTTTAATAATTTGTTTTAAATTTCAAAGATAAGTTATATAATACATTTTTTTCATATAATATCAAACTGAGCAAGCAGTTCAGATACCTATTTGTTTTTATAAAAAAATCACTAAGAATAAAATTTTATCAAGTTGCAACCTCCTTATTTTCGTTAAATATTTAATAAAGTAACGCGATGCACATTAGATACTCTTACATATAGGTTAAAATGCGTTTTTATTATTATAATAATATGAACATAATTTATAAATACTTATATGAAGTATTTACCAAAGCTCTTACAAAACTTGAATCCTGTTCTTAGCTGTCATTTTTATGATTAGCTTTATCGATAAGTGATGTCTCAACTTAAATATTTTGACGCAACTTAAATATTATCACGCTTGTATAGCGTTCCTTATCCTAACCTACCCGAATAAATAAATTCAAAATATGTTTTTTGCTAACAAGAACTTGTTTTTCAATTCAGACTTAAAAATGCAATCTGTCTGCCGTATTAATATCTAAAGCTTTAATGCATTCTTTGTGAGCTATTAAAATAATATGGCGTCAATTAATACAATGAATATTGAAATATTTTATTTTATATTAAAACTGTTGATAGTTTTGTCAAGTAGGTACACAGAAGTTTGTGTTTAATAGTTGTGTTTGTTGATCTGATAAAGCAGGAAGAGAGTTCGCGAGCCGGCAGCGGGTCGGAGGTTAAACGATACTTTATTTTGAATAATTTATTCCGCGCAGATCGACGGTAGCGGCCGTTGCGCCGGCGCATGGTAATGCGCATATCTCTGCGACTGCGCTACCGGCCTGCGCTGCTTCTCAGAACGCCCTCTATAAAACGTATAAATACAACTTTAACACGATTCCACGTTTTAAACTTATTTTATGAAAAAATATAAGTTTAATAGTAATCAAATCGCAAATTGTGCCTTTGAAGAAATTATTGAAAATCTAAAGCTTTCTCGTTAAAAAAACAAAATATTTATATTGTGTTGAGGGTCGGGAAATATGTGTAGTTAAAATCTATTTTGGAATTAAACTATAGCAAATTACATTAAACCTACTTGCTCATAACTCTTTTGAATGACTTCATTAAAATTTTCAACCAGTACCGTCGGTTAGTATTTTTTGACAGTAAGGAATGAAAAACAAGAGAAAGCATTTTCGTAAAGATGAAAACAAGTGAATTTCGTGTGTTGATTAAAAATATTTTTTGCGTGAACAAAACAAAGATATGAGGGGCACTATTCTAGAGATGACCGCTAAAAGCCATGACGTTGGGTCGTCGACATGATAGTCGAGATAGAGATGAGTGAGATAGTAGATTTTGTCGAATTTTATGGAAGGTATAGAAAAGCTAAAAAATAGATGGAGCACATTGAGTTAGAAGGAAACTACGTAAAATAAAAAATAATTTTAGATAGAATGTATTCCTTGTTTAACTTTTACTAGACATATCACTCGTACCAGATATAAATTAAACAAACCAAACCGCAGTCAAAAGCCATGAAACTTTACAGATGCACCAGCGATGCTTTATTATTTAACACGATAAATACATTTTGATTGATCCCAGAGTCCTATCATTAAAAACCTCAACGGAATGTTAAATTGCCAAAGTAATAAGAACAATTGGTCAGAAATCATAAAGTTAATTAAATTTTGGAAGGCCCGGCTCCGGGGAAGGCAAGACAGGTCGGCTCGCACACCTGAGAAGTTTAAATTCACTTTTAAGAAATTGTCATTCATCAAAATTAATGGAGTTATTATCGCACTGGAACTTTCAGAAAATATTTATTATATCGATAAATCAGCTTTGAGGGCCGGTAACGAAGTGGAGTGAGGTTTCTAGGACGGGGCAGGGAGGGAGTGCGGCAATCACAATATTGATTACAGTTAGTGCCGCTGACGATCATAACTTTCCGGGTTTTGGATAATTGATTAAACTTGTTTATATACTTTACTTTTATCTAAAATTGGCAACTAATGGGGCATCCCGGAAGCCTAAATTGTGACTTTTCGTCTCCTTTCGAGAATTATAAATTTAGGTAATGTGTACACAATATTTATATGAGTAATCTATACTTTATAACTTTTTGTGCCGCAGCTAAAACAAAAAGAGCAAGTTATTGAGCTACACTCTTCGTTAGCACGCTAGGGTTTACTCAGTAAAAAGGTAAGTATGACACTGAAAGTTTGATGCCTAATTTATAAATCTTACATAAATACGTGATTTTATATGTTAAATAATTGCAACATATTTAAACAATAATGCTAGCTTAATGAGTTCATATTTCTGCGAATAAGGGGTATATATTTTTTATTGACTACGGAATTTCGTATACACAACTTATTTGAAAAATAAACTAAAAAGTCAGCACATGCAAATAGTTCATTAAAGGTATCGATTTCGATTCTTGGCTCACGTATTAATATTTTCGCAAGCTTACTTTTAAACATGCAGCTATGTAGGGTCGCGTAAGTAATACATAATTAATAAAGTTACAAAGTCGGTTCAGTGAGAAGAGTTTAATTACAGTTAATTTTCATAAAGCAGCTGACATAACGAGCTGGATGCCGCTTCTATGACAGCTGCGGCATAGCCAATTTTATGGAGTGTCGACTAGTGCTGGCAACATACAGGGTGTAGCGAGTTGTACGAATAATATTTGAAGGTGAAAGATGGATATGTGCAGTCTCAGTTGTGGTATAATGTAAGGAAGGTGATCAGCGACCTCCGCGCGATTATCGCTGAACGTCAATAAAACTTGATATAACATAGGATTTGTTTGCTAACGCGCTGCTTTCGCTGGTACGTAATAGGTTTTTTTGACAATAAGCGATTAAAGATGCAGCTTAAAAATGTACTTACATCCAAAAAATTGAGAGCCTTTACAAATATACATTATTTAATTGTTATTAAAACTTTTTAAAAGAAATAGTTTTTTTTTTCGAAATGGATCGTTTATTTATGGCCATTTAAATTTCCCCAGACTTTGTAGCTTAGAGCTGACGGCGGTTAACCGGAACTTAGACTACTCCTACATACGATACGCCTAAGCGCACCCGAGAGGGCATGGACCTCGGCTTAGGACGTCGTATATTGAAACTACCATTGGTTCGGAAGGGTCATCTACTGCCAAAGAACCATACAGCTCACAGGCTTCAGATGGTGTCGTCTTAAATTGTTGTTCAATATATTTCACTGAAACTAGGTTATCAAAGAAATTTTATAACATTCAAGAAAATGTAAAGTAAAAGTAAAATATCAGAATTTGGGTAGTGGGTATATTTTTGAGGCTTTTGGCGTTGAAACCATGGGGTCCTGGGGACCAGGGGCTCATCGCCTTTTTTCGGACCTAGCGAGGCAATTGGTGAGTGAAACTCGTGACCGTGGCTGGCACCTACCTCACACAACGAATTTCTATTGTGATCCAGCGTGGTAATTCGGCTAGCCTTTTGGCTACGTTGCCTTTAATGGGTTCAAGTTTAGATTTAGTTTTTTATTTGTAGCATTATTTTATTTTCTTATTGTTAAATGTTAAATAAAATAAGTTTATGTAAAATCTATTCTTACTGTTGGACAATGAACTAAGTTCTATCTCTGCCTGTATAAAAGATTGCAACACGAAAGAAGACAGAACACGTGCCTTAATTATTTCAGTTAATAGACGGCTGAATAACTGTAACCTGTGTCGAGTATAATCAATTTTTTAAAGCATTTTTACAGAAAAAAGAAACTTGTTTTTAATCTTCAGCCAGCTGCTGTAACTATTATAGGGTTTTCTCGATTTAATCAAAAACTTAAAACAGTAAAAAACCTTTTTTTAATTCATTTAGATTATGTTTTGCCGTCAATAATATGAACCTCAACGGTTTTTGTAAACAATTTGAAAACACTTTTGTTCCTTATTTACGTAAGAATATGTAAAAACGGGCCTTAATTAAGTATTTTTTTATGTTTATCTTTAACTTGATTTTTATTAACTCGTTACATAATGTAAAGTCATCGAACTCCTGACCTTGAGAAGTTAATTGCTTTTATGTGTATATTTTCTTTCATCTATTATGGTATATTTGGTGAACTTTGATTCATGTATTTACTTAATTTATCACTTAAATAGATAATTAGTTAATGTACTCTCCACACTATGTACTCTTTAGTAAGTATGGCACACGTAGGTATTCCATATTTTTTTAAATATTTCAGCGCAGAAACTCTACCGCCCAATATTGAAATAAAACTCATAGAATAAGTAACGTAACAGCGAATTACGGCATACTCTGAGTTTTATATCTATAATTATCACAAATTAGTTATCTCAAAACAAACATACAGTCAAGAAAATCGTGTTGAAGCTTTCGTAAGTTCAAGCAGGTGAGGTTCGAAAGCTTGCAGTTTTGTAATTGCAGCTTTTTGATTTATACTTGTTTTATAGATAAACCGATAGCGTTAGTAAACGAAGCAATCTTTATACAAAATAGCGAACAATATGACGTGATATTTTTAATAGATAATGATGTTGATGGACGACAGCCGCCGCGCGCACCGTGGGAACAATATTTCGGCTCTACTCGACTCTTTCGCAATCGTTCACGTTTGCTATCGAACGCTAACTGTTATTATAATACTGCTCCAAAGGCAATTACTGTTTATGTAGATATTAGAATTTGTGCAAAATTATGTTTGCATGTTCCGTTGTTTGTATACTTAAGAAGCAATTTAAATAAAATTAGTTTCTGATCGATAGTTTAAATCGATTTCGACTTATAATTTTATAAATGTTTCATCAAAAATTACCTCTGTAAAACTATAGGTACTCAAAATATTCTCGCGCTTATGTACCTAATTAAAACACGTAAAATACAAAAATTATTATTATCAAAGAGTTGAAATGTAAATTGAAAATCAGTTTATGTGTTATTTTTTGAATTTGATCGCTTGTTTTTTTCTTGTATTCGTACTTTATACTTGATCAAACATAACAATTAATTTCCAACTTAGTTATTTTTTTATATTTTTATTTTTATTTATATTTTAATATTGTTTTATTTTATCTATGCTGAGTCTAGCTAGACAGTATAAAGCTAAAAGAATAATCTTAGCCTCAAGCCATTCATTTTGAATAAATTCAATTTAAAAGTATTTAAAACAGGACTATCAAGGCTACGCGGAATTTTACATATACGGAAATTTTATTATATCTAAATGAAAATAAAGAAAATAAAAATGACGCAATATGAGGTTATGCATGATTAAAGCCCGGCCATTTAAACTATTTATTAAAAATTCAATGCCTAACGATTAAAATTAAACTAGTATTTAAAAAAATATGTACGATTTCGACTCTAATTTGTATTTTAAGATGAATGCGAACAGATTTCCGTATTTTACTGCTCGCTTACTTTAAAAGACCAAATCAATATCGATCTCAATTATAAGTTAGTGCATAATAGCCTGGTTATAATTGGCAATGCGTGGAGCAGTAAAGGAGTCGCGCTGACCTGCGCGCGCGCACAGAGGTCGAGACACTTTCTACTGCAAACGTATCAACATTTTCATTATCGATCGCTTTCATAATTCAACTGACATTTTGTGTTTCACTTCACTCGATTGCATTGAAAAAAAAACATTACGGACGCATTCTTCCGAAGGATTTTTATCGGACATACTAAATAACAAAAACACGTTATCTCTCTTGATAATAACTACAAAATGAGCCCGTAAAACATCCATTTTATTTAAACGTTTAATATATTTTTTAATGGAGTAGATCAATCCAGTTTATAACTAATTCTCTAAGTACTATTATTGCGAAATTCATGTTTTTGACGTACGGGATTTGCATATTTCTGTAATAATATTACTCGACTTATACATATTTATTAGCATTATTTATTGTACCTTTTATTTTTGAACATTGAAAGTATTCCGTGATTTAAATGGATGTTAACATAAATTGGCCATTGTATATGCAGGCAACAATAATAATTCTTTGGTATCTGGACCAGAACCGAATTTAAGGGTACCTCACGTCTTTTAAGACGGAAGTTTGAATGGATAACCTACTAAATGTTTCAATTATCAAAAATATAAACTTGCTTGTTATTTGTAATTTTATTTAATACATAAGCGCGCGTTGAAAAACTTGACATTTTCCTAGGTCAGTGAAACAAATTTCGTTTATATAAATCTTTTTTTTTTTCATAATTGCAGTCGTACTCAAGTGAGATTTTTGTCCGCAAGGCTTTGCGTAAGTGCGAGGAGCGTGACAGGGTAATTGGCTCTCTACGTGTATAATAAATATAGTACGTCAAAGGGCTAAGTGTTAAAAGCATGTCAAAAGTAAGAACCGGTTAATATAATTCTTGGATAATTCGGCTACCGATCGAGTCACGCTCTCATTATGTAAAAGTTCTGAGGGGTAAAATCTTTTAATATCAAAAGAGTGTACAGTTACCAATCTATAACAATACTTTTTAAAAGTTATTACTTATATTGAAAATATTTTATTTTAAATCAAAACTTAATTTTTTATTTTTTTTGGTATATGTTATTCAATGGGCCTATCTATCTATTTAGCTTTTACAAACAATTATTCGCTTATAATTACTATGATTGATACGATAAAGAATATAGACCATATTAATACTGCTTCTTCTCAAAATAAATTTCTCCTTTTTTTTTGTTCACAACCAAAATGTTAACTTTCGAATTTTATACATGATATGATGTTAAATAAAACATGTACAAAAACTGAAAATTCCTGTCGTTGTCTGCGTAAAATACAAGTTACCGTAAAGCACAAGTAATCATCACGTGGTATCGTTAACACGGCAAGCATGCGATGTTCGGAAAATTTCCCAAGATCCTACAGAAGGCGATACAACAATTATGAAATTACGATTATGACAATCGTTATCTCAAACGACTTTGTTTCCAAGTATGGAGAAAGTAAACAAAGCATCAAATAAATCATTTACCTGTCCGTGCGACAACATCGAAATACCATCCTCTTTCAAGAGATAACCTTAAAAAAATAAGCACTGTATTGCCTTCTCGTTTGTTTCAGGTTGTGCTGAGAGAGATGGCATGTTAAGGTGTTGGCTGACTAGAGTTTGTTGTGAAGAGGATGGGTGTCCAGACTTAAGGTGGATTTTGTATGACATGATGACAACACGGCCGTACGTTGTAAGGACCTGTCGATGGCCGAAGCGATTCGTTGTCCGACTTGTTTGTTTACGGGCTGAGCTGCTTGTCGTACATCCTATATACACAGGGTGCTTATTTATCAAGTGATAATGTTAAACACATTTGCAATAAGAACTAAAGATATATTTTAATATCTGAGCACTTCCCTTTTCAAATCAGTGGACGTTGTTATATACAACATAGAAGGCATTGCCCTATGTATTTTAAATTCTAACTATGCTTAAAAACATGCTGAATTAGTTATATAGTTATATATAAATAAAAAGCTATAAAAGCTTTTTAATCTCCTTAAACAACAGTTTTAAATCCTCAGTAAAATGAAACACTTACCAACATATTTTATTTTAGAAACATAAAGTAACAAAACTGTTTTAGTTTAAAACTGAATATTATTTTGTTAGTCTTCAATCTACAATTTTATTATTTATATGCGAAAAGAACATACATCTTTATTAATACAATTACAAATCAAAGGTAATCGCTTGGCGTAAACATTTACGTTTACGACGATGCCCAATAAAATATAATGCCAGACTCTATATATTCTCACGCTTATTCATCGTTACATATTATTCGTTTTGAAACTCTTCTTCTATCCTCTATCTAAAGCTAAGGCGCCAAAGTAAAACAACAAATAATTGGCATGAATAAAGAACCGTTGTGGCAACTGAAGTCGTGAATTAATAAGTGAAAGTGGCTATACGAGTGTTTAGATACCAAATTCGTGATATTTAGTTTCATTCTTAAATAAATTGCTATTTTAATTTTTCATATTTCAATAATAAAAAATTTTAATGTAATCACCCTGTATCCAAAAATAATTTTCATTTTGTATTAGCACAACGAATTAAGCATTAAAAGGCCTAAACATAAACTTCGAACCTAGAAATTTGCATAACAAGGTAATTTGTTTATATTAGTCCTATTAGGTAATTTGCTGTTTCTGAGTTAATATTCATATAATCAACGTTTTGCAACTTAACAACACCATGTCGTACAATCACTAGTTATCATAAAATTCTGAAGCCCTCAAAATTAAGTAATATTTCATCACTATTATTTATAACATAAAACAACTTATATGCTATTGTTAAGTAGATGTTTTTTTCTCATGATTTTAGACTGGTAACTAATTAAAAACTTACAATTTCGAAGAGAGGTATAAAGAACAGGAAATGATGTGGCCTAATCAGGGTCGTAAAAAGAGTAATTTTCAAAAAACTTGTAGATATGTTGCTGACCGGTTTTGTAGAGCAGCCTTTGTAACCTATCACGGCAATGTCATTTCATTGTCCTCTATTTCCCCCTGAGACCAATAAATCAATCAAATGTTCGTTTTATTCAAATCAAACTCTCTGCTAATTAATATTGGGTGTAAAGCCATCTTAAGATGTTATTCTCATAGTTTAAGAGACATTGAGTTATTTAGTATCGCGGACGGTTTTATGTTAGAATGTTAAGCTTTTAACGCATTAAGGAATTAACGTCATTGTGCTTGGGAATGTTGAATCTACGAATGTTTGAAGTTCTTAGCGTTTCTAGATCAAGATAATGCACAGCAGTACAGCTTGATTTCAATCAAATGTTCGTTCAAATACTAACTAAATATAAAAAAATCACAATGTGTTATAAACATCATAAAATAATCTACTGAAAAATAAATAAAAATAAAATAAATAAACACAAAAATAACTAAAATTTAAAAAGACTAAACGGTTAAAAGCGCGTCGATAAAGTTAATCGAGAGGGTTTGGTGTTAGAAATAACGAAATGAATACCTTGAATAAACCGGTAACTATATGCAGTTTTACAAACTTTTGGTTCATTGTTATTGCCATACCATTTAAACAAACTCACATATAAAAATCAAACGCCCATTATAATTGAACTTAACGCTGCTCATAGCTGCATTGTAAGTAAAGCACAGATCGCTCACGAGCTTTCTCTCGTGTATTCATGCGCGTTGTGACATGATTCCAGCATATTGTATTCACGGGGAGCGTTTGTAAAGAAATGGTCAATAAATAAGAGCCGTCAATAAAGATATCGATCAAAATTACAGGGTACCGATGATTTAACAAATATGAGGAGATCACCAGCGTCGCTCGCGCAGGGTGGCCGCGACCTCTTCCGTGAAACTGCAGTATTACAGGCCCTCACAATCTCGAAAGCTGGACCAATTTCATTTAATTACACCTCGAATTAACCAGAGATCACTTAATTAAACAAAACGCAGGTTTATTTTTACACAATTTTATAAATTTGGACAATCAAAGAATAAAGAACATTTAAACGGATTTGCAAACACGATCAGGGTTAATGACTGCATTGCGCTGTTTTTGTCGATGAAAAAAATTCAAAATGTTGCAAGAACTATATTTTATAAAAAAATTATGTAATTTTTGTTTTGTTCGAGCGAGTTATTTTATGCACTAAGATATTTTATTGCCGGTGCTTGAAGGGTTTTACAGGTTTTATACGTTCGAAATGATAACCAGTGCAATTTCAATACTGCTTCATCTGTAAGAAATGTGCATTAAAAGTAATATTGTTTTTTATGTTTGTATTTTGTGAAATCTTAAAAAACCGGAAGTGTTGTGGGAAAAGCAATAGTTGACCGCAAGTTGGCAATTTTACGTATAAACAATATTTTAAATGGCAGAAATAAAAGATTGATTACGCTTTCGTAGGTGGCTTCTCTTCCAAGTAGAGATCAATGTCACACTCAAAAGTTTTCTGCAAGTTTAAGACTTTTTGTAACGTATACGTAACGAATACGTAAGTTTGTACATCGTGTTCCTATGACGATCTGATTCTTTGCTGATATGAATTCAAATGACACAGTTGTTAAGCGATATAGAGTTAACGAGTAACTTAGTTTAAAACAATAGCTATCCAGCAGCCTGTTGTTTGTTGCAATAAAAAGTTGCGTCTCATTAGCGCTTGCGCAACGCGAAAGCGGCCCTTCAGTCGGACGACGGCGACCGACGACCGGCGCAAATTACTCTGGCACCGTTTGACGGCGGGAAATTTCATTACCACGAGCACATATCATTATTATCTCGCCGGCAATCTACATATTTTACTCGGTAATAAATGCGCAAGCAGTTTCACTTTCGAACACTGGTTTTCGAAAATGACCCCACTTTATAAATTTACGTGAAGGGCGCGTTACAGTTTTAAGAGAATTTCTTTTTGACCTCTCCGACTCCAAGGTGCTATAGTGTAATTGCATGCACTTTACGTAAACGATGAAAAAATGACATTTAAGTTTTGATACAGTGAAGTAATTAAATTAATTCCGTAGTACTCTTATGCCCGCTGTATACATACAACTGGCATTTTAGATCATACTGAAGTTATGAGGTAATGAGGTAATTAAAACTGTTTAACCACAAAGATAGCTGTTTTATTTCATTAAAAAATAAAATTATCTAGAGCTACAATATTTTCCGTAGATGGGCAGATAGATAAGACGTGGCCGCAAAAACACCATGCAGCTCGTTAAGCCGGCGGTTTCCCAAGACGTGATAATGACAGATCCCCGCCCCCAGTAATGTTCAGGAGTTCACTTCGCACCCTAAACACACACACTGAATTAATAAAAATCACGACTTACTTTTGGTAAATGATAAAGTTCTTGACACGTTAAAGTTACCGCCGGCTAAGCGTATCATTACCACGTCGTGCACTGTAATTACCCTCACACTTGAATCAAATAAATTTTCACCAGGTTCTTACGTATCTCGAGAAAAAAACTCATTTCTTAAAGTTCACCACACTTAACGATATGCGCAAAATTAGGTTATCATTATTCCGCAATGCGATTAAATCATTTAATGAATAAATTGTCGGTATAGGTAAACAACTGTAATTATAGGCAAGTAGTCAATTTATTAAAAATTGCGTTTTTATGAAATTATGAAGTTTGTAAGCTTCGTCAATCACAAGTTCTTGGTATATGCATCAGCGCACTGTTGGGTCAGTTAATTATCTTAACATTGAGTGTTTAAAAATTGTATACTTTTTTATTATGACATTAGATAAGTATAAAGGCCAACTTCAACTGTGGGAGTGAAGGCATATAGCCTCTGGTTGTGTTATTCCACCACTTTATTGTTTAGCCCAGTTTTATCTGTGGTGTTTTTATACAGGGTGTCCCAAAATTCAACGTCAAGCCGGAACGGGACGATAGGATAGATGGTAACCATCATCAGAAAAATCAGAAAAAGATCCACCTCATGTTCTTTCGAAGTTATGGGCATTAAACAAAAAACTGCTTTTGAAGTTTCTCAATTTTTTTAATATTTTTTGGTTATTGTGGTTAATGCTAATTATTTTTGTCCATTTAAAACTTTTCACCATAACCTTAAATTACAAAGTTTCAATCACAATAAAAAATAAAAACACAATTGTCCCAAATTCCCTTAGAAATAACACTTTTAGCCGAGCTATGAATCCAACTTTTTCAAAATATCTCGACTTTGACAGAGCCTCCTGAAAATAAAATGTAGTACAGTGCCTTGGATTATTCCATCAAAAGTTGGCGCCTTTAATTAGGGTTCCAAAATGAACCAACACTTGGTGGGTTTATAATAAAAAAAAATAGGTAAAAAATAAAAAACTTGAATTAATCGATTTTATGCGAATCCAGTTTCCTTAGCTAAAAGGTTTTTGATTAGCACACACTCTTTGGTGGTCCTTAACTTTACGCAAATGAATGATGAGAGAGATGAGGTTCGAACGGCGAACGCGATTCGGTACGATCTCGTGGACAGCTAGTTCGCCGGATTTAAATCCCCTGGATCTTTTATTGGGGCGTTCTCAAAGAGAAAGTTTATTCTAAGCCCATTGAGAACATAGTCGAGCTGTGTGAAAGAAAACTCCAGGATATGCCCGTTGAATCGCCAGATCTTTTTTAAGAAGATGTAGGGCGATGTACGGTGATGTTTTCTATCAGATCGTAATTTCAATAAACCTAAACGAAAACTAAGTCACTAAGCTAGGTCTAGGTCAGAATTTTTTGTTATTTAATAAAGTGTTCTTATTCTTGTTGACTGTGATAAATCTCTCTCATCATCATTCACCATTCTGCCGTAAAATTAAGGACCACCAAAGAGTGTGTTCTAATCAGAAAACATTTCAGCTAAATAAACTAGATTCGCATAAAATCGGATTACTACAAGTTTTTTTAGGAGGCTCGGTCAAAGTCGAGATATTTTGAAAATGTTGACGACATCAAAGTGATAAAATTGGGGCAATTGTGTTATTATTGTTGATTGAGATTAAAGATATGTTATTTAGGGTTATGGCGACATGTTTTAAGTGGACAAAAATAACCAACATTCACTACAATAACCAAAATATGGTTGAAAAATTGAGAAATACTGTTTTTTTTGGTTTAAGGCCCATAATTTCTAAAGAATGTAGGATGGATTTTTTTCTGATGTCATCCGGATGGACCGTTATCAGAAAAAAATCCAGATATAAAATCAGATCGGAGTCCTGTCCTATACTATTATCCCGTTTCAGCATGATCTTGAATTTTGGGACACCCTGTATATAGCATATGCAATCGAATGATCGAGTTCACAAATACCTAAGTAGCCTCAACTGATTTGGTCCGACAAATATAAAGCCTCTGTCTGATAGTGATGTTAATATTAAAATATAATCCAGGTGCAACCAGCAGATTTTTTAAACCAAAACTTGATTAGTAAGTAGATACAGAGTTTTGTGTTCATTTTTTTAATTACGGATTACGGGGGGCCTGAAAATTGGTCGTAAAACAACACATTTTGATGTAGCAGATGTAGCTCTCTTAAATTGAAAGCTAGCATATATAAACCCGTAACGTATTAACTCTTTTTGATTAAACTTGATATTTGGAACAACCCAACCAGAGACTATATACCTTCACTCCACACAAAACAAAAAGTACACGTTCAGACCCCGCTTCTCGTTTTTCCGCATGTGGAACTATTGATATAGTCCCACGACTTGGTGGCGACAGAAAAGACTGTTACCATGATTTAGAGTTAAAACATTGATTTGATGAGATACTTACTCCACTATATTGTAACGTCATAAGGCCAGTTGAAATTCTGTATACTTTACCCTTCTTAATACTTATATACGTGTCGCTTGAATGATATTTCACTACTTTAAAATTAAAATAAATCAATACCAATCACATCAACCACATTGGTATCATTTGTATCTGGTTCGATATCCTGGTTCTGAAATATAAGCTCAACTCAGAGCTGTCATCAAGGACTTGTATCGTCTGGAAGTTGCCAACATTGCAGTAATTATTCTGCGCCAATGGAATCTTAAGACGGTTATACACTAAATTAACAAATGAGTAAGGATCCAAGTTCATTTTGAACTATTCCAATTAAAGAGAAAATAATTTATCTATAGTTTTGAGAGAATAATCTGATAAATATTTTATGAACAAATTTTAATCACTAATTAATAAAAAAGAATCTTTAGAATATTCTTCACTTACTGAGAAACATATTTTGTTACAAAACAAATTCAGCCCCGAAATCATGATCTTCGTTATCAGGTACATTTGCAGCAAGTTCCCATGTTAAATCCATCGTCAAGTAAATCAAGTGCAAGTTTAACTTCAGTATTTATAAAAAATAAAATTATGTAAACTCTTCATAATTGTTCTACTTCAGCCAAAATATTAAGTCGGTGAGATGCGATAAAGCAAAGGGTTAATGCGATAAAAATACCGCTTGATGAAACTGCTCGAGTGGAATACGATGTCAGATCGGAGGCTGTGTCGCTGAAGGCAGCGCAATCAGGTCGCTACCAGTTTGTACATTGAAGAAAACGATTAATGGTAAAACGTTTAGTCATCAGGCAACTGTCTGGAATATAACTCTGATAAAAATAACATGATTTTTCAAAACAATTCCAGCACAATATCAATTCAAATCATCTTCTGCAGATAAAGGTCAAAAAATAATATTGCTAATTACTTTAAATAAGGATGGTATGTTTCTGCGTCACATCAATCGTGTCGATAACCGAATAAAATATATAATTTTTTTTATATTGACTATATATAAAAAAAGGTAGTATAAAGTAAATAAAAAGTTAGTTTGTTTGAGTCCTTGTATGTTTGTTTTCTTTTTTGTTAGCCTGTCACAATTTCACACTGATCTATACAATCGATCGTCGTTGAAATTGGAGTCCTTAAAGTACCTTCCATTCAGAAAAAAGTAATGTTGCGTAGGAATACGCAACCGAAAGCGCGGGAAAACTGAGTTACCAGATGTTCAAATGGTATAAATGCACAAATCCTACATAATTTTCAAAAGTTTGATTCTTTTTAACTATTCTTTTGACAATTAATGTATTTATCAAAATCTTGTCAACTGAGATGAACCCACAACCAACGAAACAAAATTGCAAACCTGTACTTTAGATCGATCGCGCTTTATTTTCCGGTGTCACGTTCGCGTGACGAGGTTTAATTATTAAGAAGTGTCGATTCGAAAATCACTCAAAAATACCACTTAAACATTTTTACAAATCATAGTTATTAAACCAATTTCTCCAAATAAGGGGGTTACTTTACATCAAAATGTTTTTAATAAAATTCGCAACTGGTCCGCAACTGGTGGATTAATTTAAACGATAACTTAAAAATATATATTTTTAAAATGATGTCACGATAGTGATGTCATATATTTTCTTAGGTGATAAATCTCAGGGTTTAGTTGAGAAATATTGTAATTGATGGCTTACGTGTATCACTGATATTTTTATCGACATATCGAGTTCATTTTTACGACCGTTTATTAACATTCTATTGATTTATTACTCTATAGTTTCTCACAAAAGTAAGACAAAGAGATAAGATATTTTATTCATAAATCAACATAGTTACGTTAAATCAAATTTTTTGTAGGTAAAGTACCGATAGCAGCTTCATTTGTTGGTGTCTCGTCTTGTGCGCCTTTGTTTTTCTTATTTGAGCTGAAGTAACTGCGAGGACATAAATCTTTCAGTAAAAAGTCAGCTATTGCTATCAAAGGGACAAAGGTCATTTCAACTTCGTTTAGTGGGTTGCCTTTTTTTATCAATAAAACCTACGATTAATTATGTCAATGGGCACATATGCAATTTACCATCATATAAGCGTGCTGGCTAACTATGCGAGTGTAATAAAACGACTTTAGGTCGTATAATAGAACCATGAATAAAAACATAACTTTACATAACACCCATTGGAAAAAAAAGTTAAAAAGACTATTTAACTTCTTTAAATGATAAATATATCGGGTGGTAAGTGTTAAGCAAGACTAAATACAGCCTGGGCTATAGTTGTCAGATGGGCGTAAGTTATGGCGGCCGATGGTCCGCATGCAGCGGGATTTCTGCGCACGCGCACCGCACGCCCAAACGATTGTGTTTTAATAACATCCGCTATCTGACCGACTGAAACTTATTGCATAACGCGTCTTCTGATGTGGCTGAAATAAATGTTTTATAACAATGTGTAGGGTGATAAATTTTTGTTAATATTTTGTGATGTCCTCTATAATGAAATATTATTCGATGAAGTGGAAGATATATACACAAAAATTTAAAAAGTATGCTTTTTAAAATATTTACATTTGAATAAAGGATATTCGACGTTAAATAGTTTTTTTTTATGTTATAATTTTTTTTGTTTTTTACAAACAAACTAACTGAAGATTTTTTCACTTATCAAAGGATTTATTATAAACGAATTGAGATACCATTTTATCATATGTAAATAATTGAGCTAAGAAATTCTATATACCTATTTATGTTATGAATAGACACCGCGGTGTTTGTATGTATTAATATTTTATTTTGGCTACTTTTCCCTATATGCTTTAATAATTTAGGCGTCTTTGATTCTCTTTGTTTTTGGTGTTGTTAATTTGATTTACTATGCTGTGAGAAATATAAATAAATATGTATCAATGCCAAACTTCTGTAGGTACCTATTAAAAAAACTTTCGGTTTTATTTGAAAAACCAATTATTTCAGATTTGTAAGGTTTTTGAACAATGATTAACGAAATTAGAGCGGTCCGCTAGTACTTGTAAGAACACCGTTCCTTTTGCTCAGTGTATTAGGTCACGACTCTCATGTCTGGTAACGGGTAAGCGCACTATAATCGTATCGCAGCCGACAATAACCGGACATGCCTCCAGTCGTGAATCATCCTCGCCGATGCTAACGTAACGCACGTCATCACACATTACCACGGTGCAATCATACTTGGATATATTCACATATAGATTACTACTAATAAGGACGGATTAATTGACTAGGAAATAGAACAAAGGAGCGGTTTGAAGATTTATGTTTCTGATTCGGTTCTCTTATTATTTATGGTGATTAAAACTCGGCTTTTAGGTTTTAAATGTTTTAAATGAAACTGATTATGAATTTTCAATTCAAGCTAGATTTCATTAAGCCTTTGACTAATGTACGATGTCAATTTTGCACTATTTGAGGAAAAAATAGAAATATAAATCAGCTACAAATAGTACCGTTGCAGTATCCATCGTGGACTATACTTTTTATAGTGGTCGTGCGGTTCGCGCCGTAAATCCGCTTGAACGGTGTCTGTAGTACGTGATCACGGACTGGCCGAGCACCGCTTTGTATATCCCACGCTCGCGCTATTAGGATATACAACTATTAAAACTTAAAAACAAGAGTAATTTAACTACACCGTATAAATCGTGGTTGAAATTTAAAAAAGCCTACCTCTAACGCTGAAGACCTGGGATCGAGTTTTTTTATGATAATAATAATTAGTAAAAGAAGAATATCTACGAGTATGAGATAAGTTAACCCAAGTTTTCTGCATCGACATTTATAGTACAGCTTTCCTTTGGAGACATAAAGGTCTGACATAAGAATAGGTCTTTTAAAAAGTATGATTACATTTTTTGGCATGATTTACGTTTGTCTTGTTACATCGAGAATGTCATGTGACATAATATTAAACCCTCCAGTAAACTCACAATGTGATGTGTACAAATTTCAGCCTTCAGTCGGAAACGTTCCACACCACCGGCTTGGGTGTCCCACGGCGCAACGGCGGCCGGCGAGACGCTATCCGCCGCCGCTCTCACGCCCCGGCACCACGCTTCTCACCTCCGGACGCCACCTCACTGCCTTTATCAGCACTATCGCCACATTCATCTAACCACACTTCGAGACCCACTGAACTAAATGTCAACTCTACAACTGCACCCCACAACTTCGTATTCCTTTAAAGGCACGCATCTCATTCTATAAACCATTCATTGATTAACTTATTGCCTTTACGCTAGCCGCTTGCAGATTCAATAAGTATTCCTATAAATTCCAGTTTTACTACTCAACCGTTTTACATTTATTATACATCAGTTTTATTTTACGATAATTTCCTACATACAATTTAAGGGCCCTACCATTTCCGTAATGATTGATATGAGTAGGCACATAATAATTAAATATCTAATTTACCAAAGTAATCAACATATTACATTAGTTGATTGCATTTAGTCACTGGGAATCTGGCATTTAATACACGGTAGTATCTACGATTATCAGTCATGCACTTAAAATCTAGATTGAAGAACCCGTTTTTAAATACTAATCCTAATTTAAAATCACTTATTGTGTGTCAAGTCTAACCGAGCCGCCTAAAAGTTCCCAGAGACACTTTCACTAATATAATGTCAACATGGCTGCGGTCATTTAGTGCATTAGTGTCCAATTTGTATTTCATTATTTGGAAGTTGAATGTCTACATTATGTAGCATCAAGGCTAGATTCTAGACTACATTAAAGTGTCATTTAATAAAGATACATATTAATGATGCAACAAAAAGTCATCCAAAAACGTTTTATGATCATCCTACGATAGCGTTGCTGCCATGTATCACCTATACGTAAGCTAGATTTTAATTTTAGATCTTGTGGTATTTAAATATATTTGTATGCAAATAAAATAATAGTTAATACTGTATTAGTTTACTGTTTTGGTTTGTTTACAAACTTTACGTGAAAATTAAAGCAGAAATCTGCTAATATATGCAAACTTAATTTATTTTATTTTCAATACACTTGCATATTTTCTATAGTTGAAAAAAATCTGTATTATAAAGTTGTTAAAATGGTAGCCTTAGACGAAAATTCTTATAATTCTTATATTATTACCTCCTCAGTTGCTTTATTACAAGCACTTAGATGCCCTACAGCCTGCATTCAACATCTGATTTACATGAAGCCGATACACGAGCGGGCGGCGCGGGCGCGTCGCGTCGCATCCGAGTGAAGGGTCTCGGAATTCTCGGATTACTAGTCTTTTTCAATGTCAGCGTTTAAAATAATTGCATCACAATTTTAAAATGAGAGCCTTTTGCTTTTAATACCGCTTTAAGCGACGTATTTCCTGGAAATCTGGCTATTTCTTTGTCGGTTTTGACTTCTGTTGCGATCATCAGGCTGTTGAACAGTAATTTCTTAAAAACACAAGTTATTACTATTTTTCCTTGACTGCATAAAAATAAGTTAATGTGTTCGTACCAACATAGGTTTTTAAAAAGTTGGTCTTTATTCTAAAATATTTTTGAGCAAAAGTAATTCTAGCAAGTAATTTTTATTAAAAATACAGATTATAAAAATATAAATATGTGCGCCATGAGAGCCCACTTCATGTGAACTTGACATTATAAGTTACTATTGTAGTAAAGCTTTTTCGGATGACATTGAATACTTCTCGGAACTTATTTCAATTCATCTAACAGGATGCAAATTCATTTTAAAGAGAACTGTTTGATATTTAATCTTAAACTGGTCTAGATACTTTAGTTAGAACAAATCTGTATATATATCCGAGAAAGGAATTACATTTCAAATAAATAATCTTTAAGTTAGATTTAGCTCATAAATATTAGTTGATAAGATATTTCAAACAATTAATATAAGTCCCAATTAATGTTAAAGATCTTCTTACGCTGTAATAATGGCGTTTGTTATTTCTCAATATACTTTGATACAGATGTTCGTATAACGTAACTTTTCATTATTCTAAGTTTAGACTGTGACTACTTTTTTCTCAGTTAGAGTCGTTAGGTGCAATTTCGGGTGAGAACTACCTGCGGCGCAAAAGTTAAATAGTTAGATCATTTACAAAAGTAATTACCATGGCAGTTACATTTGTTTGTTGATAATATTTTAATCTCAAATATGACTTCGAATTTTTTAAGAATATTAAGACATCACATTTTAGATACATTGTTACTATCATGACGTATTGCTGAATCAAACCAATCATATGATTTTATGGATCAGGTAAAACTTCATATACTATTTCCGGAAGTAAATATTTTTGAAGTTGCTTTGTACATTTTTAAGTCTTGATACCGGATTGCTACAAAGTCGCCATATAGTAACTTTGACACCGAAAAAAATATGCGTAAATTCACCGTAGTTCTACACTTATCAGGTAAATTCGCTAAACATCATTTTATATTATTGTACAGTCAAGACGACATTTTTTGCTTGATTTGTCTTGACTGACAAATCGTCGTTATATTTTAAAAAACCAGTGCATATTGTAACCTTACATATACACAGAAATCACAATTATCTCACCCAATCGTTTTATTCCATGTGAGAGATTTATTAACTTACTTATACCGAAAGATGCGGTGCTAGAGGTTTTTGTGAAAAGAGCTCGTCTGGGATGGTTCTGCAGTCCTTCCTATTTTTACCGCCATAATAGGCATGTTTACATGATTGCGTTCAAGTCAAAGATAAAGCGTGCTTAAATTTATCTTTGACTGATTTAAGTAAAATGAAAAACGACTTTTTTAATAACTCACAGTGATATTTAGACTTCTACCTTAGGCATAAAGTTTCGGGTTTAAATTCTCTTAGAAACAGTCTTTTGTTTACTGACCGCGAAGATAAGGCACTCACACCTATAAGTAAGATTACTAAATAAACTCCCATTTGCTGGCTACATTACAGGTTTTGCCCACTATAACTGAACTGACCTAAAATAATACCTAATTCTAATTCTCTGCCAAGACTTAAGATCTATTTTACAACAAAAAGTCCTTCCTACTTATTTGGACGGTACTTAATAACAAACGACAGAGCACGCCAAATTTCATATGCATATGGGAAGTCCAATATTCTTTTCTGCAGTTCGATGCATGCTTAAGTTAACTTATGACTGTTTGAGTCAGTTGCCACAAAGTTCAATTTCTACACCAAGTGTGGTAGCTGCCAGTGCATATACTGGAACAAAGGCCAGCCTACGGTCAGCAACTCGTCGCAGTCGATTCAATAATAATAAACTAAAACACTACAGACTAATGATGTCCATGGGCGCGGATGCCGAATACCATCATGGGCGCCGCGTACTCGTTTTTTTTTTGGACACGTTTGCCGCCTATCAAAACATTAAAAACATACGAAGCCGCGGACAAAAACTAGGCGTGCAATAAAGTAAAATAAGTTTACGTTTTTTATTTATAAATCTATTTCCATTTTGAGAATCGAGGGATCCACTTAAGTATAAAAATCTCCCCCAACACTAAGGACTACCAAAACAGGAAAAAGAAGAACTTGTTTTAATATTTACAGATTTTATAATAAAAATCTGCATGTAATCATATTATTAATTACAGGTTTACGAAACATCAAAAACACTGTTTAATATCGTATTGATTATCGAGTACTTACTTTCTGTCATGACAGTCCTGTTTGGGGGCTCCATAAAATACATTTTAATTTAAAAGATAATAATCGGAACAAGTGAAATGACGTGACAAGAAACACACACGAATAGCTGGTAAATAAAATGTACTTATCATTGATTTTACTGAGAAAACAAATCAATTCAAGGTGGTTTTATTTTTGTGCATTTTAATGGTGCCATTCATTTTATTTCGCTATTGTATGGGTTACCATGAGTCTTTATTAAAAACCCAACAAAGCAGGTTTGGTATAGTGAAATTTATTTAATGTTTTTTTTTGTCCATAATTAAAAAAAATAAAACGCAAAGAGGCATTTCTGAGATGAAAGCTTTCTACCGAATTTCCACCCACTTGGACAAATATTTTACTATAAACGGTCCAAATAACACTGTGCACTGTTATCTTTTTAATTTATATCCAGAACAAAACACGATTTTGTTTTCTTTTTGGTAACCGTACAAGCGTTACCTATTAATTATTTCACTTGTTGGAAAACAATGTCACACGCATACCCAAGCGAGGAGGACCTATTTCAAGACTATAGTTTGTCTTGACAAGAGGCGTAGGCAGCTCATTCCACATGTTGGCACTGGGAACCTAAAAAGAGTTTTTATTAGGTACTTTATTAGTTAAAGAGAGCATACGCAAACTCTTTGAAACTCATCCTCTAAAAAACGGTAAACAAGCAACGAAGGAGATCAACGCTGTGTAGCTTCTTGTTTGTGAACAACGTCGATAATACCTAATATGTTTACGGGCGTTTTGGTCAACCAAGTATCTAGTTTTTACTTTTTAAAAACATCGCAAAGGTGAGCAGTTAAAACATTTCTATTGCTCTTCGTTAGACTGTAGTAACTTAGCATGCTCCAAATATGTCCATAGTCAAGTCATAACTTTCCTCCTGAACCAGAAAAAGCAAATTTTGAACATTATAGTAGTTCTTTTTTATCCTTTGCACTCAAACGTACTAGTTGGTATTACAACCCTCATTAGAACGAATTCACTGACTGGAATAGGCTTTCATGATTATATTAGCCTAGCCTGCTTCGCAAAAATTATTCAGTCACAATAACAAAAGTTGGCTGAAGCAAATAAGCAATGATATAAAACTAGATAATGATTACAGCTTTGCGATGCACTATCGATCTTTGTCTGCATCTATCGTGACCACTTTCTAATCGTAAATGTATACGAAACCGAAGTATAAAGTTCCGACATTCCTTAATAAACACACAAACAAAACATACCTTTTTACTACAATTGCCATATAAAAAATTGCAATCATTACCACTTCAAAAAAGTGGATTACAGTGTAGTTTTGAGATTCAAACCCGAAGCTTTCGTGCGAGGTCAGAGATCGCGGCAGCACGCAACTGCTCCGTTCTTACAATGTTTACAAGATAATTAATAACAGATATCAAATTGAACGTTTCATTACTTAGTCAAGATTAATGTTAAATTGATTAACCATAGTGGCGCGGCGCATAAACAGCTATCAGCTTCGTGCCGTAAACGTCTATCTCCGAGTTAAACGCATCTGATGCGGACTTTACGACGGACGAGATTTTTAATATAAGGTATTGTAAACGTAATTTTGCGAAATATCAATTTCAAAATTAATTAAGATATGTATGATTTTGCTTGTTTATGGCAGTATTTTGGATAATTTTATCGAGGGTCATAAAGTTAAGATACTTATTTTTTTATTCTTGTTTAAGCTTATATCAAGTCCGATATTTAGCTCAAAAAAGTTATTCGTATATAATGTGGTATTTGTAGCTTACAAACATCCGTAGTTTTAGATATTAAAATTGATAAAGTGAATTCAATAAAGGCACTTAGTTATCATTTCTAAGATTTTTAACTGAGATGTTACCCGGGTTAACATTGGTGTATAACCAAAAAACATTTAAATTACAGAAAGTATGAGCTGTTTAAATAAGATCTAGGGAAATCTGAATTTGCAAAAACAATGTCGGCGTGCCTCAATACAAAATAATATTACAATTCAAATTATTATAAATCACAAGAATATACAAATACGAATATTTAGGTCAAAAAGCTTTTAAAAGTAAGATTTACAGTCATATGTTTTACAGCTTAAATCCCCATAAACTCTACTATAAAATAATAGTAAATTTACGTTTATTTGAGTCTATTTTATCTTTTACATTCTTGACATGCAATAAGTAGAGGGTATACCTATCTCTCTCGCTTTAAAATGTACAACTTATTAGACGTATACAGGCTAGGTTGCTACTATTATTGTAATGAAATGTGTCACAAAAAGTTATTCTGAAATATTTTAGCGTAAGAACTCAGGATAATATTACAGAAGTTGTCTTAAATTCTTGGAAGAGCATCAGTGACAAATGGATTACCAGTTCCAATGACAATACATTTCTTTAACATCGCCTTAAAACATCGCGAGAAAAATAAACAAATGGACAAATGTTTGTACTCCTAGAATCTTCGTAAATGTGTAAAAACAATTCTCAGCCGAAACTATATCCAGTACATTGGAAAGATGAAGACTACGTGATGAGGAAACAAGTTGACAGAAAACAAAATTCCTTTTGAAATCTGTCTGGGTTATAACTACGAAAACGACTTGTTATTAGGTCGATGTAAATGTTAATTTACGACTCAGAACGAAAAAAAAACAGGATTTAAAATACCAAAAGTACAAGAAGAAGTTATCATACAAATGTCATAAATCTCTTCAGTCCCCATTAAAACTCATTCGGTCATCAAGACTTCATTCTTTTATGTGAAAACCATCAACGGACGGCCATTTCACACCTCCCATATGAAATGAAATAACAACAATTTGAACGCACAGCACGTTCATTTATTGTACATTAAGTAAATGAATATCATTAATTAAGTAAGAAAAGTAAAAGTTATTTAAATCATTTTATTTTCACATCCGGACAGCAGATTAAGGACGCGTTTACAAACTGTGATCACTGAGGGCTACTAGTAACAAGTCGTATTATAAAACAATTAAGCATCGTACGCTTTTATAAATTTTAACGAATAAGCCCAATAATCAGCTTTATACCAATGTAATAAAGCTTACTGAATATAACCTTTTTAGGGCTTTTGACGTTGTGAAGGTTTAGTAATCGTTACGGGTCTATATTGAGCTGGTAATCAATCTTCATTATATGGAAATGACCAGGAATTCATCATATATAACTACTTGATGTAAAACGGTAGTGAGATTCAATTTACTAGTTGGAATTCCGGAGTTCCATTTACTTAATTCATAATACATTGCGATACTATAAAAAGTAGTAACTTTCTGTTAACAAGTAGATAAATAATAAATCATATGAAATATTTTAGTATATACTTTAAAAAAAAAGTTTTTTAATCTTTATATATTAATCTTGTTGGAATAATAATATACAATATTGTTACTTAAACCTACACAGCAAATTGATGATAGTTTGAACTTTGTAACTTGCTATACCCAAACTACAAGTTTACGCTCTAAAGTTACTGCTCCCAGATCGGGGGGCCTAGCCAAGTTGCAATCTACAATCGCAAACCTTAGCGTTTTCTCTAGCGTAAACGATCATAAATTGCAACTTGGCTAGACTCCCAGGATTAAATATGACGTTTTTTAACAGAAATTTTGGGATTAGGTACAAAAATTAAACTTTAATCTTAATTATAAAAAATTACAATAGACAAGAAGGATCAGAACACTATTCTTAAGCTTAAGAACTATACTAATACCATGTACGTAATAAAAAAACGACACGACGAGTAATTTCATCTTGCGTTGATATTTTTTGACGCAAACTTGAGAAATAATATTTTGTCATTGGTGTTAATTTGTTTATTTTTTTAACTTTTTTTAACACATAAGCTCAAAATTAAGTAAGATTTGGAATTCTGTCGTTTATTTTGGCTACTATTGATTTTAAGTTGCAAATACTGCCTTTTCAAAAGAAGCACATTTTTCATGAATATTAATTAATTTTAGGTATATGAAACCTTTTTGTTCTTCTTTTGATACTGAAACATTTTTATGACAATTTTTTACGCAGCACATTACAGTCACGTTTATAATTGAATTAACATGACTCCGTTTCTCTTTTCGACTTGTGGAACTTTAAATACCTTCTGTCAGTTCAGAAAAACATATTAAAATTTAATACTTAAAAACCGGTGATAAACAATTAAATCGCAGCCTTGCTATTTACGCTATAAAATTGTATTTATAAATACCGGCTACGAATATAACCTGCAGGTCCAAATTACAGATTTTGGGTCAACGTTTTGGAGCAGCTCCGGCGCAGTGTCGTTGCCTTTCACCGCGGGTCGCAGGTCAGGGCGCGCTCAGGTGCTCGCTCCGTCCCCACCACCCCTCGCACTCCCCCTCTTCCCCCGCGGCCAACATACAACACCGAAGCTTGAGAACTATTGTGTGCTAAAACTTATTGGGATAACATAGATAATCTATTGTGCTAGCATTAAGCAACAATTTCGCAATTACTGTTAATCTCTTGATAATTACGAAATGACAGTATATTCTTGTACATGTTTAGATAAAATAAAAAGCCAAGCAACATGTTAATTCCACGTCCAACCTCCCACTGAGAAGCTTGTAGCTTGTAAGTTGCAACAAAGCTGGCGTGCAGCCGCTCCGTAAAGCACAACATCTATTCAGCTGTCGACTCCGCGCCCTAACGACGCCGCCGGGGACTCTATGAATTATTCGCGTCGGCACCATTCAGAAACAATTACAATAAGAATACCCATCACTGCAACAATACGCCTCGTAATTTTCAGCTCACATCCATCACATCGCTTCCTCTTCCTTTTACGTGAAGCGAATCTATCTGCGAAAGTGTATAGAATTATGGAACTAATGAGAGGAAGCCAAAGGAAAGAACCAAATAAAGTTATCAAAATGTCAGTGTTTTTGTTACAATTACGTTTATATACGTGATAATTTCCTGTCACTAATCGATAATGAGGGTTTCAATTAGGCAGTAGTGTCTCTCTGCCGCAAGCCGGGCTGACGCGACGGAAGCGCGCGGTTTCGGAGTTCCCACGGCCGGCGCGCGCTCTTACACAATGAGATAGGTGAACGCGGATCTGAGCAATCGCTTAACCTCGCCCACTGAGCTTTACTCATTCGAACTGAAGCATTTAGCTTACAATGCACCAATGTAAACTATCATCAAATCAACAAATACTTAATAGCTTTCTATGTATTTCTTTTTAGTTTGACTTTAAATTTTTGTTACTTTTCCATGCTAGATTATTCCATTTAGATTTATTTAGTTGTTGTATTTTGTGAAGTTTAGCTTTGTATAAGCAAATTTATATTGCGGTAAACGCTTATCAAAATTGCTATTATCAAACTGCGATTTGTAATCAAAACGCAAGAACGTCTAATCATTTGAGGAAGAAGCCAAGCAAGCGCATATTCGTGTTAATTCGAAATAACTTGCTTATATAATTGCTCAGATAAGCGTTCCCTGCTATTTTCATATTACACGACCCTTGACCCGGTGTTCATAGTCACTAATTCAAAATGGTGATTCTAATTGATTAACAAGCGGTAAATTTAAGTAAAAGATTACAGATTCTCACAAGTAAATACGTTGACAACGAGCATCATTTCACTTCAAGCCATTTTGCAATTCTTAAATTATAATGAAGCCACAAATGATAAGAATACGCTTTGCATCCAAAATTCATTGAATAAAACATCTGTTGCAAATGTAGCAATTTTATATTAATTTCTTGTTTTTGGATCAGGTCCCAATATTATCGCAAGTTTTAACATCAATTAGATCAACTAAATTACATTTAGGTAACACTTTAAAAATTTGCTTTAACATGACAGGACTATAAAGTATTTGATAGAGATTGCTATTTGTTGAATATGACATGTACCTACGGAGTAGGTTAACAATGACTTGTGATTACAATGTTTAACATTCCATACAGTCTTTGGTAAATCAGATGTTTTAATGAAAAAGAATCAGTTGGTTCTTAATTTTTCAAATCTGAAAAATGCTTCAATTATTTGATCAGGAGCTGTGCAGATATTAACATATTTATAGAAGAGAAAAGAGAGACTTTCGATTACAATAGATCAGTTAAGCTTGTGCGATCAGTATATTCTAACCAAGAGCGTCCAAACAATAAACCCAAGTCACTCTTCTAACCAAAGTATTGTTATTCATTGCTTTTTTTAAAGATCCAATTAGTTATTTGTCTTAAACTGTTTAATTTTTTACTCGTAAATAAATATGCAAATGAAATCGTAACTACCTAAGAATGAAAAATATTTATTTATACAATTTCTTAGAGTCTGAAGTCTGCGCTCATGCATTTATTTCTAATTGAAAATTATTTTTCGTTTTATAGGCTTTCCGGGGTTGATGCGAAAATAAACCTAATTTAATGTTTTAGAAAAAAGTATACCTTCCTAGTATAACTAGGTATTCAGTGAAAAAAATTTATTATGCTAACTCTATTTTCTGATATATTTCTTATTACATAGTAACTTAGATAAGTGAAAATACACATTGAAGTAATAAAAAAATAAGATGCGTATAAGCTTAATTATAATTAATCACAAAATTGTATTTGACTGTATTGTACTTGTATTGACTGAATCAACGTCACGTTATTATCTGGCAGTGTTGAAGCATCTTTGATCGATTAGCAAAAGTACAATCACATTGATAACACAAAATCAAGTAATGTACAGCGCCGCGAGCGACATAACATGGACGCGGGTGGTACCCACTTGAGAACTCTCTGTTAGTGCTATTCAAATAATGCATGTAGACTAACTTATAAGTCCGACTTTGTGCAGGAATTTTGATTTGAAAAGTTTGCTTATGTAAATTAATTATAAATAGTTTACTTACTCATTTCGATTGTAAATACGTTAGTGAGTGGCTCACTCACTAACGTATTAAAGTATCATACGTTAATCAGCATTAAAAGTAGTTAATTTAATCTCAAGGAAGACCAAATGTTACGATGCATGAAAAAGTAATCAAATTCAAATAAGCAAAATGTTTGTTTTGAAAAATATACGTAAATTGTATACTGTTTTATTCAGTTCTAATAGGTACTGAATATAATTATTTACACCAAATGGTGCATTTATTTAATAACATCTATTTAATAATTAAGTGGTTTCAAAAGGTATGAAGGCATTATGAAGAGGTTAGTGTAGGTTTAAACTTGAAGTCGTGATACGAAAAACGTACATCCATACTAGTTGATCTTAAGTGTGTGGATAGTTATGAAACACTAAAACGCACCAAAAGCAAATATTATACTCAAAGACCTCATTAGCTAATCTATAATCTTATAATGCAATAAGAAATTTAAATATTAAGCATACCGGTTTAGATCTGCTGTGCTATACTTTGTTTCATTCAAACATGTGTGTGATCATAGTTATGACTATTTTAGGTGGATTTTAGTACCTAGTGTGTACATTCAGACTTGATGTACATTTACATTAACAATAGTGTTTTACAAAAACATTAAAGGTGTGTTCTAACCTGCTGAATATGCAAAAAGTTACTGTCTCAATGCATATAAACTTAGTTATTGGCTACTTTTACTAAATCATAACCGCATTAAACAATTAATACCACATTCAGTATGTATATAAATAAAATATTTTCAGTGTATCATTAGCAAAACGAGAACCGCCCTGGGCCATGTAATGGGCACTTTCGATGTTTCCGGCATTGAGGGGTCAAAGCGGGTTTTTTTCCTTCATTTCGAACGTTGCACGCGACTGTACCCGACTCGCTTAATTATGCTGTCACATAGACAGTTGATGGGTTAAAGTGAAAGCGAACTATACCGTAATGATAGAAAATATTTGAGGTGATGATATTTACGCTATGGCAATCTCAAAATAATTAGATGGGTTATTTCGTGTTTTCTAATAATTGTCGAAGAATGTGAGTTGTGGTTTGTTTTGATCACAAATTAATAAATATAGTTTATATTTGCTGTTAATGAATGTTGATTAAGGTAAAACATCATATTGGACATAATGCACTGAAATTGTTACACAGCAAGAGCGATATGAGGCGAGATGCAACCGCTTCCGGTAGCGGGAAGTGACTTATAACTGCATGCGTTCCAGCTTTCCGTTTTTTTTTCTCCGCCCCTCTTATAGATGTCAAAGACGTGTGTGGTAACAGCCCACTCCAGCTCCAGCTTTTTCTCTTAGGTATAACGTATGAATGATGGTTATAAAGGGTAAGGACCACTTTCGCAAATAGCATACAAACACTTCTATAAGAGAAATGCGGATCTAAAAGCCTTTAACAAAACCCTATTTATTCTTTTTATTTTATGCCATCGAGTACTAACAATCCTAATTGATTGAAAATCACAAGTGCTTACTTTGGAGGCGGTTCAATAGATTTTTTAGATGTCGACTCTTTTTTGCATAATGTGATGTTAGCATTGCACAGTTCCAAGCTGTAGGTATTCGGTCACTCTTCACTTACTAATCTCTCTCACTCACTAACGTGGTTCAAGACATCAAATCCATTTATTTTCTCTCAATAAATAAAAAAAGATTCAAGGACCGCAATATATTTTAGTAATTAAATGTGTTATGAATCAAGACTTTTTAAACAATTTTAGATTTATTTTAATTTTTTGGCAAAATGGGAAAAAACCTTGTTTGCATCGACGTCTGGTGGTTCGCCACCTATTTTGTTGTTAGCACTTTTTTAAATTATTCATGATAATCTTAATTTTTTATCTAAGTTACCCGAACCGTTGTATGCTAGAGAGTCTTTGTTATTTGAGATGGACACGTGCCGCAGGTTAGGACCCGCGGTTATTGTAGAATGCCCGGCGTGCGTCTCGGCTACTTCACCATAGCTTTTAATGAAGAATATTTACAAAATATAATACCACTTCGGATCAAATGGTTTACATACACCATGTTACAATTAGCTCAATATACAACTAACTTCATAACAGTGAACACTTTACCATCAAAGTATTTACAACGAGACAAAAAGTTAAATAATTGTATAATTTAATTTTAATAATTTTAGTATAATTTCATCTATTGGCCTAAATTTACTATAAATTTAATAACTACAGAGGTAAAAACTAAACGAACCTACAAATATTTCTTCTTTTACATATTTGGAAAAACTGGCCAAATGTCGGACTTGCACGTTAAGGGTCTCGTACAATATTTATTTAGATAGTTAATAGAAAGATATATCGTTCATTTGCATCACGATCACACACGAACACAGACCGATCAAATACTAAGGATTCAACAATTTTGTGCTTTGGCGATGCAAAGCGGCTGAAGCTCAACTGTGTGTATCAAAGAGCTTTTCGGTAGTTTTCTCTATTTAGCTATGTTACAGGCGCTAAGGCCGACTTATTTCTTTATTATATATTCTTAATTGAGTTTGGTTAAAAACTCCAATTTCAATTTTATACAGCTATTTACTCACGCATTTGTGTTTTGAAAACCGTAATTTATTTGTTTTTTCCTCTTTTGGTTTTATCTTTGTGTCACTTAGTTTACAAATTATATATAATAAGAAATTTCGACATGCAGGACAAGCCCCGTGGACGGCCGGAGACCAAAGTTGATAATGAAGAGTTGAAGGCTATTGTGGAAGTGTATCCATCGAAAACCACGTCCGAGTTAGCTGTAGGCTGCAGTGTTGGTGACAAAACTGTTTTAATCCACTTGAAGCAAATTGGGAAGGCGAAAAAGCTTGAGAGGTGGGTACCTCATGAATTGAGTACAGCAAACCGACAAACAGGCGTCGACTGCTGCGTTACATGACTCACCCGGCACAAAAATGAAAGGAATCTAAATCGAGTAGTTACCTGTAATGAAAAGTGGATCCTGTACGACAATCGGAAACGTTAATCGCAATGGTTGAACCCTGGCGAACCAGCCAAATCCTGCCCCAAGCGAAAATTTACTCAAAAAAGTTACTTGTGAGCGTTTAGTGGACGAGTGCCGGTGTCGTTCACTACAGCTTTCTTAAATCTGGCCAGACGATTACGGCAGACGTCTGATGTCAGCAACTGTAAACCATAATGAAAAAGCTAGCCGAGGCTGATCAATCGCTCTAGGCCACTGCTGCTTTAGGATAACGCTAAACCACACACTGCGCAACAGACGGCTACCAAATAAGAGGATCTTCAACTGGAATGTTTAAGACATCCAACGTACTCCCCGGACCTTAGCCCAACAGATTACAATTTTTTTCGAAATTTCGATAACTTCTTGCAAGGGAAAAAATTCAACTCCGATGGGGCAGTCCAAAGCGCCTTCAATGATTTTACTGATTTCTGGTTATTTCAGCAAAGGGATCAATGAACTACCTATGACATGGCAAAAGTGCATAGATAGCAATGGTACATACTTTGATTAAATAAATATATTTTATTTAAAAAAAATTTACTTTATGTTCCTTACAAAAAGCCAATTTCATATGTAATGACCTAATACTATGGAGAAACATTTTAACCGACTAAGTGGTTAACTCCGCGTTTATTGTTAATTCAGGTCTGCGCCATTCGGCCTAAGAAACATTCCCGGTTTAACAGAGAGTAGTAAAACGAATGAAAGAAAACCTCTGCGAACTTAAAGTTAATATACGAATCACTTGCGCGTCTTCCCAAGCAAGTAATTCTTCCCAAGACTGAGCCTTCGTCGGCTGCACAGATTTTAAATATGGGGTAACTTTCAACAAGGCAATTTTTATTCGGTTTCATAAGTTTCATTTTTACTGTTAATATCTTAAAAGGTCGAGATTATTCTATCACTTAACGTAGCCTGTCAACAGAAACTAACAACCACAGTTTATTGACTAATGTAATATGTTTTTGCTATTTGTTGCTTTTATGGTTATAGATTGATATTCTAAAGTACACACTTTGACAATTCATTAGTCTACTTATCATGGTTTATAAGAAACAGATGGACAAACAGACGTTTATATTCTGAAAACAGTCATTCTGAAAACAGTCATGTAAATAGTAATATCTATTGTTATAATTATGTTTATGGCATTTCAGCATTTTCATAAATGGTCAATAGTTAAGCTGGGAATTATTTCAACGATTTCAAAAATTTCACGTTATTTTATAAAGTCAGTTTTCTATACCAAAGCACTAACAAACGAATAATCGATCGTCATTATTTTGTTGATTCCAGCCACGGCCTGCCAGATCTCACTAAAGAACTTCTACTAGTAGATAATGTTCATTTATGTCATATTATTCAAAATAAAAACAAAGAGCGCACTAATTATTTTGAGATAAGATCATTTCAAGATCATTTAAAAATTGCTTAAATTTTAGAAAAAAAGGAGTCGAAATCATTATTGGCAATAAAAACCTACCAGCAATAAATTACCATCTAAATTCAAATGCTAATATGCTGCGCTTGATATGCACCACCCGAAGAGAGTGGTTCCGGCAAACGAGCCTGTCATCCTTGGGACGATACTGCCGGGCGCTGGATGATATCAATATATTCCACTTTTGTCGTCAAGTTGTTATTTTTCATTTTTTTTTTGCTATAAACAAGGTTTTTAATATATTTCAGTTTGTGGGTGGTTTGTAGAATTCATTTGAGTGCACGTTGAGATAGTGCGATGATGTGGTTAGCAAGTAATCTAAATCGAAACATCTAGACTTGTTTGTTTTATTTTACTTATCTTATTTTATGAGTTTAAGCATGAAAAATTATTCTTGATCATTTTAAACAGGACCATGTCTGCGTTTGCTTCATAAGTTCCCACATGTTCGTTAGCTTCATAAGTCGTCATACCCACATGTTCGGGTCGGCACATACCGGTCAGCAGTATCTGTTGAACGTCAAGGAAAATTTTTTACACATATTCGCCTATATATAGATCGCATATTCGGTTCGTCTCGCCAAAACCCGAATGGCATAAGCTGGACGGTATATTTCGTAATCGTTCATCCACACGTCATATATTCGTACTTGCCGACCAACACTGCCGATTAATGCCTGACAGAATATGTGGGCGCACCCCTAACACCCCTAAACGCTGAACCAATTTAGTTGGTGCTAGAATTGCATAGAAAATTCAGAATTTTTGGGGGCTACCAGAAAATGATTAATTCTCCAATATGATATCATCTGCTCCTTTTTTCGGTCGAAATACATACCTACATTGCAGGACAATGGCACCCAGAGGATATCTACGCCCCTCAGTCTTGTATGCCCCGCATCTAGCCGGTTCAAATTTCACTTTACTGTAACAGGCATATCAATCATACAAGAATCACTCAAATCAATCAATCTTGCAAGTTTGTTACATCAAAGAGTTTAAAAAAATTTATTGGTTCCCTGTTTCTAAAACATCGCAGCCCAGAGTTATGCGCAAAAAAAAAAAACAAAAAATGAAATTAAATGTACTCAATATTCAATATCAACAATTTCATAGTTTGTCTGTTATATAAACAAACAAGCGACAGAACTAACTAACAGAGATTTATATATTAAGTCTATGTTTGCGAAGCAAAATCTATAGTTAAGAGCACCCCAAGTAAACGTTTGACATATTTGAGTATGAGCACTGTACCTTTATAATAGGTCTTTACCTATGAAACTGCCGTTTTGCCGTACTGGCCATTTCAAATGAAAATATTTTTTTTTGACTGATAATTCTAATTTCAAATTAATTTTATTTGACAAACATGGAATTCTTTTTCTAAAATCGTCATTTGTTTAATAGTTAGTGTTTTGTTTTCAACGCATTCGAACATTTTTCGTCATCATAGATAAGTTAAAAATTCGAGTAATTATGGAGTATGAGTACCGTCGTGGCAGCAAAGCGGCACAAACGGCACGCAACATCAACGACGTTTACGGAGCGAACACTACATACGAACGCACCACCCGTTAATGGTTTACCCGCTTCCGTTCTGGAAATTTTGACCTGAAAAATGAACCCCGTGGTCGTCCGAAAACTTTGGTCGACAATGACGAATTAAAGGCAATTGTGGAAGCTGATGAAACTCAATCCACGGCTGAATTAGCAGCAGCTTTCGACGTAAGCATCAAAACAATATTGGTCCATTTGCGTCAAATTGGCAAGGTAAAAAAGCTTGACAAATGAGTACCCCACGAACTCAATGACCGCCAGCGCGAAGTACGCGTACAGACGTGCCTTGCACTGCTCAGCAGGCATACAAATGAAGGAATTCTGAAACGCATTGTTACTTGTGACGAGAAATGGATCCTGTTTGACAATCGTAAGCGCTCAACAAGTTGGTTGGACCCTGGTTCAGCACCCAAACAATGCCCTAAACGAAAACTTACCCCTAGAAAAGTGATGGTCACTGTTTGGTGGTCTAACGCGGGTGTAATTCATCACAGCTTCTTGCCAAACGGGACAAGCATTACTGCAGATGTGTACTGTGAAGAACTGAACACAATGATGGAGAAGCTCGCACGTCTCCAATCAGCTTTGGTCAATCGTTCGGCTCCACTGCTCCTGCACGACAACGCGCGACCTCATACTGCACAGCAGACGGTCTCCAAGCTACAAGAGTTGGGGTTGGAAGTTCTCCGTCATCCGCCGTACTCACCAGACCTTGCGCCTACAGACTTCTACTTTTTCAAGAATTTGGATAACTTCTTGGTGGGAAAAAAATTCAATACCTGAGAGGCAGTACAAAATGCCTTTGAAGAATTTGTTGCCTCCCGTCCAGCTGATTTCTTCAAGAAAGGCATCAATAACCTACCAATGCGTTGGCAAAGATGCATTGATTGCGTGGGTGATTATTTTGATTAATAGAAATAAAAAATTTATAAAAAAATTACGCTTCATTTATTTCCTGAAAAACGTAAAGACCTAATAACAAATTATACTAATTGTCTATTATAACGGTCGACCATGCATTGTAGACCGAATCAAACGCAAATAATAAAAAACAAGTCGTGATTGAACTAATATTAAACAGAAAACCTAAAAGAATCACAATATACATATATCATTTTTTTTCATTCATTTTTATTTATCATTCAAATCAAAACAAGTTCATAAATATCGATTTTATTCTTTGGAACTCATAAATAATATCTAGATTACAGCAACTTTTATATTTAAATCTGCTTGAATCCTAACTAAACTTACCAAGTACCACATTCAGATTTACAAGGTGTTCGACTGACTTTTTAAAGATTATTTACAACCCGACTATAGAAAGCCGTCCTGCACTTGCAATGATGCATGTTTACATAAATTGTAATCAAAAAGCATATATAATTATTATCAGTGGCTGATTGCAACCAATGTAAAAATAACACATACAAATACAATTTTGAAAGTGTTGTTGCGACAATTTATATCGGTGTTAAATAATTTGGCTGAAGTATAAATTAAACGATTTTTGATTTACACTGACAGTACGCTTTTTCGGAGACACTGGACGAATTTATTAGAAGTAGTCATTATTTTTATCGCTGCTGCTAACGTCACCTCGTCAAGGTAACACCAGTTTCTCTTAGGAAGAGAATTAAAGGCAATTTATTCGTGAATTAACTTGCTGCTAGTAAACAAATTAAAATTCATGACATGCGGGCATTAAACTTGTAATTAAACTATAAATATATTCTTATTGTGTACTTACGATTGCCAAACACACTTTACGCCACGTTCAATAAATTAACTTTACAAAAGTTTTATCTTAAGATGAATTTCTTAGTAGCAAACTACTTAAATGTCTTTATTTTATATTTTTCGACGAAATATGACGTATTTTCTTAACATGTACGTGTTAATGAACTTAAAGCTCTGTCCGCAACAACGCAGTAGTCGACCTTGAGGCAGAAGGATTGCCTGTCAGCTGGAATCTCATATGGACGCAGTAATAGTAGCCAATTATGATAAACGGATGCCACATCAACTACCTTTATCAATTTTTCTTCCGTCAATTTACTGAAACAAGTTCGCATCGTGACTTTCCGATGACATACGAGAAATTATCGATTCTTTCTCAAAAAACCAGCTACATAAATGAGTGTCCAATTACAATACAAGAATGATTTTTAAATGTAGGTCATAAAATACAATACAGAAGTTTAAAAATCGAACAAACGCTCCTCCCACCTCAAGTGCGCGGACGCAACGAAGCTTGTAATTTGGTTTATTTTTATTGCACAATTCAAACAATGACTTATAGATATTCAATTTGTGACATTGTGTAATCTAGTATCGAGTGTACATGCAAATGACGTAACGACTTCTGCGCTCAAGCTAACGCTTTTGATGAGATTCCGCGGGCAAACCAAATGTTTGAAAAATTATGCTTTTTTACAATTGCGTACTAAGAAAACCATAGCAGATGACATCTGAGAAATGAGTAGTCATCCTGGCATCAGAACCAGGATTTCAGTGTCAACTTTCTATGGAATTAAAAACTAATAAAAATATTTACAATTCTAGAATGTACTGTGTATTAAATTAATAATTTCCTAAACTAATAAAAATTAAACAAATTCAATTAATGATTTTTAGCCACTTTCATTGTAAAATAAAATCATTTTGATTGATGCGCAGTGTATGAAATATAGTTTTTTTACACTTTGTCTAGGTATTTTATACAACATAGAATGCACAGCCAGCAATGTGCATAAAAGACGAGTGCAGAGAAGGGGGAGACCTGCGAGCAGGTCGCAAACTCTATGAACTCCGTTATTTTCATGCCTTATATTGGATTTAACAACTTAAAATCGTTTTTATTATTGTAATAGTTTGAAATGAAAATGTTACTCATAAAAAGACAAAATGTGAAACCTAATTACCAGCAATCAGTTTGCATAGTTTTAATTTAAAGTGATGAGAAAAGAATAATGATGAGCACTTTGCACCAAAATTCGGCTTAACCGTTTTTGGCCACATGATTATTAAGTTTCACGTTAATTTTTTCGTGATTTTAATATACGGCAGGATGTATCAATATTTCGAGGAATAGAGGGGAAGGAGAGTAGTGAGGATGCCATAAACATGGTCACTAATTAAGTGAGTCATAATTTGTATATAACAATAATGTCGAGATTAGGGAAATGGCTGTGCTCGCACGCCAACTGCCTCTCGTAATGCTAGCCGAACACCACTCACGCCTCCTCTCATCAGCAGTGCAGCCACTGTGTGTAGGCTGGCTACGACACGTCATCAGACCATCATCATAATGTCAGTCTACATACCTAGTAGCACCAGACCTATCCAAAGTGACTGAGGCCATTCTCTCCCTCGGCCAATCAGTCATTATGTTCGGGGACTACAACTCCAAAAATACTGACTGGACGTGCCCGAGAAAGCCGAAAGCTTCGCGGACAGCATCGCCTTACAATTCTCGCCCAGCAGCCGCTACCTTGCTAAAGATTATCTTCGTTGCCTGCTTCGACTTTAGGTACAGTCATAGGCATTCCCAAGCCGGGTAAACCTCTGAACATACACAACAACCGGCCAACCCAACAGATCCATCAGCCTCCATAAGGCCATGGCTAAACTTCTCGAGAGTCACACTCTGTCGAATGCGAAACCATCTTTCATCATTTCCAACGGATGGCGATCCCCTATCCATTTCCCACCAATTCGGCTTTCGTGCAAAACACTCCTGCAAACTCGCACGTCTCTATCTATTGCCTAAACAGTATATTAGGTAGACACAGTATAATGTCTCTTAGAAACAAGCGATCACTCTATAAGGCCTGCGTTAGACCAGTCATGACTAATGCTTCTCCGATGTTTGCCAACGCCAATCCGTCCCTCCTGTACAAGCTGCAGTGGTCCCAAATCTCTTCTATCGCAGAGCCTCAAACGCACCCTGGTACGTGCGTAACGCGGTCCTGCACTGAGATCTTGAACTACCTACAGTTCAACAACATCTCAAAAAACTCTCGGAAGCGTTCTTCAAACGCTCCGAAACGCATCCTAATCATTTAATACGCGAGTCTGTCTCGTATACATCCCAATCCTAAACTCGAAGTTCTAAGTCGCCAGACCTAAGAACGCACTCTTGAACCCCCCTAATCAGCTTTCGGCCGACCTTGAAGCCCTTCTGGCTGCCCAGGCCACGACTAACTCTAATTCTCTTTGAGCAGCTTCAGTGTAATGATATTTCCCAGTGAATGACCCGATAGCGGGTCCGCGCTTGCACGGCCTTTTGCTCCAACTAGCCGTCACATCAGATGAAGATGAAGAAGATGTGAGGCAATAGATTGCCAGACTCATACAGGTGGTTTTTAGTGGTATATAACAATTATTGTTACAATCATGTTCTGTCGCCCTGATGAAGGCTGTGACGCAAATTTTTGCTAAAGAAAATCAGGTGGTTGTTAGTGGGTAGGTACTCTTCTAGGGTGTCCTAAATATGCAGACGGCTGCGTGGTATGCGTGAGCATTTCCCATCTCCCCGCAAAAGTAGCCATCTTGCATAAGCGCAAAAAAAACGTCATTAGCTACTGTGATACCTCTCTCGGAACAACTAACAACAACAAGAACAACTAAACAAGAAAATAAATTTCCGTGACGTAATCAAGATGTTTGCCAAGCAAGAAAAACCACTCGAAAACATTTTGGAACAGTCGTCTTCAAAGACGTCGGCCACTCTTGCCCTGGTAAAGGTCTACAACTGGCATGGTCTATTCAAGCACGACAGGGAGTCAATCGAAGTTGACCGGGGCCCTGGCCGCTCATGGCAACAATTTTTGACACGTCTAAGAAATAAATATAAGTCCCAAAAAAATGTTTGCAAATGGGAAGAAAAAAGTGAAAATATACGGAGAATACTACGCTTAATCTATTGTTCATCCAACTTGTTGTCTGTCTAGTCTGTGGTTTGTTCAGGTCCGTTTATCGAACTAGAGATGACTGTATGGTTTCATTAATCAATATTCACTACGAATTTCAGTTTAAGTACGTAGTAACGACTTACAAAAATATTTTAAACGAAGGTGTATTAAATATTTAAATGGTTTTGGAGGTGTTAAATGATTGATTAAAAAGATCTTGATCGATTTTGCGACCTGAAATAATGTAAATATCCTTTTACACGCTATCACTACTCGATTATAAATTAAGATTTTTGCAGTTGTTATATTAATGGTAAATAATTAAAACAAAAGAAAAACTCCAAAGGTATAACAGTAACAGCAAAATTAACCCATTTTCCAGGGTCCTAGAGTCACACCAGAAGGCCGTTTGGCCAGAAGGATCGTAGTCCGTAAGGACGGTTCTAGTACCGAGAGAGAATTTGAAGTGTCAAACGTCCACTGGATGTTGTCATTCAAACTAATTTTAATGAATACTTTATGGAAAGTAGGTTCCTAAAAAGAAATAAAAAATGTTGAGTGTTAATTACATTCTTATGTCTATTAGGGTTTTGCTCGGTATTCATTTTTTTATAAACGTTAATTTAGATGAATGATGGTTTTAGATAGTTAATTTTGTTATAGTTTATTTTGAGCAGATTTAAGATGTTTTATTTGTCCGTCAATTTAAAAGAAGCAAAGTTTACATAGCCTTGATGAATACAAATCAAAATCTATTAATTTTACGCATTACCGGTGGACCAACACAATACCTAGTAATTGTGGAATGCCACATGTATTTTATACATTAGGTAATGTATTTAGGTATTGTAAACAACACCTGAATTGTAGAGATGGCCGGTAACATATACACTGAACTAAACACATTAGAAGTGTCTAGGGATAAAATGAATTGTTCGAAAAAATATATAAGTATGACTAAAGTACAAAAATTAATAATAAATATTTTTTTATTATAAAGATAAAAATTAATAGTCTGTGTTTCCACCATTAACACGATTTGGCATGCTTAATATGTGTCATTAAAATCATTTGAAGAATGGACGCCCATGTGCTTTCCAACAAGACAAAAAGTCATAGTGGGGTCTGCACGGCATCCATACTCGACAGGACTCCTCTTTGAAGTGTATTCCATGGGTGTTCAATTGGGTTGAGGTCTGGCGATTGAGCAGGCCACGGCAAAATGTTAATACCAGCTTCGCCAAGAGTGCGTTTTACGACTTTAGCCGTGTGTGGACGTGCATTTGTCGTGCATTCGTTGCAACGAATTAACCAACCAATCGCAAAGGGATGATTACGTCTGAAACAATCCTTTCTACGTAAATCTGAACATATAGGATGCTTCTGATTCAAATGAGATCGGTTCTTCCACCAATCCAAATACCGGCTTAGTAATTATTGATCCTCTGCCATACGGATGAACTTCCTGACAAAACCTTAAACTTTCATGAAGTTTAGAGGTTCTCCAAATTCGACGAAACGGGTCTGTATTCGGCCTCATTCCGAAACGAGACTAATCGGAAAAGCAAACGCTACGCCAATCTTCTTCTTACCAATCTCTGTGGTACGAGCCCACAGCTGTCTAGGCTGCCCTAGGGATTGCATCCGAGTGCTTTCAGATGGTTTGATTGCTTATTATCAAGCCTAAAGAGCTGTAGAGCCCCATAACCAACATCATGGCGGTAATGGTACGATTCCATCAAGCAGTATTTTGGAAGTACCGGTCCTGTCTGCGAGTGGTAATGCGAGAGCGTTTTTCTGAAGCAGCAGTGGCCTAGAGCGATTGACCAGCCTCGGTTGTTTAGCAGCTAGCTTTTCCATCGTGGTTTGCAGTTGCTGACAATAGACATCTGCCGTAATCGTCTGGCTCAATTTAAGAAAGCGGTAGTGAACGACACCGGCACTAGTCCACCAAACGCTCACAAGTAACTTTTTTGAGTCAATTTTCGCTGGGATTTGGCTGGTACGCCAGGGTTCAACCATTGCGATGAGCTTTTACGATTGTCGTACAGAATCCACTTTTCATCACAGGTAATTATTCAGTTTAAAATACTTTCATTATTGTGCCAGTTAAGTAATGAACGCAGAAGTCTACGCGCGTTTGTCGGTTTGCTGCACTCAATTAATGAGGTACCCACCTCTTAAGATTTTTCACCTTCCCAGTTTGCTTCAAGTGGATTAAAACAGTTTTGTCACCAACGCCGAAGCCTACAGGTTACTCAGACGTGGTTTGCAATGGATCCGCTTCCACAATAGCTTCAATTCTTCATTATCAACTTGTGTCTCCGGCCGTCCACGGGGCTTGTTCTGCAGGTCGAAATTTTCAGAACGAAAACGTTGAAATCAAAAACGCACTGTGTTTTCTTTAATGACACCGCCGCCATACACAACATTAATACTTCGAGCCGTTTCTGCAGCACTGGTGCCACGGTGAAACTCGTACTCGTAAATAACGCGAAATTTCAAGTTTTCAATTTTGTGACGCAAAGAAAAAACCAAAAGAGTAATAAATTACGGTTTTTAAAACACAAATGCGTGACTAAATAGCTGTATAAATTTGAAATTGGAATTCTTAACCAAAGATGAGATAATACAGATCACAGTAGCCAGTACGACAAAACACCAATTTCATATGTAAGGACCCTATTATTTAGGATTTACTATATTAGCGGATTTGTGGCTAATATCAATAATTTTTTTTAAAATTGTGACTTGTTTTATTTTCATTTGACTATTAAAGTGTTTTGTATTGTATTGTATATAGTAGGAATATTTTTGTTTATAATATAGTATTATAAGTAAGTCAATTAAATAATGTTATACTTAACAATGACTAACTCATATTGAGACCCTAAGTATATCCTTTTAAGTCGCATAAAAAGTAAATATTCACAATCACATATTTCCCATATGATTCAGGAAAATATTGATCTATTATATTGGATTTTTAAAAGTAATTGTTGAGAACTATATGGAGGTACATTACGTACTTCCTGTTTTTATACATTCACTTTAAAGGAATTATAAGAAGTGTCAGTTATTATGATTTAATGCTAAACTCTAGGTAATAAATATATTAATATTTGTCTCATTTAATATGTGACTAATAGAATGTTGTAATGTATGTTTTAGGCCGTAACAAATTTACTAATTTGACTCTATACCTACATAATATTTACAAATCAGTGCACAAATACGCCTATTTTCCTCAAAGCTTCCTTAATTCTTCACAAGCCTTTAGTGCTATTATTTATTTAGCATACATAATTAAATTATATGTCTGTTTAATAAAGTCAAAAAAAACCGGTCGACGTCGATCGACGGTCGATCAATTGGTGTGATAGCCCCTCACCGCGTTTTTGACTTTTTTGTGGGTTGGATCCTTATTGCTAAACTACGTCCATTTAGACTCTCAGCTATTATTTCATCGTTATCAGTTTTTTTTATGAGCTACCATACAACATTTCATCAAAAGTGACAAGTATGTTATGCTTTCCTCATTATTACAAAGACCTCCAATTCATGTGACTATAGCAAAGCAGGGTTTATAATTGAATCAAAAAGATATTTTGAATAACTACTTCATCGTAACACCAGTTGTAAAGATCATTTTGTGAAAAAACATTTTAAGCCATTTTACAGCAAAGTTAAAATGCTTGCGAAAAAAATTTACTAACAATTTCTCAGAAAATTATCCAGGTAAACTACCAAATTAATTAAAACTGTTGTCATATGTTGGGGTTGTTTGACCCAATGGTCTGTTTGCTTTCAAAGGGTCTTAGTAGTAAATAATGACCCCAATAGTTCCCTGAGCAATATAAATAAAATTTAGCTTTACGATATTTACATATAAAAAAACATTTTAAAAGTTTGACAAAAGCCCTTGAGCCCCGGAAAAGTGTTCATTATTTATTATTATTATTATATGAATATAAAGCGGAGTAATTTTTTTGTTTGTATGTAACCGATGAATTCTAAAACAAATTCAAAGTCCTTGATCGACTGTGTAACTCATCTCCAATATTCCTTATAAGAACATCAGAGGAATGCACTCAAATATCTATAACGTCCACCACCATCTTGAGACAGAGAGGCCTCACCTACTATTCCTAACGGAGACGCAGACCTGTAATCCGTCAGACTCGGCATACCTTTGTCACCCAGGGTACATACTGGAGTCCAATTTCCACCCGAACGCCGGGGTGTGCATGTATACCAGTGACGAGATCTATTGTCAGCGTCTCCGTTACTTGGAAGATCTGGACTTTACCGTCATGTGGGTTCACATTGATACCGGCCTTGACCAATAGGTATACGCCAGTATATACCGGTCACATATCGGAGATCGGGAGACAACGAGGCTCATGGAGTATCTCAGCGATGCAGCAGATAAGGTTCGGCAACGTTTTCCCTCAGCGCAGTTGGTTTTCCTGGGGGATTTTAACGCTCATCACGGGCAATGGCTATACTCGTATCAGGACACTGACCACGCTGGAAGAGAAGCTTGTAAGTTTTCCGTGACTGAAGGCCTCTCACAGCTTGTGCACGAGCCCACGCGCATCCCCGACGTTGCTGGCCACACTGCATATTGCTTAGACCTTCTGCTGACAACAGATCCTGACAGGTGCTCGGCGTCCGTAACTACACCTTTAGGGACATCCGACCATCCGACATGTCTCACAGCTGAAAATCTTGAGCAAGAAGCGTACAAAGCCTGGGCTGACGCTCGCAGAAGCAAAACCGTGGATTCACATGAACTGAAGAAAAGATACAATGCTGCCGCCAACTCTTGCAAAAAGGTGATCAGGAAATCTCACTTTGACCACATTGGCCACATCGGAGACAGGATAGCGTCATATCCTTCAGGAAGCAAAGCTTTCTGGTCTCTAGCCAAGTCGGTTGAGTTGAACTTCTGTCGCCCATTGCTGCCACCTCTGAGTAATTCTGACGGTTCACTGGCCCACACCGCAAAAGAGAAAGCAGACCTTTTTGCTAATGAAGAAGAAAGAATGATAAGAAGAACGGTCAATTCGAATAGTCTTAGACGGCTGCTCTTCTGACCTAATGGCAATTAATGCCGGGGTACCTCAGGGATCTGTTCTCTCTGCAACGTTATTCTTGCTGCATATTAATGACCTAACCCCAGGCATTATTGGTTACGCTGATAACAGCACCGTTGTTGAGAGATACATGTCCCATGCGCGAGCGAGTCCTCAAGAAATCCGCGCTTTGAGAGAGTCCATGATTGAGCGGGTGGATTTGGCCTTAAAGATAGTGTCCGATTGGGTCGAGTCCAACTTGGTCAAATTTATTCCGTCAAAAACACAGGCGTGTTTATTCTCCGCGAAAAAGAGAAGTTTTGACCTAACGCCCACTTTCCAAAATGTTTCTGTACCCTTAACCGACCACCTAGGGCACCTAGGGCTTCTGGGAATAACTATATCGTCCCAACTAAACTTCAGGCAGCAAATAGTGTCCATGGCTCAAACTGCTTCAAAGAAGTTGGGAATCATCTCGAAGGTACGACGGTACTTCAGCCCTGAACAGCTACTTAATTTGTACACAGCTCAAGTTCGGTCTTGTATGGAGTACTGTAGCCATCTTTGGGATGGCTTTGCAAAGTACCAACTTGAAGCGATGGACGCAGTTGACCGAAGAGCCCGAAAAATTATTAACAACTGTGACCTCACCACCAAAAAATTGCAAAGCCTCGACCATCGTCGGAAAGTTGCCAGTTTAGCAGTCTTCTGTGTCTTCTGTTAAGTTTAGAGCCGTGATGTTCTGAAATACCAGTCTTCTTGTCGAACCATGAAATGAATTATATTAAATAACCATTGTTACTGTACATTTTTACCTTAAATGTGTAAAAACTTGAACGAATTATTATTTTTGTTAAATGTACATATTGAATGTTAAAACAAAAACTCTTAAATTAAGAAGAAATCCTTATCACAGTAGATTTCTGAACAATATATAGCAAGTAACTTCAGTATACCTTTCTAATTTTTTAATCGGTTCGGTAGTTTGAGAATAAAGGGAATAGATTTAGTACACTCTAGGAACTTGGTACAGGCTCACATTCGCATTCGAACCCCCTGCAGTGTTGTCGCCCTTTAGTATGTGGGTGCCTTCAAAGACCGAAGCTGTGTGTGCTGAGCTTCCACCGACTTCCCCGATGGTACTTATAGGCAAATCTTTTTTCTTAATTATTATAATATAAAACATTATGCTAAATGGTCAAATTTTCTTCTTAAATAGATTGCAATAGGATTTTTTTTATTATAATAATAGGTCTTTACCTGTGAAACTGCCGTTTTGCCGTACTGGCCATTTCAAATGAAAATATTTTTTTTTTGACTGATAATTCTAATTTCAAATTAATTTTATTTGACAAACATGGAATTCTTTTTCTAAAATCGTCATTTGTTTAATAGTGTTTTGTTTTCAACGCATTCGAACATTTTTCGTCATCATGGATAAGTTAAAAATTCGAGTAATTATGGAGTATGAGTACCGTCGTGGCAGCAAAGCGGCAGAAGCGGCACGCAACATCAACGACGTTTACGGAGCGAACACTGCAAACGAACGCACCACCCGTTATTGGTTTACCCGCTTCCGTTCTGGAAATTTTGACCTGAAAAATGAACCCCGTGGTCGTCCGAAAACTTTGGTCGACAATGACGAATTAAAGGCAATTGTGGAAGCTGATGAAACTCAATCCACGGCTGAATTAGCAGCAGCTTTCGACGTTAGCATCAAAACAATATTGGTCCATTTGCGTCAAATTGGCAAGGTAAAATGGCTTGACAAATGGGTACCCCACGAACTCAATGACCGCCAGCGCGAAGTACGCGTGGAGACGTGCCTTGCACTGCTCAGCAGGCATACAAATGAAGGAATTCTGAACCGCATTGTTACTTGTGACGAGAAGTGGATCCTGTTTGACAATCGTAAGCGCTCAGCAAGTTGGTTGGACCCTGGTTCAGCACCCAAACAATGCCCTAAACGAAAACTTACCCCTAGAAAAGTGATGGTCACTGTTTGGTGGTCTAACGCGGGTGTAATTCATCACAGCTTCTTGCCAAACGGGACAAGCATTACTGCAGATGTGTACTTTGAAGAACTGAACACAATGATGGAGAAGCTCGCACGTCTCCAACCAGCTTTGGTCAATCGTTCGGCTCCACTGCTCCTGCACGACAACGCGCGACCTCATACTGCACAGCAGACGGTCTCCAAGCTACAAGAGTTGGGGTTAGAAGTTCTCCGTCATCCGCCGTACTCACCAGACCTTGCGCCTACAGACTTCTACTTTTTCCAGAATTTGGATAACTTCTTGGCGGGAAAAAAATTCAATACCCGAGAGGCAGTACAAAATGCCTTTGAAGAATTTGTTGCCTCCCGTCCAGCTGATTTCTTCAAGAAAGGCATCAATAAGCTACCAATGCGTTGGCAAAGATGCATTGATTGCATGGGTGATTATTTTGATTAATAGAAATAAAAAATATATAAAAAAATTACGCTTCATTTATTTCGTGAAAAACGGCAATTTCATAGGTAAAGACCTAATATTAAATTTTTTTATACCTCCAGGCAAACCAGCAATAGTTTAAGGAAGTGAAGCTAGATTAAATGTTTTTACTATTGTGAATTATAAATACATAAATAAATATTTTATCATACAAACAAGCATCGCTGGCGTATAAGGGTCGGGCAATAAAAACAATAAAAATGCGTTTATTTCATTAATCTTGGTTACAACTTATTCTAAGATTTCCAATGAGCAATCAGAGAATTTTCGTGTTGGGAATGTTTTAATATCTCTGGTGTTGTTTATGCCATTTGAAGCCTTACGGCAAAAATGAAAGCTCAGTTGCTGTACGAGCGTGGTAGGTAGGTAGGAATCTACTTATTTACTTAAACGGTCTAATGACACCCCATGCCAGTTTATATAACATTCGACACGGGTAGGATTATGGACAAAAGCGCTTATACAAATTTAAAGTTTTAATAATTATTCCAAATTATGTGTTAGGGTAGAGCCGATAGGACTTTAGCGATTTAGGCTCTTAGGGCTTAGGCACACTAAAGGACTAAGATCATCTTATCCTATCTAATTTTTGTTCCTGTACAGTTTCAGCTGTACCTTTTACATAAACATAATACAATACTACCGGGCAGACTGTACCGTACGAATTAACTGAAGATAAAATTGTTAGTCGGGAAAATAAGCTTTATTTAATTAGTTTATTTAATCCTGTAATAGCAGTAACGTTTGGGTAAATACATGAATACATGACGTACCTACATCTGTAAGCTTACTATTCACGAGCTTATGCAGATCACACATCGTAAAGATATTAAATAATACGCTAGTGCTGTTAACGTTATCACACAGAAGTTTCACTTTTGTTTGTGAACCTAAACATTACATAACGTGTATCGGTCAAATTGAAATAACTGTTCTTGCTTGTAACATAATCGTAAGCAAGTCCAGACATGTTAATTGCTTTATCACAGAAACATGAATGTGAAGACATCAGTGTTTTGAAAATCACATGGTGTTACGTTTCTAGCTAGTAAAAGCAATGCCTATGTTATTTAATCATTTTACCCAACGAGACTACATGCATTTTGAAATAAAATATTTTCTTAGAATTCACGGTCTTTCTAAATAATTAAATAACTTCAACATAATTAAATACTTTCACGTCACCAAAGTCTTGCTTGTCTGATAAAAATGAACCTATATTGTAATCTTTATAATCAATTTGAATTACATGCCCACATGATTAAAAGCTTGGTACAGTATTGTGAAAAAATCTTTCCACTAACTTCCGTTTGAAAGTTATTTAGCTACTCCTAATTTTTTTGTGGAAACTGGATGAATAGTGCCACTACACTAAATTAACATTATCGCATTAGGAATACTATTATGCAATTTCATCAAATAGAAGTACCTAAGCCGTTTGTTTGGACCTAATTTATTGAAATTTACGTATCGCAATTTAATTAAAATTGATAGCAACAATTACCACTTCAAATTATTTAATACATTTTCGGGTATTGGCGTGATGATTACATAGTTCTCAATTAGACAGAACATGTTTGCATCACCGCATAAGTGAAGAGTGACGTAAACTTTGTAATAGTTTTTATACTGTCTCGATAGACTCTGATTTTTTAAAATGATTTTATGATGTTTTGATGATTGACACCGACACAACCTGCTCAATGCCGATCATTTATCATGTATTAGGTAGTAGTGATTAAAGGTTTTTTTACATATTAAAGGTACTTTCACTTATGGTCATAATACTTAAAGCCGTGAACGGTAAATGGGATCAAGACGGACCTTTGATGGCGGCTACATGAAAAATTAGCCTGGTGTAAACCTGGTTTAAAACGAAAAATAACAGTTCCTACCTCAATGAGTTATGACCAGTTCTTTCCGTGTTAAACCATTTGGTAAACTTTCGAATATGAATCGCTTTTTATCTTTTATTGAAATAGGTGAATTTAGATTACTACGATATGGCAAGTAAACCTACCATATGTACGTAGTATACAGAATTACTCATTCTATCCCGGGGCAAACAAAACCTTACAGTTGAATAAACAATAGGTACCAGAGAACTACTTCAGACTAAAACATTTAAAGAGCTGCCTCTGGCGGTACAAACTACGTATGTACAAAAACAGCCAATACCGTAATATCTTTGTACAAGCATGATAATGTCTTGTAAAATTACAGCATAAATCGGAAATACCTGGGTTTAGAAGGATGTGGTACATTCCTAAGCAAATAATTAGATAACCGTGGTTGCAAATCGCCTAAGACAATATGTTGCATCTACATTTTACTAGTGTGCACATTTTACTTTTAAAGTTACTGAACATTATAAAAGCATTCATAATATTCGATAACATATAAGTTATAACTACTATATCTTCATGTGCTACTGAATTTAATTTATTTAAAACCAATTGGGCGTTTGACCTCCATCTCACGTGAGCAAAAGGTTCTTATCTCGGAACTACTGAACTGTTTTGAAAAAATACTTAAAAGCCAGGTAGTTCATTTATTGGGGAAGGTCAAAGATTTTGTTTTATTAATTTGTAATTTTATTCTTAGTAAGAAAAGAGGCTAGTGGCCTAGCCACATGAGAATGGAAGAAAAAAATATCTAATTCTTTCACTACCATTATTAGGTTTCTAATTAAAATAAAAAAAAAACAAAAATGTTTTAATTAAATAGTTTTATTTTGGTACTTCAGCTCATTTAAAGTGTGGTTTGGGAAAAATTCATCTGTATAATTTCAACTTTAAGGCTTTATTTAGAGACAAATGCACTGCACCTTATAGTTGACACTTAATATCAAGAAATGTGCTCTTAAAATCAGTGAATAATCAATGAATGTTATCGGAATAGACAATTTATTATATAACAAGCAAGAGATATGAATCCGTACTTACTTAGTTATGCACCTATCAAGAATACTCAAAAAATATTAATGAGCAAAAAAAGCACGTAAAACTTTTTCTACAGTTCACAAACATCAATTGTTTGCAAAGATTCATTGGCCTAAATGCATGTATATATATTTAATAGTTGTGCCAGCGGGTCATCGACACTCTATCGAAGGCTGTGACATTAACTACAAGAGTTACAACACACGCTCGCGTAACTGCCAAGTCTGACAGCGCGCTATGGTGGCTATAAACTCTTTATCGGTTCACTAAAAAGGTTGCTTTAGCACAAGGTATTCGTGTGTATTATAACCATTTTCCACCTGTTATCATACCTCTATTTCTATTTTTTATACCACAGCTCAAGGCAGCATATAGTTACAAAACAAATCGAAGTATCATGTCCGTGTATCGGGACCCTATTAGGAATTTTTCTTGGTGACATCTCAAATGTTGTAATACCTAGCTAGAGTTATGTTTCCAAGGGCTAGCTTATGTTTCCAAGAGGAAATTATCCTTAGGTACTCGTGTTTTCTTCTGGGTACCTAAACTATCTTTACTATATTATTTTATAAAATATATATTTTTTCTATTTGTTCATATTATATTTGAAATCTGATGCTGCCTCACCGATGTAATAAATAATATATTTCATGACTATAAGTGATACTTTATCCAGATAATACGGTACGTGAAAAAAAAATTCAAAGCAATCCTTAGGAAAAACAAAAACATGAGTTAGATTGATATCTAACTCACGTTTATACAATATAAAAATAATATACAAAAATATCTGAAAGACTTCAAAACCTACAGAGTCTACAGCATTACAATTCTTACCAGCAATTTTTTGTGTACTTATGTTCAATAATGTAGTAGTATTATGTTCTGCAAATATTTGATTAAGTTGAGAGGCATACACAATTATTTTAAGCACTAATTTCCTCATACTTCAAATAAGGCTCCTGATTAATTTTAGCCGAATTAACGGAGCTCATAAATTATGTAGATAACACAAGGACAAGGTCGTTCAAGAAACACAAAATGGAAGTAAAAAAGAAAGTAATAAAAATATAAAACGTTTTATTCCCGTATCTCATTACATACATACATACATAGGTTATTTATTTCAGTCAATCAGTAAAGAAACTTTACTGTCCTGGCTGATAGAAAAAGTGTTTATTCAAACTTATTCTACTTCAATACTCTGAGTGAGCGACCGAATAAGTATCTCAAATTTGTCCCTTTCCATATTTGGATCACCACAGTGTGCAGTATAGCAGTAGAATTACAGGCATGATGTCCGCAAAAAACTCAGAAATTACTGTCAGCTCGACAAGTACAAAATAAACTAAATAAGACGTGTCTAATGTCCAATTGAATATTTTAAGATGCCTGCAAAACTTCAATAATTTAATAATATAATATTAAATTATTGCAATTTTTTATAAAATTTATTTTGTGATGGGCACACGTAAGCTGATGTAACAAAACAAGGTTTCATCACTATCGTTTTTTGGCACTTCTTTAATAAATGGATGCGAACAAAACAAAATTATAGTGTCAAAAATATGCTTTCGATCATTAATAAGAAAATAACGAATACTCGTAATATTTTACTGGCCTCAAGGTATTTAGTTGCAAGCGCCATAGAACTTAAAAAGCAATCAATTTGGTTGTGTTTGGTAACGTATACAAATTATTGTGTCTTCAATGACTAGTAAAATCTCCGTTAAACTCTCACTGTACATTACGAAACGTTTTATTGTGCATGACTGTATAAGTGTGATTTTTACTTTCAAATTTGTGTTAGGAAGATTTTTAGTGCTAACCTAGTGCTCGGGATGATTGCACATCAAGCTTTATTAGACTTTCAAAGTTGGGGTTCAGATATTTATCTTTTTTTATGCCAATTCTAAATCGATATTAACTCTGTGTGATCGATGCAGAGTTTATGATTCAATGTAATTTTTTTTTTATGTATGTATTTGTTTGTACACCTTGTGGTGTAAATGGTATTAGGCAATAAATGTTATGAGAGTATATATATATATATATATATATATATATATATATATATATATATATATACAGGTATACAGGGTGGTATTTGAGAAGGGCGGTGATGGCCAAGTCCGAAACCACGAGAGTTAGGGAAAAGTCGTGAAAGGAGTCATGCCCTCAATTTATAGTAAAACAATAACTGCATATTTATTTTTTTCAAAAATCTTTTACTTTTGACTAAAATTATATTTTTATAATTTAATTTTTTTTTATTTTTTTCATTTTTTTTATTTAAAGATTAATTATAAAAGTATAAAAAGTTTGAATAAATAAAAAAAACTACTCCTTGGAAGAGGAGGTAGAACTATTTTTAATGGTGATAAATATATAATTAATTCATAGGCAAGTTTCGTAGGTGGCGCGATTGTGCGAAGTCCGTAGGCAATCTCATTATTGTTGACAGTTCCGACCAAATCATCAAAGTGGTAAGAGGGAGTTGGGCTCGAGCCATGAATTCCGTATGCAAGTTAATAGTACGATATTTTATCCTTAGAAAATATTTAAAAGTCAATTCATTATATTTCGAGGAACCTACTGCTGAAGAAAGAAATCAAAGGAATTTAACACGCAAATGTCGTGCCGCCGCCGATTCGGTCTTTAGAGATCTCCAAGTGAAAAAATTATCAAAACTACTATTTAACCAAAGATTGGTTTATGTTTACAAAATCTTCTAATTGACAATTATATAAATTCATACGCATTTCTCAATTCGTTTTTCATAGTTTATAAAATACATTACTTTAAATCCAAAATAGCAAAGAAACTATTACGTCAACCATAATTGTTTACAAATTCACTGTTAATGCTCAAGTAAAGAAGTTTATTAATCACTTAAATAAAAAAAATATTAGCAAAAAATAAAGAAATCAAAAAGAGCAATATTATTCACAATGAAACGAAATGAAATATTGAAATGAAATATTAATAAATATACAGGTGTCATCACTAAAGAGTGTCGGTGGTGCAATGGTTAAGGCGCGGTCGATTCCCAGTGACTGCTAAATGTACCAAGAGCTTTTACAACTTAAGTTCATAAAGCCGACTGCTGTAATGGTGAAGGAGAATGCGTTAGGAAACCCACATACGTCAAAAATTATTTCGAAGGTACGTACAAAGTCTGCCAACCGTAGGAGTCAACCGACTATAAATTGCCTGAAACCACCCCGTTAGTTGAGAGAGGGTGATTTCCCTGCAGTGGGATGATTATTAGGTCATTACATATGAAATTGGCGTTTTGTAAGGGAGGAACATAAAGTCATTTCTTTTTAAATATAATATATTTATTTAATCAAAGTATGTACTATTGCTATCTACGCACTTTTGCCATGTGTTCGGTAGTTCATTGATCCTTTACTAAAAAAACCATACACACGGGAATCAATAAAATCTTTGAAGGCGCTTTGGACTGCCCCATCGGAGTTAAATTTTTTCCCTTGCAATGTTCTCGAAATTTCGAAAAAAATTGTAATCTGTTGGACCAAGGTCCGGGGAGTACTGTGGATGTCTTAGACATTCCGATTGAAGCTCTTCTAATTTGGTAGCCATCTGTTGTGCAGTGTGTGGTCTAGCGTTGTCCTAAAGCAGCAGTGGCCTAGAGCTATTGACCAGCCTCGGTTGTTTAGAAGCTAGCTTTTCCATCATGGTATGCAGTTGCTGATAATAGACATCTGGCATAATCATCTGGCCAGGTTTAAGAAAGATGTAGTAAACGACACCGGCACTAGTCCACCAAACGCTCACAAGTAACTATTTCGAGTCAATTTTCGCTTTGGGCAGGATTTGGCTGATTCGCCAGGGTTCAACCATTGCGATGAGCGTTTCTGATCGTACAGGATCCACTTCATCACAGGTAATGATTCTATTTAAAATCCTTTCATTATTGTGCCGGTTGAGTAATGTAACGCAGCAGTCGACGCGCGTGTGTCGGTTTGTTGCACTCAATTCATGAGGTACCCAACTCTCAAGCTTTTTCACCTTCCCAATTTGCTTCAAGTGGGTTTAAAACAGTTTTGTCACTAACACCGCAGCCTTGAGCTAACTAGGACGTGGTTTGCGAAGGATCCGCTTCCACAATAGCCTTCAATTCTTCATTATCAACTTTGGTCTCCGGCCTTCCACGGGGCTTGTTCTGCAGGTCAAAATTTTCAGAACGAAAACGTGGAAATCAAAAACGCACTGTGTTTTCTTTTGCGACACCGCCGTCATACACAACATTAATACTTCGAGCCGTTTCTGCAGCACTGGTGCCACGCTGGAACTCGTACTCGTAAATAACGCGATATTTTAAGTTTTCCATTTTGTAAACTAAGTGACGCAAATAAAAAACCAAAAGAAGACAAAACCAATGAATTACGGTTTTCGAAACACAAATGCGTTAGTCAATAGGTGTATAAGTTTGAAATTGGAATTCTTAACCAAAGAGGAGATAATACAGATCAAAGTGGCCAGTACGACAAAACGCCCATTTTATATTAAGGCTGCCATGATGATGATAATCATTACCAATCCATTTATTATACAATGGCTTTTATGACTGAACTTGATTAGATATTGGAATAATGAAATTCGATTTCTTAACTGACGCTAATATTTTATGTAAACACACTTTTATTTTCTGCTAGTGCAGATAACGCGCAATCTAGATGCAGGTGAGGTGTAACGACAGGGATTTGAGAGCGTGGGCGGTGCTTCCCTTCTACACCTAGGGTTTTGACTGCTTTCAGATCGCGCGCGATTCTTTACGACCCGGCATAAAGATGACCACGTGAGAAAGAAATGCCTAAACTAATTCCTTCTGCTTTCAGTGTTTAGCTTTGAGACTTATTGATGGTCATTGTAAATGCAAACTTTATGGTAAATCGTTGTCTCTTAAATTTAAAAAGCAAATTATTTGGAATCCTTTAGCTGTTCCGGTAGTGGTTTATATAATAGATATGCCTTCCTAGGTCTGTGTTAAGAAAATATTAAATGAATGCAGCCAAAAAATGTTAGTGTATCTATATATATACAATAATTAAATTGTGATAGAAACTGTATTCCTCGTGACAATATAAATAGTTAGAAAGAAAACAAAACCTAGATATTAAAGCTAACAAAAAATAAAAATAATTTAAGTTCACTCTCTGACACAAACTAGTTTAATTTGAAAACTACTAAATTTAAACTAAGTATTTCTCGTAATCAGCCGGCACTAGAGATGGGCAATGTGTTTCTGCCCGGCAGTTTCCGGGCATTTTGGGAATAAATCCCGATAACTGGGCAAAAAAATATTGACTATTATAACAGTTTATAGTCAATTAACGAGCGTAAAACCTCGTTTAGGTGAATGGACTGTTTAGCACAGTGGTAGAGCTTAAATAAAAAAAATAAAAAGAGGAAACTGTCAGGTTTCAGCGCCACCGTTGCCGTGCGCCTGATTGGTCGACGTTATGTTAAGATAAGAGCAGGTAGACGATTTATTCGTAAATTGTAAAGATAGTAAAAAAGAAAAACATACAACGATATAGTGTTTAAACTAGTTTCTCAGAATAACACACATGTGTGCCGAACATCTAGTGTTCCATGGATTAAAATTAGTCCAAGGCTTAAGAAATACAACAAACATGTTTTATTTACAAATTTATTTATTATTTTAATTTTTGTTATTTCTCAATTCCAAACGAATATCGTCTGTAAAAAAAAATATTTTGTTGAAAAAATAGATGCCCAGATAAATGCCCAAGGGAAGAAATTTACAGGCACTAATTGGGAATATTCCCAACTTGCCTTAAATGCATGGGCATTTGCCCATCTCTAGCCGGCACGTAATTCCAGTTAACAAAGCAAAGTTGTTATTTTTTAACATTGTCCAATAAAGTATTTTTTTTGTTTTGTAAAAATAAATATTAACGCAAGTAAAACCAAAACACCACAAAAATAAGTAAACAAATCTTATTTAGGACTTAAATCGAAGCTTATAGAACGCAGATATAAAAGTTGACATAATCAAGAAAGTATCAAATCAAATCAAATCAAATCAATTTATTTGCACAAGTATTCTTAAAAACGTAAACTAATGAACGCGAACTTACCATATTTTTCGTTACTTTAAAGAAATAAACTAAGGAAAGGAACTAATATGATTACATCGCCAAGAAAGCATTACTTTTTATACATTTAGCAAAAGACCATAATAAAACTAAAATAAAACCAAAATCGATACCAAAATACAAATCAAATGAATTTATTTGAGGAGTTATACCTTTTAATGTACCTATACTTGCTAAATTTCTCAATTAGGATTCAGATATTGAATAGATTAAACTAAAGAAATTCTAAATCTAAATTCTCTCAAACAACAATTTTTGAACAGTAAAAAATGAACAATTGAGCAATGAACCATAGTACATTTGAATTAATGATGTTTGAACAATGAAAAACGTATGCACATTGAACAATAAAACATATAAATGAACAATTAACTACAATGTTCTCTTTGTAAATTTCATATATCCTGGATTAACTCCCGATCCCGTTTAAATTTGAAAGATAGCCTACATGTTATTTCATGTAATATTCTATTCATAAGTCAAAAGTTATTTAAATCCGTTCAGCCGTTTTTGCGTGGTTAAGTAAAAAACATCCAAGCATACAAACTTTCACATTTATAATATTAATAGGATCTAGAAACAGGCGTTTTGAGAAAAACAAAGCCACCTGACTTGTCAGCAGCCGCCTGCTGGCGATTGTAGCTAAAGACACCAAAACCGGCGAATATTATTATATATTAAGTATTTAATTAACTAAACCAGTAGTAACCATTCCGTTTCAATGAAAAAAAAAGAAATATTTTGAAATTTTAATTTACAAATTCAGCTTTAATCTAAAATTTAAGCACTAACGCCCTCTAACCGACCGTGGCGATTAATATGGTAATACCTACTTTTATTTATTGGACTAGTTTTTTCGCTCCTCTATGTATAATTTAATCAACACATTTTATTGATATGCGATAAATTTTACTACCTGGTACAATGGTCTATATACATTATTAAATAGGCTTTATTGGATATTACTACGTGAACACTATAACTAAGATTTTAAAATGATAATATTTCGGAAATTTATGGCTTCTTATGTTTTGTCAAATAATTTCTGGGTTACAAAAAAATAATAACTATACGAATAAAAAATAAAGAGTACATATTGATTCAAATTTGTTGAATAATTTACATTAAAATGATATTGTTTTTTTTATATAACTAATATATTTTTCAGATTGAATTCTTACATAATTGCTCTTTTGGAAACTTTATTTTTAAGTATTCTAAGGGTCATTCTTATACAAGCTAAACTTCAAACGACTTTGCTTAAAATACACAATTTTTCAGTATGTACTATGATGAAAAAGAGTAGTTTAAATTAAAGATAGTAAATTTTGAATTTGATTTATTGCTTATACTTAGGCCGGCCCTTAACGATCGATTAAATTGCACAAAATTACGAATTGTTCAATGTTTTTGACCGTTTAGGGTTAGTTAGTAGCAAGTTTAATTTTTGTTGCACCATTTTATTTAATTTTTTTATATATTTGTATATTTTTGCCTTGCCCAGGTTTATTGCGTGATAATATTGATCGTTTGATCTCAAGGGGTAGTTCAATTATATTGCGCCATAAAAATATTGAGCAAAGTTATTGTAGGTCTAGGGCCGGCTTTAGGTGACAATTTCCCTGAAGGAGTAAATATGTATACAGTTAAAGCGCTTTAAAAAAATATAAGCACTTAGAAGTAGATATTGAAATAAGACAACCTCTTTATAAATGTACCTTTAGGTGTAGATACATAACCACCACCTGTCTCCACAACACTGAAAGCAGAAGGTGTGTAGGCAGAGCAGCACGTCCCAAACGCACAGAATATTTTATTATTTGCTTAGTAAACCCATATGCCTACCGGTTTTCAAGAGTGGGTGGCTTCCGTCCACTTTTTGTATGATAATTTAGTAACAAGCTTACCTAGTGGCCTCGATTTTATTAGGATTTACTTTGTTTAAGACTTGCAAAACTTTTATTGTGTACTCGTATGGTATGTTCTGAAAAATGGTATTTAGAACAAATATATTTTACGAAAGTATAGTCACAAATACATATACCTTATCAATTTATGGAAATGTAATCATAAAAACATGTATCAGGCAGGGTATTCCAATCTTCTATAAATCTACTCGTTAACTTCCTTACAATGTTAAAAATCAATAGCAAACTAAAATACTTAACTTGATAAAAGGCGATACAGTTTTTAAGTATAAAACGAGTAAGCTCAAAACAGGTTACTTAGACAAGATAAAATTAATCCTCGGCTAAAAATAAAAGTCCGAGGCAACCTTGGAGGAACAGAGCGGTTTGGTTCCGGGTTCGGTTCCCGCCCAAAAACCGGTTCCTTTTCCCTTAAGCAGTGCAATTTGTGCACTCGTACGCATACAGCGCATTACTCCGGCGATGTATTAACGAGAAACACAGGGCCTACTGACTTGAATCTTGTTATGGTTATACTGGTACCTACATTGTATTCATTTAAACGGAGCAGCCGAGTTCTTTCCTAGAGTGAGACTGCTTACCTCGCCGTTTGACTGTTATTTTAACATGCGATGTAATTAACGAACTTGATGACTAAAATAACACTCAAGCTTTAGAAATGTCGTCAAGGAAAGCAAGCATACCAAAAAGAAATCTAGATAAAAATAAAATTAATGTGTAAAGGGGTTGGATTAAAACATAAATCCACAAACATTTAAAAAAATACGTTCTTTTTGGATGAGGAGTATGTTTTTACAAATAATTGTACAATACGATATTATATTTGTAATTTCATGAGGAATATTGTTAGCTTTAAAATGAGCTCACTTTGATTTCACGTAGGCCTCAAACAATAATAAATATTTAATTAATTTCAACATGTGCCGAACATAAAATATTAAAATGCCTGTTATTCAGAGAGGTGAGGGCTGCGAACGTATATTACGAATGTGTTTTGGCGATGAAATTCAACGTAGTATCTGCTGATAAAATTTCTTTGCCTACTTCTGGAACACATTGAATAAGCCGTAATGATTTTTAATTCTTTCATTAACGATGTAACCTACTTTTATTTTATTTTTTTTACTTTTATTATTAAACTGATCGACAGCTATGAACATTACTCCATAACGTCTACACATTTAAAAATTTAAAAATCGTTACCGAAAAACCAGCTATATTTAATTTAATTTAAAAGTATAATGTAAGAGTAGAAAGAAATAAAAAGCATCATAATAGGTATTTCAGAAATGAGCAGAGATATAGAAAGGACATTGACACAACTGTGATGTTGCTAGAGTGGCAACGTTAATCTCCCGCTAGATCCCGGCGTCGCGTGTCGCACTATTGTACATCAAACGTGACAGGCGGGAGCGACTGCGCGTTTTTACGTGAGTTGAAGTTACTTGTTAGGGTGTTACCACACCAAATATGAAGGTATGAAAAATAAATATGATTCAAGTAAACTACACATACAGGAGTTTGAGGGTGTTCGTCGTTTAGATACTTGGGGGGAAGGAGACTTGTCGAGCTAACAGATGCTAACAGGTAAGAATAATTTTGTATAGACATTAAGAGACATTGTACATTTATTTGGAAAAATTAAACCTGTGAAGTTTCTTGCCAGTTCTTCGTCACGAAGGTTTCTCCGAACTGGTGGTCGAACTGGTGAACTGGTGGTCCGAACTGGTGAACTGGTGGAACTGGTGGAATGCTTTATTTGACGTCAATAAGAACAAGTAATTGTCAATGTTGGGAAATAAATATTTGAATTTGGATAGAAGAGCTTTTATAAGAATTTCACAAAAATATATTGGTTCCCTTTTTGCTTATCAGGTAGGATTTATAAGCAATTTTGAATGTGGACTTACAACTCATATCAAAGTCAGTGGAATATTATTCCAACCTTTTTTGGTTACCTATTAGAGATATTGTCTCGGAACTGATTTATGGTTCTTATGGCTAAGAAGAGGCGTTTATACCACTGCGCATATGATATCTGCAAGTGAACTCACTATCTTTTCTCCAGCGTAGTTTATTGTGCAAATAACCAGGGCCACGGTCCCTGGTGTGAACAATGTCAACGAGTAGCTAGGCAAGTTATAGGTCTTCTCGGAAATTTATTTTAAGAAGACTGGACTCATCGTAAATGAGAAAAAATAAAATTCCAAAAGCAGACTGAAAAAATTTATAGTAATATTTTTGTTAGTAATTTATATGATTGCCAAGTGTGTTTTTACATTATGCCGACGACACATGAAGTGCAATATTCTCAACACACGCGATTGTGTATTCCGCTCTGCTTCAATGGAATCGCGACCCAAGCTGGAGCGAGTACAGTAAGTATAACTTGGAAAACTAAAGAAAAGGATTAAACCTGGCGTTCCTACTAACCTCCCTTACAAAATATCACTGTTTTTTATAGAGCGTGCCTTTAATGACATACAAAAAAAACATGGAACAGAAAAAACGGTAAAACTATTTTTTTTTATTGATTACTTACTAATTTTACTGGTTACTTTTGCACTTTCCTTTTTTGTGACATTTTTTTCAGTTATCTGTGGTTTTATCCTATAAAAAGCGCGTATGACACTTATGTGATACTATGGCAGTTTAATTTACCAAGAAAAACAAATGCTCCTGTCGAACCAAGTTAGCCTTAGCCAAGTTATTAATAATATAATTGACGCAACAAGATTACTACAGCGCCACCATTGACATCATGTAACAACAATGAGCGCCACCAACTTTTTTGTTTTGTAGCATAAACTGGAACCAAAGCATTTGTTACGTTACTAAATGTCAAACTTCATTTACGCATAGAAGGCAGCGCCACTCTTTCCTTAACAAATAAGTTGGTCGAACTGTACTTACCTTTATAATTCACACACATTTTGACGTATTTTTTCTTACTTTCACTGGATGGAAACTGTAAAATTTAGTATTTTATTTCTCCTGCCATAAGAGTATAATATATCGCCTGCACCTCGAAGTTACAACAGTATTCATATGGCAACAAAAACCATAATAATTAGAGCTTTTATCTTTTAAGCTTTTAGAACATTTTGCTCAATGAAAAACAAATATTGTAAGAGTCAAAATTAAGAGATTTTACTTAGACTTACGAATTATGCAGTATTTTGCAAATATTTTATTTTCACCTTTCACAATTGGGTGTTTGACAAAAATAAATTAATAACATTTTTAAAAAGTTTATAACAGTACAGAAATATTGCAGAAGTAACAGTATGTTTACAATTAATAGTTTTTTAGATACAGAGATTTGTTTGAGGAGCTGCTGCGTGTCGTCGAAGAACGTTTCATACAAAGTTATACCGAGTTGTGACTTCACAGCGTGTAAATTATACAAAAAATTGTATGTACCTTTGTACAAAATATATAATAGCTACGAGACAGAGCGTTTACATGCATACTGTCATAATAAAAATTGTTGTATTGTCAGTTATAAGTTGTTTGCTTTTTTTTAAGTATGTATCCATACAATTTCGGTAATTAATCCAAACTTTATTTTTTAAAACAATTTTTGAGTCAAAATAACTTATATTTTCTAAATAAATGATAAAAACTCGAAATCGTGAAGGGAAAATGTTATTGTTGAAGTTTTATAAAGTATGGCTCTACCACTAGTTCAGAAGATACTAAATTATGTTTCTTACTACATCGACACTTTTCATACGAACAAGTATTCAATAAATGCGCAAATTGATTTACTCATACACACACATTTTAAAGGTATGTTAGAAAAATTTCATCTAGTAATTATGCAAAGCAATCAGAAACAATCTCATTAACTATGCAGTGCAAAATCTAAAGATAATAATTATTTTTTATTATATCAATATAGATAAACTCGATTGAAGTTCGTCCTTGGAGTCCTACTAAACTAGTTTATCAAAGACTGAAACTTGCCAATAGCCAAATTGTTAAAAACAAAAAATTGGATTTTCCAAAATATGTTAATAGGATAAAATAATAAACCTTCGATTGCTAAAATAATTTATTGATTTTCAGCATTTTCTATAATGAATTAAATAGGTAATGATTAAGGCAATGTGGCATTTATTTGATGCAACTAGAGTACGACGATAAATTACATTATTTACTTCATAAAGCGAAAGCGTTCTCTGAAATTAATAAGAATCGGCGGTTTCACCTATCACAATTTCTTTGGAATATTACCTCTTCTCTCTGTTATTAATTATTTAGCAGCAGCGCTATTATCGTTCCGTTCGTCTGAGGTCTCGCCTTCGTTTGAGACACCGTCACTTTCAATCACTGCAGATGCAGCGTCCTTCGTATTAGTTTTTTGAGCTTCATCATCAATCGTTTTATTCGTTGTGTTGTCATGCACATTTTTATCATCACCAGAATAGGAGTTTTCAAAACATTTTGTTACAGTATTTTCCATTTTTGGTACTTCGATAGATATAACTTCGTTTTCAGACTCTTTAGATGACTCCGGCACCTTATTCTCTTCGAGAGGCCTAAATATTTCTTGAAGTGATGAAACTTTCTTCTCTGTTGGAATTATTCTATTTAAATATATTAATATATCGGACAGCGACACAATACCAACTAGTTTATCTTCCTTATTAACTAACAGTAATCGATGACTCTCAGTTCTAACAATAACTTCTAAGGCCTCGTACAAAGTAATACTTGATCGACATTTTTGTAATTTTTCTTCCCAGTCTTTTTTTTTATGTCGAACTTCTCCAATAGTTAACAATAAGTTTGAGTACAATTTTTCACTGACCAAATTCAACACTTCATATTTAGCATAAACATCAATCAATATCCCATTATCATCTAACACAGGAAGAGCAGATATATCTTTCTCTAACAACATCTGAAATGATGTTTTTATTGTAGTGCTGTCTGTTACTGACGAAATGTCATCATACGTTCCGATTTTCAAATCTACCAAGTTCTTATGAAAAAATGTTAGTTCAGGAAATTCATTTAAGTATACGAACAAAAACCTTAAGATTCGCTTGTGGGATAAAATGTATAAAACATCTCCTGTAATAGGATCAATCATCAAAAGTCGATGAATTCTATTTTTCTGTAGTAGGTTTATGGCATCATGTAATGATTGATCAGGTCCGACGACGCAAAGTGGTTTTCGCGTTGTTCTTAAAAGCTTTCGCCAATTCTGTAAAGTATGCTTTTCCAAATCTGCTATTGACAGCTTCTCGTTATCGATTTGCAGCAAAATCCTTATAAAATCGGTCACAGTAATCATCCCAACTAATAGTTTTCTATCTGCATCCCAAAGCGGTGCCGATCTGATGCCATGTGAAATAAGTGTAGGAAATGTTTTTCTTACCAAGAAATGAGTGTCAAATATTATAACTTTCGCAGATTTTGGCAAAATTTCATAGCACTTATGATACTTGAAGAAATTTAATAATAGCCTCGTTTTGTCACGGCCACCTATTGAAATTTGAACTATGGATAAATATGGATCATATTTGGGAAGGCCCCTTATTTCTCTAAATAATTGTTTAGCTTGTGTAGGATCTAATGACGCATATGAGTTCTTATGATAGGTAGGCGACGTCGTTTCAATAGAAGACCGTCTAATTTGCTTTGAACTTTTCTTTTTAACTGGATCTGCAGTTGTCTGGTTAGGTTCAACGTGCGGTTTCATTCTAAAAATGTCCATGACCCTTGTTATTGGACTATATTTTCTGGACGAAGCTCCAGTTACTGTGTGATAGTATTTCTTATGTGAATCTTTGGAATCTTCCTCTTTATATGCCTCTTTGGATGCTTCTTTGGAAGGTTCAGGGGCATCTATCGATTTTTGGTTTGAGCCTAATGTGGCTTTTACATTTTGCATAAGAGATTGGTGTTTTTTAGCATCACTCTTTCTTCGTATCCTAAAAATATCGAAAATAGATGATCTAGGACTAGAAGAAGTGCCATGGAAAGTTTCATAGCCCTTTTCAGAAGATTGCTCTCGTTCTGCACTTGACGCCCTTGATGACGCAGGCCTGTCTTTAAATATTGAACGCACATTTGGTCGCTGTGACTCAACTCCTCGAGTACCAAAATGTACAGTGTGTACATTGCTTTCTGCTTGGCTAGTAGAAGGTGCGTCTTTTTCATCCGATGTGGATAAAGTTGTAACCACAAACTTCTTTTTCTCACCAACAACTGTTTGATTTTCCTTTTGTGTTTCGGATTGAGTCCTTTTCTTTTTATTGTGCTTGTGTTTCGGTTTCCCGAGTTTGTTTGGTGATTCAGAAGTAGCACCTTCATTTTCTAAAATAGGATCCATAATACTAAACGATTTGCTATAATATATACAATTTTATACCTTTGTTAAGAACCATAGTCCTGGGGAAGACTTTGCATCTGAAAAGAAAAATAAACAATGTCAAAGATCATACTTATGTTGTATAAACTTAGCATAAGATATACAAATACGGTAAGAATGAGTTGTAAAATTTCATAAATACTCAGCATAAAACTATTCGGAAGCAATAGGTATATTTTATTTGTAACAAATATTCATAATATAATGAAATAACTTATGTATATGACATACAAACAAAGTAGGTCACTTATTAATTAAAGCTATTTCTTTATGCTTATTTCTTGTATCTAAAACAATGAAGATAATATAGTTATCGGTAGATGTTCAGTTGTCAAAAGCTTTGGATCCAGCCTTAACAATTTGCAAAAGAAAAAAATTAAATTTATTATCTAAAACAAAATTTTTCCGTGAAATTAAAAAGTAAATCATCATAACATATCGAAGAACTTCGCTATCCTTAGAATAAACAATATTTTCATGAGTTAAAATCATTAAAACCTTTTCATTGCAGATCCTTTGCAGAACTACTCAGTTGCTTAGCAACGCAATGCACCAACATTTGTTTATATGCGTCAAATTGCAGCAAGGTCCTTTTTATATAGGTACGCAACAATTTTATCAAACTTATACAAACATTAAAAGAGTCACAATCTGCACAAATAACACAGTTCGTATTACTTGAATATTTTTTTAGCTTTGCGCTCGAGGTTCGTTGAGAATCAATACTTGAAACACTTATTTTAACCTATGAGTTCACAATTTTTGACGCGTTATTTTAATGGTATCGTACCTGATTTTGGGGCGAACTTCATATTTATAGACAATAAGAGACGTTTGTCTCTCCGTTTGATGCTTCGGGGAATTATTTCTGGTTTGGAATATTAATATAATAACGTGTTTTTTTCCACGACCGTGGTTATGGCTGCCATATTGGCAGAATAATGGCGCCGGTAAGAAAGCGACCTCTATTTGAGGCGAGGGGAAACCATGCGGGAACGTACGCCCCTTGGGCACAAGGGTTATTCCGTTATTGTTGTCAATGAGTTTTTGGTACTAAAGTAGAGATGTCAGGGTAACACGTGTATATTATTTTACCCTCGGTTATTATAATTCTTGTGAAAAAAGAACACAGTACCTACCAAAATGTTTAAAGGCCACCCTGTATAACGCATTTATGAAACTTCGAACAATACACGCCTACTATATCAGTTATTCCGAATAATAAACCATCTGACGTATAACTTTTATGACCTTAAATAATGATATTGCATGAACGCATATTTACCTAGGTTGAAATGCATGATCGCGGCTTTTAATAATATTTATCCTGTTTTCGACTCTTATAAACTGTTATAGGGTTACTTTTTCAAATAACTTAGTTCAGTTCCTATAATCATTACTATATATACAAGCATTGAATAGTCAAGTATATTTGGTTACGTCAATAATTGAAGTGACTACGAAATAAATCAATATTTTCATGTAATCCGTGGTACTACTTGAATTTATTCGAGAGTAATTCAGCCATTATGCAGTTGATTACTGTGCTCAAGTTTACAATAAACACAAATTCAAAAACCCTGGCTGGCAGGACTAAAAACTGTATAAATTTGTATCGGCTGAAACGATTTCCTTCTAACAAAATACCGTCATACTGCTCGGTCCATTCGTTCGTATAAGAGATACGATGCCACAGACCCACAGATACACGTGGTACACTCATAACACCCTTATTTTTGCGTCGGGGGTTGAAAATATTCTATGCTTAGATTTGTTCCATGAAGGATATCTATCATATTATATTAATTTATTTATTTATTTATTAATTTATATATTAATTTGTACAAAAATAATAAAATGTTTGATTGAGTAAAATTAGCAAATAATATAGTATTGTCACAATAATAACCATATCTAAGACAATATATTTTAAAAACTTACAAGAATTCAATAACAAATTAACAATAATTAGGTACAATTATGAACTAAAATCTAAACATATTTTTTAGAGCATGATGTTTTATTACCTTTAGCCATTATTGACCTACGCTTTATATCCAATTTAAAATTTAGCAAAGGAACACACGAAACATCTGAAAGTAAACCAGTATGACCATTGACATACTTAATTGTTGGTGTTTAATATTGACTATTAAAATATACTATTATTTAATATTATATTTGAATAGTCTCGTTTAAAGATGTGTTAGGGGCCGTATAACGTAGTTCCTTGCCTTTAAGCGAAATACCACCTAAACGCGGTTGTTATGGCGTTCAAAATAGGAAGAACAGTATTACCATGTAGACCTTTACAAAAGTGTATCTTGCGGACTTGCGCCAATCTGAATTAAAAATGTAATCTTACCCGGGTAAAAATATCTCTGTATGACTCTTTCATTCCCAAATAGGTGGATAAATTGACAGTGATAGAGAAACATTTTAACTGGCTAACCAGCTAACTCCGAGTTAAATTGTTACCTCCGGTTGGCGCAAGTCGGCCTAAGTACTACAACCTAATACAAAATAGTATAAAAAGTTATACACAACATTTTATTATTTGTGTTTTGCAAATTATAGGCATCACTTTCTAATGGTTACCAAACATTTGAACGTTATCAGATGTTACGATGGTTAAAGAATTACTTACTCAGTGAATAACTGCCTACTTACAAATACAATCAATACTAACTTTCAGAGTCTGCACAATAAAATAATTTATCAGACACCTACAATAAGCTTATTGTCTCGTGTATAGCCGATGTTACGTACGTAAGTAAGCTCGCTAGAATTAGAACCGATTTCGTCAAAACTAAGATCGCATGCGCGGCAAACGATGACGTACTGGTACGTCACGAATCCGTGACGTCATCGTTGTTATTCAATGGTAACTATGACGTAGTCAACGGGGGAGAGGAGGGTAGCGCGATCGATAGCTCTCTTCATAATTAATACTCGCTCAGTTCAGTGACGCTCAAGTAACGAGGCATGGGTGGATTAAAGTGTTACGAATATACACGGGTCGTCACCTCATGTGTGACAAATATGATCATACCTGTGTATTCGCGACACATCGTTGGGTCGCTTGGGTCACTCGATCCATAAACTATAACTTGACATTCAACAAATCATACGTTTTTTATTATTCTCCATGTGATAAACGATACTGTTATTTATAGGGTCACAAGGTGGGTCACTTATTTCGGCTGTCTTAACTAGACAGAGCTATTCGTAGCTATTTTGTTCGTGAAAAGGACCTTTATTATAAGTATACTTAGATATTATTGAAAAGATATCGTTTTTATAAAATTATACAATATATAACATAAATCATAACTCTTTTTTATTTATTCAGTTTACTTTACTTTACGAAAATTGTAACATATAATGTTCAAATGAAAAGAAAAAAACAACCGCAAAAACAATCGCATTAAAATTTTGTAACACTTACAATATTGTTTGCGTGTATTTTCGTTTACTCGCTATCAGAAGGCTACCGTTGGCAATCACCTTAATATTCTTCATAATTCTTTTGCATTATATTCAATATTTTATGAGTTGCAATATAAGTTTTCTGGTAATAAAAAATTGTATAATATGGCGATATGAATTTGTTCCTGTTTACTTACTAGCGGTTATGAAAAGTACCTGACACAATTGATCCGTTGTGACCTTGCACTCATTAGCAAAACAAACAAGAATTAATACGTTTGAAACAATGCGACTCTCCTATCTGTTTTGTCTTTGTTTTTCGAAATGTGTTGCTAATTCTATACTGAGCAATATTACTTGTACTTTTAACTTTGGAAAATCGAAAACAAATCCAGAGAACATGTGCGATTATCTAAGCGAAGTCTGCAACACAAACGAGTTTTCCGACGGTGTGATGATATTGTCTAGTGGATTTCACTTCGATCATATTGGTTTTATCAATGGACTCGTTACACACTTGACCCTTGTCACTGTCGAACAAAAAGTGGTGTAAACCTCAGTAATGTTTTTCAAGCAATTGTAATGAAGGGTGCCTATCTTGACTGTATGATGATATCATAAGCTCAAATTGACAGATGATGAGAATAACACGTTGTAAACAATTACAAACAGTATAAGAAAATAAATTATATACAAGACGTAGTTCGTTCCCAGATTTTTTCTGAGTTACCAATCAGCAAGACATTGCATGATATTATCATTTTTTTTTGCAATGCATATACTATGTAAAGACACCAGAGCTGTAATTATCATGCAACAATACCTGGTAACCTTGAGATGAAAAGATGCAAAGTAGGTACATTACTTCAACGATTACACATTGAGACGCGCTACCTTCTTTCAACTAACGTTATTATCGTAAGAACCAACATTGAATGCGCAAGAAATATTCAGATTAAAGTTAACAGGTAAAATAAATAATGTTTTCAAAAAAATTGCTCAACCAAACATGCCATAACGGTATGACAAAAGATACATGAAGCAAAAAGATAATTGTGACATTCAAAACTGTTACTAATTCGGTAACGAATTTAGCTACTTTTGATGTTTACCTACAAAAAAGTACCTATATCGAGAAAACAATCTTTTTCACTTGAAACTGTACATCCATTGCGGATCGTTTATTAAAATTGGTAATTAACGTACCTATCTAAGATGATTAATGTGACTGCAATACTTCATTGATGGGATCTACTGATAAAATCACGTCCTGTGTTAAATCAGAGCTAATCCTAAGATCTCTTGTTGGATAATAAATGGATGACTTGAACCGATAAGATAACTAAGAGTATGATCACTGAATACTCCTGAAGTAGATATCTTTTGAAGTAGGTAGTCCGTCTGGATATTTGCTTGAGCACATATTTAAAAAATGATTGCGAATGTAAACATGTGTTTAAATAACAGTTTGACGCAAAATGTTTTCTTCCGTAAAGGCAAATCGTATTTTATTTTTAGTATTTGCTACTGTAGGTACTTATACCATAGACTACCTTAATAATGCTAAGCTAATGTTTTTCTATTCAAAACTGATATGTTAGTAAGTAAATTTAGCTGGTTATTCACAGATAATATTAAGTCGTCACTTCCTGCTAATAATGTATAAAACAGTTTTGAAGTCATATCTTAATCACAGCTTATCATAGAATTAGTAATAAACTGATAATTGTTTTACAGAAATTGACCAAAGCGCATCAAACTTACCTACGTAGTTTTATTAGAAGAAAAACAGCCCAAATCAAAATTTCATAATTCCTATATTTAGGATCTACTCGACTAGTTAGTTGTTGCCAGTAACGAAAAACAACAATATGATTGTTACAAGATAAGTATTACTGTGGTTTTTGGTTGAGTGCCAATTATTTTGTCGATGGCCACTGTATGAAAGGACCTTGCTTACCTTAGTAATAATTACAAATGATTTTTTATCTAACTGTGCGTTAACTCTGACAACCATGCACAAATAACCATCCAGGCATGATACGAGCAATGTTTACATGTTATAAATAAGTTTCCAATCTTATTCAGTACAGATTTCACAACAAATACCGCTAGTTTTGATGGAAGTTTACGGAAAATTATCACATAACCTCTAAATCTACAGCACAGTTTGCGTGCATGACTTAACTAATCCATAATAAAAATAAGTGATAATACATTCGTCTACTTACAGATATCATACCGTTGAACCGTCTCTGCGCTGTCTATTTATGAACACTGCACTCACACACACACTCGCAGTACGCATAATGCACCAAATACCAGCTACGCGGGCGTCCTGTACGTGTTGGATCCAAATAGTGTGGATTCCCGTATTACTGGTTCTTACGAATGTTATATATCGTAGGCACTGTAGTAGAAAATATTGATGAAGCAGCTCCTTTGTTAGCAGAGGCCGCCATGCCCAATTAGTTTAATTTACAAACGCAGAACACCGAGTTCGTATAACACGCTGACGGATCGAAGTAAACGAGTCGCGTTCGTAATATTATTATTAGTGCGCGCTGCGGCCGTGCGCGGCGCTGCTGCTGCCGGGCGGCGAGATACGCGCGCACGCACACCTGCAACGCGCACCCTCATACACAAACCACACAAGTGAGATACATTCATATGACGCGCGGTTGCGCATGTCCATGATAGTGTTATCTAAATCAAATTTATGCCATGGAAAATTGATAGATAAGGCATTGGTTATAAAAAATTACAATTTGGTTAATCGTAGTCAATTTTACGTTCTATCTGGAGTACGTTAGTATCGGAGTACGTTAGTATTGGAGTACGAGAGTATCTAAATCAAATTTATGCCATTGAAAAGTTGATAGATAAGGCATTGGTTATAAAAAGTTACAATTCGGTTAATCCTACTCAATTTTAAGTTCTGTCTGGAGTAGGTACGTTAGTTTTGTAAAATAGGTAAGGTAGATACATAATATAGCCATCGCTTCTTATGAATTTCATACAGTCCTTAAGCTTTCAAAGCTTAGGTAACCATTGTAGGCTTCTTACCTACATTAGATCCCAACTTAAACCTTTCGTGTAGCTAACTTCAATGGTACCCTAATGGGATTTCTTATGATTTGACTTGCCAAATATGTAAAGAAAACAAAATCTAAACTTACAGTTAAAAATTTTATGAAAAAATTAACCTGATTTGATATATTTAACGACAAGTACTTAGTTTTTCATAGCTGATATGAGATAGGTAATTACAATGACACCAACTTATCTGTTCATTTACGCGTAGAATGCAGTTCACTGTTGTTGACAAGTTGGAGGGCCTGCTAAGAAACTACAGAAAAAAAATGTCATTAATTCCAAACTATTCTATTGTAAATTGCTTAACTAGATAACCCTGTCAGTGATGTTATTTTATCGTCCATATTAGCATACAAATATGTTGGTTGACCCAGTCTAATGAAAAACAGTTTAAAGATTGCTCTGATCGAATAGTTTTATAACTCTGTATAGAATATAAATCCCAACCCAAGATGACGTCACTATAGTTCGTTCGCGTTAAGAATACAGTGACGTATCATCTCAGCACTAGGTTATAGCCAATAGCGTCACCGACAAAAAGAAAACTTTTTCTAATACGGCAATCTCATTGGGTATTTGTAGTTCCACCGATGATTCACTGTACTCTTAACGCACAAGAACTATAATATGATTGAGTAAGTCACTTATATATATATATATATATATATATATATATATATATATATATAGGTGACTTACTCAATATATATGTGTATTTATTATTTTCATAGTCGGCAACTGGTAAGTGGCATCCGCAGCTATGTGTGCCGCACCGAACAGTGTGTGTTACCCCAACTGGAAAGTTGCTTCTGGTACGCACAATTAGATCGTTATCTGCTGTAATTGTGCGCAAAACTAAAAATTTGTGCGTACAGTTGTTTTCGAAAAAAATTGAAAAATGATTTCTGCTAGGGTAATGCTGTTCCAGCAGAAAATTCTAAACGAATGATCGTAGAGAGAAATATTGTACACGTGCAGATAGCTTATATTTGTGGGAATTTGTGCGCTGAAAAAATAATGTGTGGGTCTTCAGGTTTTCGAGATATTCCACTTCCTGCTGCGGTAATGTTTTGCAGAATCGTGTATCTCGGAAACCAGTGAATGTGCGGCTGTAAGATAAACATGCACGAGTAGCTCTTGATTTGTGCGAATTTGTGCCGGAATTCGATTTTAGAAAATGTTTATGGTTTTCAAGCTCGCTGAAAACTGTTTCAGTCCGACTTGATACCTTTATTAACCATAAAAAGTTTCAAAAGTGTACACCCATACGTTATTGAATAATACTTCTGAAAGTCAAAACGACGACCTCATAACTTTGACGTCAATTTACAAGATACCGGCTCAACTAGGGTTATTTCGGTGAGAACCAAAATGTAACTTAATATCATATTTAGTCGTTGATATTTTTTTATCAATATTGAATGTGATTATTATATCGATTTACGAAACTTTGCTGACCGTAGGGTTCAGATGCAATTACCTTGAGTACAGTAATTTCACTGTTGATCCTTCTCTTCAACCGGAACGCAACCACGTGAACCTGGTTATTATGGTGGTCAATATAGGTAGGACTGCAGTGCCGCCCCAGACGAAATCTTAACCTCATAAACTCTACCACCACTAACGTGAACAATATATTTTATACTGATGAAAATTAAACACCCTTTATATATTTTGTTCAATGATAGGTATAGAAGAATAAGATGATTGTTGGATTCATGAATATTGTAGTTGTAGTAAATAGGTTAAGGCACATAATTAAACAAAAACCGACAAAATACTGTTGCTTGCACCGCCCGGTAGTATCAAAGTATGCTTCTAAAAATTGGTTTTGCTTTTAGGAAATATTCTAGTTGAATTTCTCATAGGTACAGCGATTTTATTCGAGAGAAAAAAACAAGTTTGGAGATTGAGTGAGAACCCTTAAGAAAAAAAAATTAAAAAGTTATGTTTATTTAGTAAAAGTTGTAAAACAATTGTAAAAGTAATCTCTGTATTTGTAAAAAGATAAAACAAGATATACATTATTTAAGGTGCGCTCACTCAGTTCTCACAAACGAAATCAGTGATAGCATTAATTTAACTTATAATATTCATATACAAGTCTTTAGTAAAACCTATGCTAACTTATCTTTTTTATTTGTAAATCACCAAGTAACGTATTTAAGGTTTTACAAATAATTTCTTATGCTCACTCAATCCGCACACTTTTGAAAACTCGATTTCTAATGAAGAATCTGAAGATTTAAACTGCTATATATGTGTATAATTTAGAAAAATTAATATGGGACTTTGTAGAATACAAAACGAACCACTAACGTGGCAGGTTTTTGGAAAATAAATTTTTGCGAGTGCTCACTCAGTCCACATATTTTAAGCAAGTTAAAAATGTTAATATCTTAAGATTTGTAGCATCACAGAAACTATAAATTAGTTCAACTTTTAGTGAAATATTTTACTACATATTCACCGTCAAATATTTTATATTCGTTGTCTGTTTTTAAAGATATTTGATTGTAATTTTTCTAATGTTAATACGGCGAGCACACTTCATTATATTATGGTCTTATCCAAAATAAAGGACATTTTAAAAGAAAACCAATTTACTCAATCAATATGATTTATTGAATTATGCAATAAAATAATAATAATAATTTTGACCCGACTACGATAGAGAAAACTCACTCGTTGGTGAAAGCATCGATTTCGTTGGTAGTTTGTGAGAACTGAGTGAGCGCACGTTAAATAATGTATATCTTTTTTTATCTTTTTACAAATACATAGATTACTTTTACAATTGTTTTAGAACGTTTACTAAATGAAATCATTTTTTAACTTTTCTGTGCTACTCAATCCGCACGCACACGTTTTTTTTTTATTTTAACACTGTCATATCCATATCATAACTTGAGCAAGGTAAGTGGCATCCGTGCCAATGACATTTTACGTATAGACAAGTTGTCCACTCTCAATACTGGCAACGCAAATACAAGGCAGTTGCCCGCATTTCACTTAGTCTTGTGCAACCCAGTGTCACGGCTGAACGTCAAACAAAACTTATTCCCAATTCTGTGTTTTAATACCGTACAATGCTTTCTTGTGTGTTTAGTCAATGTACTTATTACACTCTCTCTGTTAAAGACAGAAAAAACGTTTCTTTTCATGCGTAAAGACTATTTTTTGTAACTATCATATTTATTATTTTATTTTGCTATTTAAAATGACGTTTTGAAATTGACATGGCTATACGTTTCTACAAACTCAAAGAGCGAGATGCTATATGATTTTGTATGTGGGAGTAAAACAGACAACGCTGTATACTGCGACAATTTACTCGCGAAGCAACGTTACGAAGTATGTACATAGATATCTCTTTCTTACAACAAGTGAACCGTATTATTCTTTCCTTCTCCCACAAACTTATATTACTGAATCGGGTAGGTATGTATAGTTAAGTTGACGCCGTTTTTTTGTGCGGTACTGTTTGGGTATGACTTGTCTATATGTAATATGTCATTGATCCGTGCCCATGCAGGTCAAATATTGTAATGTTATTACTAAAGTAGTAGACTTCGGTTGCTTCTGTTCACGAAAGGCTGCGTGTATACGAAAGCTGTGCTAGAAAATCGAATTTATTTTATTTATTTACTTTTGTTTTCTTTGATACCTAAAGTTAAGTAAAGCTACTGTTACTTATATAATCCAAATTTGTTTCTTCCTACACTGCCAAACTTTTTCGTACACCTTTTATGGATAAGCTGCCTAAAGCACTGGTTAATTATAAATAATAATAATAAATATTTCTAACAATCACACCACATTATCTAGCCCAAGTTAAGTATCATTAAGAACTTGTGTTATGGATACTAGATAACGGATAAATAAACTTAAGAAATATATTAACACACATAGATATTTTTTTATATATAAATATTAGAAATAAACTTAAATAAACGTAAATACACATCCATGACTAGAAAGCAAATATAATAATATATCTGCCCCTACCAGGATTCGAACCTGGGACCTCTGGCACGGAAGGCAAGGCTACTTACCTCCACACCAAACAGGCCAAACAGGCCAAGATACAAAGAACAATTATGTTTATACGTCATCACCCTGGCAGTTAGGATAGGAAGGACGATAGTTATTCCTTTTGTTCAGGATTTAAGGTGATCCACCCAAATCGTGATCAAGAGAAAGTGTTTGGGTGAGACTATAAGTAAAACTTCTTCCTAGGTAGAATGTAATTTAAGCTATCCCATATTTTTATGTTTTTCTATCTAGGGTAATGTCTACTCCTCAAAATTGGTGGATAAAACAGTCAAGTAACACCTTTGAAGTCACTAGTTTTATGATAAGGGTAGCCCTTCCAAAACTTTCACCATCATCACGTACCGAATTATTTTAAACATGTGACAATGTCAAGATAAAAATAAGTTAAAATTAAAGGTTAAAGGTTAAGGAAGAAAATGTTGGTAACGAAAGTATTTTAAAGCAACCTCCTTCTCCCTCATTCGAACTTTAAACTTGACCAACACGTGATTTTGTTGTATTTGTAAAAAATATCTCCTGTACTTGAATTACAGATTGATTATTTATTAATATTCATCATTAAGGCGATAATGTTGTACATAAGAAATCCCAAATAGCAATTAGTAGTAATTAATATGGAATGATCTGCCTACGTCGGTTTTTCCAGAAAAATACAACCCTACAAACGAAGCGTGAATAGGTTTCTCTTGAACAGGCACGTCACACCCTCGTGTTCATCTTCAATTTCCATCAGGTGAGATGAGTTACAAACGCATGTACATAAGAAAATAAATGCAAAGAGAAAAACTTTTCTCTCAAGCTTACCAAGCTAATTTGGAATTGCCATTTGTTATACACGATCACAAGACTGTACTGTCCACCACCTAATTATAGATAGTTCGAATATTTTATAAGCCGATCAAGTGGTAAGCAGTAATTCCCCGCCGCAAGTGTCGAGCGGGTGAGCGCGCGCGCGCGGCTTCGATTATAGTATAATTAGAACCACTGGCCAGCTGCCCACGACGCGGCACTGGGCCATGCGACAAGACGCAAATACCTCTGTCAATGCGGATGCAAGTGTACCATCCCTCATACTTTGGTACATTAAGTTTTATTAGCTTATAAGTGAATTGAGATGATTTTTAAGGTTTTCGTCCTTTATAAGTAACAAAACAAAAAACATTGGACTTGAATTATAATATTTCCTTTATTATAAATATTATTAAAAAGTTCTTAAAAATCTGATAGTATTTAAATAAATAAATCCCCAGACCAACACACCAACTGGATGGCCCAAAAGTAAGTAGAGCTTTCGTTATGGATGACCACACAGAGTAATGGGGGGAACCCAGAATAAACATTATTCTGTTTTTTGTAATATTAATATAGAATAAATGCAGTAATACTTCCCGAGTCTTTAGTTTTATCTATAGTAGTTTAGTTCTATATTTACACTTGCGAGATTGAAATTGGAATCACTTCATCGCGGGTTGCTCAAGGCAAAGTTTTACCATTTAAATGCAATAAACTATAGCTTTTGTTACATCATTTGAAAGGTAATTTTGTTAGCTTTCCAATGATATTAAATAATTTGAAATTGATGTCATTTTCCTATCAAAAATCAAGAATTAACTGCAATAGGTCGAATTGATGACGTTTAAATAAAACGAAAATCAAAGAAATATGTAATAAAAATTTATTTACAATATTTCCTTCAGTATATTGTGCTACCTCCTCGGGCCCTAATTACTGCTTGTAAACGGTTTTTCATTAACCAAATGAGTTTCCTGATGGAATCATGTGAGATTTCGTCCCACTCTTCGATTAAAGCGCTTTTGAGTTCTTATATCGATACTGGAGCTGGACTTCTTCCTCGGATGAGCTGAAAAGACCCGCCTTTTCAGCTCGTCCCACAAGTGTTCCATAGAATTCAAGTCGGGACTGCGGGCTGGCCAGTCTATTGTGGCAATCCCAACTTGTTCCATGTACTGCCTAGTGACGGCAGCGGTGTGGCAGCGAGCATTATCATGCATTAACTTGAAATTTTCACTAATAAATCCAGCATAGGGGAGTACATGGGTTAGCAGAAGGTCGTTGATGTATCTTTCTGCGGTTAGCCTCCCTCTCCGACCTTCACCAGGTATGAATACCAGCTCCGTTTTAGCTGCAATAGAAATGCCCGCCCACATCATACAGGATCCACAGGTTTCTGTAATACAACATTGTGCAAATCGCTCCCCAAAAAACAAATGCATCAATTAAAGCACAATAAACAAAACAAATCTTACGGAACATTATTAAATGTTCGTCTTGGCTATGTCTCGACCAACTATGACAAGGGATTTTAGCATCACCAACGCTCTTTATTTGCATGTGCCGGATGGCCATGATTAAACTAGTACTTCTAAAATTGTTTGCTCTAAGCCACAGAAATTTTGCTTATTTTAACATAACAGGCTTTGACGGAAGACACGAGACACGATAATTAATTTGAAAAAAAAATGACAATATACTAACTAACAAAAACAGAGAAACAATACTAAAAATAAAAAAAATAATAAAAGAAAATAAACAAAAAGAAAAAAAAAAATATATATATATATATATATGTATAATAATACGGACTCACTCAACCTTAGTTTATAAGTTTTAGCATTAAAATTGTGAGTGCTTTGAGCACGTAATCTAAATGTATAAGCCAACAAAGTATCACAAAAATACTTTTTTCAATTTTAATATAAAAACCTTTTTGAGATACGTATAACCTAAAACCTTGAGATCTCGGAAAGGAAAGAAAACATTTCCACAACAACAATTCCAATAAAAAAAGAAATCAATAGAAAACTCTTTTATGGCCAAATGAAGCACAATAAAAATACAAAAAAAGGAAACATGTTTGACAAATCAGGCAGTCTTATCGCTCACGAGCGTTTTCCTCCAGGCAACCTGCAACGAAAGGATAAATAAAAACTTTAAACAACAGTGGTTAGCGATTGCATTGTAGTTAAATAGGATGTTTAATAAAGTAAATTTCGACATACCTATATAATATTGTATATCTCAATAGCTTACTTCGTTGGTCCTCGTCACAGACCCTTAACGACGACACAAGTTTTGGTGAAATCTACTTAAATAAATTACTCCGCCGCCGGTGGATTAGTTAGCACGGTTTGAAGAAAAGATTTTTGCCTTGAAACTAAAATACCTTATTTTTTATAGCCTGAACTATTTCTATCATCTTTGTGCTATTAATATAGTTTATTTTAAATAGCTATCACATAGACTGAAAATACTTTTTTTAAATGTATTTCAAGCTATAGTATTGTAGTATCATACGTTTTACTATATAATTACCTATAGAACTTGTAACAGAAAACGTCTGTACCTTGCGCGTAATAAGCTTATAACTATGCGTTTGCTCATTTTGCGTTGCATGGTTTGCTAAACGATAAATAATAACACATAAACGCCATCAACACCGCCACGGCTCCAGGTCCGAAATTCTAATTGTTATGGACAAAATCTAACAAAATCTAGATTACCTACGAGTATGTTGGAAATTACGGTAACACTTGCATAAGGAAAGCCTTCATTATCCCAAAATAGTGACAAAATGAGCCTCGACTGTGGCTTAGGAGGTAGTCTTGTGTTTATTTAATTAGAATTTCATAGATACAATTGCCTGATTTTGCAAAATAATATTATGATGTAGATTTTCTTACGATTGTTCCTTCTGTTATTTTAAAGATTATTACAAATTCTTTTTTACTACTCAGATAAACATTCGAACTCACCTTATTGGTAGTCACTTACCTACTCTGTTATCTATTTAGATAGTCTAGTAATGTTCAAAATACATTTTTAAAGCCCAATTAATAAGTGTTTAATATAAGTTATTGCTAGGATGCATTGACAACATATTCTCGCCTTGTAATAAAAACACATTTGAAACTTACTAGTTAGAATAAGAGGATATATATTTAAAATTACTGAAACTGAACTTCAGGATTAACTTGAGTAGTTGACTGAATATTGTTTATAAGCATTAATCTTGCGTTAAATATCGATTAAATTAAATACAAATCTTTATAATCAAGCCGGCCAATAAACGGCTCACCTGTATCAGTATGATTCAGCGTAGTTAATCTAAAATACTACGGCAGTTAGCGCGCAAATATGCTGAGTGTCCTAGATAGGCGCGCGCGCACGCGGAAGTCTGCGCGAATGGGGACTGCGGCGAAATGGGGCGCCGGGATGCAACGCGTCATTCGTGCATTTGTCGCATCTAACAGTTTAAATACTGAATCTATTATCTTTTTGATGTTACTGTTGAAGTCAGTGTTTTGGAGATAATATTTGGTCTATCTCTATAGAACAATACCCTTTCCCTGCATGAACTGATGTCATTTTTCCTTTTTTCAAAATGGACTGTTTATTTATGGGCCTTTTAAATTTCAACGGACTTTACAACTTAGCGCTGACGGCGCTTAGCCGGAACTTAAAGGAACGGATGTCCGTTCTTGTAGCGTAGCGTAGTTTTTTCGTGAAAGCGAAAGTATCACCTTCGCATTTTTTATATTAATAGGGATTTACTCAAAATATTACAAAGTCTGGGTGACAATGTCTTCCAGGCAACCTCTAGAGGGAAAAACTAGTGGTGTTGGGCAGGGAAGATTTAACGAGCAATATTTCAAATAATTTGATGAAAGACTACGAGATACACTTAGACACAGTTGCGCTACTCCGAATAACCTAGCACTAGGCTAAATATTACTTTATGTCTTTACCAGCTCAACAGAAATAGGAAGTGACGGAGGGCCAGTTTAACTAACTAAACGGCTAGCCCAGAACTGGGCAAGTGGGCCTAAGCAACTAAATAGAATTAAGGAGAAATTATAAAATAGAAACAAATCCACATATAAACACAAGAAAATTCTTCCCGTTATGACTACCGTACTTTAAATTAATAATTTTGTTGATAAAATCTTTAGCATTAGGTACTTCTCGACGGGCGATCACAGTTATTCTCTGGTTACATTCGGTAAATACCTTACAATCTTTATTCTATAAAAGGGATTAATACAAATAAAAGGCAAGTTAGAAGTATTTTTTATCGTAAGTTAATATCTGGATGCTCATACTAACGGCAATAGAAGCTTTCAGTTATTTGGGAATCAACACATTTTTACTTTACTAATAAGTAGTTAGGTGCAATATTTTTGGATATCATTTTTTGCTAAGTTCCTAAGATACGATAATAATTATGCCTATTTTGTTACTAACATGAAAACTTTCAAATACATGTTTGCAACGTATATTGTCTATAGAAAAGCTCCATTTAATTAACTGGAAATGAAAAATGGAATGTTTTTATACAAAGCAACAATGTAGCAAAAGTAAATCGAAGGACTACCGACAGGTTTCTTCGATTGCAAATAATAAATACCTTTAAGCTTCAATGGCTGTCTACACGACAAATAAGTTAATGAAAACATTACGTTTATGAAAATCATACATTATCCAAATTATTGCAAAAAGACATCAAAATACTTCGCAACTTAAAACATTTTCATAAAACGATTTGATTTCTATCAATGCATATATTACTATAGGTATTCGCTTTTAAATTAATTTACTCCAAAATACCATTTTATAAGTCATTTAAAAATACAAGAAATACATTTTTATATATACACATATATTAGTTGAAAGAATAAATTTTGTTGATAAGTACCTATACTTGCGTATACTATTTTTATTTGATATCTTTCAAAGTTTTAAAATGTATATCATTAAATAATGAAAACAAATTAAAGCTTTGTGAAGTAACTACTGCATTTTCCTTAGCATTCATTACGAATGATGTTCTCACAAAAATATTTTCTGCGCGCCTTTCAAGTGGAGCCGAGTCGTCTACTTCACCCCGGAAACCATATTTACATAAGAAGCCTGAATGCATAAACTTTCCTCCAAAAATACTACTTATCCATACAAACTTTTATCAAGCTAGTAAAAACAAATGAATTATAAATTAAATCGATAAATAATTCAATACGTACACGTGATTTCAGTAAAAGCGCAATCAAGAAATCATAACCATGTACCTCCAACGCTATTAAATCAAGCAATTAATTAACACTATAAATAGGCTTCCAGCATTTTCGCAACCACGTATAAAGTTTTTACGTTAGAGGGCGTCATCTGAGGCGAACCGTGGAAAAGTGTTTGGGGTGTGCGCGAGGCGGGCGGCGGGCGGCGGCGAAAGCTCCGGAGTTACTAGTGGCGTGGGAGTACCGTTAGTGACGTCACGGGCATGACGTCGCCGCCGTGACGTCAGGCGCCGCGATATAGGCGGCCGCGGCGCCGCGCCGGCCTCAGTACCGCACCGACCGCCGGCGTTCGCACACGCCCGACGACTAGTGACAGTGAGTGCGCGTGTGAGTTGACCGATGTACCCGTCCGCATGAGGATCCTGCTAAGCGAGCTGGGACTGTCTGGCGCGTGCCTCGGCCTGACCCTGGACCCCACCGCCTCCGACAAGCCTGCGCCAGGTCAGCGCCGACCACTGACCACTCCTCCTGTGTTTATTTTCGCTTTCGTTGTGTAGAACCTCTCTTGGTGCCGTAGAACTCTGTGTGGAACTGTCGTGACGATGGCCATCGGCTAGGATGCGAGGAGCGCTGCTGACGCCCACACCTTGCCGCCTTAGACAATTCCAACACACACGTATGTACCCCCTTTTTGAGTTCTTTTATTTTATTATTACTTATGTCCTTTTACTAAGTTCATTTTTGTTGAAGATTTTATTCAGTTCAGATCCCAAAAAATTTTACCTGTTACTCAAAAACACTTCCTAGACATACTCGTTACACAGCAGATACACATGCATACTGAGGACATTCAATGAGCTTTAATTTACATATTTTTTTAATTGGTACAAAATATTTTTATGATTGTTCGGTGCAAAACTTCCTTGTGAAAACTAGATTTTTGTCAAGTAAAAAAAGTAACAGAAAACTTCAAAGCTCTACATATTTTGACTAGGTATGTTTAAAAGTTTATCGTTATATACTTCTATCTATAATACTTCTGCGATTTGTCCAGTGTACAACAGTATAATTATTAACTAACTAACTAACTAATCAGTATAAGTTGATTAATTATTGTCACAAAAATATCTAGAACATATTCTGCGCTTTTAAAGCTAAATAAGATGACGGCATGAAAAAAACTAGTAGACGACATATCAATAAATCTTAAAACCAGGATATATCTACTAAGCGCGATCAAATGCAAATGTTGAAGGTCTTCTTCTAAATATTAGGCAAAATATTAAATTACTCTATCAATTTATTTACAACGAATACACACGCGTTTTTTTAAGGGAAGAAAATTTTAAGTAATACAACATAAATAAAAAATTAATAAACTGAAATATTTAATTACGTTGAAAAAAGCTTAAGTCTCAGAGCTGCTTTTTCAATGCTTAGAAAACTTTTATCAGTAGAACAGTTTTGACACTTGACAAGACTTAACATAAAAAATATTACAAACTCTCAAAAGTATGGTACTGATAAAAGTTATCTGAGCATTTAAAGAAACTGCCCTTAGTAAAATAATTTATATTCAGGTATTTCGCATAAGCAATCCTATATACTTAACACACAAAAATTTAGTTTAAAAGTAAATAAAAGTAATTCTTGCAAGAATAAATTCATTTATATAAAAGAAAAAACTTATTATTTAGAAAAATTTTATAATTTTCGCAAAAATATCGACTAAACCTCATAAAATTAATGTCACAATTATTATATCATGTGTTCACTTTATTAGGTTAGTGACTAAAATTAAATGTTGTAAAGGTAGGTTCGTTTTAAATATAGTATTTAAAGATTACAACACCAATATACCGGTTGTACCGATGAGACACGCCGCTTTAAGGCCCCAAATAAATTATTACTTAGTACACAAATTCAATCGGATTGTATGCTTATTTTATGCAAAACTAATATTTTCCTTATAGCGACTATATTAATTCCGAAGTTAAAATTATCAAATTTGTTTTAAACTATGAAATATGTTTTTAATGCATGCCATCATATTGCAATGCCTTAATTTTAAATCCCGCGCAAAGTTAAAAAAAAACAGTAAGATCGAGATAGTTAATTACCAGAATTCAATTTGATTATTTACATCTAAAATCTACTTGTAAACTAGTTCGGAAGAAATCATTGTTATTTACAGAAAATTCGTTACTCATTTCACCGGAGAGTATTTTTAGAACCTTAAGATATTTTTTCTGGTATCTTCGATTTATGCTCAAATGGATCAAAAGCGTCAGTAATAAAGTAAAACTCAATCAAAAATGTATCCATATCGAAGATCCCCTGTGAGCAATGTTGGGCAAGCGCAGCCATAACGTGTTGGCTGAGATGGCCTCAGTTCTTTGCAATCAACTGTCGCAATCCTGGTACGTTCCGCCACCGGTCAACTCAGCACCTCGGACTTTACGACACCCTTATTGCCTAGATGAAAAGGACTAAAGTTAAAATTAAAATTAAAAGCTTGGACTTGTAGTGTCGCTTATCCACCTGTCTCGACTGAGAATTGCAGGCTGGCTGCGCATACACATGATTCTTTATTGTTTTGTGTTATTATTTCGAGTTGAGGTAGGTATATGAGACTTACATAAAATAATATGGTGAAGTACTGATTCTGCAAAATAGCCTGCAAAAACTTGAGCAAAATACTTGAAATGTATGAATGGTGATACGATAGGCCTTAAGTTCCATGAGTAATAAAAAATAAAAAATTGTCGCGTTTAACATAATGAAATGTATAATGTAAAACTCATATTTATTGTAAACGCCACAGTATTACTAATTAACTATCCTATTTGTTAGCGGTTATGGAAAAGAGAGGTTGTAGTGCATGATAAATGGCGTAAATTTAATCCGTACTTTTATATTCTACAATTTTATTTTGATGGTAAAATACAAGTAAATTAAGTCAATAATGAGTAAAATAACAACAAGTAAACAAAATTTATTTGTTTAAGGGAAGTGTTACATCAATATCTAAATATGTTTTGCAAATTATTACGTAACAGAACAAATATTTTTTGATTTACTACGACAAAGAGGAGTCTTTAACTAGGAACTTTCACTTTCGTATGTTGAAGATCGATGATTTGTATACTAGAAAATAGATACAGACCTTTCATTTAGAGTATTTTACAGCAGTAGTGTATACATAGTAACGAAAATCATTGAAGAATAAAACATATATTCCAGCTTACATTCTCGTTGACTGTAAAAAAGAGATATAAAACAATTATGGCTCGTCAACTGCCGTCAGCGCGATCGTAATGAGTCACAAACAAGAATTAATAAGCTTATTGCATTTTAAGATCGCCACAACTTCCGCAGCTATTATCCTGCTTTTATTGAACATCTACTCAGACACCTAAAATGCTACCGGCGTGCGAGCGTACCAGTTATTTGATATCTGAGCGTGTGGGCGCGGACAGAATGGCAATAAAATCAAGAATTTTCTAACAAACTTTATATTAAAGGCGGGTGTGTGTTTAAAAAAATTGCCGTCAAAGTCAACAGTTTCACTGAAGTACTAAGACTTTTTCTATAGAGTTATCGATCGACACCAGCTGTAGTGACGTCGGGAACGCGTCACGCGCCACCCGCATCCCCGTGTGAAGGTATTCACAACACAGTTTTCGTACACAATAAACAATGCCAATTGACGATTTCCCATTAAAACTATTCGGGTAACACTGACGTCCTAACTCTACATATAACTAAGTTTGCAACACACGTCCTAGGTCAACCGACTCAAGAAAGTAACGTTTATTCAACGAATTATCGCCGTCGGTACACCTGTCTAGTAGTCTAGCCTGTTTTCTCGGTTAAAAAAATTTATTTTCACCTAATAGTTATCCGACTGCATATTAAAGCATCGAACTCACGATAAATGCGTCCATAACAAATTGTCACTTTTCTTTAATTTGCTGCAATAAAATCTAGCAGGTGCTGATAAGTGCGGTGGGTGGCGTTTACTTAAAGAAGGCTCCGGGGATATTTTTAGTCCTTCACTTTGTCGTATTCTGTATCGCTTTCAGTTTGAAAGCGCGGTAACGTCACGGAGTCTAAATATACGGAGGGGGGTTGGGGTGCGTGGGGTGGCGGCACGTGGTAGCGGTAGGACGTCACGCTATGACGTCACGCATCGACCGCGCTCTGGCCCAAGGACGCTGCGGCCACCCCGCGCCTCCACCCGCCCTCCACCTCCCGACGACAACTTTTCTGACGGCCACTATTCACACGCAAACTTATATTTAGCAACACCGATAAAACCTGCCGCATTGTTTTATATACAAACTGTTTTATACTCGTATAGCCCCCATTTGCAGAGTCTAATAAGCTGTCGGGTCGTCTTAAGTCTTCACCGCATAGTTCTTACCTTGGTTAGGAGCTACGCTAGGAGCGTATAACACACCATACTTATATATATGGCTTGTTAGTAATAATGAATATATCAATGACGAATGCTTTAAGAGAGTAAGATAACCGACATTTTTAGGATCCATTTGTAACTTCAAGTTGGGGCCTAAAGTCTAAACTGCTTTTGAATGAATGGAGCCGCGCATCAGGTGAAGTAAATATATAAATATAAAATAAATATATTATATACAAATTACTAGTTTTCTTACATTTTCGGAAACCATACCAAATAAAGAACACTAAAAATAGCAATTCAGTATTATCAATGGTGGCATTCCATAAATATTCTCTATCTAAAATTTCACCGAAAAGAAGTGAAACCAGTTCAATATCCTTAAAACTAGGTTTTGTGCAGAGTTAGATAATCTTTGAGCGTCTGGCGGCTGATAAAAATCACGTGTTTGATTTATAAGAAAAGATAAAAAAACAACTGCTTAATATATTGAAAGTTGTATCCACAGTAAAATCATTTTCGTTAACCTTGAAATCACGTTTCTCACTTTTTAGGCAGATACGAATTTAAATATGCAAAATAGCGGCGGTACCAGGGAATTTATTATTGTCACAGATCCTGTTTGCTAATGATGGACTTATTCAGCGATACATCTCAAAAGTATGATAAAAAGAATTCGCAATTGTGCCGTTGAGAGATTTTTTGTAATTTGTTTCAAGATGTGTACCAATGAGGTATATCATTAAGCGAAAGTTGTGTCTGACTGTTTTGTCCTTAAATAGAAATGGATTAATATTATATCAATACTTACATAGCGTAAAGTACGGTATGTAATTTTTTATATGTCCCACGTTATCGTATTTGATTTGTTTTTTTAATTAAAACTGGATTGACATAAACAATTTTCAACTTACAAACATAATTATAGTTCGAATTCATTCGTCAAATAGCCAATTTTTTGAAACAATCATAAGTGTTTTTTTTTAGATATCCTGAACTAAATTTTTTTTAACTGCAGAATATACGTAGCACCTATAGTGGTGCAGTCGTTCTGAGTGCAAGTTAAACTCACGCCTAAGCTTATCTTAGGTAAATTGCTGAAAAAAACTAAACATTTGACTACTTTATTTGGTAATAATATGTGTGAACCTTCTTGATATATATATTTTTTTATTTAATAATGGTAAAATTAACATTTAGCAGTACATATTTTAGATTCTTTCAAGTGACAAATATATCCTTTAATGCTACGAAGCAGGTGGCGAGCGTTAAAAAAAGTATAATAAATCAATCCCTATCGAATAACATAATTTGTCATAAACTGATTGTTATAATTCGCAAAGTAAAACCCAAATGTCAATTTATTATATCTCAAAATTATTTATTTATTTAATAGGTAGTATTTACTAAAACTATGTAGTGCAAGATTATTTTCCTTTATCCACGCATCATAAGTTTAAGTCAAAAAACCTATCTCTTCTACATATTCTGGAATAAATAATCATACCACGATTTTTAACTAACAAATCTCCAGGAAACATTGTATCAGTTCTTACCTCTATTGTACTTCTATTGTATTTATATTATAATACAAGATTATTTTTCATTTTATAATCAATGCATTTTTTTCGTAATTTATGCAAAAACAAATGGTTGTATAAGAACAACTCTTTACCTGAGTAAAACTTATGAAAATAAAAATTTAGCGGCTTCCTCCTGATGTGTCTTGAACAGCACACTGGCAGTGACGTTATGAGTCTTTGACGTCATACATTCCAACCCCACCCCGAGAATCCACCCGGTCTCGCCTCACAGCTGATTCACCACCCTCGTTTGTATCATATTCAAAAACTGGCACATAAAAGGCACTGACGACAAACAAAAAATCAATTAGAATGTGCATTATAATTAAAATCAATTTACTAACTTATTTTAGTAATTAATCACTTGGATCATAAAAATCAAAGCCAGCGAGAGACTCGTTGCCATAAAACCTCACTAATTATACAAATGTTGACTCTCGCTCGGCTACACGAACGTGTTTATGGCGGCAGTAAGCTACTGGTCCACTAGGTAACAAGGCGATCCACCGAATAAACATTTTATTTGTTTTCAAGTCAAGATACCAATTGCATCATTAGCATATATTCGCAATCTCAATAATATTCCGGCAATTAATGGTATTTTAGCAAAGGAAAAGCAAGTTATTACGTAATTTTTCTAATTGTCTTCGTTTATTTAAAAGATAGAGCAAATCAATTTGTTTTACTGTTATGTAACTTGAAATAGGTAGATTATCTACACATACTTAGGTACGGTTTTACAAAGCACGCGTAGGTATACCTATGAAACTTTACCAGTATTAGAATAAGCTATCAAAAGTCATTGTTGGGTTTGTCCCGAGTCACCCCTGCATGGTACAATTTTGACCCCGTTTCACGGTAGCACCTGTAATATGTAGCGACATCTAGTGAAGAGCTTTCATAATGCGCCGTCTAAAGCTTGAAAATGAAAGTATGGTGTGAAGGTCCCCTTCTACAAACGAAGGTTACTTTTGTTATAATGAAGTTTTCGTTGGGTGTGTTGACGGTAGATGTCGTTAATAACAAATTAAAGTTTATCGTAGCGTCGTTCGTAGTTGAAGCTACGATCCGTAGACAATTTTTTGAAAACGCCCAAAACTATTATGGATATGGTTTCTGCTGAGCAAGTTATTAACTATAGATCATTTTAAATGGATCTAACTAATTTTGACCATATTAAACAGCTACAAATTATGCTAATTAAAACTACCATTTCATAAGCTTCTCGCATCCCAAAAGCTATGCGTTTGGTTTAGAAAACATTTTGTTACATCCACAACTGTGGCAAAGAAATTTTTTGGAATGTATGAAAATGCATCAATCTATTTTAGAATTACGTGTTTTTTGTATACTTATCAGTAACTGTTTTTGGTCACTCGATTCAAGACTACAACATGATTCAAAAATCCTAAAACATAAATAAATTGTTACCTAGTTTAATAAAAAACGGTTTGTGAGTCATTTTAAACTAGATGTACCGATTCGCTTATTACGTAACTTACGATAGCAAAAGTCGCCCGATACTTGCCCTGCAATCGCTTATTGTCAAAAAAATCGTATCACGTACCAGCGATTGCAGACAAATTGTATGTTATTTTGCTTTTTTTTTTATTAATACCGCAGCGAGTCTCCATTTCCAATTGAGCATTTATATTTTTTTATGAATATAATAAAGTCAGTATAAAATAAAAGACAGTATAAAGTTTGCGTTTTTCTATGTTTCTAATTCTTTGTCACGTCGTGTCGCGTCGTAGCATTTTAATAATTTTACGAGAGTTTCAGCTGTATTATCCTTTTCAGAATCCGCCCATGAAATTTATTTTATCGAAATGAATTCTGGGTAATTTATTAACCACATTCAATGCTCCTGGATACAATAGGAAAAGTATTGTTTGTTGGTCACCTGTCATTAAATGACTCAATTAATCGGAAATAGTCCAAGTCAAGTGATCTCACTTATTAAATAACATACGCACTTGATAGTACCTACTTAGTTAAATCATTTTGATATACAACGGTTACAGACAACGATTAGTTATTGCTCAATTTAATTAATTAGGTTGGTGCAGGACGGCTGCATTTTTCGACAGCGATGTTTATTTAATTTACAGTTTACAGTAAGCATTCCTCTATTAATATCTAAAAATATATACCAAAAACTTTGTAAATCATTCTAAGCACAAAATAGTAAATATAAAAATGCCCAATCAAATATTAAACATATGGAATAAGTGAAAAAAAATCAATTTAAGTATTTTTTAATTTCGACTGTCACGGTTAATAAACTTTACCTGATTTTACTAAATTACGGGATGTCTAGGACGAGATGACTTGGAATAACGTTGTGGTAACAATCCCGTAAATTTAAAGATCAATATAGCTTTAAGAACATTTCGATAAAAGGACAAATTCTTATTTAATTTATTCTAGATTAAAAAACAGAACTTTCTATTCGGGTAAAAATAAAGTTATTTATACTAGAAATTAACAGTAATACATAATTAAATGTATAAGTATCGATTTATTAGGGCCTACTTATAAATAAAGTATGCTATAAAAATCTCTAATATGAATACCATCATAAGACCAATTTTTCTGTTTACCTTATAATATTATAATAAAATTGTAATTAGAAATTAATTATCATAAACAGGTATAATAATAAAAGTTTCAAAGTAACGTCATTAAATGAATATAAATATTAAGCAAGATAAACTGAAATAAAAGTACGCAAGAAATTAATATATTTGAACAACAAGTTTTTACTTTCTTCTAGTTTTTAACGAAACGATTCTATAATTTCTAATCTAAACTATGCACATTATCAGACCTATATTTAAAAATAAAATTCAAGAGCTATATGTTCACATAAACTATAATGCCTCAAGTTTTGTTCAAAAAAAGAGTATTTATAAAGAATATTCACAACTAAAATATTATAGGTACCGTATTGTTTATACAAGTAGCTTAATAAGGCTGAAATTAATGGTTCCTATCATAATAGAATTCACAAATGCCACTGATTTCATAAGCTCCCAAGAGAGTCATAGCTTCTTCGCCCCTAAATTTTATTTTCCGTGATGCCGAGTCAATTTCAACAGTCTCACAATAAGATAAAGGCGAAAATTGACTGCAGTTTAATTAAAGTTACAACGTTTTTATAATACTGAAATTATGAGGTGTAACATCGAATTCAATTTTCGGGGCGTGGCGAATCAAGTACCGTGACACTATGTATTCAAAACGCCAATATTTGGCTGAGCTAAACTGCCCTATAAATTGAAAGACCTTTATTTTCGTCGTCATTTGTATTCTTGGAAGTAAAGTGCGAACATCCAGGATGGTCCCGAAAATCGAAATAAATTAATTGACCACTGTATTGAGGCAGGAATCAAAGTATGTTCACCGAGGGTAAATATAAATGATGCATGTTCTGTGTAGCGTGATAGTTCAAAGTGTACTGCAATTATCCAGTTCGTTGTAAACGCAGGCATGTTCCTGTCGTAACTTTATACAAAATTAATTGTAAACACTTAGTTTACGTTGTTGTGGCTTTGAGTACTTATCTAAACTATATGTTTAATTGTTCCAGGGCCGAGCGCCTTAGAGCCGCGCTCGCCAAGCGCTTTCTCATCAAATTCGTCCAGCATGCTACTGCTGCAAACACATGTGAGTAAAAATATGTATTATATGTTTCATTTCAAAATCTATGAAGTTTATTTCGAAATAAAGCAACTTTTCAAGCTGAAGTCGAATATGTTTTTATGAGGGCTGAATCAAGTCAGGTAAGGTGCAACCGACTAAAGTAATTTGTCCGCTATTTAAGTTGAAGTATTTATGAACAAAAAGAATATTTACCCCATTTTAAGTAAGTGTTCAATAAAGCCCTAACAACAATTTACCAAAAAACAGATACCTAAATAAAATAAACCCTAGCATTACTAGCATAAATATATTTTCTTTTATTGTTAATTTCATGAAACCTCTACACATTACATTACTAACAACGCTTATGAAGGAAAATTATACAATACTTCCTGGCTAAAAAAATTCAAGCAAAAGTAAACCTAAAATTAAACATTGTCAAAGTGTACCTAACTATCATCAACTTGAATCAGTAATAAGAAGCTTACGTATAACGTTGTACACCGTGCCGACATCGATTGACGAAGACACGTGCAACTTGTAAACTATCAGTGTGACATGTTAAATTACCCATAATACAAAAATTGAATTGGGTCGCCATTGGTGCGCCGCGCGGCCGCCCCCGCTCGTGCCGCCTACTGCCTCGTGACGCCTACCTATAATATTGATTATTTTTCTTTTCAGACCAACTACGGTACGTCCTTCACTGATTTACTGTCGCCGCAGTACCAAGAAGATTCTTCGGAAATCCTAGAGGAAAATTTAGATCCATTTCCCGACGTAGAGTTTCATGCTCCGATTCCCCCTGAAGTTAAGGCTCAACGAGAGACCCCAGTGAGCGAGACTCCTTCCCCGACCCTTGGTCCCGCATTACCAAGCTTTGAAGAAACGTACTCAGTACGCTATCCCAAACAAGAAATGGCAGAATTCGGAATTAAAATGGATGAAGACTGCTACAATGTTAGCGCATACTCTCACCAGGGACATGCGTCAACGCAGCTGCTCTATCAGTACCATCAACCAACCATCCCTTATGTGCCCTCGACATATTACGCCCCCGCGCAACCCTGCAGTCCTACGTTCGACACAGGTGGATTACCAAATACCCAAGACTCATATTCACTTCCACCATTTCCCTCCACTGTTGACTTACATGTGTCGACTGCAGATCAAAATGCGCGGCAAAGACGAGCTTCTCTACCTGTGCAGAGATCTGAGTCTACAAGTTCAAATGATAGTCCAAAGCTTCATGGACGGGTTCATTGTATGCAAGCTTCGACTCCCAGTTCAGCGTCGAGTTCTCCCGGTGGTCCACCTCTGGAGAGCAGCGGGCCACGCGCGGCTCCGCCATCACCAAGCCAGCTGTGCGCGGTCTGCGGCGACACCGCGGCTTGCCAGCATTACGGTGTTCGAACATGTGAAGGATGCAAGGGCTTCTTTAAAAGAACAGTGCAAAAGGGATCAAAATACGTATGCTTAGCTGATAAATCTTGCCCAGTCGACAAGCGAAGACGGAACCGATGTCAATTTTGTCGGTTTCAAAAATGTCTCGCCGTTGGAATGGTAAAAGAAGTAGTACGGACAGATTCCTTAAAAGGGAGAAGAGGACGGTTACCGTCTAAGCCCAAATGCCCGCAAGAGTCTCCGCCGAGCCCACCGATATCTTTAATAACGGCCCTCGTCCGGGCGCACGTGGACACTTCGCCTGATTTTTCGAATTTAGATTATTCACAATACAGGGAGCCAAATCTGATGGAGCCTCCGATGTCGGATTCTGAAGTGATTCAACAGTTCTATTCAATATTGACGTCGTCAATAGATATGATAAAGGTGTTCGCGGAGAAAGTTCCCGGGTACGGCGAGCTGTGCGTGGAGGACCGCGAGCAGCTGTTCGCGTCGGCGCGGCTGGAGCTGTTCGTGCTGCGGCTGGCGTTTCGCACGCGCCCCGAGGACACCAAGCTCACCTTCTGCAACGGCCTCGTGCTCGACAAGCGCCAGTGCCAGCGCTCCTTCGGTGACTGGCTCCACGCTGTTCTCGACTTCAGCAACACTCTGCACTCGATGGACATTGACATCTCTACATTTGCATGTCTATGTGCATTAACTCTAATTACAGGTAAAAAAAATCAATTTATTCAAACTTTAATACAGTTTAAATGCACTCAGATAAAATTAGAAAAATGCGTTTAAATGAGAGAAACTAACCAATCTGTTTGATTGTCAACAGAGCGCCACGGGTTGAAAGAGCCGCATCGGGTGGAGCAGCTGCAGATGAAAATCATCGGCTGTTTGCGCGCGCACATGCCGGCCGGCGGCGGCGGTGGTGGCGTGAGCGTCGCGCCGCACTTCAGCCGCGTGCTGGGTGCGCTGCCCGAGCTGCGCTCGCTGTCCGTGCAGGGCCTGCAACGCATCTTTTATCTCAAGCTCGAGGACCTGGTACCAGCGCCGCCGCTCATCGAGAACATGTTCCGCGCCAGCCTGCCCTTCTAAAAACCGCGCCGCCACCCCTGAGGACCACTCCCGCCTTCTTAACGTAAACGTTTAAACCTCTCCAACTGAATAGCCGACTCCGTTAATGTTAATAAGTGTTTAGGGTAACAAAAGTAATATTTTTCGTAGATACTAGTAACCATTAAAATATTGGATCTCCCGCGGAATCGGTTTATGCTAGGTAGAAAACGTATTTTGACTATAGGTACCTAAAAGAGACAATTTTACCATTAAGTCCTAATAGTTAAGTTAATTTATTGTAAAATTATAATAACTTGTCTATTTTGGTGTGATTTTTTAAAGTAATTGTAGTCTGCATTTGAGTTACCGCTCGTGATCGATGGCATCTTGTCGTACAAATATTCCTATGTTGTTTACTTGCGTATTTTATAATTAGGTAAGGAAACTCTAGTCAACCGACTTAGAAATTTTAAAGCAGCTCTAAAACTGAGCTTTTTTATGTATTAGGTAAATGTAAGAAAAAGTGCGGCGAAAGAGAAAGTTTTCTTAATAGACTACTTACTGTCCGTGAGTGAGTGAGACTGTGAGAGGCATAGCGTCGAAATGTTTCTACCGACCGTTGTTGGAAGTTACCTTTTAGGTTTAACTTATTTTAAATACTTAATTTTAGACGCTAGATCGTTACGTAATTTGTTATAAGGCCTGGGAAAAAGTTCAGCATGGAAACCTTTAAACTCCGACGTGTCTTAATGAGTACCTTCTAGAACTCTAGAAATAGATTAGATGTTTTCTTGTATTGTTATATTAACGAGGAGTAGATAATTATATCTCTATACACGATAAAATCTTTGCTTACAAGAAACATATCATTGTAGCTTTGTTATGCATACTAAACTCTTTTCGCTTTAAAATTTTCAATGAGTAAGTAATATATATGAGAGGTAAAAAAAAATTTTAATCTGTGTGGTTGAATGACAAAATTTTCACTGGACCAATAACATTCTTGCTGAAATTGAGCAATTGAGTAGGTATTAGGACAAAATATTTAGGTGTGAGATATTTGTAAAAATGTGTTGTGTTGTGTATTGTTTAGTAAGTGACTATCAATCAAGTGACAACGTCCTTTATAATCTTGAGGCATTGACTGATATTTTGAAAGTGGAAACTGGCTTCCTGAGAGTGAATTCCTAACCTCTAGGTACTTTTATAACGAGCAGTATTATATGACTGTTGTTGTATAATGCACATTCATAGGACGATTTAACTTAAAAGTAATGTCATCCAGGTTAAATACTATTTGACAAACCACCAGTGATTTTGTTTTAACAAGTACCTACTTATATTATAAATTCACATTGAAGCGAATGAAACACATTGAAACAGGGTTGAAAGAGTTACTGAACATAGATATCGTTTGTTACCTACTTAAAATTTACTGACTGACATCTGCATTTTAATCAATACAATGATCTTCTGTGCAACTTAAATACTATCGATAGGTAATCAGTGTAAGTAGGTAATACCTAGGTTAAGGCTGTGACTGACTGACTGTGTGATGTGATGAGTATGACTTTCAAAGTTATATTCTGGGAACTTGGGAATAGATAATGGTAATATAATTATTATTATTGCGTAACAAAGTACTTACATTTTATAAAAACATAAGTGCCGACACCGTTATGCACAATAATATATATATTTATCCTAATGTAATGAATAAATGAAGAGAGAAGTAGTTGTCATCTTTACGTGCTACTATCTTCTTTATATTTTTCTACAGAAAAGAGTAAAGATTTATTAGTTTTTTATAGAGGAAAATATATTGGAACCGTTTGTAAAGTTTTATACATATTGAACGCTGAACTTTTTTCTTATAGGCCGGAACTACTTTATGTTAGTTATTTATAGATTAATAAATTTAAAGTTACATCTTTTTTATATGCCTACATGATATCGTTGAATTTGATGGATCCAATGATCTGAGAAACTATAAGTACCTAATAATTTAGTGGATTGTGCTTCATAAACTTCACTTTTACATTTCTATTTTTTTATATTGGTTACTAATATGCTACAACGATTGTAGGTAACTGTAAATGAATGAGCACTTTTATGGATATTCAGCTTTGTAGAGGCACTCCATAGACCTCGATGTTCAATCTGTTATAACTTTAAGCTACTACTTAAATGGTCCTGATGTCAAAGTATACCAAACCACTTACCAATCCTTGTATCTACAATTAATCTACGATAGGTGCTTTTGTACCGTACAAATGTTCTGTCTTTTTTATTGTTCTTATAAGGTAAACTGCATTTTATATTAAAATAGATTGATGTGCTTTTGTTACATTTATGTTACATTTTTCTTTGTAAATATTTTGTCTGAATTATACTGATGCGAAAGCATCTATTTCGATTGTCTTTTTTTCATTTATCACATTATATTTATTCTCAATGCCTCACATGCAGTAGGTATAGTATCCATTGTTTACAGCCGATGTGATGCATAGATATCACATTTCTTTTTTTAGCCAGGTAGCGTAAGCCTATTTTGGGGTCGTAACAAAAAACATTCCAGACTTTCTTATTTTTTGCCAGGATACAGATGTACCTAAAAAAATTTATTAGTTAAATTGCGTTTTGAGTAGTTAAATGTTTTAGGTAAAGTCAAAATTGGCATAATTTATTTAAAGTTTTAAAATAAACTTCTATTGTATTTAAGAAAGCTTACACAATGGTCAAGCCTAGTTCATGTCATCTTCATCCAGTGCAAGGTGAGGTACGGCTCGTAAACCTACCGTTGTTTTTCGTCTTTGTTCAACATTCCATTAAAGAAAATGACTTCAAAGATTGAATAGTGTTTCGCCACTCCATAAAAAAAATAAAAACGTAAACTCAGGTCGCTAGAATTTTCTTTTGTGGCTTTATAAGGTGTTCAAAAAAACAAATTGTAAAACTTAAAATGCCATGGGTGAATTTGGCTCGAAATATTCTGAATGCCACTAATCTAAAACATGTAACATGCATTAAAATATTTTTAATAATCTTTTACTGTTATTTAATAGAGTTTTTAACCACCGGCCAGGCAATGTTAAATTGTCAAGTCTTCCCATGGAATGAAATAACACAAAATACCTAAGAACATCAATTATTGCTACTTCCTCATTATGATGTTAGTAAAATTTTCAACTGTAATTGTATTTTCATTCAATACGGTTATAAAATACAAATACCTTTTATTTTACTTAAGAAGTACCTGTGATTACACAAAATTCTGTATTACTTAGGGTAAAAGGTCTTGAAACTGTATGTGAAAAACAAAAATGTCAAATTGTATTGAACCCTCAAAACCTAGTGCTACCGGACTATTTTGCATACCGTCGCCATGATTTTTGTTTGTAGGTACTATGAGTCTAGTCAAAATAGACATAACAGATTGCAAGTCTTATAAGCTAAATTTTGGTTCGGACCTTAAGGCCATTGTAACAAATAAAGTCCCCATCGATCTAATGTCAAAAATATCAGTTTTTTTAAGCTTCCCGATAAACTTTAAAAGTAAAAATACGTGAGACAAAGTTGTAGCTCATAAAATTGTCTACAAGAAATACGCTTTCACTTTTTTTGCCAGTAACCACCATATCTGAGATAACGCGTTTTTAGTCGTGGTAGGAGTAGTATACCGTACATAAATGTCCACATTTCGGCACCATCAGTGTACTGAGCGCAATTTTTTTATGTGGGCTCCGATAGGCATGAACCACCGCCTTTTGCGACCAAGTTTCATTAAAACATTTTGATTTGACTGAAAAAAATATACTGTTAAAAATGATTATACTAACGACTATTTACTCACGTTTAACTGTCGAAACGGACCGACATTCGCACGGGCGAAGCGCTGCCATGACTGCACTCATCCCCTGAAGAAGAGCTGCATACAGGCTCCAAACTGGTAGGACCGTTTCGACAACTAAACGTGAGTAAATTAGTATATTTATAATTAAAAATGACACATATCTTTCATAGAACTAAATATTGAAAATGATTTAATTCAAATCAACCAATGTTGGTTTCAGGAAGATCTTATTCTCGACTGATAGTATACAAAAGCCACTCCATCGGGTCTTTGTCCTCTTGTTATTCTACCTGGATATACAGAAGAGACGCATCGATTGTCTCCTCCTTGATATCTTAAAAAACTTAGTGTGTTGAAATTAATTCAACAATGGAACAAAACTTGCCTTAGCCAAATTAGTAAGCGCTTGTAAACAAAATAATCCTACTAACTTCGGCCGCATTTTGCACTACAAACCGTTTTGCAAGTTCCAAAGCTGGTGTTGAGACGGTTTGCCGGAGTAGGATTAAAGGATATTAAAAATGATAAACTGTTTTTGTTTATGATTTTCAGCAGGCCGTTAATTCTAAGAAAGTTATCGTTGTGATAATCAAGAAAAAACCCATTGTAGCCTTGAATGTGTATTTCTTGTCAGACTATGAAAATAAACTGACATGCTCAATTTCGGAGATATCCTAAGAATTCCAGGGGATAAAAACAATTTATAAATTTTACTGGTCTTCGAAACGGTCCGTTTCCAACTTTTTGCTCGATAATTTTATGATAAATTTCTTCAAGGAAATTTATTTCCCTTTAATTTGATGTGATTAGAAGGTCTGTGAAAATAATTTCTAACCTTTTCTACTTCGACAATCAGGATAACAAACTCAGTTTAATAGTTACGATCCATCACGAAATTATTCCAACCGTACGTCACGTGCTGCCCCGGACGTGACAAATTCATATCAACGAACATTTCATTAATAAAAATGAGGGTTTGCTTGCATTGTACGCTACATTTGACTCGTTTTACGATACTAAATATGCTAAAATAATGACTCTTTTATATCAAAATACAAATTCTGAATAGTAACACTCTATTGATGTCCCACATACTTTTCGAACATCTCCATCAGCAGGCCCAAAAGCTTCTCCTCAGCCTTCAATGGCTGAGGATCTTAAATTAATTTTCAACACCATTAATGGTGTAGATATGACACAGGTGGCGCAGTGGGCTGGCAAACTGCGCGCAGCCCGCGACTCGTACGAACGATTACTGGTAATCGCAGAGTACGAGTCTCTAATTAAATCATTATAGGTACATCCATAATGAACACACCTCTTAGCGCCACGGCTGGTTGCACAAAACCCAGGGGTTTATCCCTGATATCATTTAACACCCGAGGTCTAATCGACCAACTTCCGGAGCTCAAACTGTTTATTGAGAACAGCCCGAGTTAATCCTTGTTCAAGAGACATTCTTAAAACCCCAGCACACCAGGGGTCTCACCATTCCTAAATACTCTCTTGTGCGTGATGACAGGCCCGCATCGGTCCAACGAGGCGGCACTGCCATATACTACAAGAGAAGTATTCACTGTTCTCCGATTCCCACGCCTCCACTCACCAACATGGAGGCCACAGTATGTAGGCTGCCTATGACAGGTCACAGGACCATAGTCTTGGCCTCAGTCTATATACCTAGCGGAACACCGCCCCTTAGAAGTGACTTCGAGGCCTTACTCGAACTACGGCAATCAGTCATTATGTTCGGCGATTTTAATTGCAAACATACGTCATTTCCCCGGTCACACCGACACACTACCCGGATAACCCGCTTCATTCCCCTGATATCCTTGACTTTGCCATCGTCAAGGGTATCAATCTCGACCTTAAGACCATACAGCCGCTAGACGACTTAGGTTCCGACCATCGCCCGGTGTCTTTAATACTAGGACCCCAAAACGACCCTCCTGCTCCGAAAACCTATACCAACTGGGAAGGTTTCAAGCACACCCTGTCTTCGGCCTTGTAAGCCCCAGACTGCCCCTTAGCGATTTCATCCGACTATCTCGATAGCACGGATAAAATCGACTCGATAGTCGATTCGCTCACTACCGCCATCAACTCGGCTATTAGTAAGAATGTAAAGGTTGCTAAGCATGGCAAGCCCAAGCTTCCCTTGGACATTAGCAACCTAATGAAAGCTAAAAACGCTGCTCTCCGCAGAGCCAGGCGTTACCCCACACCCGCCTACAGGCTAGCCGCAAATCGGCGTAAACGTAAAGTCATACGTACCGTCGCGGAATACAGAGACGTTCAAAGGAACGATTTTATGATTAATATTTCCCCGTCCCACACGGCGTACTGTAGGATGGCGAAAGTCCTCCGACTAGACGCCCGTACTTACACCCCTCCGTTATCTCGTCCCGATGGCACTACCGCCTTCGAGGACGACGAGAAAGCTGAATTTATTTATTTATTTATTTATTATTAAGGTACACACACAGGTATCAATCATGAAAGTTACAAAAATGTATAAGTATTAAAATATAGGTTTCAGCCAGATTGGTACCCAGCAATCGTGTATACACAGCATTACATACATTATGTGAGTAAACATAAGCAGCTGCCAAACAGTAAATTATTCCAAATCAATTTAAACCATTAAGTACATAATTGATAGTTCTAAACATTAACAACAACAAAAAATATAAATATATAATACATGATTTTACAAACAATTCAAAATTATCTACAGACGCAATAGGCTCAATCGAGGATACGTTTAATTTGATTCCTGAAAGTTGTGTAGCGACCACAAAAAACATCCAACTCCCTCGCGGTCACCACTAGGTCGTTGTATTACCTGCACATTCTTACTATTGGGTTAAAAAAGGAAGTGTTATTTTTATAAGTTAGTAATGCGAAGACTTTGCGTTTACTGATACGCAACAATAATCTAGTGCTAAAGTTAAGTCGTGAAAGTAGTTTAGGTGAGTCAAGCTTCGAGTGAATCAACTTGTTTAAATGCATCAGATCCTGGTGCTGGCGTCGAGTTTTCAGGGATGTGACTTTAAAATGTCGCAGTCTTTCACAATAAGAAGGTAACTTGCGAGCCAGACCGCACCTGTAGCAAAGTATCTTAAGGCACTTTTTTTGTACACGTTCTAAATGGGAAGAATGTGCTTCATAATATGGGGACCAGATGACGGACGCGTATTCGACGACGTTCTGCACCAATGTGTAATGGAGGTACAGGAAGCTAGTGTGGTGACTAAAATGCTTGGTTGTTCTTGATATGAAACCAAGGGTTTGGAATGCCTTAGATACGATGTTATTATAATGTTCCTTGAAAGTTAATCCCTCATCAAACTAAACACCCAAATCTCTGATAACAGTTACACGAGTGAGGGGCTGGTTTTGCAGCTAATGTTTAAAAGTGATCTTTTGCTTATTTTTTGTAAAAGATATAACCTGACATTTATTTATGGATAAGCTCATGTTGTTATCGGCGCACCAATTATTTATGCAGTCCAGATCACGTTGAAGAGAGTGACAGTCTGCAGCACTTTTTACAATTGAGAAGATCTTCAAATCATCTGCATACAAAAGACAAGAGCAAGAGAGGGATGTTGACAGATCGTTTATAAAGATGAGGAAAAGTAAGGGCCCTAAATGCGATCCCGATGATACATTTACAGGCGCAGATATGTAGCCCTTTACTGCAACCATTTGACTTCTCCGTTCTAAATAAGATTCGACCCACCTGAGCATGTTGCCATGAAAGCCGAATTGTGTACATAGCTTATGACATAATAGCTGATGATTTACCTTGTCAAAGGCGTTTTGGAAGTCAGTGTATAAAGAATCCACTTGGCTTCTAGTCGCAAAAGCTCTGCACAGGTAGTCTTTATACTCGAGAAGATTTGTTATTGTAGATTTATTTTCGACGAAACCGTGTGGAGCAGTTGATAAACCCGGTTTTATATGGTGATAAATAAGATCATATACCACAATCTCAAAAGTCTTTGCTAAGCTAGATAAGTAAGATGCTTATTGGTCTATAATTCTTGCAATCTGATTTGTCCCCTGATATATAGATCGGTACAATATATGCAGACTTCCACTCTGAAGGAAAAACTCCCAACTTCAAGGACATGTTAAAAATAAATAGCAATGGATCGCTGAGTTCTTTTGCACACTACTTCAAAAATCTGGGAGGTATTCCATCAGGACTGGCGCTTTTATTAGGATCCAAGTTTTTAAGTTTTAAGAGTATAGAGTCTTTTGTAAGTGTCAAATGTGATAGACTGTCATGAATAACGGGTTCAAAGTTAGAGGTATGGTGTGAGGTATTAGAGTTGCTACTGTCAAATACTGTGCTGAAAAACCTGGAAAATAACTCACAAATATCCTGACCTGTGGTTGCTGAACTTGTATCAACGTACATCGTATTGGGTATACCACAGCTTTTTCTAGTGGAGTTAAGAAATCGCCAGAAGGACTTTAAATCACCTTTCAAGGCTTCCTCCACAGAAGAAATATAAGCTTTATAACAAGAGTGAATTAATCGTTTACATAAAGTTCTCAGATAAGCAAAATTATCGTAATCTCTTGGATTCTTATATTTTTTAAATTTAGCATGTGCCTTATTCTTCATAATTAAGTAACGTTTTAATTCTGGTGTGAACCAACTCGGATAATTATTTTCTTTTTTAGTGTGTACTTTTTTATTAAATCATTGAGAATGGCATACAATTCAGATACAGCCAAGTCCACGTTATTTATAGGTAACGTGGAGGACCAATCAATTTTCTTAAGTTCCTCTCTAATGTGTAGGTAGTCGCATTTATTAAAATTGAATTTAACGATCTCCTTGGCTTTAATAGTACCACGTGATATAGGAAGAGCAATGTTTATGGAAAGTGGTGGATGGTGGTCGTCCTGACGTGTCAGTGGATCAGCTCCTGTAACCGTTACAATCTCAGCACTACACAAGACAAGATCCAATATGCGTTCGTTTTTATTAACAATATTATTAAATTGAAATAAGTTGTTAAGCCCCGCCATTTCCAATAGTAAAGTGGATTTTTGATCTAAAGCCACCTCCGATGATAAATAAAAGTGCGAGGATGTCACTTGCCATGAGATGCTCGGTGTATTAAAGTCACCTATTATTATATTTATAGAATCAGCATGAGCCATTGTTAAAACCCTGTGACAATTATCGTAGAACTCAATTAAACTATTTTTCGGTAAGTCAGGAGGTAGGTAAACAAGACATAAATTCAACCTCTTATTTGAGCCATCATTTAACATAGTGGTAATCCACATATCCTCGATTGGACTATCCCAGTGCACCTGACGAATTACATTAAATTGCTTTTTTATCGCTAGTAGAACGCCACCCCCTTCCCCCTTATTTATACAAGTTGTTTCCCTATCTCTACGAAACGTATTATATCGACTATCAACTAACTCATTGTTGAAAATACTACTATCTAAGTTAGTCTCCGTAATAAATATTATATCGAAGTTACTATTTAGAATATTCAGAAAAAAATCGGCTGTTTTAGTACGTATTCTATTAATATTTTGATAAAACAGTAACATATATTATTAAGTGAAGCTTCGAAACAGCTTTTCCACAAAAGTAAAAAAGGACACAAAGAGAAAATCATCAATATTTCACCAATTTTTCCAAACAACTACTGTCCTTTATAATAATAGCCGACGATGACTCATCGCGCCGCACGTAGACGCGGCCATACTTAACCCACACGTACCTATAGTTGCGTTCTTTGGCCAGTCTCCGCGCCGCGCCCTGCAGCGCCTTGCACTCTGGCGCGAGGTGCTCGCAGAGGTACAGCGCGTGCTTATCTCCGCCGATGCCGAGGTTTGCGGTTCCGCTTTGTTACCCTTGTTGTGTCGTTTGTAGGCAGATAACACAACATCACGCAGACGCTCCGACGACAAAGTAACAAGAATATTTCGGGGTCGCTTTGACTGGGCGTCGAGCTTAGCGACGCGGCGCACAGCATGTATATCACACTCCCTGATAGGTGCTCCGATGGTCTCACAGAGTTTTAATAGAACTTGCAATAGATTTTCATGTGGTTTCTCGGGTACTAAATGTATTTCAAAGTTGTGACTGCGAGATAATTTCTCAAGTGGTATCAATTTATTTTTTAATATATTCATTTCATTTTGCATCTGTGAGTTTATTGCTTCATTACTGATCTTAAAATTGATATCTTTTTGTTCTGACGCAAGAAAGTCAGTAGTTTCGGTAAAATCAATTTTTAAAGTATTTATTGCCGAAGTTATTTCTTTTTTTATCATTTTGCAATCTGCAATCAGTTTGCAATCTAAAAGCTGACCGAATTGTTCGTAAGTGATGGAGCCAGTAGCGAGAGACAGTTGGCCGGCGGCGCCTCCGCCCGAGCCGCGCGCGGCCGGCGCAGACTGGGCGCCCGCCTCCATCATCACGCGACTTATCCAAAACAGCAAACTGATTACGCACTGGCGTGCTGTCGTTTCTCCGGCGAGTTACATTGGTACAAGAACTACACTTCCAAGACCGTTTTATTTCACTTAAATGCTGCATATAGTAATCAGATGTCATATTAAGGCATGCGTAGTGCTATGTTCCTTTACATGCTACGCAGCGGATTGCTTCTTTTGATTTTATGATGTTATTGCAGCCTAAACAATTCATCTTTAATTTCAATTAGGTCGGCCTCACCAATATCCTCAAACAAATATATCTCGAGATACGCAGTAACAAGGGCAATTATCGCTTGACGTCGCAGCTAAGGGCCGGGGTAAATGACCGCACACGGACGGCTAGCGCTCAAGTTTGTCGTAGCGTATTTTGCACAATAATAGGTCTTTACCTATGAAACTGCCGTTTTGCCGTACTGGCCATTTCAAATGAAAATATTTTTTTTTTGACTGATAATTCTAATTTCAAATTAATTTTATTTCACAAACATGGAATTCTTTTTCTAAAATCGTCATTTGTTTAATAGTTAGTGTTTTGTTTTCAACGCATTCGAACATTTTTCGTCATCATGGATAAGTTAAAAATTCGAGTAATTATGGAGTATAAGTACCGTCGTGGCAGCAAAGCGGCACAAGCGGCACGCAACATCAACGACGTTTACGGAGCGAACACTAAAAACGAACGCACCGCCCGTTATTGGTTTACCCGCTTCCGTTCTGGAAATTTTGACCTGAAAAATGAACCCCGTGGTCGTCCGAAAACTTTGGTCGACAATGACGAATTAAAGGCAATTGTGGAAGCTGATGAAACTCAATCCACGGCTGAATTAGCAGCAGCTTTCGACGTTAGCATCAAAACAATATTGGTCCATTTGCGTCAAATTGGCAAGGTAAAAAAGCTTGACAAATGGGTACCCCACGAACTCAATGACCGCCAGCGCGAAGTACGCGTGGAGACGTGCCTTGCACTGCTCAGCAGGCATACAAATGAAGGAATTCTGAACCGCATTGTTACTTGTGACGAGAAATGGGTCCTGTTTGACAATCGTAAGCGCTCAGCAAGTTGGTTGGACCCTGGTTCAGCACCCAAACAATGCCCTAAACGAAAACTTACCCCTAAAAAAGGGATGGTCACTGTTTGGTGGTCTAACGCGGGTGTAATTCATCACAGCTTCTTGCCAAACGGGACAAGCATTACTGCAGATGTGTACTGTGAAGAACTGAACACAATGATGGAGAAGCTCGCACGTCTCAAACCAGCTTTGGTCAATCGTTCGGCTCCACTGCTCCTGCACGACCTCATACTGCACAGCAGACAGTCTCCAAGCTACAAGAGTTGGGGTTGGAAGTTCTCCGTCATCCGCCGTACTCACCAGACCTTGCGCCTACAGACTTCTTGTTTTTCCAGAATTTGGATAACTTCTTGGCGGGAAAAAAATTCAATACCCGAGAGGCAGTACAAAATGCCTTTAAAGAATTTGTTGCCTAAAGAATGCGTTGGCAAAGATGCATTGATTGCATGGGTGATTATTTTGATTAATAGAAATAAAAAATATATAAAAAAATTACGCTTCATTTATTTCGTGAAAAACGGCAATTTCATAGGTAAAGACCTAATATTAACACTTTCGTATAATTTCTTTGCGCTGTTATTATTCACATACTATACAGTATTTACAAAAGCAGATGACGACACCGTGAGGAAAATACTTTGAACTTTATTTTGATACACAGTTAATAAATGAATTATTGTTTAAATTATGTTTTTGGATTAAAACGTATGGGGCTTAGCAGAAACGATGTTTACTCAAGCGCGATCATAATAGGTTTTGAATGATTCGCCGATAGCATTGCTTCACAATGCTCCCCGAGTACCCAACCCACAGACCCAGCGCACATCCAGGCGGTGGAAGACGAAGTCGTTCGGAAAGACTCCCGTCCAGTCACCGCTGACCCCATTACAGTGTCTAATGATGAGATTCTCTTCCTCATCAGGAGACAGAAATCCAAGAAGGCCCCGGGTGTGGATGGAATTTCCAAACATGCACTTAAGCAGCTGCCTCGGCAGGTTTTACCTTACTTGCGATTATTTTCAATGCTTGCTTCGACCTAAGCTACTTTCCAAAAGCTTGAAAGGAAGCTACAGTCATAGGCATTCCCAAGCCGGGGTATGTGCGCAAGCATTTAGCATGTGCAAAGATTGGGGCGGCGTACGTCAAGACTGGTCTCACGCAAACCTTAAAAAGCGTTCGCTTGTTCCTAAGAGACATTTTACTGTGCCGGCCTAACATACTGTTAAGGCGGCCCAGGTACAGACGGGCGAGTTTGGTAACTCTAAGTATGTGAGGTCGGAATGAAAGCGTACGATCGAGCGTTACGCCTAGGTACTTGGTGGTTTGTGCCCACGGGATGGGCGTACCTAGCATTCGGATGTGGGGGTCGTAGGGACGACGGCGTTTATGATCGAAGCGCATCGCAGAGCTTTTCTCTGGATTTACATCGATACACCATTTTTTAAACCAGCCTGGTTTAAAAAATGGTCATTTACGGCCTTCTGGAATTTGGTGATGAGAGTGTCGACGTGCACGCCCTTGATGTATAGGGCAGTGTCGTCGGCAAAGAGGGAGAGTTGAACACCTTTAGCCGGAATAGGTATGTCATTGGTGTATGTAGTATATAGCGTACCTTCGTGTTTAAAACGAAAGGTGCGATCTTTAAGGTAGGAGCCGACTAGTTTGACTAGTCGGTCGGACAAGCCTGTGTTGTGAAGCTTGTAAATGAGACCCGCGTGCCAGACTTTGTCAAAAGCCTTGGCTACGTCGAAGAATACCGCGACTGTTTTCAGTCGTCTAGGGTAGAAGCCGTCGAGTATGTACTCGACGATTCGGTGGACTTACTGAGGGCACGAGTGTTTGGCTCGAAAGCCCAATTGGTGGGGGGTAATGAGGGGGTCACCGTCCGCTGGGAACAGGTGGTCCTTCATTCGAGCGAGTATGACTCTCTCAAGAAGTTTAGCCATGGCTTTGAGTAGGCTGATGGGTCTGTGATTAGCCGGGATATTCAAAGGTTTACCCGGCTTGGGAATGCCTATGACTGTAGCTTCCTTTCAAGCTTTTGGAAAGTAGCTTAGGTCGAAGCAAGCATTGAAAATAATCGCAAGTAAGGTAAGCATCTGCCGAGGCAGCTGCTTAAGTGCATGGTTGGAAATTCCATCCACACCCGGGGCCTTCTTGGATTTCTGTCTCCTGATGAGGAAGAGAATCTCATCATTAGACACTGTAATGGGGTCAGCGGTGACTGGACGGGAGTCTTTCCGAACGACTTCGTCTTCCACCGTCTGGATGTGCGCTGGGTCTGTGGGTTGGGTACTCGGGGAGCATTGTGAAGCAATGCTATCGGCGAATCATTCAGCTTTCTCGTCGTCCTCGAAGGCGGTAGTGCCATCGGGACGAGATAACGGAGGAGTGTAAGTACGGGCGTCTAGTCGGAGGGCTTTCGCCATCCTACAGTACGCCGTGTGGGACGGGGAAATATTAATCATAAGATCGTTCCTTTGAACGTCTCTGTATTCCGCGACGGTACGTATGACTTTACGTTTACGCCGATTTGCGGCTAGCCTGTAGGCGGGTGTGGGGTAACGCCTGGCTCTGCGGAGAGCAGCGTTTTTAGCTTTCATTAGGTTGCTAATGTCCAAGGGAAGCTTGGGCTTGCCATGCTTAGCAACCTTTACATTCTTACTAATAGCCGAGTTGATGGCGGTAGTGAGCGAATCGACTATCGAGTCGATTTTATCCGTGCTATCGAGATAGTCGGATGAAATCGCTAAGGGGCAGTCTGGGGCTTACAAGGCCGAAGACAGGGTGTGCTTGAAACCTTCCCAGTTGGTATAGGTTTTCGGAGCAGGAGGGTCGTTTTGGGGTCCTAGTATTAAAGACACCGGGCGATGGTCGGAACCTAAGTCGTCTAGCGGCTGTATGGTCTTAAGGTCGAGATTGATACCCTTGACGATGGCAAAGTCAAGGATATCAGGGGAATGAAGCGGGTTATCCGGGTAGTGTGTCGGTGTGACCGGGGAAATGACGTATGTTTGCAATTAAAATCGCCGAACATAATGACTGATTGCCGTAGTTCGAGTAAGGCCTCGAAGTCACCTCTAAGGGGCGGTGTTCCGCTAGGTATATAGACTGAGGCCAAGACTATGGTCCTGTGACCTGTCATAGCCAGCCTACATACTGTGGCCTCCATGTTGGTGAGTGGAGGCGTGGGAATCGGAGAACAGTGAATACTTCTCTTGTAGTATGCCATATACTGCCGCCTCGTTGGACCGTTGGAATGGTGAGACCCCTGGTGTGCTGGGGTTTTAAGAATGTCTCTTGAACAAGGATTAACTCGGGCTGTTCTCAATAAACAGTTTGAGCTCCGGAAGTTGGTCGATTAGACCTCGGGTGTTAAATCAGATCAGGGATAAACCCCTGGGTTTTGTGCGACCAGTCGTGGCGCTAAGAGGTGTGTTCATTATGGATGTACCTATAATGATTTAATTAGAGATTCGTACTCTGCGATTACCAGTAATCGTTCGTACGAGTCGCGGGCTGCGCACAGTTTGCCAGCGCACTGCGCCACCTGTGTCATATCTACACCATTAATGGTGTTGAAAATTAATTTAAGATCCTCAGCCATTGAAGGCTGAGGAGAAGCTTTTGGGCCTGCTGATGGAGCAGGGCGGGTTGGAGCAGCCGGACGCTGTCTCCAGGCAAGCACTGGAGTGGCCGTGGGTTGGGCGGGCTTTACTGCCGGGGAATCCGCAGTGGCGCAGTGGCGGGAAATTCGAACTTCTAATAAGGGGCGGGGCCTGTCTGGGTGCCGCCCTCCTATTAGTATGTCGGATTGTTCGGGGTGCGCGGGGGCAGCCCCTGTAGTTGGCGGTGTGGCCGGACTGGCCACACAGCACACAAGATGGAGGAGAGGTCCACTCCGGAGTGCGACTGCATTCTTTAGTGAAATGCGGCTCCAGGCACTTTACGCACCTGGGGCTGGCAGTACAATTGAATGCTACATGCCCGTACAATTGGCAGCGGTGACACTGCCCGGGATAGCCACGGCGATGTGGCATCTCAACGGAGATTCCGGAGAGGCCACAGATAGTGCAGGCCTCGCGGAAGAACTCTCGTGACTTAGGCGAGTTGGTCAGTATGACCAAGGCCAAAGGAAAACGGCGGCCGTTTTTGCTGTGCATCTTGTGCACAGCCTCGGCGGGAAAGCCTTGGGATTTGATATCCTCTAGGATGATCTCGTTCGAGAATTCTAACGGGACTCCCCGTAGGATGGCTTTTGTCGTACGTATGATAGGCGAAATGCCTGGGTGAGTAGGCGTACCAGCGCTCTGAAATCGTCTACTGTGGGGACAGTGATTTTGACGGCCTCTGTCATGTTAGTGGCCTGCACGTAGTTAATTTTTTGCTCACGGCAAAGGTTTGAAACTTGAGGCCAGTTGGCCTTTTCCCGTAGGAACACGGGGGGAGGGGTCTTTGCCTTAGCAAGGACCGGCGAGCAGCGCGATGCTGGCTTGGTGAGGGCGGCGGTTGAGCTGGCGGGGAGAGTCACGTTGAGTGACATTAGGGGGACGGGGGGGCGACTGTGTCGCCCGGCAGGCGGTTGGTGTAGGAGACACCGGCCTGGAGGTGGGTGTCGGAGACACCGGGGACTTCTTTGTCCGCTTGGAGTGGCGCTCTACTAGGGTGAAGGTGATGGTGGGCTCAGGGAAGCCGGTGAGAATGTCCGTGGACACGGAGTCGGCGCTGCTGCTTGACGCAGTGCGCTTGACGGAAGTGGCCGAGGTAGAGGTTGCCATCGAGGCGGCGTCCGTATTATCTACCTCCATGGAGGACACAGTGGAAAGGGGAGCGCTGTGAGGCAGCTGATCGGCCTGAGGGGCCTGTGGAGCCAGTGTGCTGGCGAGATGGGGGAAGAGGACGCAAAATGCCTGGAGTAGCACATTTGGATCAGGGAGGGAGCCGAGAGTGGCGAAGCCAGCTAATTGGTTCGCAAGGTCTAAAGCCTCTTGCGAAGCCATCGCGGCGGGCGGGGTCGGGGGAAACAATATAGTGAATAAAATAAATATATAAATTATGAGCGACCTAACAAGTCAACCCTAACTAAGCCTCCCTACCGGCGGTAGGGGGGATAGCGACGGCCGCAGCGGTGCCCCTAATTCGGACAGCGCGGGTCCGTCACCCTGGGTGAGGCCCAGTGCACTGGGATCGGGACTTCCGGTTTGTTGTTTGCCTGAAGGGCAAACTATGCGCACCGGGGGCAACGCCAACTGGCTTCGTTGGCACCGTTATGCGTATCCACCAGTTCTCGGCGTCTTGAGCTCGGCGAACTTACACTCGAAGCACCTGGAACGACGAATCCCTGACGACGTAGTTCTCGTGCGAAGATGTACGGATAACGTAATACCAATCTCCGTGAAAACGGCGTTTGTGAAATTCAATATGCGGTACGTGAACAGTCATGAAAACGACCCGTGAAATTTGGGGTGCTCAACTAGTGCGGGGACTAGAGAGCGGAAAAGCGTCTGCGATCGACGTGCGAACGGATCCGCACGCAAACCGAGACTGATTTGACAGTTAAGTACACAGAACGGCAGTATATATACTGACGTATCTTATAATTGACGGTTAACCCTTTCTTAGAAAAAAATTCTAGGGATTATTTTTCTATCTCGGTATGAAATAAAAATGAAGGTAAGAGCGGTAAATTGATGAACCGAAACAGCTCGCACGTGTGTTTAAAGTTTTATAATATATATATAATTTTTTATTTTTTTATAATCTCAATTCTTATATAATTTATTTCTTAAACGAACTTGCTTACTAACGAATTGCTTAACTACTATCCTTCCTACTAAATTACTTTCTTTTATGGAGTATCGGTTGTTCTGGGAATCTACACGGTTTTAAGTACCTAAGAATATGCCACCCGACCCAGGGCAGACTACAAAGTCAGAGTACCTGAACAATTAAACAAGATTTTTGTATGGCGAATACATATACTCTGTAACGCGTTACAGTTGTAAACCCAGCAATTCGTTAAGATTTTGTTTTGTTTACCGCTGTTTCTAGCTAAATATCTGGTTATATTTCTATGATAATTTTATCAAGTGTTATTTTTATGACCACTGTATATCATATGTATGGGTGAATCACCTATTTCACCCACACTTTGCTGTCCCTGACCATTTCTTATTAAAATACTCTCTTTGGTTATCTTTAAACTCACAATTAGAATTGCTATAGTATCTTAGATTATTAGGCACAGCGAGAACTTGATTATGTTCTCAAAAATGTATAATGTTAATTTAAAAGTTATGGTAACTCAGTACACAAAAAATTCGCACCATACAAAATATTCCTGTCCAAAGACCACATTCACCTCGTAAACTTTTATTTTAAATGAACTTATTCTTTAGGCTTTCGTTTAATTCTTAATACACAATAAGACAATAAGTAATAGTTCATCGTGTGCATATCAAAATAGCGATGAACCAAATCACTTTTTCATAAAATAATATCCAAACTATGTCCCTTACTAGAATGACTTTACCTTCGTATGCTGAGTTAGGGTTTTCTTACGTCGACCGGTCGACGTCCATCGATGGCAGAATAGATCAGTCGACGTCGCAGTAGGCATGATGGCCTATAATTGACTGACACCACCCCTGAGTTGGTAATTTAGTAGTAAAATAATCCCATGCACGTATACATTTATATGAAGGTACCTATCTGTACTCTGCCAATCCGCAGTAGGCGTGATGGCCTACAATTGTCTGATACCACCCCTGAGTTGGGAGAGGCTGATATCTCTCTAGTGATTATTAAGGGTATTACCACAGCAATCGATCGTCCGTCGATCGATTTCGACCCGTCGACGATTTGTGTGATCTATTGGTGTAGTACCCTTACACTTTTAAATTTCATCAAGAAACACAAAGATTGCTATTTGCCGTAGGTAGCTTCATTTATGTTTGCTTTCGCTCGCATGGCGCGTCGGTGTTCTTTGATAGCACCGTCTAATCACTATTCGGCCGAGAACGTTCGCAGTGTGTGTTGTGTCGTCTGCTGAGTGACCGTGATTTCTCGATGCAAGTTTGTTATTTATTTAATACAATCAGCTCCGTCCTTATTAGAAAAAGGGCAATACGAATTTGAAACCACAATTGATATTTTCGAAATGAGAAATTAGCTATACCCTGAAGTTATAGTTATTATCGATTAGTTAAGTTTATATTTTAAATTTCATCTCAAAATATTGAGTTAAGTTTTTTCAATATAATTATGTCGTTTATTAGTAATATTAATAGTTTAATAATATGTCTCAGGCTTTACCCAAATTTGTCACTGGAGTTACTTATTGTCCCTAATACAAACATTTTATTTCCGATCATAAAATGCAAAAAAAAAACAAAATACATTTTTAAATTACCAATTGTTTATACTTACAATTATTGTGCTTTTACAAATCATTCATTTTCATCTGTAATTTTTAATTGTAATTTAATGTATTAAGTTTTATTTAAAAACATTTGTAATTCTTTGTCTCAAGGTAACGCAAGAGTCCAGTCTGTTAGTTTTGTACTTAAATTAAGAATAATACAAAGACTTATTATACTAAAATATTTGATTACGCATGCAAGAGTAAATAAACAAAAATGGATAATGCTTAAGAGTTTCATTTATCATATAAGTAACATTGAATGCATGTAACTCAGGTGACAGCTTTTGACAGTTTGAGTAGTAGTTTTCAAAAAAACTATCGAAAATATGAATAAACGTCTCTGCCCTTCTAGCTTAGGAAAGTAAATGAAATTTCTGATGATATTATAAAATTTCTTGTCGTTATTTTTTTTACAAAACAATATTTCTGACCTGTCTTTAGTGTGGGTAAAATAGTTGAATTACCCATTACCTACTGGGCCTCGTACACTCGTATTGTACACTCCCTATTAAAAAATTTGTATAAGAACATATATTTTAATACGAAGATAAACATGGGTCAGATAACATTTTTAACTATATAAGGATTAAAGTTATATTCAGAACAAAAGTGACTAAATCATTAAAACAATTTAAAAGCGGCGGCAAGGTACATTTTTAATAAAGCACAAACTATAACAATATTATAAATAGGAAAGATTTGATGTTTTGTGTTTGTTTGCAAGTAATGGGTAAAAACAAAAAGTACTGGACTGATTCAAAATTTCCTTTACTTAAGAGAGCAACATTATCATCTAGTAATAGGCTGAACTTTATGCTCAAAACAATTGTAGCAAACAAATTTTGTATAGACATAAAGAGACTCTGCAAATTTATTTTGAAAAAAATATACCCGTGAAGTTTCTTGCCAGTTCTTCTTCACGAAGGTTTTTTCGAACTGGTGGTAGAATCATGTTTTATTTGATATTTGACGTCAATAAGAACAAGTAATTTTGAATGTTGAGAAAATAAATATTTCATTTCATTTCATTTCAATTAAAGATACTATAAAATTACAATAATGTAGCCCAAGGTATAATTATTGATGTCTATAAAAGTCATTATTTGAAAGTGCTGCGATAGCTTTTAATGGTACTTACATAAAATAATATACTACATGTTTTTAGTACTCATCATTACTTACAGAAAAAATCTGTGAGGATAATATATGTCTTATGATTACACTTAAGTCACAATAACTGGTTTTGTTCAAATTTGTCAGAATCGGCCCTCGCGAGGGGAATTTTGTATGAATTGTTGCACTAAAATCATTATTTGTCATACTTATCAATTAATATCTGTTTGAACAACTACTATTTGTCCAAATAAAGTACTAATATAGAAAACTAATTCTTCTTGCTATCTATCTACCCATAGAAAGCCAGGGCAGGTAGCAAATAATTTATATGTATATGTATAACATGGTTCATTAAAGAAAGGAATTGATACTGGTGGTGCTTATCATGTTCTCTCGCTTGCACACTATTGCCGTCTATACTCACCCCCGTAGTAAAAAAGTATAAGTCTTGATTTGAATAATATTCGTGTTTTATGTTAACCCACATCATAATAAGGATTCTCCTAAAATTTTGTTATTTACTTGTAAGGCGTACAGAAACAGACATAGGGTCCTATCATCTTGCAAAAAGCACTGTTCCTAATGAAAACAACAATAACATTCTAATGATAATGGATTGCGCCACATGTCTTTCAACTTTCACACCGATGAAGCCGCTGTCAGAAGCTAGTTAGAAAATCCAGTCTTGCTTTTATTATTTTTGAATTGAAGAAAATATGTTGAAAATTTGTATGCTAACTGTACTATCTGTCAATGCAAGTACAAGCCGCTATTTATGATCCCTAGGCTGCATGCGCTAGATCCCTTCGCCTTCCCCTTAGGGTATAGAATTAAAAAAAACTTATGATTCCTTTCTTTAATCCATCGGCTTATAGGTACATTTTGTATCATACATCTTTACAAAGAAATTACCTGTCATACATAAAATATAAAATTTCAACAAATGTATGTAAGCTTACTAAAGAAAACATATTTGTTTTATATAAATTCAAAAATATAATTCTTTATTATAAAATTTATTAATTTTGACATAATATGTCAAAGTTAACCAACTAAATAGTTGGTTTATTTTATAAACATTGGTAGAACAATGCTATTTGAGCTTATTAAGAAACAGCGTATAAAATGAATAAGTAACTAAATTTATTGGCACTTCTGGCTTTTTTATATAATACTTCAAAAATCTTAGATTGTATAAAATGGTAGTGTATACATTTATTTAACATTATCTTTAATTATTTCGTATGAACTAACAATAGATACAGATAAAATATAAAATATGCACATGCAAAATATAAATTCTTATTTAAGTACAATTTAACTGAAGAAAATATAGAACATCAAAACTAAATGCTATGTTAACTTTATCTTAACAATAATATGTTACATAAAATGTTTGACACTGAAACTAGATGGAATAGTTTGTATATCATTATATAATAAATTTGTGTGATAAAATAATAGATGAGACCCTTTTTATATTGAATTCAATACTGTATTATGATATTTATACCTCAATGATTCATTCAAGCAAATTGATCATAGTAGTGAGATTCATTACAAATCACAATCACAAGCACAACAGTCAGCAGAGTCACAGCAACCATCACAACCTTCACAACAACCTTCACATCCTTCACAACAACTACAGTCACTACAATATTGGCACAAAGAGAAGCACCAGAACCAACAATCTATGAATACATTACATAGCTCTGTACAACTGTTTACACAAGCAACACAACTATTCTCTTCTGCGATTTTAGATTTTTTGTTATCAAAATCATTTATTTTATTTTCAGTATTAATTAATTCATCATCTACCTCCATTTCTTTTTCATTTAATGTTAGCACGGGTTGAGTTACTATCGCCAGCAAAGTTTTTTCTGGTTCTGCTTGGTCATTATCATTTGTGTGACTCATTTTAGATACAAATAAATAAACGTTTGCTAGTGAAAGCTAGGGCGTTTTAAGATTACCCGGAAGAACTATAAATAACGCAAAGATGCGTAGGCGCAAATTTCGCAGCCCTGTTTTCTTTATTCCTCTCTATTATTTTTATAATAAGAACTGTAAATGATCCTATTTTAGACGTTTTGAATATAATATAAATTTTCACGGTATAACATTCACTCACACAACCAACGTTTTAATTTTTTAAGGTAAGGGTGTCTAAAGTTTAATATGGTAATTTAAGTTCTGGTTTGTTTTCTTTCACGGAGACTGGTGTTCTTGAACCGGTTGACTTAATTATTAAAAAAAACAGCTTTAGCCTTAACCATGATAAATTAAATGTCTAAATCGAACGTTCAATTATAAATTAAAAAAGTTCATTTTGTTCTTTGCGTTTGGTATTTTTGGTACCTAATTGGTTTGGTTGAACGTAGCGATGGATGGGGGTAACTCAGGAGTGATAGATAAAAAAGATATGTATCACTCCGTTTGAATCAATCACTCTTTATATCGTTCATATCCAAATGTATCACTGTATCTTTACAACTCACTCGCTCACGCACGCGTCGTATGATTATCTCGCTCGCACAATGCTAGGAAAAGAAGTCTCGCAACAAATAGTTTTCAAAATACATAGTTTCAGAACCCGTCATTGGGTACCGATAAATAGTTTCGTTTCGATACCGCAAAATGGCGCCATCACTAAGAAACAGACAGCTCATTTCATCATATCTCTCATTGATATATTTGATCGAGTTGAGCAGAGCAAGCCTACGGACGGAGTGGTAGCGAGAGTGACGACTGACGCGCGGGCATAAGCAACTGATACATTTGTGATAAAGATACAAAAGAGTGATACATATAACAGTGATCGTAAGATACATATCAATCCTTTCTTTTCAGTGAAATATTTTCCCATGACTGGTTGAAAGTTAACGTTAGTTAACTTCACTGGCTTGACAGTTGACTGATACTGACTCTTGATAAGGTTGACACGTCACACAGCCACAAAATTGTCCTTGCGAGTCTGCCGTAGAATTTGGGTTTGCATGAAGAAAATGCTACGGCTCCAGATACGGTTAGAACAGTTCAAACATAAAATCACTTTTAACAATAGTTGAGGCTGCATTATAGGTAAACATTAGTCTCTACCGTATTTTATAGTAAGTTCAATCGAAAGCCCGGGACGACAATTGCGGTTCAATCAATCATTAGATTGATTGTCAATTTCAAGCAACAATAATAATTAGTGATTGTGTTGAAATTAGAATAATACACTGATAATGCATAATATTGTAAAATAATGATTATTTTGTTCAGATTATAACAGTTAAACACTTTGTTAATATATTAAATCGTTATTTTATGCTCTTCGGTTTTGGTGAAAACTTATGACATTGCGTATAAAAGCTGCAATGTCCGAGTCGACCAATATAAAAGAAGCCTTCGACAAAAATCTTGAAGATATAGAAATCCAAGAGGTACTGCGTAATGGAACTGATTTACGAGAATACGCTCTACAAATTGATGAAAGTATTAAAGAAGCTGAAAAGAAATCAATTGCGGATTATCTTAAAGAAAGTGAAAATATATCTTCACTTCACAAACAGATAGAAGATTGTGATGATATTCTAGAACGTATGGAAAATATGCTGATGAGTTTTCAAGTAAGATGTACTAAAATATTTTGATTATCATCATATTTGATAATTTATCATTAAATCTGTTCATAATTATTTTTAAGTTTATTTGTTTTAGGGAGGTTTACAGCTAATTAACAAAGATTTATGACTATGTGATACCTCTAAGCCAATGAGTGAGAGATGACAGCTCAGAAAAATAGTAAATAAAGTGATATGTGGCGCTATACTATTTCCATTTCTTTATTTTCTTGATGACAGCTCCTGTGAAAACTTGTGCGAGCGTTTTTTTTACCAGGGTCTGAGAAACTGATGGGGATGGAGCTATATCGATAAACGTAACACGATAACAGACCCGATATTTTTTTACAAAATGTAAGAAACTAAACAACTGCCTGATACTTTTGTACAAATTTATTAACTAATATTATATTTCATTACAAGATGTTACACATATTAATTCTTAATTTTTAAAATGCCAACTTCTTTAAAAGGACATTGGCAGATCGCCATACATGGTTTTCATTGGAGTTAAAGAGGAGAGAAGTCAAAAATATCTAAAACTATAGGACATAAAATCTGGATCCATTTAAAAAATATATATATTATGGAGTGTGTCTAGGAACAAGAATAATTGCATTTTCATTAGGTACTAATTTTGAGGTTATGATTTCAAATTACCTACATTTACGTAGGTAATTACTACTGTCACCAACCGACCATGATAATAATGACACGTGATAAATGTTCATCAATATCTTTAACTTAATCAACTAGTCCAAAAATCACAGTCATCGTAAGCGCAATCTTTTGGAATCTGTAGACACAAAGGCTTATAATGTCATTTTATATAAAATAACTAAAAGAATTGCAAAATGTTAGAACAAAACCAAGGCACTCACAAATACACAAGTGACAGTTCCAAAAGTAATGAAACAGTTTCGTTTTCAAGTTATGTTTTTTATCTCAAACTTGCCAGCCAAGGCAAAAGCTATACAGCCAAGTATAAGGACTCCAGTGAGTAATAAATCATTTTTAGTATGAGGAATATAAAAAAAATATACACATTCTTTCATAAAAATGAGTCCTTACATTCTAAAGTGACTATAATTTCCTATATTTAAAATCTATATTACAAAATCAAATACTTCTGCTTGGTCACAATCAATCCTTTGTATCGTAATAAAAAATGACAGGAGCTAAAACAAACTGCTCAAGTCAAATCAAGCTTTATAAATCATCAATTTTTTTGGAGACTTCTTCACATGAAGCTGGTATTATGGAAATTCACATTAAAAAACTGAATAAACAATAGTACTAGTTACTTTTCTAAACATTCACTGTTTACTTAAATAAGGATTTGCCAATATTCTTTTCGAAGCTGTTGTAAAATAAGTAGGTATAGGTAGGTATTCGACAATGAAACGAAATAATTATACCGACAGGTAATCTTTATTTATTTATTATAACCAAAATCTGGTGAATCGTCACTGTCACTCGATGAGCTCTACCCAACATTTATTATAAGTTCCTGTACTTGTATATTATCGTGAATGAATTTCCCAATCCGACGCTATAATATTTTGTGTTCTTCTCACAATTATTCCCAGTTTTCGGCAGTTACTTCCGCACATGCATTTTTTAATAAATCTAACATGTTGTTTGCCGTAAAAGGGGGATGGGTATTGTTTCGAGCGGCGTGTCCTTTGATTTGTGCCCATATTAGTTCTATAGCATTGTGCTGGCAATGATACGGCGGAAGTCGAAGAACCCAATGACCACATTCGGCAGTTATTTCGTCGATAACATATCTTTTAGGGATGCTTTTTTTCGATTTTAAAATATTCACTAATTGTACTTTGAATAAGGTACTATCCACATTTTCGCCATGACGTTGGAGCCAGTCAATTATCTCTTGTTTTTTCGTGGCCTGCGTCGGCATTTTATCAATTTGTCTGGAGTGATATGTGGCGTTGTCCATAATAATTATGGACGGTTCTTCCAAAGATTGCACCATTTCTTTAAACCATCCTTCGTAAATCTCCGCGTTCATTTCTTCGTGGTAGTCCACTGTTTTCTTGGATTTAAAGGCTAGAAGGCCTACCATCAACTTTTAGTTTGCCATACAATTCCGATGCAATCCAGTTTAGGTTCCTAAACTGAATCGCTAATATTCGTACCATGAAGTGCCTTTAGCTAACTGGCGTTTGAATCGCTCACGGAGAAATGAAAAGTCGAAATTTGTCTGTGGTCCGCGTGTGGGAAAGAGATGACGCTTTACACTCGTTGCATAAATCTGTCTCTATTTCTCGAACCATATGCGTTGCGTTTCGAAATCTAGTTGTAATGATTTTAGCGGTTTTTTTTTGTGTAAAAATATCAACAAAATATATTTTAAAATTGCGCTTTTTCGTGTCAAATTATATACCATAAGCCCCTTTTAGTACTCATTAAACAATAGAAATTTATATGATTCTTTAAATTACAAATAATTAAATGTTTCCCTAGTGTTGTCGTAAAAACAAATTGATTATGTCGAGTTTAGAACGCACCCAATTTGACTTCTACCTTTGTCTCTACTAATAAATCAGTTGATTTTGTTGGATTTTTCAACAATGGGCTCAGCTTATCACACATTTCTAATACCAATCGTTTAGACAACCGATATCCTTTTATATATTCTTCATCTTCAAAATAAAAGGGGTCCGATTGTTTCCCTGTTGTGTTTATTTCATTATCATTTTCCAAGAAAATAAAAAGAACTAATTCCTCAGACATCTGCAATAAAAAATAGTTCTAGAAATGACTTTTTCACATTAACACATAAGAAATACTAAATATCCAACTGAAATATCTTAAATTCTCTATATTTTTAACCATTTTTTTAAAGATAAACCGAGAAAGTCACGCCAAGAAAGTAGCAACTTTTTTTTAATCGCTTACTTTGACATTTAAGTCATTCAATATAGGTTGAAATATCAACTCATGGTATGAAAAATGAACGAACTAAAACAGTTTGCAATACAATTACCGACTTGATTTGGCGTCAACCTAAACTGGATCGCTTTAATGACGTCGTGGTATGAAATAGCAAAGCAGTTTATTTTAGGTCGTCAATTGAATCGCAATAATAGTTCATAGTAGGCCTTCTGTAAAGCATCTGACACGAATCCTTTCGTAGACCCTGCATGGCATATGATAAGGCGTTCACGTTTTCCTATTGGCACTGAACTAGTGGAAGCGGCGGTGTCGTCAGTCCAGTTCTTAGATACTGTGTGGTTTGCATTTAACCCTGTCTCGTCAGTGAAAATAACATTTGACCAATCTGATATCTTTTGGCTTCGCTCAAAAATTCGCAGCGAGCCATAGCAACGTCGTGACGCTCCATCAATATTTTACGTTTGTCCGATTTTTTATAAGAAAATCCAATTTCTTTCAAAACTAAGCTTAATGACGATTTTTGGCCATGGAACAAACCACATTCACGTAAAGAAACAACAAGTTTTTTAAGTGTTGGAATTTCTTTGCGCAAGTATTTACATATTATGTACAGGGTGTTCGGCAGGGTGTTGGACAAACGGAAATGGGGGGTAGGTGGGGTCGTCTCCTACCTATCCAGCCAATAAAAAAAATCATAGTCTCAAAATAAACATTTTTAGGGATTTTTTTATAAAAGTGAAATTTTGCCACGCCATTTTAACCTGCTCTGTAAGTAGTTACTGAACAACGGTTGGTCTAGGTGTAAACTAAAAATTCATGTCTCCGGTGAGGACAAAAGTAGCAATAACTCCAGTTGTAATTATAAAATAAAAACATATGATATGTCGTTAGCAAGAGAACAAACTGTAGATATTTTCTTGAAAGTCTTATTGCTTGATCCGTGTTATTTTTTTTCAAATGCCAGACGAGTTTGAATTAAAAATTTTTTTTTTACTTTTTTTAGGTTTGGGGTCTATAACTTTATTTCTAGCAATTACCTGCAACAAATATTAACTTTCTAAAGATTTACCATTTCTTAAGATTGTAAAAAAAATTATAATTTTGGACCTAGCTATAAAAATAAAAAAGATAGGGGTTTCAACATATGAAAGAGGCCAAATTTCACTTTTGTAAAAAAAATCCCTAAAAATGTTTATTTTGAGACTATGATTTTTTTTATTGGATGGAGAGGTAGGAGACGACCCCACCTACCTCCCATTTTCGTTTCTCAACACCCTACTGAACAACCTGTATATGACGGCGAATAGCATCAGCGTTGAAGTTGTCAACCGATGTCACACGACGTGGTTGGCGTTTTTTCTTCGGCGTACGAAGCTTATTTTTCTGCATGCCGCTTGTACCGTAAGCTTCGGTAGTAATTTTTGAAACAGTAGGTCCTGTTTCCTATTGCGGCCGCAACATGCTCTCGCACTTGCGACAGTGGTAATAGCGGGCCACCATTTTGATACTCTGCTTCTAAGTGATTACGAACCTTGATCACCAGTTCTCTCGCCTGCCTTTTCAGAACAGATCCTTTCGGCATTTTGATATTTGACAGCTGGGCAGCAATCAACACGGAGGAACACAAAATACACAACGTAACGTATGGATAATGTGAAAAAACTCAGCGAACAGAAATGTAGTGACTAGCATGACCGTCTTGTTGCGAGTGACAGATTAAAACAAGCCTTGAAAAAATATATTTCAATGTTTTTGTTGTATTTGTCTTTGTTCAAAATATAATAAATATATTCGATCGATATCATTACTTATTTGGTCACAACATATTAGAACTGTATAATGTGTTGTTTAGAACTGTAAATGTTAGAACTGTATAATGTATAACTGTATTATATCAAATTAGAACTGTCATTGAGAAAATAAAGAAATGGAAATAGTATAGTAAAAAGTGGTCCTATCTTTTTTAATTTAATATTTGTCGTATATTTTAGAAAGAACTACACTATGCTGCTATATTTATTAGAGATTAATGTTACATATTTGTTGGTAAAAATTTTATTTTACCTAAACCGGTCAACATTTAACTGAAATACTAAATTATGTTAGTACAGTGTTACTTTAACCTGGCCCCAGTCGGTAACACTTTTCAAATTACCCACATTTTATCATTTATAACAGCTATGTGTGTTTTAAGGTGAATTGTCAGTGCCTAATAGTATTACTTTGCGTTAGTAATAAATTATACTTTGTTGCAAAAAGTTGATAAAACAGTGATTTGATTTTCTAAATATAGTGAAATAGTGTTGAGCTAAAGGTAAGTGATTATATTTTATACTTGTATCAGTATCCTTATTATGTTTTACGTTTTTGTTGGATTATAACTTCTTCTAGTTGATACTGCTATTAGAACATTTATTTACAAAAAAATTACCATACCTGGAAGAGATAAAATGTGCTGTCCCCAATTGGGTCCAATGGGCTAATTGCTAATATTTTTTATATTTTTATTTGCAGGCTTAGTATTGTGCAAAACCATGATGAAACGATCATTTGACTTTGCGAATGACTTTGAAGGTCTCAAGGAAGCCCTTGAATAAATTTTGTGTCAAGAAGAGGATTGTGATATAACTTACGACATGGTGACAATTCCGCCAGACCCAGGTATTCTCACAGATGAGGAGGAAGGCGACGAAGATGATATCCAGCAAAACATGCTTCCACGAGATATCCCTGGGAGGGTGGAAATCTTTGAGTCCAAGAACGACAAGGAATGGAATAGCAGCGACGATGAACCGTTTCAAAAACGTAAAAAGAATGATGACCAACAACCTATACTTCCGAGTTGGCGTAAATGTGACGGTTCGTGTAGTGCAATGCCATCAACTGAGAGCAATCTCCAGAAGCGGAGAGAGAACGTTATAAATGAGCTAAAAAACAAGTCTCCAGTGTATATTTTTGAAAACATCTTTGATGAAGAGGTGTTTGACATAATTGTTTCAAATACGAGGTTATATGCTGCACAACATAACAATCATGACTTTCAAGTAACCGTTGATGATCTAAAATTATTCCTTGGAATATTACTTCTGTCTGGATATCACACCCTTCCACGAGAATGGTTATACTGGTCTCTAGATGAAGACTGCGGTGTTTCTATTATTTCGAAGGCGATGTCAAAAAACAGGTTCCTCGAAATAAAAGTTCTTGCATTTCTGCGATAATGAGGCTGCCGCTGGAACGACCGATAAGATGTTCAAGGTACAATCGCTTGCGGATTTGTTGATCAAAAAATCCCTTCCTTCCTACAGTTCACGAGCATGTATCGGTTGACGAATCGATGGTGAATTATTATGGACGTCACCCTGCCACAATTCATAAGTACAAAAACTGGATGATTGCAAGCTCTGATGGTTATTGTTATGTTTTCGACGTGTATTGTGGGAAATCGGTAGAGGAAACTAGCAACGAGCCTTTGGGATCAAAAGCAGTGAAAGGAAAAAACAAACGCCAGTCCGGGAGAGCATATTGTATATTTCGACAATTTTTGTACTAGTAACGGTTTGCTGCGAGACTTAAGTAAAGCTGGCTATCGCGCAACTGGCACTGTAAGAGATAACAGAACCAAGAAATGCCCACTTGTGCCTGTCAAGGATATGAAAAAGAAGAACCGAGCAGAATTAGACTACCAATTTGATACAGGTACTCAAATATTATTTGTGGGTTGGCTGGATAACAGTGTTTGTACTATGGGTACAAATTATGACTTTGGTAACCCTCTCGGTAAGGTAAAGAGGTCGAGCTCTGCCGAAAAGAAGAAGGTAGATGTAAACATCCCTTTTCTCTGCCAAAATTATAATAGAGGTATGGGAGGTGTCAACCAAGCCGACCAATCAATCGCAGTATATAGAACAGAAAATGGAGAATAAAAAAAATGGTGGTGGACTCTTTTTACCTTATGTTAGATTTGGCTGTGGCTAATGCTTGGCGTCTACAAAATCTAACCACTGAAGACAAAATTGACCAGCTGCAGTTTCACCGAAATATCGCCCGATATCATTACGATGTGTCGAATGCCTCATGAAAGTACATTGGCAATGTAAAAAATGTCTGAAAACCTTGTGCATTGAAAAAGGATGTTTTGAAAAGAACCACATATAAGGCCCTTGGCCCCATTTGAGGACATTTTTTTTTCAATATAAGGAATATGTTTTTTTCGTTTTTTTTTTGTTAAAATTTAAGCAATGTATAATAATTACGTTAATAAAGGTTTTTCAAAAATTTCACTAATCGTTTATATTTGGGTCCAAATGGATTAATGTCTGCAGTGTTATTTGGATCAAAGTAGGTTAAGCATATAGTTTGTCTAATATAACAGTTGTTGTGCTTGTAGTGAATAACCAAATTATTCACTACAAGCACAGTAAATAGTAAATTTGCTGGTCTTAATTGGAATATGCAAATGGCGTATGGAGTAGAGGACGGAGACACAATGCAATTGTGTTAGTTGTGTGTAGCTCAGGACAATCTATGTTACCTTTAACTACTATAAAACATGCATCATTTACTTCACAATTAATATGAAGAGGTAGAAGGTGGTATCTGGTGCAATGGTGCTCATATATGAGAGAATATTGCTTGGTTTTGAATTCAAGAAATGGTAAAAATAGTTTTTGATGTCATTCATACCGCAATATTTAAGTTTATTCTGTGGATTCCACACTTGAGATGCGTACTGGAGACTGCAGTGCACATAGGCAAAGTAAAGCTTTTTAATTGTTTTTAAAGAATTAAATTTACTGGACATACTTCAGCTGGATCTATATCAATGGTGCCTATACTACTACTACTTCTTTACATCCAAAAAGGTGGAAAGAAAATAATCAGCAAATAAGTTACTTATACTAATTATTATTTTCTTTCGCCATTGTCAGTACTCGATGTGGGGAAAGTAGAATTATTTGGTTTAGTTTTTATAAATGTTCAAAATGCTGTAGGGTTTTTCAGAATTGAGGACTCAATGCAAATGCAATTTTAAAGTTCAAATGTTCTTCTCTGCAGCATCAGAATGTTTGATAATCAAATATGTTGCTGTATGTTTTGAATTTATATTATATATTCATTCTTTTATGAGGTATACAAAAATTTGGTATAGGTATTACTAATAATACAAAACTCGGCTACAGCTTAATAGCTAAATAAACATTAAAATTTTCAGAATGATTTAGGAAGCATAAGCAATGAAATCATAAGCTTACAAAAAAGGTCTGTAAGCATGTCTGTTCAGTTGTCTAATCGTCAAGTATTGAAAGGACCTCTTTCTTCATTTATAGAAGATTTGGCTGTATCTGAGACTCTTATATTGTAAGTATTGTGATACTTCTTTAATAACCAAAATATTTGACAATTAGGCTGAAAAAATCATTTTTTTTATTGGTTTTTGTTGTTTCTGTTTGTAATATAAATATTAAAATTGTATGTTTAATGTCTTGCTTAAAACTTATTTCAGTGGCATCAATAATGTACCAGTAACTGACAAAGAGTTTATGGTTCAGTTAGCGATCTTAAATCAAAAACTCAACTTTGTTAAAGAGCAAGGTTTTAAAGAAACAAAGTCCTGTCATGATGTCCAAGATGTTTTAGAAAAGCTAAAAATCAAAGCAATCTCCAAAATTAGATCTTATATACTTGAACAAATATATAAATTCAGGAAACCTATGGCAAATTATCAAATTCCACAAAATGCTATGTTGAAGTATAAATTCTTTTTTGAGTTTGTCTTAGCCAATGAGCGAAATGTTGCTCAAGAAATATGCAATGAATACATAGACACACTGAGCAAAGTATATTATTCCTATTTTAAATCATATGCATCACGACTGGATAAGTTGAAGTATGAAGAGGCACCCACAAAAGATGATTTAATGGGTATTGAAGATGGGTCGAAAGGTGGATTTTTCCAAAAATCTAATCTAAAGAATAAAAGCACCATATTTACTATTGGCAACCGTGGAGATGTTCTTGCTCAACAATTGGAGGCTCCTATTATTGTACCACATTCACAGCAGAAAACAAAGGTATTGTTTATAACTCCTCTGACCTACTTGTGGCATAAGTAGAAGTAATCCTGCCTAGTCCAGGGGTCCAGTTTTATTCTTTTCTATTTCTCTCTCTATTGGTAATTTATGGCTAGATTGATTGAACAGTGATTTTAACTTGTTTTTGTTTAGTAAAATCCTGTACAGTTGAAATTTATGACGATTGAATACTACATTTTGTTTTCCCCTTTTGGAAAGTTCTTCAAATTAGGTACCTATACAATTTCCTATCATTCTGATGTAACATAAGAATTTTCTTCTTTTTTTCAGTATTCATATGAAGCACTGTTTAGGAGTCTTCAGTATGCATTAGTTGACAATGGTTGTAAAGAATACCTTTTCACAACTGAATTCTTCCATGTAAAGGGTAGTCATGCTCAAGAGTTATTTGACAGAATATTAGGGAAGACCTTGTCATTGTTGGTTGTAAGTGTATTTTAATTTACGGGTAGTTGAGTTTTCTTTTTAAGATCTCGTCCGGAGCGGTACTACAGTTCTTCCATTTTGCCCGCCATAATAATTACGTTAACGTGGTTATTGTTCCGGTCACACGGAAGGAACAGCCAATTCAATTACTGGAATTCCAACTGAAGCCTACCATCTGCAACGGACCATTAATCGATAATCACAATCACTATTTTTAGATAAAACACCTAAGGCTAGTGATGATGACCATGGGTGCGGCTGGCACTTACCATCAGGTGGATCGTGTGCTCGTTTTCTAGCTATGACAGTAATAAAAATAAAAAGAAATGTATTTATTACAATCACCTTAGAACTATCATTATAGGGTGCCCTAATGCGATAGTTGTGTGACATTTAATAATTATAATATTAAGTAAGTGATGCAACAAATGTCAACAAATTATAAAGAAAAAAAAAGTACAAAAATATATACCAAAATGACGACAAACTTACTTCTTCGAGACTGCAAAGTCTCGAGCATCGTCGAAAAGTTGCTAGTCTATCGGTTTTTTACAGATTGCACTTTGGAGAGTGTGCGAATGCTCTTTTTCAGTTGATCGAACCTTCCCCCTTTCTCCACCGGTCAACCAGACGCAGACAGAAGTTTCACCCGTTTGTAGTTAGCGTGCCGATGAGCCGAACTAAACGGTTCGATAGCTCATTTTTGGTTCGTGTTGCCAAAGAGTGGAACGGTTTGCTTGCGTCTGTTTTTCCAGACAAATATAACCCTGGAGCTTTCAAGTGTAGAGTGAATAGGTACCTCTTAGACAGGCGTGTACGATCCTCGTCTTCATCGTCACTTTCCATCAGGTGAGATGGAAGACAAACACCTGCTAAATATTAATAAAAAAAAATAAAAAAAAGTAATAATAATGTTGAATAATTATTTTTAAGTATACAAAATTAATGTTATCCACTGGTTACTAAGGTCAATTAATGGTCAAGACATGACAAACAAAAATACTTTTGGAAATTCGTTCGGTAAGCAGCAAAACAAGTCGATTCGATCTGCTACCATATAAAGAGCTAGCAATGCGCGCATGAAAAGCGCCTTTTGCAGCAGGTTGGTCTTAGCGCGCGGTACCACGAGCAGGCGTGGCCGGCGCCGGCCCCGCACGTAGTCGTCGGGTACGCAGACTCACGCACTGCAGTACTGTCGGGTTGTGCACCTCGCCGCGTATTACTCTCAGCACATAAGAGGATATGGTGAGGTCTCTCCTGGTTTCCAACCTAGTGTATCCGACCATCCCAAGAACAAACAATGTCGGATACATCAAAGGATACAATAGGTAGACCCCATTAAGTCTTTTGTACAGGAACCTCGCAAACTTGTTCTGTATACGCTCCACCATCTCGGTATACGTTGCTTCATGAGGAGCCCATATTGCCGAGTTAAATTCTAAATGGCTTCTTACTAAGACATTATATAGCGCTATCACAACTTTACTGTTTGTAAGTCCAGCAGCTTGACGAACCTCAAACACTTAAAGGCGCGTCTACATATGTCTACAATATGCTGTCTAATAATAAATAATAATAAATGTCTATAATTTAAGTATTCTGCTATAGTTTAGTACTTCTCGGCGGCAGTCAGAAACGCCAGATGGTTACTCAAGGCTCTTCAAAATATAAGAATAATAATACTAAATCATTTATTTCTCCAAAATCAAATAAAAATCTGTTTACCTAAAATGTTAAATTTTAAGATAAAAATTTACGGTAAATATTCCGTGTCGCGCCACCAGCGATTTTGAGTATGATTTTTTTTTTAGAGTCACGTTATGATCTGTAAACATCATAACTAGTATTGATATGACGGCGCATGACATTGTTTGGCTAAAAAAAAAATTACTTACTACCACTAATTTATCAAGTGCAGATCGTATGTACCCACTTTATGTTGAGTCTAGGAAGTAACAATAAATAATATTAGGTGCGACGACGAGCGCAGCGAGGAGGAGCGGGTTAGTCAGTATGTAGGTCATGCCGCGCGAGCGTGCCGCGGCAGCGGTCGGCGAGCGCCAAAAAGCGACTTGCACACACATGCTCATTGAGTTAAAATGAAATAGCCTTAATGGAGAGTAGATAATAGTTGTTAACCGATCAATTACTAAATTTAATAACCAGAAAAGATCCAATTAGTTATGATGTTTACAGATCATAAAAGACTGTAAAAAAAAATCAGACTCAAAATCGCTGGTGGCACGATACGGAATATTTACCGTAAATTTGTATCTTAAAATTTAACATTTTATTTTATTTATTTAAAATTTGCACACATTATATTGTACCGGGTGGCTTAATGCCACAAGGCATTCTCTACCAGCCAACCTTTAGGTAGGAGAACCGGTGTAAACAAAGTTTCAAGAATGTGGGTCATGACAAATAACATGGGTAAGGTAGGCTAATTATTATTAAGTAAAAGTATGAGATAAAAAATAATGAACCAAAACGAACAGAGAAAACACATAAAAGTATATCTACACAGATGTAACCATTAATAGTTATTAGTACATACATATACATACATCAATGTAATTGAAATAATATACACATATATAACATAATGAGATGAAATAATATAACATAATAACTTTTCAATGTTAATCCTAGAAGCAAATCATTTCTTCTGCACCTCTCGTAGGAAAAGCTCTTTTAATCGAATTTTAAATTGATATTTGTTAGGAGCTTTCTTTATTTGAATTGGCAGTGCGTCCCATAAATGCACTGCTCTTACAGCGAAGGAAAACGAATAAGATGCAGTGTAATGAGCTGGTGTTGTTAGAAGCAGACTCTGGAGTGATCTTAGTTGTCTTTGATGTGTGGTATGAAGGAAGGAGAATTTATCTTTGAGGTACTGCGGGCAACAAGAATCAAAGAGCACAGAATATAGCACACACTAAAGACGAGTGTCGCGACGTCTACGTATTGGAAGCCATCGCAATTGTTCTCGATAGGAAGATATGTGGTCAAATTTACGTAAGTTGAATATAAATCTGATACAATTATTAAGAAGCCGTTCTAGCCTGGTTAGTTGATTCTCACAGATATCTAAGTAGCATGTGTCAGCGTAGTCAATAATGGGTATGATCAGGGATTGCACTAGCATAATTTTAACTTTAGTTGGAAGAAAGTTTTTAAAGCGATATAGTGAGTGAAGTGCGTTATTGACTTTCTGACACACGCTTGTTACTTGTGGGTTCCACGATAATTTAGAATCAATTAAAAGCCCCAGATTTTTAACCACTGAACAAAAACTGATTGGCAACCCATCATAGGTTAATCTAGGAATATCAATCGCAGAGACACGGCCAACCATTTGCGGGCTTCCCACTACGACGGCCTGACACTTTAGAGGATTAACCCTTACGCCGAAATCACAGGACCAGTCGTGTATGGCTTTAAGATTGCGGTTGAGGGTCTCAATCGCATCCGACACTTTGTCCCAGCTACAATGGCAGTACAACTGTAGGTCATCAGCGTAGAGATGATATGAGCAAGATAAGGACGGTGTAACGTAATTAATAAATATTGAAAAGAGCAATGGGGATAGGATGCCACCTTGTGGTACACCAGCGCGCAGATAAGACCAGTTAGAAATACAGTCATTAATACGTACAGCTTGCTGGCGCCCAAGAAGGTAAGAGGAAAACCAGTTAAGAGAAATGGGAGAAAAATTTAACGCGGAGAGGCAAGTGAGTAAAATGTCTGCATCCACACAGTTAAATACGTTCGTAAAGTCTACCAGGACAATAAAAGTTAACTTCCGGTCGTCAATAGCTTTGCGCACATCATCCGTGACTTTAAGTAGTGCCGTTGTCGTGCTGTGACCCAAACGAAATCCAGACTGATAAGGATTTAGTAATCTATTTTCAGTGAGATATTTAAGAACTTGTCTATGAACTGCTCCCTCTATGATCTTAGACATGAATGGCAGGACAGATATTGGACGGATATCGTTAAGAGTGGTGGGAGTCGGCTTTTTTGGGATTGGGCGGCAAATTGCTTTTCGCCAGCATACCGGGAACTAGCCAGAGTCAATAGAATAATTAATAAGATAGGTAAGAACTGGTAGAATAGATTTCAAGAATAACACAATCATTCTTCGACTAAGACCATCCCAACCTACAGCATTGGAGTCTAAGGAACGAACAAGTTTAGCTATATCGTCCTGGGTGGTTTAGGTAAACAGATTTTTATTTGATTTTGGAGAAATAAATGATTTAGTATTATTATTCTTATAGTTTGAAGAGCCTTGAGTAACCATCTGGCGTTTCTGACTGCCGCCGAGAATACTAAACTATAGCAGAATACTTAAATTATAGACATTTATTATTATTTATTATTAGACAGCATATTGTAGACATATGTAGACGCGCCTTTAAGTGTTTGAGGTTCGTCAAGCTGCTGGACTTACAAACAGTAAAGTTGTGATAGCGCTATATAATGTCTTAGTAAGAAGCCATTTAGAATTTAACTCGGCAATATGGGCTCCTCATGAAGCAACGTATACCGAGATGGTGGAGCGTATACAGAACAAGTTTGCGAGGTTCCTGTACAAAAGACTTAATGGGGTCTACCTATTGTATCCTTTGATGTATCCGACATTGTTTGTTCTTGGGATGGTCGGATACACTAGGTTGGAAACCAGGAGAGACCTCGCCATATCCTCTTATGTGCTGAGAGTAATACGCGGCGAGGTGCACAACCCGACAGTACTGCAGTGCGTGAGTCTGCGTACCCGACGACTACGTGCGGGGCCGGCGCCGGCCACGCCTGCTCGTGGTACCGCGCGCTAAGACCAACCTGCTGCAAAAGGCGCTTTTCATGCGCGCATTGCTAGCTCTTTATATGGTAGCAGATCGAATCGACTTGTTTTGCTGCTTACCGAACGAATTTCCAAAAGTATTTTTGTTTGTCTTGACCATTAATTGACCTTAGTAACCAGTGGATAATATTAATTTTGTATACTTAAAAATAATTATTCAACATTATTATTACTTTGGACAATGTATATTTTTCTTTTAATTATTTTTTTTTTCTTTATAATTTGTTGACATTTGTTGCATTACTACCACTAATTATCAAGTGCAGATCGTATGTACCCACTTTATGTTGAGTCTAGGAAGTAACAATAAATAATATTAGGTGCGACGACGAGCGCAACGAGGAGGAGCGGGTTAGTCAGTATGTAGGTTATGCCGCGCGAGCGTGCCGCGGCAGCGGTCGGCGAGCGCCAAAAAGCGACTTGCACACACATGCTCATTGAGTTAAAATGAAACAGCCTTAATGGAGAGCAGATAATAGTTGTTAACCGATCAATTACTAAATTTAATAACCAGAAAAGATCCAATTAGTTATGATGTTTACAGATCATAAAAGACTGTAAAAAAAAATCAGACTCAAAATCGCTGGTGGCGCGATACGGAATATTTACCAAATTTACAGTACCATCAAGTACCAAATACAATGCAATTCATAGTTCGCCAAGAAGACTAGGGCCTAAACTAGACCACTATTTCAGGACACCAGGACTCCACCCCTAAACCCCTACAATTTTTTATTCGTGAGGTTATATAATTAATGAGTGGTACTTAAGGAAAATTCGAGATGAGTTACCAAGTCGATAAAAACAGTAAAAACATTAATAACTGAGAATATTAAAAAGTTTTGCAATCATTGGTGTAGAGTGATGATTGACAACTTTGCAAACAAATAGTCCAGTTATTGTGGCTTTTAAATTAGCTATGGGCGATTGTTCCAAAAAAAACAATCGACTGAATCGAAAATTGTGCAGTTGCTTATTCGATTGTCAATTCAGTAGTTCCCGGCCCTGATTATTCGAATAACTATCGACAAACTGCTAACTGAACAACTAAATACTAATATTGTCAGAAAGTGAATTGCGTGCGAATTTACTTAAATATGTCCAATGTCAGCTTATTAATTAGGAATGTCAGAAGATAAAAATTACGTAAAATATGTTAAACTATGTAAAATATGTAAAGGTGAGTTCATTTGTCAAGCTTTAAAACTGAATCATGAAACCTATCTCCATGAAATTTTTCATACACTTTGTACAAAACACAAGAAGTGCCGCAAGTCTGGGGTTTACTATAGAATAGAGCCGCAGGATTTTGGGGGTAAGGGGGGTCGGGGTGGTTAGGGGGTGGTCTTACGAACCCCTTGGTACCACTCTCCCCGCGCGGAGATGCATGGTTCCTGAGATATTTATGATTAAAGTTTTGAGGTTATGTTGTATTTTCAAGAGGGTTTTGAGGTGGATTTGGCTTAAATAGGAGTAGAAAATGGTAAAGTAGGTTGCGGCCTAACCCCGCCGTACCCCTCATCAACTCCGGATACAAGATTAGATTGGTGTAAGATGGTTAGTTCATGAGAAACCTAACCTCGAAATTTATTTTGTGTCTAACTGGATCTTTTCTGGTTATTAAACTTAGTGATTGATCGGTTAACAACTATTATCTACTCTCCATTAAGGCTATTTCATTTTAATTCAATGAGCATGTGAGTGCAAGTCGCTTTTTGGCGCTCGCCGACCGCTGCCGCGGCACGCTCGCTCCGCTCGCTCGGCTCGCGCGGCATGACCTACATACTGCCTATTTTTTAATAAATATCTTTTCACTATATCAATTCAAAACGAATAAAAATGTAAAAAACAATGTCGCATGCGTTCCATTTCACGGATATAAAAAAAATAATTTAAAAAAAACCATGCGTCTCCGCGCCGGGGGAATGGTACCAAGGGGTTCGTGGGACCACCCCCTAACCCCCCCGACCCCCCTTACCCCCAAAATCCTGCGGCTCTATTCTATAGCCCACCCCAAGTCTGTTCTTTTCTGTATCCGACAAAGAAAAATTTCATGTTGATCTGTTTCGTACTTCAGACGTAAAATACGTAACAAACAAACTCCCTTCCGCATATGAAATAATGGGATTGAACAGTATTTGGTGTTTATACGAAAGCGTGCGAATAAATTTGCTGTTCTTTATTCTCGTACGTGATAAGTCAAGTCGTCGGTTGATCGACGATTGACATCAACGATACTTTGTACAGGAAAATTGTTGGCTAGATAATTCCCAAAACTTAAAAGTCTTAGGTACTATATTTAGATTTTTGATCACTATGGTATACTTACTGACTTTTCTTTTTGTCTTTCAGAAAAATGTCGAGAATTATGTTAGTGAATGTTATGATTGCCTAGCGCTTTTCCTTTGTTTACAACTTATAAACAGATATCGATGGATGTGCCACAAAAGAGCTGTTCCAGCATTAGACAGGTATGTTTGGAAATATTTATTTTTATTATTTCGGTTACTTCCACAGCCTCATGACATATGGCATTCTGTTGTGGGAGAGTGCTGCCGACATCGATACTATTCTGCAGAAAAGGGCTGTTTTCTTACTTTCTTATTATAAAAGGCGGGCACAAATGCCAGGCGGGCACTAATCAATAAGTTTAAGTTTATTCACGGTACGTACATTTACCCAACGACTCTTACGGTGAAGGACAATGTCGTGAGGCCCCCGCCATCCTAAGAAATGATTTGGTAGTGTGGGCGTGTTTCTACGCTTGTTTATAACCCGTATAGCTAAACTTCCACCAAGGTCACCTGGTGGATGTGCTTGATTTTATCCGTCTGGAAAGCACCTTACATTATTTCACCAAAAAAAAAAAAAACAGTGAACAACAGTAGTCTAGTTCTGACATCGTAATGGCCTGTTATAGTAAATTTCATTCTGATGTGCATGGAGATAAACTAAAAATAATTTCTTACTAAAAATATTGTTTCTTTTGGAACAATATATATATTTATGACTATTGGTTTTGGGAGTTTATACAAAAATAATAAATAAATCTAACTTCCGAATTGCAGTTACTGGGACTCTCTACAGACTGCCCTCTGGCCAAGACTCGAATACGTGTTAAAATTAAATATCCAGAGCATCAGAGATTGTGATCCAGCAAAGTTGTCTAATAAGGAATTGGGCCCACACTATGTAAGAGCATTTTTTACTTATTATTTTATGTTCATTGCGATAAAATAAGTAATGCATAAAGTAAAATATGTCAGTGCTCAGTTACGGCACTACAGAAGTAGATGATGAGTACTTGATGACTTCTGAATTACTTCTGTAGTGCCGTACACTACAGAAGTAATTCAGAAGTCATCAAAAGCGGCATACTTATGTATGGAAGGCAGGTTTAAAACAATCCAATGTTTAGAATATGGATGGTAAAATAATTTCAATAATAGCTGTTTTTTTAGATCACAAGGAGGTATGCTGAATTCTCTGCTGCAATGCTCAGCCTCAGTGAACAATTCCCATCTGAAGAATTAAACACTCTCTTGTTAATATTGCAAGATGAAGTCAACTGTTTCCTATTAAAGATGGCAGCAGAATTTCCTCAAAGAATACACCAACTCATATTTTTGATTAATAATTATGACATGATCTTAAGTATTCTGATGGAAAGGACCCGAGACAACACCAAGGAAGCTGAAAACTTCAGGGAACAGTTACAAGCGAGAAGTAATGAGTATGTAGAAGAAATTTTAAGCCCACATTTTGGAGGCATGATGCAATTTGTGAAAGAAGGAGAACAACTTCTTGACACAGGTAAAAAATCTGAACTTGCTAACTTAGAAAAGAAATCAATTTCACTTGTGGCGTCGTTCAGCTCTGGGTGGAAACAGAGTCTAGAAGAAATACACAGGGAAGTCTTAGTTTCATTTCCGAACTTGGTCACTGGTTCCGGCTTATTACAAATGGCTTTAACTAATTTTGTCCAGTATTATCACAAATTTGTTAAATTGTTAACTCCTAATGCAAGAACCCAACTAGTTAACATACATGTGATTATGGTTGAAATTAAAAAATATAAAACAAATTTTTAATGTTGAAAATGTGATAAATTGTTATGAAATCATTCCAACATGTGACTAATGCATGATATAAAAAACTTTATGTACTCTCTCATATAAAAAAATATTCAAATATTTATCATGTTTGCTTTGTCTTAGGATTCCTGGACCTGATTACTTGTTATTAAATAGCCTTATGGAACGACTTTGTAAATTATTAATTTAAAAATGGTCCACTATATTATTATTTTGAGGAAACAGTGCAACTGATCTTCCTAAACATACAAATTTTGAATGTAACGAAAATGATATTTGTATTAAGTTTTGATTACATGAGAGTCAAGTGGTGTAACTTATTTATGTAGTTAAGAATGCCAAATAAATGGAGCTATCTACTATTTATGGCAAATATTTACGTTTTATTTACATACATGATTTGAAAAAATAATTCAAACTTAGTTTTATAGATGACATCGGACAGTTGAACACGAGGTTTATAGGATGTTTCTAATTTAATTCAAACTTTGCGTTTTTTTCTGTTTGGTACTTGCATGATGTTTAAACTTACATATGCTTATCGCAGGCTTATCCACTAACCCGGATTCACCCCAGGGACCTCCATATAAGAGCCTTGTGCTGGTTCTGAGGTTTTATCTGTAAACCGTAAATGAAATTTGAAATTTGAACAGCGACATCTAGAGATCAATCGTGTAAACCAACTTTAGTTCATACCAATTTCAAATCTCTCGGCGTAAGGGTGTTACCACACCAATCGATCGATGGTAGATCGGAACAGGCAACGTCGACCAACGTCGATCGATTGATGTGGTAACACCCTAAAGTGGATGTGAAAACTCGGAATCGGCACACTGAAGTAGTAACAGCGAATTCGTCAAGACGGCTTAGTCACATGAACGTGCCACTAATCTAGGTACAGTGCCGGAAACTTATCTGAAGGCCTACTATGAACTATTATTGCGATTCAATTGACGACCTAAAATAAACTGCTTTCCTATTTCATACCACGACGTCATTAAAGCGATCCAGTTTAGGTTGACGCCAAATCAAGTCGGCAATTGGATCGCAAACTGTTTTAGTTCGTTCATTTTTCGTACCATGAGGTGATATTTCAACCTATATTGGATGACTTAAATGTCAAAGTAAGCGATTCAAAAAAAGTTGCTACTTTCTTGGCGTGAAGTGAATCGTTTTGGTTTATCTTTAAAAAAATGGTTGAAAATATAGGTAATTTAAGGTATTTCAGTTGGATATTTAGTTTTTCTTATGTGTTAATGTGAAAAAGTGAGTTCTAGAGCTATTTTTTATTGTAAATGTCTGACGAATTAGTCTTTTTTATTTTCTTGGAAAATGATAATGAAATAAACACAACACTGAAACAATCTGACCCCTTTTATTTGGAAGATGAAGAATATACAAAAAGGATATCGGTTGTCTAAACGATTGGTATAAGAACTGTGTAATGAGCTGAGCCCATTGTTGAAAAATCCAACAAAATCAACTGATTTATCAATAGGAACAAAGGTAGAAGTCAAATTGGGTGCGTTCTAAACTCGTCATATTCAATTTATTTTTACGTCAACACTAAGGAAACCTTTAATTATTTGTAGTTTAAAGAATTATATAAATTGCTATTATTTAATGAGTACTAAAACGGGCTTATGGTATATAATTTGACACTAAAAAGCGCAATTTTAAAATATATTTGTTGTTATTTTTACACAAAAAACACCGCTAAAATCATATCAACTAGATTTCGAAGCGCGACACATATGGTTCGAGTAAAAGAGACAGACTTATGCAACGAGTGTACAGCGTCATCTCTTTCTCACACGCGGACCACAGACAAATCTCGATCTTTCATTCCTCCGTGAGCGATTCAAACGCCAGTTAGCTAAAGGCACTTCATGGTACGAATCTTAGCGATTCAGTTTAGGTACTAAACTGGATTGCATCGGAATTGAATGGCTAACTAAAAGTTGATGGTAAGCCTACTGTTTATTATACAAAAGTTTCACAACTTAAGTTTTTATATTGCATTTACATTAAAAACTGCTTTAAAAAAGGTATTAAAATATTCCTCGGTATTCGCATAAAAATTGAACCTGGGACTATAAGTGCATTTTTTTTATATTGCTGTTGCGCGTGAAAAACCGCGGAAGAGATTTATAGCAAAACGCGCCCACGGATCTGATCGCAGTTTGGCTGTAAGTAGACCTTAGGTGATTTCAATCAGCCAAAAGAGCGAAATAGTAGGAGTATGATGCAAAACTGCGTATTTACTGCCAACTATACTGTTTCCATTTCTTTATTTTCTCGATGACAGTTCTAATTTGATATAATGCTCTCTAGCTCCATCCCTATCAGTTTCTCCGACTCTGGTATTATATAACCTTGTAAGTGTGTAAACGTCATATTTTTATAAAATAATGCATACATAATGTAAAAAAAAACGCTCGCACAAGGAGCTGTCATCGAGAAAATAAAGAAATGGAAATAGTATAATTATGTTTTCGTGAAAGACAACCATGTGAGTAAATTTTTATTATTTATACTGTATCTCTTCGAAATACGTAACTATCAGGAAGGAAGCTAGAAAAGAGCCAAGTCTTGCGAAGTTTATACACCTGACTATATCTACGATTTTTAAAGATTTCAGTCTGACAAATTACTTGAAACATGAATAAGGCCATCACTGAGTGGTTAAAATAATAGCTCCGATGTACCGATAGGTCTAATGTGATAAATGCGAAAGCTTGTGAGGATGGATTTGTGTTTGTTACTCTTTCACGCAATGGATTTATATCCCATCAGATATGGGGGATCCTGGTGGTGGTTGCAAACAAGCGCAGGTCTGCCCGGCCACCACATATCCTGGCGGTTCAGTGCGCGGCCGTATATATATATTTTTAATATTAATGTAAATGTATCTTTGTCTTCAAAATGTACTATCGTTGGAGCAAGAGAACTAATGCATTCATTCGAATGTTTGAATAATGCGTTGTGATGTAATGTGAACCCCATTTTAAGTAATACAAAGAGTCTACCTACCCCTTTTTGGTATAATACTACAGACACCACTTCAAACAGGTATTTCATCAAAAAATTAATTACAATAATAATTTATGTCAAAAATAAAATACCTTCTATAAATATAATGTTTGCATCAATAAATTTAACTAAGGTAAAACTTGTATCTATACTCGGCTTAAACTTGCTTAGCGGCAAGTCCTTCCCGCGTCATACTTTTTAAATTTCTACAAACACATGAAGACATGTATTTTTTTCTTTTACTCCTTTCAATTTAGATAAAGCTGTAAATAAAACTAAATTGTATAAAGAAAGATTGTATTATTTCAAGCTATTCTTTAAAACTCTGGGACAAAATGAATAAGCATAATATGAATTGTGTAAAACATTATTTAAAAACTTTATAAATCGTCGTTTTTATTACCTAGGTCCTGCCGCCACGACTGTTAGGACAGACGTCATAGGCAAAAATACGCATAAATAGGCATAAAGATGAATTTTTTTTCTTCCCCTGCATCTTGATTGCGTTAATACGTTTTAACAGCGGCGTTTAAAAAGGTATTATAGGTAGACTGAGAGGAAAAAAGCCGGCGTAATAAATCTTTCGGCATTCCGTTCTCAACACCGTAAAATACATAAAACAGTTAATTAGGTATACAGCTTGATTACGACATGAAAGAAACAAACACTAGACAGCTAATTGCGTGTGCTAATGTTATGCCGCAGCCAAGCTGTTTACACTGTATTTATTTATATATATTATTTTTCAGTTCCAGAAACAGAAACATCCTGTGAAGCATCCAAGTAAGGCAAGTAACTTAAAAAAGTGGCGCATTTAACTTGGCGCGAAAAATGTTTTTTCAAAAAACTCAGTTTCGAGCTATTTCTCTTAACTTACTAAAAATGATTCCAAGCGACCTGTACTTTCAGATTCTGGTTTGAATGAGACAGTGTGAGTCACGGGCGTAGCCAGGTTTAAGAATCGGGGGGGGGGGGGTCAAGAAAATAAAACGACTAAAAGTACATAAAATAGCCCTTATGCAGAGTGTCCCAAAAAACTTCGATAAACCGGAAGCAGGAGATACAAGAAGTCATAACAGCTATCAGAAAAATAAAAAAAAATTCTTGACCCTGAGGTTATTAAACTACAGGTATAAAAAAAAACAAAAAATCAACACCCAGTGAATGTGTTTCAGATGAACATCGCAAGAGTGACATAGAAACTTTTATACTATACAACAACACAGACATTTTAAAAAACTCTTGCGCGATCTCCTCATTGGCACCTGTCATATGCTGACATGAATAATTGTAAATTGATTTAGTTTAAATGAAATCGTTCATCTTACCTATAATAATTTTGCTATTTGATATGTTTATTGTTGTATTATTCTAATTATTTTCACTTGTATCTACTGTTTTCTTACTTTCTTTATGTAATCTTAACTAACACTAACTTCAAGCTGTAAATAATAGGTCTTTACCTATGAAACTGCCGTTTTGCCGTACTGGCCATTTCAAATGAAAAAATTTTTTTTACTGATAATTCTAATTTCAAATTAATTTTATTTGAAAAACATGGAATTCTTTTTCTAAAATCGTCATTTGTTTTATAGTTAGTGTTTTGTTTTCAACGCATTCGAACATTTTTCGTCATGATGGATAAGTTAAAAATTCGAGTAATTATGGAGTATGAGTACCGTCGTGGCAGCAAAGCGGCACAAGCGGCACGCAACATCAACGACGTTTACGAAGCGAACACTACAAACGAACGCACCACCCATTATTGGTTTACCCGCTTCCGTTCTGGAAATTTTGACCTGAAAAATGAACCCCGTGGTCGTCCGAAAACTTTGGTCGACCATGACGAATTAAAGGCAATTGTGGAAGCTGATGAAACTCAATCCACGGCTGAATTAGCAGCAGCTTTCGACGTTAGCATCAAAACAATATTGGTCCATTTGCGTCAAATTGGCAAGGTAAAAAAGCTTGACAAATGGGTACCCCACGAACTCAATGACCGCCAGCGCGAAGTACGCGTGGAGACGTGCCTTGCAATGCTCAGCAGGCATGCAAATGAAGGAATTCTGAACCGCATTGTTACTTGTGACGAGAAATGGATCCTGTTTGACAATCGTAGGCGCTCAGCAAGTTGGTTGGACCCTGGTTCAGCACCCAAACAATGCCCTAAACGAAAACTTACCCCTAGAAAAGTGATGGTCACTGTTTGGTGGTCTAACGCGGGTGTAATTCATCACAGCTTCTTGCCAAACGGGACAAGCATTACTGCAGATGTGTACTGTGAAGAACTGAACACAATGATGGAGAAGCTCGCACGTCTCCAACCAGCTTTGGTCAATCGTTCGGCTCCACTGCTCCTGCACGACAACGCGCGTTGGAAGTTCTCCGTCATCCGCCGTACTCACCAGACCTTGCGCCTACAGACTTCTACTTTTTCCAGAATTTGGATAACTTCTTGGCGGGAAAAAAATTCAATACCCCAGAGGCAGTACAAAATGCCTTTGAAGAATTTGTTGCCTCCCGTCCAGCTGATTTCTTCAAGAAAGGCATCAATAAGCTACCAATGCGTTGGCAAAGATGCATTGATTGCATGGGTGATTATTTTGATTAATAGAAATAAAAAATATATAAAAAAATTACGCTTCATTTATTTCGTGAAAAACGGCAATTTCATAGGGAAAGACCTATTATTACTAACATCATCTTCTATAACTGCTTGTTTTGTCCTGTAAGCACGTCAAGGGTTGCAATCTTGCTCAAAATTGTTCAATTAATCCCTTTTAAATTAATTACTATTGTAATCTGTGTGTTTGCTTTATTTATTAAATAAATAAAAGTGCGAGATTTCAAATATTTAGTAATGAAAGTAATACCGCTGGGGTGGTCGCTGCCAGTTGTTGTCCTGAACATCATCATCACGTATACTATTGTGATACTACAGTTTAGTCATCTTGTGTTCATATCACTTCAACCTTGTTGCTACAAATTGTTATTTTTGCTTGGTTTTATTTTTTAGCCCTGATCAATGCAATTAATTGTAGTCTAAAGTCATCTAGCCTCGTTTAGAAGAAAAAGTCTTGTTTCTCCTAACCAAAAATGTATAAAAAAAATTCTGCTTGACTTTAACCTACTGTACAGAAAAAAAATGTACCGAGTTCGTTTGGCAAGTAGTTTCAAAAGTCTACTTATTCAATGCAGATTTCATAATGGTATAACACTTGCTAAATTACTTCTAAAATAAAGCAAAAAAAAACAACTTACTAGAAACCATTCTAAATTTGTCAAAGTAGTAATTGAATTATTAGGGTATTATTAGGGTTTAATACAACTTTTGTTCAATGTTCTTGCAATCTATGTGAATGTGAAAGAGAAAGTGCTACTGCCAAAGACTTCTTCATCGTTTTTAGTTTAGCTAATTTTACAAAATTACTTACATATTACTAGGTAGATATGCCAAGATTAAACATCGAGAGTAAACCTATTAAAGTTTGCACATTAAAAATTGATTTCATAATGAATGGTTTAATAGTACTTTGGTAGTTATCTTTTTTTTAGAAAGGATTTAAAATAAAACGTCAATTCTTACATTTCAACTTTATTTTAAATTAAATGTTCGAAATGTCTGCCTTCTTGCTTGAATGCAAGCATGACTCTTCTTAAGAAAGACCTGGCAATATGACGGGGAAATCTGTATTGAATAAGCAAACTTATGAAAAAAATTTTTTATAAATTTTTGGTTGCGAGAAACGAGACTTTTTCTTTTAAACGAAGATGACTTTAAATTGAAGGCTACAATAAAAAGAAGCATTTCAGGGCTATATTCCAAAAATAAAACTAAGCAAAACAATTTGTAGCAACAAGATTAAAATGATCATCACAGGGTGTTGATTTTTGTTTTTTTTAAATACCTGTAGTTTCATAACCACAGGGCCAAGAATTTATTTTTTATTTTTCTGATAGCTGTTATGACTTCTTGCATCTCCGGCTTCCGGTTTATCGTCGACTATTGGGACACCCTGTATAAGAAAATATTAAAGATTTTTTTCTGTATGATAAGAAAATACATACAGACAAAATCTCCTGGAAGGAATGTGGGGAGTCCTTTTTCGAGCAGTGGGACAGTATAAGCTGATTAAAAAAATAACATTCGTTATGTACAATTAGTTTTAAAATAGTCGTCGAATTATTCCTCTACACTGCGCGTTTAGAATATATTTAAAGCTTATTACTATTTACTTATAGCTTATTACTATTTACTTATCCTTGTTTTTTTATTTTTTTTATTTTTAAGACAAAGTTACTCCTGTGTTATCTTGAAGTCAAATACTTTTAACGTATGTAGGTAGTGAAAATTCAAAATCTATACACAAGGGCACGAAAATATACGAAGATTACCGAATGCGATCCGATAATCGACGTTAGAAAGTTAAAAGTTAGTAATCAATATAATATGCCGCACGCCTGTTCTTATTTTAATTCTATGAATGTTAATATCTGGACTTTTCGGGGGGTTTTGAACTCCCAAAACCCTCCCCCAGGCTACGCCCGTGGTGTGAGTCATTCCATAAAGTGTGAGACAAGTACAGATGCATATGAGTCACAGACGCAAATGAGTAAATAAGACATATTGTGACGCTATCGAGACAGAGACAGAGAAAGTCATTTTATGAAGTGTGAGCAAGACAGATAGTGACGCCACTTTTTGGTATTTGTACACGCAATACAAATCAGTACGCTACTCTACTTCGTTTACTGCGTATTTTTTCGTATTCTTTCGAGTGATTTTGTGTTCTTAAAACCTTTGGCTACGTTTATTGGACTTGTTTGCCTGTGATTTGGATTTGGACGGTTTTGATCTCTTTACGACGACCTTTGCTTTTTCCTGGACTAACGTGTATTGTGTTTTGGCACTATGTCTACGTACTCAAGTCAAGAATACGCAAACATGCACCTCATTTATGGGGAATGCAGATGTAACGCTAGTTCTGCCTCTAGACTATATCGCGAAAGATATCCTAATGCTGATCGTTATCCAGATCACAGAGTTTTCACTAATTTGCACCGTCTTTTCTTTTCCGAGGGCCGACTTCCAAGCCAAGTGCACGGTGAAGGTGGAAATTTGTTACCTTATGAGGATGTTGTGCTTCAAGCAGTTGACGAAGACCCAAGTACTTCGGTACGTGCAATTGAGGCAACCACAGGAGTACCCAAAAGTACAGCTCACAGAATATTAAAAAAAAAGCTCCACCCATATCATGTACAGCGAGTACAAACTCTGTTACCTCAGGATTATGAGCCTCGGGTTGCGTTTTGTGAAACTATATTACAAAAACATCGGAAAGACCCACGATTCAGTGAAAAAGTTTTATGGTCGGATGAATCCACATTTAAAAAAAGATGGCTACATGAATCTACACAATTTACATGAGTGGCACGTAATAAATCCCAACTTATAACGATAAGACAGATCTCAATATCGTTTTAAAGTTAATATTTGGACTGGAATTTTGAACGGAAGAGTAATATTGAGTTACAAGAGGTCTTAAATGGTGAAATTTATTTGGATTTTTTACAAAACCATTTACCCAGTTTACTGGAAGACGTGCCACTGAGTTTGTTCAGGGAAATGTGGTTTCAACAAGATGGCTGCCCAGCGCACTATAACCGCTCAGTTAGAGAGCATTTAAATGAAGAGTATCCGGGTAGATGGATAGGGCGGGGTGGTACGATCACATGGCCAGCCCGCTCACCTGATTTAAATCCCTTGGACTTTTTTTACTGGGGAGCAGTGAAAGAAAAGGTTTATTCAAAACCCATTGAAAATTTAATTGCGCTTCAAGCGAGATTAATGGAAGCAGCGGATCAATAACGGACGATTCGCACGCCTTATATCAAGATATTTTTTAAGGAGATGTCGTGCGTGTATTGCGGCTGAAGGAAGACAATTTCAACATCTTTTGTAAAAATATTTTAAATGCACAAAAATTAATTTTATAATAAAAACGAAACTGATTTTTTTTTAAAACCTTTTATTTAATCATTTAGGATTCCTACTGATCTCACTCACACTTTATGGAATGACTCACACTATCTCATTCAAACCAGAATCTGAAAGTACAGGTCGCTTGGAATCATTTTAGTAAGTTAAGAGAATTAGCTCGAAACTGAGTTTTTTTGAAAAAACATTTTTCGCGCAAGTCTAAGTAATAATGTAGTAAGTGCTACACCATTTTAGAATTGTTATTAAATGCGCCACTTTTTTAAGTTACTCGCCAAAATAGCGTAGTACATTTTTTTTTCAGTACAGGCAGTTAAAGTAGGCCGAAAAACTAATTTTGAATACTTGGTTCGGCATAAAATGAAATACTCTTTCAAGCTGGAGCAGTTGGTTTAAAATTTAATACAACAGATTGCAGAAACACTATTCAGAAACTTGTTAAAAAAGAAACTTTGGTAAAAAATCTATATTTGTAGCAACAGCAGTTAAAAGACTGACACAGGGTGTACATTTAAATTTTTTAAAAAAGCACTATAATTTGAAACATACATGACTGAAATTTTTTTTCATATTTTTCTGATAACTGTTATGACTCGGTTTCCGCTTGACGTCGTCCTTTGGGACACCCTGTATATTCCGATTTTAGAACATATAGTTTACACTGTATGTTAATTAAAAGTCTGAACTTTTAAGTACCCGGTAAAAAAGGTATTTTTACGATCCACTGCAGGGTATTTATCCCTATTTTTGTCAGTGTAAAAAATAAGTCAAAGTAATCAGTAAAAATAAGTAGTCATTTTCCATTTGCTATACGATATTGCACCTTAAGTGGGTTTCAAATTAAAGATTGTCACTGTATTGTATAATAGTAAATAATATTCTTTTCACCTTAGTTTATGTCTTTTGTCTATCTATCTATTGTCTTTAAATTTTTATTAAGTAATCACTCTTATCTTCAATCATAACTACCATAACAAACGTCTGTATATTAATAACATCAATCTCTTAAATAAACCCTTATTGTACCCCAATTTTATTTCGTCCCATATTATCCTAACCAGGTATTTAAATATCTTACTTTGCAAAACATGACTCAAGTAATAAGTTACATAAATTTGTATTTCTATAAATCAAAAGTAATATATAAAAACGTAAAATAAGTCAAACATATTTGAAAAAGTATCAAAACCATTGCGGGCGCTCTAAATGACTGCCAGCGACTGTATTATACAGCACTGCAAAAGTGTGCATGTAATGGAGGGAGCCCTCTGGGACGCATAATTTTTTTATCATAAAGTAGTTTGGCATAACAATTTCAGCATAAAGTTTTTTCGTATAAATTGAGATAAGCAGAATATTATGCACGCAGAATGGTTTAATTGCCATAAGTTCCACTTACTCTAATTTTCTTTATCATAATTTTATACTTAAGATAAATTATCATAAAATACAAACCGCATACTAGAAGTATCCATAACCTTTAAAGTCATAAAGTAAAGTAAGAAAAAAACTTTTGGTGCCTAATTTATCAAGTATAGATCATATGTTGAGTCTTGAAAGTAAAAATAAATAATATTAGGTGCGACGTCGAGCGCAGCGAAGAGGAGCAGGTTAGTCAGTATGTAGGTCATGCCAAAAAAGTGACTTGAACGTGAATAATAAATAATAACATTTGACCAAGATTATTTAAGAAATGATGATGAATTGTAAATAATCATCTCACTGTAATCAAAATATATAACACAATAATACAGAACCGATTAGGAACCAAGCAACTTTTCTGTCCCGTCCTAGAGTGTTTCTATAAACCCGGAGGCTTGGAGGGAGGGATACTACGAAATGAGACGCACCCGTTCAATTGGGTTAGGTTAGGTTTGTATTTGTTAATTTGTTAATACACGACCACGATAATGCCAGGACCAAATTAAGTACCATTTCCAGCTTTTTACGAAAAGCGACTTCGGTTTAATTTGGTTCAAACAAACATGACGTCTGTCCCTTCAGAACTTGTCATTGTGAGAAGTTGGCATTATGCGAACGTGGCATTGTGAGAAATTGGCTTTCTGAGAAGTTGGCATTCTGAGAAGTTGTCATTTTGCGAAGTTAGCATTATGAGATGAGAGGGTTTTCTTCATCTATTTCGAATATACTCAAAACTTTAGGTGTGAAAATGGTGGCGATGTTGCATTTACCCATACGTAAGACTGACTAAACCACGTTGCTATATCGTCTGTAACAACCAAAGAAGTGTAAATTTTTTTAGGTTATTCATTTTACAGTCCATTTATTATGTATGTATTGTCATGTATGACTTGTCAACTATATGCCATAGCGTGAGATGCCAATAAATGTTATGATAAGTAATCGTTATTGTATGAATGAAAACCATCTATGCATGAAAATTTTATGCTAACATATTATTATTATAAATGAAGTTATGGGGAAATAAAGAATGCGTTATGATTTATTCTGTATGAAAGTTATGCGAAACAAACAGTATGCCAAAAAACGTTATGCAGCCTTATAATATGCCAATTAAATTTATGCATCCCAATACGGACCCTTTAATGGAACGTGTGCGTGTTGCAGTTTACCGATTCGGGAGAGCGTTGATTTTTATAAAGGCTCTTAACCCCTTACTGCATGGAATTTTATATCCTTGCGGAAAAAAATTATGTTGTGTTTTCGAGTATAAGGAACTCATAAAAAATACCAAAAAAAATCTAGCATTATTATTTACTATTTTATTTACGAAAAACATACTGTACCATATATGGTACGGTATGCATTGCAGTGAATAAAATAGTTTGTGTCAAATATGGTACGACATGCATCCAATGGAAAGTTTATGACATGGGTAGACAGAATATGTGCACAAGATGGGTTCGGCAAAAGGCCAGAACGCCTACTATGAACTATTATTGCGATTCAATTGACGACCTAAAATAAACTGCTTTGCTATTTCATACCACGACGTCATTAAAGCGATCCAGTTTAGGTTGACGCCAAATCAAGTCGGCAATTGGATCGCAAACTGTTTTAGTTCGTTCATTTTTCGTACCATGAGGTGATATTTCAAGCTATATTGGATGACTTAAATGTCAAACTAAGCGATTAAAAAAAAGTTGCTACTTTCTTGGCGTGAATTGAATCGTTTCGGTTATTCTTTAAAAAAATGGTTGAAAATATAGGTAATTTAAGGTATTTCAGTTGGATATTTAGTGTTTCTTATTTGTTAATGTGATAAAGTTATTTCTAGAGCTATTTTTTATTTTAGATGTCTGACGAATTAGTCTTTTTTATTTTCTTGGAAAATGATAATGAAATAAACACAACACGGAAACAATCTGACCCCTTTTATTTGGAAGATGAAGAATATACAAAAAGGATATCGGTTGTCTAAACGATTGGTATTAGAAATGTGTGATGAGCTGAGCCCATTGTTGAAAAATCCAACAAAATCAACTGATTTATCAGTAGAGACAAAGGTAAAAGTCAAATTGGGTGCGTTCTAACCTCGTCATAATCAATTTATTTTTACGACAACACTAAGGAAACCTTTAATTATTTGTAATTGAAAGAGTTATTTAAATTTCTATTATTTAATGAGTACTAAAACGAGCTTATGGTATATAATTTGACACTAAAAAGCGCAATTTTAAAATATATTTGTTGTTATTTTTACACAAAAAACACCGCTAAAATCATATCAACTAGATTTCGAAACGCAACTTATATGGTTCGAGTAAAAGAGACAGACTTATGCAACGAGTGTACAGCGTCATCTCTTTCTCCCACGCGGACCACAGACAAATTTCGATCTTTCATTCCTCCGTGAGCGATTCAAACGCCAGTTAGCTAAAGGCACTTCATGGTACGAATCTTAGCGATTCAGTTTAGGTACCTAAACTGAATTGCATCGGAATTGAATGGCAAACTAAAAGTTGATGGTAGGCCTTCAGGTCTTTTACTTGGGGTGCAAAGGTGAATCAATTCTTACTCTTTACCTACCTTCTATTGACGAATTTCATATGTAAAAAACAAAATATCAGTAACGTATGAAGTTTACTATACATCTCTTTGAGATTAAATTTACGCTCGTGTTACTGCATACCGTCCCATATATGAAAATTAAAAATTGAGCGCTTACTTCATAAGGTCCCACATATGAACATTACAATTATGTACACACTGCATGAGGTCTCAGATATGCACACAAGTATATTGTCGAACAAATTTTAAATCCATGGAGTTATTGAGTATATCTTTCTGTTATAGCTTCACAAAGGATGGTTTTATTCGAAGAAATTTATACAAGCCGAAATATTCACACAATTCCAATATATTTGAGTTTGAATACAGAGCAACTCACCTGTTGAGCACTTTTACTTTCAAACTAAATTTACTGTTGTTTTATCAAGACTGACAATATTTCACTGTCTCGGAACTGCTGACTATATATTTAGTCTATGGTTTATAATTTTGCCAATTGTCAAACTTGAAAAGAATCAATTTTTCACAAAAAACTTAAGTGTGCAAATTTGAGACGCTATGCGGTAAGGGATTAAAATTAAAATTTTTGACGTGATTAACGCAATAGACTCCCAATTTTGCCAAAAAGTGACCAAAATTTTTGATGAAAGAATCGATATCTGTATTCGTGGTCGTGATAGGCATTTGTCATATATCATTTTTTCATGTATGATTGCCAAAACTTACTCTTTATAATACAATAAAAATTTTAATCATTGTCATCTTAATTCTGTGCTTAATTCAGATTTAAGAAACAAAGTTCCTGTTTAAAAGTCCAGTATTTTTTGTTTTTAACTTTACAATGAAATAATAAATGAAACTAAGTACGACGAGAATTTCACATTTTATTCATATCCACATAGGTATCACTTATACTTACAGTTTTTGAAACTGATCACACAGATTGGACTAATATTTACACTAACAATATCTTGCTTACACGTATTTTTAACGAAACGCTTAATAAATAAAATATCGCTCAGTTATTTACATTCAGAATTAAAGGAACATCCTCTTAAGTTATCACAAAAATAAAAACTTCCACTTTCCCTAATCTATTATGTAGCTCTTTCTCAAGAATTTTCTTTTTTCACTTGATGCCAATACTCTGTGATTGTCATGACTAAAATTGCATTTTAATCCTAACATAATATTTACATTTAGCAGTTTTGTAAGATTAGTCAACTGCAATACTACTCACTGGAATATGACTCTCAATTCAATGGTACTTTCGACAACAAACCTTTCCATAGTTTAACTGGTTTTGATTTTACGTTTAAGACTGAGAAGACTAAGTTATATATTTATATCTAAGCTTTATTGATGTTGCTATAATTTATTGAAAAATATCTTTACATACAGAACTTCCGAAATTATATCAGTTTAAAAAAATTACAAAAAGTATGAATAATTTGTTAAATTAATTTAGCAAAGCTAATTTCCTTTTGTTACAGAAACGCCACAAATGGAGGAAGCTATATTTACCAGCTTACTATACATTCCACATCGCAATTTTAATAAAATAATTCATGAATTGTTATTTTGGAATCCATCGCATGTTTCTCCAGATTTTGAAGAGCTAATAAAAGATTTCGTAAAATCAAAACCAGTTAAACTATGGAAAGGTTTGTTGTCGAAAGTACCATTGAATTGAGAGTCATATTCCAGTGAGTAGTATTGCAGTTGACTAATCTTACAAAACTGCTAAATGTAAATATTATGTTAGGATTAAAATGCAATTTTAGTCATGACAATCACAGAGTATTGGCATCAAGTGAAAAAAGAAAATTCTTGAGAAAGAGCTACATAATAGATTAGGGAAAGTGGAAGTTTTTATTTTTGTGATAACTTAAGAGGATGTTCCTTTAATTCTGAATGTAAATAACTGAGCGATATTTTATTTATTAAGCGTTTCGTTAAAAATACGTGTAAGCAAGATATTGTTAGTGTAAATATTAGTCCAATCTGTGTGATCAGTTTCAAAAACTGTAAGTATAAGTGATACCTATGTGGATATGAATAAAATGTGAAATTCTCGTCGTACTTAGTTTCATTTATTATTTCATTGTAAAGTTAAAAACAAAAAATACTGGACTTTTAAACAGGAACTTTGTTTCTTAAATCTGAATTAAGCACAGAATTAAGATGACAATGATTAAAATTTTTATTGTATTATAAAGAGTAAGTTTTGGCAATCATACATGAAAAAATGATATATGACAAATGCCTATCACGACCACGAATACAGATATCGATTCTTTCATCAAAAATTTTGGTCACTTTTTGGCAAAATTGGGAGTCTATTGCGTTAATCACGTCAAAAATTTTAATTTTAATCCCTTACCGCATAGCGTCTCAAATTTGCACACTTAAGTTTTTTGTGAAAAATTGATTCTTTTCAAGTTTGACAATTGGCAAAATTATAAACCATAGACTAAATATATAGTCAGCAGTTCCGAGACAGTGAAATATTGTCAGTCTTGATAAAACAACAGTAAATTTAGTTTGAAAGTAAAAGTGCTCAACAGGTGAGTTGCTCTGTATTCAAACTCAAATATATTGGAATTGTGTGAATATTTCGGCTTGTATAAATTTCTTCGAATAAAACCATCCTTTGTGAAGCTATAACAGAAAGATATACTCAATAACTCCATGGATTTAAAATTTGTTCGACAATATACTTGTGTGCATATCTGAGACCTCATGCAGTGTGTACATAATTGTAATGTTCATATGTGGGACCTTATGAAGTAAGCGCTCAATTTTTAATTTTCATCTAAGGGACGGTATGCAGTAACACGAGCGTAAATTTAATCTCAAAGAGATGTATAGTAAACTTCATACGTTACTGATATTTTGTTTTTTACATATGAAATTCGTCAATAGAAGGTAGGTAAAGAGTAAGAATTGATTCACCTTTGCACCCCAAGTAAAAGACCTGAAGGCCTACCATCAACTTTTAGTTTGCCATTCAATTCCGATGCAATTCAGTTTAGGTACCTAAACTGAATCGCTAAGATTCGTACCATGAAGTGCCTTTAGCTAACTGGCGTTTGAATCGCTCACGGAGGAATGAAAGATCGAAATTTGTCTGTGGTCCGCGTGGGAGAAAGAGATGACGCTGTACACTCGTTGCATAAGTCTGTCTCTTTTACTCGAACCATATAAGTTGCGTTTCGAAATCTAGTTGATATGATTTTAGCGGTGTTTTTTGTGTAAAAATAACAACAAATATATTTTAAAATTGCGCTTTTTAGTGTCAAATTATATACCATAAGCTCGTTTTAGTACTCATTAAATAATAGAAATTTAAATAACTCTTTCAATTACAAATAATTAAAGGTTTCCTTAGTGTTGTCGTAAAAATAAATTGATTATGACGAGGTTAGAACGCACCCAATTTGACTTTTACCTTTGTCTCTACTGATAAATCAGTTGATTTTGTTGGATTTTTCAACAATGGGCTCAGCTCATCACACATTTCTAATACCAATCGTTTAGACAACCGATATCCTTTTTGTATATTCTTCATCTTCCAAATAAAAGGGGTCAGATTGTTTCCGTGTTGTGTTTATTTCATTATCATTTTCCAAGAAAATAAAAAAGACTAATTCGTCAGACATCTAAAATAAAAAATAGCTCTAGAAATAACTTTATCACATTAACAAATAAGAAACACTAAATATCCAACTGAAATACCTTAAATTACCTATATTTTCAACCATTTTTTTAAAGAATAACCGAAACGATTCAATTCACGCCAAGAAAGTAGCAACTTTTTTTTAATCGCTTAGTTTGACATTTAAGTCATCCAATATAGCTTGAAATATCACCTCATGGTACGAAAAATGAACGAACTAAAACAGTTTGCGATCCAATTGCCGACTTGATTTGGCGTCAACCTAAACTGGATCGCTTTAATGACGTCGTGGTATGAAATAGCAAAGCAGTTTATTTTAGGTCGTCAATTGAATCGCAATAATAGTTCATAGTAGGCGTTCTGGCCTTTTGCCGAACCCATCTTGTGCACATATTCTGTCTACCCATGTCATAAACTTTCCATTGGATGCATGTCGTACCATATTTGACACAAACTATTTTATTCACTGCAATGCATACCGTACCATATATGGTACAGTATGTTTTTCGTAAATAAAATAGTAAATAATAATGCTAGATTTTTTTTGGTATTTTTTATGAGTTCCTTATACTCGAAAACACAACATAATTTTTTTCCGCAAGGATATAAAATTCCATGCAGTAAGGGGTTAAGAGCCTTTATAAAAATCAACGCTCTCCCGAATCGGTAAACTGCAACACGCACACGTTCCATTAAAGGGTCCGTATTGGGATGCATAAATTTAATTGGCATATTATAAGGCTGCATAACGTTTTTTGGCATACTGTTTGTTTCGCATAACTTTCATACAGAATAAATCATAACGCATTCTTTATTTCCCCATAACTTCATTTATAATAATAATATGTTAGCATAAAATTTTCATGCATAGATGGTTTTCATTCATACAATAACGATTACTTATCATAACATTTATTGGCATCTCGCGCTATGGCATATAGTTGACAAGTCATACATGACAATACATACATAATAAATGGACTGTAAAATGAATAACCTAAAAAAATTTACACTTCTTTGGTTGTTACAGACGATATAGCAACGTGGTTTAGTCAGTCTTACGTATGGGTAAATGCAACATCGCCACCATTTTCACACCTAAAGTTTTGAGTATATTCGAAATAGATGATAATAGTTGTTAACCGATCAATCACTAAGTTTAATAACCAGAAAAGATCCAGTTAGACACAAAATAAATTTCGAGGTTAGGTTTCTCATGAACTAACCATCTTACACCAATCTAATCTTGTATCCGGAGTTGATGAGGGGTACGGCGGGGTTAGGCCGCAACCTACTTTACCATTTTCTACTCCTATTTAAGCCAAATCCACCTCAAAACCCTCTTGAAAATACAACATAACCTCAAAACTTTAATCATAAATATCTCAGGAACCATGCATCTCCGCGCGGGGAGAGTGGTACCAAGGGGTTCGTAAGACCACCCCCTAACCACCCCGACCCCCCTTACCCCCAAAATCCTGCGGCTCTATTCTATAGTAAACCCCAGACTTGCGGCACTTCTTGTGTTTTGTACAAAGTGTATGAAAAATTTCATGGAGATAGGTTTCATGATTCAGTTTTAAAGCTTGACAAATGAACTCACCTTTACATATTTTACATAGTTTAACATATTTTACGTAATTTTTATCTTCTGACATTCCTAATTAATAAGCTGACATTGGACATATTTAAGTAAATTCGCACGCAATTCACTTTCTGACAATATTAGTATTTAGTTGTTCAGTTAGCAGTTTGTCGATAGTTATTCGAATAATCAGGGCCGGGAACTACTGAATTGACAATCGAATAAGCAACTGCACAATTTTCGATTCAGTCGATTGTTTTTTTTGGAACAATCGCCCATAGCTAATTTAAAAGCCACAATAACTGGACTATTTGTTTGCAAAGTTGTCAATCATCACTCTACACCAATGATTGCAAAACTTTTTAATATTCTCAGTTATTAATGTTTTTACTGTTTTTATCGACTTGGTAACTCATCTCGAATTTTCCTTAAGTACCACTCATTAATTATATAACCTCACGAATAAAAAATTGTAGGGGTTTAGGGGTGGAGTCCTGGTGTCCTGAAATAGTGGTCTAGTTTAGGCCCTAGTCTTCTTGGCGAACTATGAATTGCATTGTATTTGGTACTTGATGGTACTGTAAATTTGGTAAATATTCCGTATCGCGCCACCAGCGATTTTGAGTCTGATTTTTTTTTACAGTCTTTTATGATCTGTAAACATCATAACTAATTGGATCTTTTCTGGTTATTAAATTTAGTAATTGATCGGTTAACAACTATTATCTGCTCTCCATTAAGGCTGTTTCATTTTAACTCAATGAGCATGTGTGTGCAAGTCGCTTTTTGGCGCTCGCCGACCGCTGCCGCGGCACGCTCGCGCGGCATAACCTACATACTGACTAACCCGCTCCTCCTCGTTGCGCTCGTCGTCGCACCTAATATTATTTATTGTTACTTCCTAGACTCAACATAAAGTGGGTACATACGATCTGCACTTGATAATTAGTGGTAGTAATGCAACAAATGTCAACAAATTATAAAGAAAAAAAAAATAATTAAAAGAAAAATATACATTGTCCAAAGTAATAATAATGTTGAATAATTATTTTTAAGTATACAAAATTAATATTATCCACTGGTTACTAAGGTCAATTAATGGTCAAGACAAACAAAAATACTTTTGGAAATTCGTTCGGTAAGCAGCAAAACAAGTCGATTCGATCTGCTACCATATAAAGAGCTAGCAATGCGCGCATGAAAAGCGCCTTTTGCAGCAGGTTGGTCTTAGCGCGCGGTACCACGAGCAGGCGTGGCCGGCGCCGGCCCCGCACGTAGTCGTCGGGTACGCAGACTCACGCACTGCAGTACTGTCGGGTTGTGCACCTCGCCGCGTATTACTCTCAGCACATAAGAGGATATGGCGAGGTCTCTCCTGGTTTCCAACCTAGTGTATCCGACCATCCCAAGAACAAACAATGTCGGATACATCAAAGGATACAATAGGTAGACCCCATTAAGTCTTTTGTACAGGAACCTCGCAAACTTGTTCTGTATACGCTCCACCATCTCGGTATACGTTGCTTCATGAGGAGCCCATATTGCCGAGTTAAATTCTAAATGGCTTCTTACTAAGACATTATATAGCGCTATCACAACTTTACTGTTTGTAAGTCCAGCAGCTTGACGAACCTCAAACACTTAAAGGCGCGTCTACATATGTCTACAATATGCTGTCTAATAATAAATAATAATAAATGTCTATAATTTAAGTATTCTGCTATAGTTTAGTACTTCTCGGCGGCAGTCAGAAACGCCAGATGGTTACTCAAGGCTCTTCAAAATATAAGAATAATAATACTAAATCATTTATTTCTCCAAAATCAAATAAAAATCTGTTTACCTAAAATGTTAAATTTTAAGATAAAAATTTACGGTAAATATTCCGTGTCGCGCCACCAGCGATTTTGAGTATGATTTTTTTTTTAGAGTCACGTTATGATCTGTAAACATCATAACTAGTATTGATATGACGGCGCATGACATTGTTTGGCTAAAAAAAAAATTACTTACTACCACTAATTTATCAAGTGCAGATCGTATGTACCCACTTTATGTTGAGTCTAGGAAGTAACAATAAATAATATTAGGTGCGACGACGAGCGCAGCGAGGAGGAGCGGGTTAGTCAGTATGTAGGTCATGCCGCGCGAGCGTGCCGCGGCAGCGGTCGGCGAGCGCCAAAAAGCGACTTGCACACACATGCTCATTGAGTTAAAATGAAATAGCCTTAATGGAGAGTAGATAATAGTTGTTAACCGATCAATTACTAAATTTAATAACCAGAAAAGATCCAATTAGTTATGATGTTTACAGATCATAAAAGACTGTAAAAAAAAATCAGACTCAAAATCGCTGGTGGCACGATACGGAATATTTACCGTAAATTTGTATCTTAAAATTTAACATTTTATTTTATTTATTTAAAATTTGCACACATTATATTGTACCGGGTGGCTTAATGCCACAAGGCATTCTCTACCAGCCAACCTTTAGGTAGGAGAACCGGTGTAAACAAAGTTTCAAGAATGTGGGTCATGACAAATAACATGGGTAAGGTAGGCTAATTATTATTAAGTAAAAGTATGAGATAAAAAATAATGAACCAAAACGAACAGAGAAAACACATAAAAGTATATCTACACAGATGTAACCATTAATAGTTATTAGTACATACATATACATACATCAATGTAATTGAAATAATATACACATATATAACATAATGAGATGAAATAATATAACATAATAACTTTTCAATGTTAATCCTAGAAGCAAATCATTTCTTCTGCACCTCTCGTAGGAAAAGCTCTTTTAATCGAATTTTAAATTGATATTTGTTAGGAGCTTTCTTTATTTGAATTGGCAGTGCGTCCCATAAATGCACTGCTCTTACAGCGAAGGAAAACGAATAAGATGCAGTGTAATGAGCTGGTGTTGTTAGAAGCAGACTCTGGAGTGATCTTAGTTGTCTTTGATGTGTGGTATGAAGGAAGGAGAATTTATCTTTGAGGTACTGCGGGCAACAAGAATCAAAGAGCACAGAATATAGCACACACTAAAGACGAGTGTCGCGACGTCTACGTATTGGAAGCCATCGCAATTGTTCTCGATAGGAAGATATGTGGTCAAATTTACGTAAGTTGAATATAAATCTGATACAATTATTAAGAAGCCGTTCTAGCCTGGTTAGTTGATTCTCACAGATATCTAAGTAGCATGTGTCAGCGTAGTCAATAATGGGTATGATCAGGGATTGCACTAGCATAATTTTAACTTTAGTTGGAAGAAAGTTTTTAAAGCGATATAGTGAGTGAAGTGCGTTATTGACTTTCTGACACACGCTTGTTACTTGTGGGTTCCACGATAATTTAGAATCAATTAAAAGCCCCAGATTTTTAACCACTGAACAAAAACTGATTGGCAACCCATCATAGGTTAATCTAGGAATATCAATCGCAGAGACACGGCCAACCATTTGCGGGCTTCCCACTACGACGGCCTGACACTTTAGAGGATTAACCCTTACGCCGAAATCACAGGACCAGTCGTGTATGGCTTTAAGATTGCGGTTGAGGGTCTCAATCGCATCCGACACTTTGTCCCAGCTACAATGGCAGTACAACTGTAGGTCATCAGCGTAGAGATGATATGAGCAAGATAAGGACGGTGTAACGTAATTAATAAATATTGAAAAGAGCAATGGGGATAGGATGCCACCTTGTGGTACACCAGCGCGCAGATAAGACCAGTTAGAAATACAGTCATTAATACGTACAGCTTGCTGGCGCCCAAGAAGGTAAGAGGAAAACCAGTTAAGAGAAATGGGAGAAAAATTTAACGCGGAGAGGCAAGTGAGTAAAATGTCTGCATCCACACAGTTAAATACGTTCGTAAAGTCTACCAGGACAATAAAAGTTAACTTCCGGTCGTCAATAGCTTTGCGCACATCATCCGTGACTTTAAGTAGTGCCGTTGTCGTGCTGTGACCCAAACGAAATCCAGACTGATAAGGATTTAGTAATCTATTTTCAGTGAGATATTTAAGAACTTGTCTATGAACTGCTCCCTCTATGATCTTAGACATGAATGGCAGGACAGATATTGGACGGATATCGTTAAGAGTGGTGGGAGTCGGCTTTTTTGGGATTGGGCGGCAAATTGCTTTTCGCCAGCATACCGGGAACTAGCCAGAGTCAATAGAATAATTAATAAGATAGGTAAGAACTGGTAGAATAGATTTCAAGAATAACACAATCATTCTTCGACTAAGACCATCCCAACCTACAGCATTGGAGTCTAAGGAACGAACAAGTTTAGCTATATCGTCCTGGGTGGTTTAGGTAAACAGATTTTTATTTGATTTTGGAGAAATAAATGATTTAGTATTATTATTCTTATAGTTTGAAGAGCCTTGAGTAACCATCTGGCGTTTCTGACTGCCGCCGAGAATACTAAACTATAGCAGAATACTTAAATTATAGACATTTATTATTATTTATTATTAGACAGCATATTGTAGACATATGTAGACGCGCCTTTAAGTGTTTGAGGTTCGTCAAGCTGCTGGACTTACAAACAGTAAAGTTGTGATAGCGCTATATAATGTCTTAGTAAGAAGCCATTTAGAATTTAACTCGGCAATATGGGCTCCTCATGAAGCAACGTATACCGAGATGGTGGAGCGTATACAGAACAAGTTTGCGAGGTTCCTGTACAAAAGACTTAATGGGGTCTACCTATTGTATCCTTTGATGTATCCGACATTGTTTGTTCTTGGGATGGTCGGATACACTAGGTTGGAAACCAGGAGAGACCTCGCCATATCCTCTTATGTGCTGAGAGTAATACGCGGCGAGGTGCACAACCCGACAGTACTGCAGTGCGTGAGTCTGCGTACCCGACGACTACGTGCGGGGCCGGCGCCGGCCACGCCTGCTCGTGGTACCGCGCGCTAAGACCAACCTGCTGCAAAAGGCGCTTTTCATGCGCGCATTGCTAGCTCTTTATATGGTAGCAGATCGAATCGACTTGTTTTGCTGCTTACCGAACGAATTTCCAAAAGTATTTTTGTTTGTCTTGACCATTAATTGACCTTAGTAACCAGTGGATAATATTAATTTTGTATACTTAAAAATAATTATTCAACATTATTATTACTTTGGACAATGTATATTTTTCTTTTAATTATTTTTTTTTTCTTTATAATTTGTTGACATTTGTTGCATTACTACCACTAATTATCAAGTGCAGATCGTATGTACCCACTTTATGTTGAGTCTAGGAAGTAACAATAAATAATATTAGGTGCGACGACGAGCGCAACGAGGAGGAGCGGGTTAGTCAGTATGTAGGTTATGCCGCGCGAGCGTGCCGCGGCAGCGGTCGGCGAGCGCCAAAAAGCGACTTGCACACACATGCTCATTGAGTTAAAATGAAACAGCCTTAATGGAGAGCAGATAATAGTTGTTAACCGATCAATTACTAAATTTAATAACCAGAAAAGATCCAATTAGTTATGATGTTTACAGATCATAAAAGACTGTAAAAAAAAATCAGACTCAAAATCGCTGGTGGCGCGATACGGAATATTTACCAAATTTACAGTACCATCAAGTACCAAATACAATGCAATTCATAGTTCGCCAAGAAGACTAGGGCCTAAACTAGACCACTATTTCAGGACACCAGGACTCCACCCCTAAACCCCTACAATTTTTTATTCGTGAGGTTATATAATTAATGAGTGGTACTTAAGGAAAATTCGAGATGAGTTACCAAGTCGATAAAAACAGTAAAAACATTAATAACTGAGAATATTAAAAAGTTTTGCAATCATTGGTGTAGAGTGATGATTGACAACTTTGCAAACAAATAGTCCAGTTATTGTGGCTTTTAAATTAGCTATGGGCGATTGTTCCAAAAAAAACAATCGACTGAATCGAAAATTGTGCAGTTGCTTATTCGATTGTCAATTCAGTAGTTCCCGGCCCTGATTATTCGAATAACTATCGACAAACTGCTAACTGAACAACTAAATACTAATATTGTCAGAAAGTGAATTGCGTGCGAATTTACTTAAATATGTCCAATGTCAGCTTATTAATTAGGAATGTCAGAAGATAAAAATTACGTAAAATATGTTAAACTATGTAAAATATGTAAAGGTGAGTTCATTTGTCAAGCTTTAAAACTGAATCATGAAACCTATCTCCATGAAATTTTTCATACACTTTGTACAAAACACAAGAAGTGCCGCAAGTCTGGGGTTTACTATAGAATAGAGCCGCAGGATTTTGGGGGTAAGGGGGGTCGGGGTGGTTAGGGGGTGGTCTTACGAACCCCTTGGTACCACTCTCCCCGCGCGGAGATGCATGGTTCCTGAGATATTTATGATTAAAGTTTTGAGGTTATGTTGTATTTTCAAGAGGGTTTTGAGGTGGATTTGGCTTAAATAGGAGTAGAAAATGGTAAAGTAGGTTGCGGCCTAACCCCGCCGTACCCCTCATCAACTCCGGATACAAGATTAGATTGGTGTAAGATGGTTAGTTCATGAGAAACCTAACCTCGAAATTTATTTTGTGTCTAACTGGATCTTTTCTGGTTATTAAACTTAGTGATTGATCGGTTAACAACTATTATCTACTCTCCATTAAGGCTATTTCATTTTAATTCAATGAGCATGTGAGTGCAAGTCGCTTTTTGGCGCTCGCCGACCGCTGCCGCGGCACGCTCGCTCCGCTCGCTCGGCTCGCGCGGCATGACCTACATACTGCCTATTTTTTAATAAATATCTTTTCACTATATCAATTCAAAACGAATAAAAATGTAAAAAACAATGTCGCATGCGTTCCATTTCACGGATATAAAAAAAATAATTTAAAAAAAACCATGCGTCTCCGCGCCGGGGGAATGGTACCAAGGGGTTCGTGGGACCACCCCCTAACCCCCCCGACCCCCCTTACCCCCAAAATCCTGCGGCTCTATTCTATAGCCCACCCCAAGTCTGTTCTTTTCTGTATCCGACAAAGAAAAATTTCATGTTGATCTGTTTCGTACTTCAGACGTAAAATACGTAACAAACAAACTCCCTTCCGCATATGAAATAATGGGATTGAACAGTATTTGGTGTTTATACGAAAGCGTGCGAATAAATTTGCTGTTCTTTATTCTCGTACGTGATAAGTCAAGTCGTCGGTTGATCGACGATTGACATCAACGATACTTTGTACAGGAAAATTGTTGGCTAGATAATTCCCAAAACTTAAAAGTCTTAGGTACTATATTTAGATTTTTGATCACTATGGTATACTTACTGACTTTTCTTTTTGTCTTTCAGAAAAATGTCGAGAATTATGTTAGTGAATGTTATGATTGCCTAGCGCTTTTCCTTTGTTTACAACTTATAAACAGATATCGATGGATGTGCCACAAAAGAGCTGTTCCAGCATTAGACAGGTATGTTTGGAAATATTTATTTTTATTATTTCGGTTACTTCCACAGCCTCATGACATATGGCATTCTGTTGTGGGAGAGTGCTGCCGACATCGATACTATTCTGCAGAAAAGGGCTGTTTTCTTACTTTCTTATTATAAAAGGCGGGCACAAATGCCAGGCGGGCACTAATCAATAAGTTTAAGTTTATTCACGGTACGTACATTTACCCAACGACTCTTACGGTGAAGGACAATGTCGTGAGGCCCCCGCCATCCTAAGAAATGATTTGGTAGTGTGGGCGTGTTTCTACGCTTGTTTATAACCCGTATAGCTAAACTTCCACCAAGGTCACCTGGTGGATGTGCTTGATTTTATCCGTCTGGAAAGCACCTTACATTATTTCACCAAAAAAAAAAAAAACAGTGAACAACAGTAGTCTAGTTCTGACATCGTAATGGCCTGTTATAGTAAATTTCATTCTGATGTGCATGGAGATAAACTAAAAATAATTTCTTACTAAAAATATTGTTTCTTTTGGAACAATATATATATTTATGACTATTGGTTTTGGGAGTTTATACAAAAATAATAAATAAATCTAACTTCCGAATTGCAGTTACTGGGACTCTCTACAGACTGCCCTCTGGCCAAGACTCGAATACGTGTTAAAATTAAATATCCAGAGCATCAGAGATTGTGATCCAGCAAAGTTGTCTAATAAGGAATTGGGCCCACACTATGTAAGAGCATTTTTTACTTATTATTTTATGTTCATTGCGATAAAATAAGTAATGCATAAAGTAAAATATGTCAGTGCTCAGTTACGGCACTACAGAAGTAGATGATGAGTACTTGATGACTTCTGAATTACTTCTGTAGTGCCGTACACTACAGAAGTAATTCAGAAGTCATCAAAAGCGGCATACTTATGTATGGAAGGCAGGTTTAAAACAATCCAATGTTTAGAATATGGATGGTAAAATAATTTCAATAATAGCTGTTTTTTTAGATCACAAGGAGGTATGCTGAATTCTCTGCTGCAATGCTCAGCCTCAGTGAACAATTCCCATCTGAAGAATTAAACACTCTCTTGTTAATATTGCAAGATGAAGTCAACTGTTTCCTATTAAAGATGGCAGCAGAATTTCCTCAAAGAATACACCAACTCATATTTTTGATTAATAATTATGACATGATCTTAAGTATTCTGATGGAAAGGACCCGAGACAACACCAAGGAAGCTGAAAACTTCAGGGAACAGTTACAAGCGAGAAGTAATGAGTATGTAGAAGAAATTTTAAGCCCACATTTTGGAGGCATGATGCAATTTGTGAAAGAAGGAGAACAACTTCTTGACACAGGTAAAAAATCTGAACTTGCTAACTTAGAAAAGAAATCAATTTCACTTGTGGCGTCGTTCAGCTCTGGGTGGAAACAGAGTCTAGAAGAAATACACAGGGAAGTCTTAGTTTCATTTCCGAACTTGGTCACTGGTTCCGGCTTATTACAAATGGCTTTAACTAATTTTGTCCAGTATTATCACAAATTTGTTAAATTGTTAACTCCTAATGCAAGAACCCAACTAGTTAACATACATGTGATTATGGTTGAAATTAAAAAATATAAAACAAATTTTTAATGTTGAAAATGTGATAAATTGTTATGAAATCATTCCAACATGTGACTAATGCATGATATAAAAAACTTTATGTACTCTCTCATATAAAAAAATATTCAAATATTTATCATGTTTGCTTTGTCTTAGGATTCCTGGACCTGATTACTTGTTATTAAATAGCCTTATGGAACGACTTTGTAAATTATTAATTTAAAAATGGTCCACTATATTATTATTTTGAGGAAACAGTGCAACTGATCTTCCTAAACATACAAATTTTGAATGTAACGAAAATGATATTTGTATTAAGTTTTGATTACATGAGAGTCAAGTGGTGTAACTTATTTATGTAGTTAAGAATGCCAAATAAATGGAGCTATCTACTATTTATGGCAAATATTTACGTTTTATTTACATACATGATTTGAAAAAATAATTCAAACTTAGTTTTATAGATGACATCGGACAGTTGAACACGAGGTTTATAGGATGTTTCTAATTTAATTCAAACTTTGCGTTTTTTTCTGTTTGGTACTTGCATGATGTTTAAACTTACATATGCTTATCGCAGGCTTATCCACTAACCCGGATTCACCCCAGGGACCTCCATATAAGAGCCTTGTGCTGGTTCTGAGGTTTTATCTGTAAACCGTAAATGAAATTTGAAATTTGAACAGCGACATCTAGAGATCAATCGTGTAAACCAACTTTAGTTCATACCAATTTCAAATCTCTCGGCGTAAGGGTGTTACCACACCAATCGATCGATGGTAGATCGGAACAGGCAACGTCGACCAACGTCGATCGATTGATGTGGTAACACCCTAAAGTGGATGTGAAAACTCGGAATCGGCACACTGAAGTAGTAACAGCGAATTCGTCAAGACGGCTTAGTCACATGAACGTGCCACTAATCTAGGTACAGTGCCGGAAACTTATCTGAAGGCCTACTATGAACTATTATTGCGATTCAATTGACGACCTAAAATAAACTGCTTTCCTATTTCATACCACGACGTCATTAAAGCGATCCAGTTTAGGTTGACGCCAAATCAAGTCGGCAATTGGATCGCAAACTGTTTTAGTTCGTTCATTTTTCGTACCATGAGGTGATATTTCAACCTATATTGGATGACTTAAATGTCAAAGTAAGCGATTCAAAAAAAGTTGCTACTTTCTTGGCGTGAAGTGAATCGTTTTGGTTTATCTTTAAAAAAATGGTTGAAAATATAGGTAATTTAAGGTATTTCAGTTGGATATTTAGTTTTTCTTATGTGTTAATGTGAAAAAGTGAGTTCTAGAGCTATTTTTTATTGTAAATGTCTGACGAATTAGTCTTTTTTATTTTCTTGGAAAATGATAATGAAATAAACACAACACTGAAACAATCTGACCCCTTTTATTTGGAAGATGAAGAATATACAAAAAGGATATCGGTTGTCTAAACGATTGGTATAAGAACTGTGTAATGAGCTGAGCCCATTGTTGAAAAATCCAACAAAATCAACTGATTTATCAATAGGAACAAAGGTAGAAGTCAAATTGGGTGCGTTCTAAACTCGTCATATTCAATTTATTTTTACGTCAACACTAAGGAAACCTTTAATTATTTGTAGTTTAAAGAATTATATAAATTGCTATTATTTAATGAGTACTAAAACGGGCTTATGGTATATAATTTGACACTAAAAAGCGCAATTTTAAAATATATTTGTTGTTATTTTTACACAAAAAACACCGCTAAAATCATATCAACTAGATTTCGAAGCGCGACACATATGGTTCGAGTAAAAGAGACAGACTTATGCAACGAGTGTACAGCGTCATCTCTTTCTCACACGCGGACCACAGACAAATCTCGATCTTTCATTCCTCCGTGAGCGATTCAAACGCCAGTTAGCTAAAGGCACTTCATGGTACGAATCTTAGCGATTCAGTTTAGGTACTAAACTGGATTGCATCGGAATTGAATGGCTAACTAAAAGTTGATGGTAAGCCTACTGTTTATTATACAAAAGTTTCACAACTTAAGTTTTTATATTGCATTTACATTAAAAACTGCTTTAAAAAAGGTATTAAAATATTCCTCGGTATTCGCATAAAAATTGAACCTGGGACTATAAGTGCATTTTTTTTATATTGCTGTTGCGCGTGAAAAACCGCGGAAGAGATTTATAGCAAAACGCGCCCACGGATCTGATCGCAGTTTGGCTGTAAGTAGACCTTAGGTGATTTCAATCAGCCAAAAGAGCGAAATAGTAGGAGTATGATGCAAAACTGCGTATTTACTGCCAACTATACTGTTTCCATTTCTTTATTTTCTCGATGACAGTTCTAATTTGATATAATGCTCTCTAGCTCCATCCCTATCAGTTTCTCCGACTCTGGTATTATATAACCTTGTAAGTGTGTAAACGTCATATTTTTATAAAATAATGCATACATAATGTAAAAAAAAACGCTCGCACAAGGAGCTGTCATCGAGAAAATAAAGAAATGGAAATAGTATAATTATGTTTTCGTGAAAGACAACCATGTGAGTAAATTTTTATTATTTATACTGTATCTCTTCGAAATACGTAACTATCAGGAAGGAAGCTAGAAAAGAGCCAAGTCTTGCGAAGTTTATACACCTGACTATATCTACGATTTTTAAAGATTTCAGTCTGACAAATTACTTGAAACATGAATAAGGCCATCACTGAGTGGTTAAAATAATAGCTCCGATGTACCGATAGGTCTAATGTGATAAATGCGAAAGCTTGTGAGGATGGATTTGTGTTTGTTACTCTTTCACGCAATGGATTTATATCCCATCAGATATGGGGGATCCTGGTGGTGGTTGCAAACAAGCGCAGGTCTGCCCGGCCACCACATATCCTGGCGGTTCAGTGCGCGGCCGTATATATATATTTTTAATATTAATGTAAATGTATCTTTGTCTTCAAAATGTACTATCGTTGGAGCAAGAGAACTAATGCATTCATTCGAATGTTTGAATAATGCGTTGTGATGTAATGTGAACCCCATTTTAAGTAATACAAAGAGTCTACCTACCCCTTTTTGGTATAATACTACAGACACCACTTCAAACAGGTATTTCATCAAAAAATTAATTACAATAATAATTTATGTCAAAAATAAAATACCTTCTATAAATATAATGTTTGCATCAATAAATTTAACTAAGGTAAAACTTGTATCTATACTCGGCTTAAACTTGCTTAGCGGCAAGTCCTTCCCGCGTCATACTTTTTAAATTTCTACAAACACATGAAGACATGTATTTTTTTCTTTTACTCCTTTCAATTTAGATAAAGCTGTAAATAAAACTAAATTGTATAAAGAAAGATTGTATTATTTCAAGCTATTCTTTAAAACTCTGGGACAAAATGAATAAGCATAATATGAATTGTGTAAAACATTATTTAAAAACTTTATAAATCGTCGTTTTTATTACCTAGGTCCTGCCGCCACGACTGTTAGGACAGACGTCATAGGCAAAAATACGCATAAATAGGCATAAAGATGAATTTTTTTTCTTCCCCTGCATCTTGATTGCGTTAATACGTTTTAACAGCGGCGTTTAAAAAGGTATTATAGGTAGACTGAGAGGAAAAAAGCCGGCGTAATAAATCTTTCGGCATTCCGTTCTCAACACCGTAAAATACATAAAACAGTTAATTAGGTATACAGCTTGATTACGACATGAAAGAAACAAACACTAGACAGCTAATTGCGTGTGCTAATGTTATGCCGCAGCCAAGCTGTTTACACTGTATTTATTTATATATATTATTTTTCAGTTCCAGAAACAGAAACATCCTGTGAAGCATCCAAGTAAGGCAAGTAACTTAAAAAAGTGGCGCATTTAACTTGGCGCGAAAAATGTTTTTTCAAAAAACTCAGTTTCGAGCTATTTCTCTTAACTTACTAAAAATGATTCCAAGCGACCTGTACTTTCAGATTCTGGTTTGAATGAGACAGTGTGAGTCACGGGCGTAGCCAGGTTTAAGAATCGGGGGGGGGGGGGTCAAGAAAATAAAACGACTAAAAGTACATAAAATAGCCCTTATGCAGAGTGTCCCAAAAAACTTCGATAAACCGGAAGCAGGAGATACAAGAAGTCATAACAGCTATCAGAAAAATAAAAAAAAATTCTTGACCCTGAGGTTATTAAACTACAGGTATAAAAAAAAACAAAAAATCAACACCCAGTGAATGTGTTTCAGATGAACATCGCAAGAGTGACATAGAAACTTTTATACTATACAACAACACAGACATTTTAAAAAACTCTTGCGCGATCTCCTCATTGGCACCTGTCATATGCTGACATGAATAATTGTAAATTGATTTAGTTTAAATGAAATCGTTCATCTTACCTATAATAATTTTGCTATTTGATATGTTTATTGTTGTATTATTCTAATTATTTTCACTTGTATCTACTGTTTTCTTACTTTCTTTATGTAATCTTAACTAACACTAACTTCAAGCTGTAAATAATAGGTCTTTACCTATGAAACTGCCGTTTTGCCGTACTGGCCATTTCAAATGAAAAAATTTTTTTTACTGATAATTCTAATTTCAAATTAATTTTATTTGAAAAACATGGAATTCTTTTTCTAAAATCGTCATTTGTTTTATAGTTAGTGTTTTGTTTTCAACGCATTCGAACATTTTTCGTCATGATGGATAAGTTAAAAATTCGAGTAATTATGGAGTATGAGTACCGTCGTGGCAGCAAAGCGGCACAAGCGGCACGCAACATCAACGACGTTTACGAAGCGAACACTACAAACGAACGCACCACCCATTATTGGTTTACCCGCTTCCGTTCTGGAAATTTTGACCTGAAAAATGAACCCCGTGGTCGTCCGAAAACTTTGGTCGACCATGACGAATTAAAGGCAATTGTGGAAGCTGATGAAACTCAATCCACGGCTGAATTAGCAGCAGCTTTCGACGTTAGCATCAAAACAATATTGGTCCATTTGCGTCAAATTGGCAAGGTAAAAAAGCTTGACAAATGGGTACCCCACGAACTCAATGACCGCCAGCGCGAAGTACGCGTGGAGACGTGCCTTGCAATGCTCAGCAGGCATGCAAATGAAGGAATTCTGAACCGCATTGTTACTTGTGACGAGAAATGGATCCTGTTTGACAATCGTAGGCGCTCAGCAAGTTGGTTGGACCCTGGTTCAGCACCCAAACAATGCCCTAAACGAAAACTTACCCCTAGAAAAGTGATGGTCACTGTTTGGTGGTCTAACGCGGGTGTAATTCATCACAGCTTCTTGCCAAACGGGACAAGCATTACTGCAGATGTGTACTGTGAAGAACTGAACACAATGATGGAGAAGCTCGCACGTCTCCAACCAGCTTTGGTCAATCGTTCGGCTCCACTGCTCCTGCACGACAACGCGCGTTGGAAGTTCTCCGTCATCCGCCGTACTCACCAGACCTTGCGCCTACAGACTTCTACTTTTTCCAGAATTTGGATAACTTCTTGGCGGGAAAAAAATTCAATACCCCAGAGGCAGTACAAAATGCCTTTGAAGAATTTGTTGCCTCCCGTCCAGCTGATTTCTTCAAGAAAGGCATCAATAAGCTACCAATGCGTTGGCAAAGATGCATTGATTGCATGGGTGATTATTTTGATTAATAGAAATAAAAAATATATAAAAAAATTACGCTTCATTTATTTCGTGAAAAACGGCAATTTCATAGGGAAAGACCTATTATTACTAACATCATCTTCTATAACTGCTTGTTTTGTCCTGTAAGCACGTCAAGGGTTGCAATCTTGCTCAAAATTGTTCAATTAATCCCTTTTAAATTAATTACTATTGTAATCTGTGTGTTTGCTTTATTTATTAAATAAATAAAAGTGCGAGATTTCAAATATTTAGTAATGAAAGTAATACCGCTGGGGTGGTCGCTGCCAGTTGTTGTCCTGAACATCATCATCACGTATACTATTGTGATACTACAGTTTAGTCATCTTGTGTTCATATCACTTCAACCTTGTTGCTACAAATTGTTATTTTTGCTTGGTTTTATTTTTTAGCCCTGATCAATGCAATTAATTGTAGTCTAAAGTCATCTAGCCTCGTTTAGAAGAAAAAGTCTTGTTTCTCCTAACCAAAAATGTATAAAAAAAATTCTGCTTGACTTTAACCTACTGTACAGAAAAAAAATGTACCGAGTTCGTTTGGCAAGTAGTTTCAAAAGTCTACTTATTCAATGCAGATTTCATAATGGTATAACACTTGCTAAATTACTTCTAAAATAAAGCAAAAAAAAACAACTTACTAGAAACCATTCTAAATTTGTCAAAGTAGTAATTGAATTATTAGGGTATTATTAGGGTTTAATACAACTTTTGTTCAATGTTCTTGCAATCTATGTGAATGTGAAAGAGAAAGTGCTACTGCCAAAGACTTCTTCATCGTTTTTAGTTTAGCTAATTTTACAAAATTACTTACATATTACTAGGTAGATATGCCAAGATTAAACATCGAGAGTAAACCTATTAAAGTTTGCACATTAAAAATTGATTTCATAATGAATGGTTTAATAGTACTTTGGTAGTTATCTTTTTTTTAGAAAGGATTTAAAATAAAACGTCAATTCTTACATTTCAACTTTATTTTAAATTAAATGTTCGAAATGTCTGCCTTCTTGCTTGAATGCAAGCATGACTCTTCTTAAGAAAGACCTGGCAATATGACGGGGAAATCTGTATTGAATAAGCAAACTTATGAAAAAAATTTTTTATAAATTTTTGGTTGCGAGAAACGAGACTTTTTCTTTTAAACGAAGATGACTTTAAATTGAAGGCTACAATAAAAAGAAGCATTTCAGGGCTATATTCCAAAAATAAAACTAAGCAAAACAATTTGTAGCAACAAGATTAAAATGATCATCACAGGGTGTTGATTTTTGTTTTTTTTAAATACCTGTAGTTTCATAACCACAGGGCCAAGAATTTATTTTTTATTTTTCTGATAGCTGTTATGACTTCTTGCATCTCCGGCTTCCGGTTTATCGTCGACTATTGGGACACCCTGTATAAGAAAATATTAAAGATTTTTTTCTGTATGATAAGAAAATACATACAGACAAAATCTCCTGGAAGGAATGTGGGGAGTCCTTTTTCGAGCAGTGGGACAGTATAAGCTGATTAAAAAAATAACATTCGTTATGTACAATTAGTTTTAAAATAGTCGTCGAATTATTCCTCTACACTGCGCGTTTAGAATATATTTAAAGCTTATTACTATTTACTTATAGCTTATTACTATTTACTTATCCTTGTTTTTTTATTTTTTTTATTTTTAAGACAAAGTTACTCCTGTGTTATCTTGAAGTCAAATACTTTTAACGTATGTAGGTAGTGAAAATTCAAAATCTATACACAAGGGCACGAAAATATACGAAGATTACCGAATGCGATCCGATAATCGACGTTAGAAAGTTAAAAGTTAGTAATCAATATAATATGCCGCACGCCTGTTCTTATTTTAATTCTATGAATGTTAATATCTGGACTTTTCGGGGGGTTTTGAACTCCCAAAACCCTCCCCCAGGCTACGCCCGTGGTGTGAGTCATTCCATAAAGTGTGAGACAAGTACAGATGCATATGAGTCACAGACGCAAATGAGTAAATAAGACATATTGTGACGCTATCGAGACAGAGACAGAGAAAGTCATTTTATGAAGTGTGAGCAAGACAGATAGTGACGCCACTTTTTGGTATTTGTACACGCAATACAAATCAGTACGCTACTCTACTTCGTTTACTGCGTATTTTTTCGTATTCTTTCGAGTGATTTTGTGTTCTTAAAACCTTTGGCTACGTTTATTGGACTTGTTTGCCTGTGATTTGGATTTGGACGGTTTTGATCTCTTTACGACGACCTTTGCTTTTTCCTGGACTAACGTGTATTGTGTTTTGGCACTATGTCTACGTACTCAAGTCAAGAATACGCAAACATGCACCTCATTTATGGGGAATGCAGATGTAACGCTAGTTCTGCCTCTAGACTATATCGCGAAAGATATCCTAATGCTGATCGTTATCCAGATCACAGAGTTTTCACTAATTTGCACCGTCTTTTCTTTTCCGAGGGCCGACTTCCAAGCCAAGTGCACGGTGAAGGTGGAAATTTGTTACCTTATGAGGATGTTGTGCTTCAAGCAGTTGACGAAGACCCAAGTACTTCGGTACGTGCAATTGAGGCAACCACAGGAGTACCCAAAAGTACAGCTCACAGAATATTAAAAAAAAAGCTCCACCCATATCATGTACAGCGAGTACAAACTCTGTTACCTCAGGATTATGAGCCTCGGGTTGCGTTTTGTGAAACTATATTACAAAAACATCGGAAAGACCCACGATTCAGTGAAAAAGTTTTATGGTCGGATGAATCCACATTTAAAAAAAGATGGCTACATGAATCTACACAATTTACATGAGTGGCACGTAATAAATCCCAACTTATAACGATAAGACAGATCTCAATATCGTTTTAAAGTTAATATTTGGACTGGAATTTTGAACGGAAGAGTAATATTGAGTTACAAGAGGTCTTAAATGGTGAAATTTATTTGGATTTTTTACAAAACCATTTACCCAGTTTACTGGAAGACGTGCCACTGAGTTTGTTCAGGGAAATGTGGTTTCAACAAGATGGCTGCCCAGCGCACTATAACCGCTCAGTTAGAGAGCATTTAAATGAAGAGTATCCGGGTAGATGGATAGGGCGGGGTGGTACGATCACATGGCCAGCCCGCTCACCTGATTTAAATCCCTTGGACTTTTTTTACTGGGGAGCAGTGAAAGAAAAGGTTTATTCAAAACCCATTGAAAATTTAATTGCGCTTCAAGCGAGATTAATGGAAGCAGCGGATCAATAACGGACGATTCGCACGCCTTATATCAAGATATTTTTTAAGGAGATGTCGTGCGTGTATTGCGGCTGAAGGAAGACAATTTCAACATCTTTTGTAAAAATATTTTAAATGCACAAAAATTAATTTTATAATAAAAACGAAACTGATTTTTTTTTAAAACCTTTTATTTAATCATTTAGGATTCCTACTGATCTCACTCACACTTTATGGAATGACTCACACTATCTCATTCAAACCAGAATCTGAAAGTACAGGTCGCTTGGAATCATTTTAGTAAGTTAAGAGAATTAGCTCGAAACTGAGTTTTTTTGAAAAAACATTTTTCGCGCAAGTCTAAGTAATAATGTAGTAAGTGCTACACCATTTTAGAATTGTTATTAAATGCGCCACTTTTTTAAGTTACTCGCCAAAATAGCGTAGTACATTTTTTTTTCAGTACAGGCAGTTAAAGTAGGCCGAAAAACTAATTTTGAATACTTGGTTCGGCATAAAATGAAATACTCTTTCAAGCTGGAGCAGTTGGTTTAAAATTTAATACAACAGATTGCAGAAACACTATTCAGAAACTTGTTAAAAAAGAAACTTTGGTAAAAAATCTATATTTGTAGCAACAGCAGTTAAAAGACTGACACAGGGTGTACATTTAAATTTTTTAAAAAAGCACTATAATTTGAAACATACATGACTGAAATTTTTTTTCATATTTTTCTGATAACTGTTATGACTCGGTTTCCGCTTGACGTCGTCCTTTGGGACACCCTGTATATTCCGATTTTAGAACATATAGTTTACACTGTATGTTAATTAAAAGTCTGAACTTTTAAGTACCCGGTAAAAAAGGTATTTTTACGATCCACTGCAGGGTATTTATCCCTATTTTTGTCAGTGTAAAAAATAAGTCAAAGTAATCAGTAAAAATAAGTAGTCATTTTCCATTTGCTATACGATATTGCACCTTAAGTGGGTTTCAAATTAAAGATTGTCACTGTATTGTATAATAGTAAATAATATTCTTTTCACCTTAGTTTATGTCTTTTGTCTATCTATCTATTGTCTTTAAATTTTTATTAAGTAATCACTCTTATCTTCAATCATAACTACCATAACAAACGTCTGTATATTAATAACATCAATCTCTTAAATAAACCCTTATTGTACCCCAATTTTATTTCGTCCCATATTATCCTAACCAGGTATTTAAATATCTTACTTTGCAAAACATGACTCAAGTAATAAGTTACATAAATTTGTATTTCTATAAATCAAAAGTAATATATAAAAACGTAAAATAAGTCAAACATATTTGAAAAAGTATCAAAACCATTGCGGGCGCTCTAAATGACTGCCAGCGACTGTATTATACAGCACTGCAAAAGTGTGCATGTAATGGAGGGAGCCCTCTGGGACGCATAATTTTTTTATCATAAAGTAGTTTGGCATAACAATTTCAGCATAAAGTTTTTTCGCATAAATTGAGATAAGCAGAATATTATGCACGCAGAATGGTTTAATTGCCATAAGTTCCACTTACTCTAATTTTCTTTATCATAATTTTATACTTAAGATAAATTATCATAAAATACAAACCGCATACTAGAAGTATCCATAACCTTTAAAGTCATAAAGTAAAGTAAGAAAAAAACTTTTGGTGCCTAATTTATCAAGTATAGATCATATGTTGAGTCTTGAAAGTAAAAATAAATAATATTAGGTGCGACGTCGAGCGCAGCGAAGAGGAGCAGGTTAGTCAGTATGTAGGTCATGCCAAAAAAGTGACTTGAACGTGAATAATAAATAATAACATTTGACCAAGATTATTTAAGAAATGATGATGAATTGTAAATAATCATCTCACTGTAATCAAAATATATAACACAATAATACAGAACCGATTAGGAACCAAGCAACTTTTCTGTCCCGTCCTAGAGTGTTTCTATAAACCCGGAGGCTTGGAGGGAGGGATACTACGAAATGAGACGCACCCGTTCAATTGGGTTAGGTTAGGTTTGTATTTGTTAATACACGACCACGATAATGCCAGGACCAAATTAAGTACCATTTCCAGCTTTTTACGAAAAGCGACTTCGGTTTAATTTGGTTCAAACAAACATGACGTCTGTCCCTTCAGAACTTGTCATTGTGAGAAGTTGGCATTATGCGAACGTGGCATTGTGAGAAATTGGCTTTCTGAGAAGTTGGCATTCTGAGAAGTTGTCATTTTGCGAAGTTAGCATTATGAGATGAGAGGGTTTTCTTCATCTATTTCGAATATACTCAAAACTTTAGGTGTGAAAATGGTGGCGATGTTGCATTTACCCATACGTAAGACTGACTAAACCACGTTGCTATATCGTCTGTAACAACCAAAGAAGTGTAAATTTTTTTAGGTTATTCATTTTACAGTCCATTTATTATGTATGTATTGTCATGTATGACTTGTCAACTATATGCCATAGCGTGAGATGCCAATAAATGTTATGATAAGTAATCGTTATTGTATGAATGAAAACCATCTATGCATGAAAATTTTATGCTAACATATTATTATTATAAATGAAGTTATGGGGAAATAAAGAATGCGTTATGATTTATTCTGTATGAAAGTTATGCGAAACAAACAGTATGCCAAAAAACGTTATGCAGCCTTATAATATGCCAATTAAATTTATGCATCCCAATACGGACCCTTTAATGGAACGTGTGCGTGTTGCAGTTTACCGATTCGGGAGAGCGTTGATTTTTATAAAGGCTCTTAACCCCTTACTGCATGGAATTTTATATCCTTGCGGAAAAAAATTATGTTGTGTTTTCGAGTATAAGGAACTCATAAAAAATACCAAAAAAAATCTAGCATTATTATTTACTATTTTATTTACGAAAAACATACTGTACCATATATGGTACGGTATGCATTGCAGTGAATAAAATAGTTTGTGTCAAATATGGTACGACATGCATCCAATGGAAAGTTTATGACATGGGTAGACAGAATATGTGCACAAGATGGGTTCGGCAAAAGGCCAGAACGCCTACTATGAACTATTATTGCGATTCAATTGACGACCTAAAATAAACTGCTTTGCTATTTCATACCACGACGTCATTAAAGCGATCCAGTTTAGGTTGACGCCAAATCAAGTCGGCAATTGGATCGCAAACTGTTTTAGTTCGTTCATTTTTCGTACCATGAGGTGATATTTCAAGCTATATTGGATGACTTAAATGTCAAACTAAGCGATTAAAAAAAAGTTGCTACTTTCTTGGCGTGAATTGAATCGTTTCGGTTATTCTTTAAAAAAATGGTTGAAAATATAGGTAATTTAAGGTATTTCAGTTGGATATTTAGTGTTTCTTATTTGTTAATGTGATAAAGTTATTTCTAGAGCTATTTTTTATTTTAGATGTCTGACGAATTAGTCTTTTTTATTTTCTTGGAAAATGATAATGAAATAAACACAACACGGAAACAATCTGACCCCTTTTATTTGGAAGATGAAGAATATACAAAAAGGATATCGGTTGTCTAAACGATTGGTATTAGAAATGTGTGATGAGCTGAGCCCATTGTTGAAAAATCCAACAAAATCAACTGATTTATCAGTAGAGACAAAGGTAAAAGTCAAATTGGGTGCGTTCTAACCTCGTCATAATCAATTTATTTTTACGACAACACTAAGGAAACCTTTAATTATTTGTAATTGAAAGAGTTATTTAAATTTCTATTATTTAATGAGTACTAAAACGAGCTTATGGTATATAATTTGACACTAAAAAGCGCAATTTTAAAATATATTTGTTGTTATTTTTACACAAAAAACACCGCTAAAATCATATCAACTAGATTTCGAAACGCAACTTATATGGTTCGAGTAAAAGAGACAGACTTATGCAACGAGTGTACAGCGTCATCTCTTTCTCCCACGCGGACCACAGACAAATTTCGATCTTTCATTCCTCCGTGAGCGATTCAAACGCCAGTTAGCTAAAGGCACTTCATGGTACGAATCTTAGCGATTCAGTTTAGGTACCTAAACTGAATTGCATCGGAATTGAATGGCAAACTAAAAGTTGATGGTAGGCCTTCAGGTCTTTTACTTGGGGTGCAAAGGTGAATCAATTCTTACTCTTTACCTACCTTCTATTGACGAATTTCATATGTAAAAAACAAAATATCAGTAACGTATGAAGTTTACTATACATCTCTTTGAGATTAAATTTACGCTCGTGTTACTGCATACCGTCCCATATATGAAAATTAAAAATTGAGCGCTTACTTCATAAGGTCCCACATATGAACATTACAATTATGTACACACTGCATGAGGTCTCAGATATGCACACAAGTATATTGTCGAACAAATTTTAAATCCATGGAGTTATTGAGTATATCTTTCTGTTATAGCTTCACAAAGGATGGTTTTATTCGAAGAAATTTATACAAGCCGAAATATTCACACAATTCCAATATATTTGAGTTTGAATACAGAGCAACTCACCTGTTGAGCACTTTTACTTTCAAACTAAATTTACTGTTGTTTTATCAAGACTGACAATATTTCACTGTCTCGGAACTGCTGACTATATATTTAGTCTATGGTTTATAATTTTGCCAATTGTCAAACTTGAAAAGAATCAATTTTTCACAAAAAACTTAAGTGTGCAAATTTGAGACGCTATGCGGTAAGGGATTAAAATTAAAATTTTTGACGTGATTAACGCAATAGACTCCCAATTTTGCCAAAAAGTGACCAAAATTTTTGATGAAAGAATCGATATCTGTATTCGTGGTCGTGATAGGCATTTGTCATATATCATTTTTTCATGTATGATTGCCAAAACTTACTCTTTATAATACAATAAAAATTTTAATCATTGTCATCTTAATTCTGTGCTTAATTCAGATTTAAGAAACAAAGTTCCTGTTTAAAAGTCCAGTATTTTTTGTTTTTAACTTTACAATGAAATAATAAATGAAACTAAGTACGACGAGAATTTCACATTTTATTCATATCCACATAGGTATCACTTATACTTACAGTTTTTGAAACTGATCACACAGATTGGACTAATATTTACACTAACAATATCTTGCTTACACGTATTTTTAACGAAACGCTTAATAAATAAAATATCGCTCAGTTATTTACATTCAGAATTAAAGGAACATCCTCTTAAGTTATCACAAAAATAAAAACTTCCACTTTCCCTAATCTATTATGTAGCTCTTTCTCAAGAATTTTCTTTTTTCACTTGATGCCAATACTCTGTGATTGTCATGACTAAAATTGCATTTTAATCCTAACATAATATTTACATTTAGCAGTTTTGTAAGATTAGTCAACTGCAATACTACTCACTGGAATATGACTCTCAATTCAATGGTACTTTCGACAACAAACCTTTCCATAGTTTAACTGGTTTTGATTTTACGAAATCTTTTATTAGCTCTTCAAAATCTGGAGAAACATGCGATGGATTCCAAAATAACAATTCATGAATTATTTTATTAAAATTGCGATGTGGAATGTATAGTAAGCTGGTAAATATAGCTTCCTCCATTTGTGGCGTTTCTGTAACAAAAGGAAATTAGCTTTGCTAAATTAATTTAACAAATTATTCATACTTTTTGTAATTTTTTTAAACTGATATAATTTCGGAAGTTCTGTATGTAAAGATATTTTTCAATAAATTATAGCAACATCAATAAAGCTTAGATATAAATATATAACCTAATAGAGACAAATGTTGAAATTAAAAACATATAAAGGGTGTCCCAGAAATGACACGTAAGGGTGACACTGGAGGTAGATAGACTTTAGGCCTATCAGATAACACTAACATGCCTCTAGTAAACGTTTTCTGGTTTTCGAGATATTGCCAGTTTTGTGATTTTTCATAAAATTTCCATTTTTTGCTCCTTTTTTGCCTATAGCTTGCAATAAATATCTTTCAATTCGCGTTTTTTTTACCAAGACTATCGTTATTAGTTATTTAATACAACCTAGTAATAATTTTGATGGAAACTAGCACACTATGCTAAGAAAAAGTGTTAAATTGTTTTATTTTATTTCATTGCGAAAAACTTGAATAACGTTTAACTGATTACTGTAAAAAAAAATTTACGGCGATGATAGTACACTTTATCTTAAAAAAATGCTTGTTTAATGACCTTTTCAAAATGGCATCACAATAGCAATTTTTTTATCCACATCTTAGAAAATTTACTTTTTTATGAAAAGCCTGTTTGGAAAATAGTAGAACTGCATGATAATGCTTAATAACAGGACCAGGTGTCTTTTGTGGCAAAATTACTAATAAATGAAATTGCAGAAGCACATCACTATCAATCTTTTTCTGTCTTTTATTGTTTTTTGAAGGTAGGTACCTAGGTACCATATTAGCTATGCTAGTTTCCGTCAAAATTATTACTAGGTTGTCTCAAATAACTAATAACGATAGTCTTGGTAAAAAAAAAACCATGAGTTTAAAGATATTTATTGCAGCTGTAGGCAAAAAAGGACCAAAAAGTGGAAATTTCATAAAAAATCACAAAAGCGGCAATATCTCGAAAACCAGAAAACATTTACCAGAGGCATGCTGGTGTTATCTGATAGGCCTAAAGTTCATCTACCTCCAGTGTCACCCTTACGTGTCATTTCTGGGACCCTGTATAAACATTAGCTTTTAATTGGTATGTTTAGATACATTCTTGATAACGTAGTTAAACTACATAAACTATTTAGAATTTATAAATATAATTTAAATAAACACAGATTCGGCTTCTTTGCACTTTTAGCCCAAACAGAAATTTGATACATACTAAGGCAATATACATGGGACAACTTTTTTTATTAAGTGATTTCAAAATAAAATAAGATTTATCATGCACTTACGGTTTTGGTTCAGCATGTCTAGAAGTAGTTGAATAACAATTTCACAGTGTATTTTCATTTCAGCTGGATAAGGGCGCATCAAAGGCCCCAGGATCGATACACAAAATTCTTTAGTTTTCGATGGTACAGTTGGATTTTCAATTAATGGTAATAGTATGTTCTTTATAATATTATTTTGACACCACATAGGCCCCATTCTTTTTGCAAGAATAATAAATGCCATCCTTAACATTTTTCTTTCAACTGGTACATCTGAAACAGAAAATATTGATTATAAAAACCTATTTTTAATATTAATCGATTTCAGGTGTGAAATAATTGGTTTCAGGTGTGAAAAGATATGAATGTGTTAGCTAATGATTTAATGAACCTACTGTTTTAACTTTAAATGTCGAATACATACTACAATTTCTCATCACAAATGTGACAAACAGATTTAACTATAAACTACAAATAGTAGTTTATTATCACTTATAAAATTTCGATAACTATTGTTTATCGTATAATGTGTGTATGTATAATATTGTTTGCATCGTTCATTAAATTGTGAATGCACATGACAACAATGAAAATAGCACCACATAGAAAAAGACATGACTATTCTTATTTTACCCAATTTGGTCCTGATCTCGATTTGCATAATTTCTAGAGACGTTATATCGATATTGTATATTTGCTGTGCATTGCCATCTACTTTAGCAAAGGTGACTGCAATAACCCCGTGAGAATGTCCGAATTACGAATACAATTATACTGTGAACTTATCACATCTATTCAAACGATACCATTCCGAGTTTTTCTTAACTCCAAAAGTAAGCACAGTAACGCGCAGTGGGCATTTTTTAATGGATTTAATCGAGACTAAAGGTTTTTATTATCAACATTATATTATAAATAAGCATTTTTATACATAAGTACAATAAAATATAATTACAACTAGATATCCTAGCAGACCTCCATGCTTCCGAGTTGCCAGAATTATTACTTTTGTATCTTATGTAAAGGTCATTAAATTTGTTTTAATATAATATGGTAAGTGTATAAACGTCATAGGTGTGAAAGATGTCAGTAACAGCTTTATTACCATGTTGTTACCAGGCCACTCAGATAATTTTGCGAAAAAAAGTTTTAATGTTGAAATGGAACCCTTGCGCGTTATAATTTATTTTGAAAATTATTTGAAAGTAAACATATATTTCCAAATTTATGATTCCCTCTAAAATGTTTTACCAGCATTATGAAACTATTGTGTGCCATAGAAAAATGGATCCGCGTAGGGAACTGTTACGACTTCAAGTCCAACCTGAACCCTGATGAATTGTTTAATCATCTTCAATTAGCTTTGATGAACAAGGCGCTTTCTAAAGCAACTGTGTGCCACTGGTACCTTTAACGAGTTTAAGTGCGGTCGCTTAAGAAACAAATGGTCGTCCTGACTCAGTACTGCAAGTGGAACATTTCATTCAACAAAACTGGCCAATCACATACAAGAAGATTCAGCACAATCTGTAGATTGGATCAGGCATTGTTTATGATATTCTACACAACTTTGCGTAAGGAGGATTGTTTGGCGCTAGGTACCCCACAACCTTACTGATGCTCAGAAGCAGGCGCGCGTAGAATGGTTCCATGATACGCTTGATAAATTTAAAGCAGGTTCTTCATGCCATTTTTACGGTACCATAACAGGTGATGAATCTTGGAATTATCAGTATGAACCAGAAACAAAGCGCCAGTGAACAGTATGGCTGTTTCAAAACAAACCAACGCTCACAAAAGTGAAACGATCCAGAAACGCTGGAAAAATTTTGGCTGCCAGTTTTTCTCCTTAACGGGGTATTTAGTATCAATTCACTTAAGAAACCAAAATAGCATCAGGCTGGTACAACACTAAATGCTTACTAGAAGTTTTTGCTGCTGTGAGCAACATGCCACCCAACACGGGACTCCGAGGCCTTTTGCTCTACCACGACAACGCACCCGCGCACTCTGCGATCAGAACGAGGAAGAAAACATTTTTCATTATGTGTCACCTCCAAAACCAACAGACAAAAAACCAGTATACTATACCTTGTAATTGTTTAACAGATCTCCTGAACAATTCTATTATCTTCTGATCATTCCACTCAGTTATTTCAAAGAAATATTTCTTTTGCAATATCTTTCTCATTTCCGATATACGGTTGAATGGGTCCTTGCATTTATAAAAGTGCAGCAAATAAACCAAACATATCACTAACGTATTTTGAGCTGAAAATCAAATAATTGTCATAAACATAAATACTAAAAATATATTTTAAAGAAATGGAAATTAGTTATTGCTCGTAAACAAAAACTATGTTACTGATCACAAAATAATACTAGAACAAACTCAAGCAAGTTTGAGAATACTAATCAGGATTTTATATTAATGTTTAATAAATTGTTGTTTTTTGTTTCAAATAGGAAATTTTAAATTGCTTAGTAACTTACCTGAAGCCATATGCGCTAAAGGCAAAATATGCATCCAGACCTCCACACATTGCTTGATTAGTGGTATTGATTTGAATTGTATGCAATACATTGCATCTAGCAAAAATAGCCTAAGTCTGCTTTTTGCTTTCTTAAACCTGCATAGTACAGCATAAAAGTGTGACATGCTTTCTATAACATCAAATTCGGGTGTATTATTTAACTGCAACATTGTATACTCCATACTATCTAAGACTCTGAATATAACACTTTCTTCATTCCAAGGGTTTGAGGCCTCTAAAAGACTTAAAACATAGACTAATGTTTGCTCAGACTTCGTCATGGGGGGGGCCGGGAAGCAGTTTACTTTGTTAAACATTTCAACTTTTCTTTCTGGATTTTTTAAGTACTTAATTAAGCCTGACAAAAAGTTATTAAATTTCCAGGTACGTAGATCATCTGCAAACTTGTGCATTGCTTGTTTTATTTCTTCTTTGGGTATATCATTTATGTGTGCTAATCCATCCCCAATCTTCTTACAAATATTGTTAATTAACGATTCTGAAATTTTTGTATAAATAATTAGTTTATTAACCCTTACTATCCCCCAAATTCCCATTATAAATTATGTTAAATCTGAGTTTAAAGTGATCTGAGAGAAAATCTGAGTGATGCTTATAATTAAACATATTAAATATTTTCATAGACTTCATAATTTTTTTTATAATCCCTATTTGTCTAAATTAAGCTGGTATGGTATTAAAATTATGATCTTGTTTGAAATAGCATTACGATTAAAGTAAAATAACAGTACACAGGTAACAAGCTCCCCCAAGGACCTCATAAAATAGGCCCGGTCGCTTCATTTAACTTAGTCGCAATGCGACTGTCGCTATATGGGAAGCATCGAAATGATACGTCACGACATGAGTACTAACGAAATGAAACGATTATTTAGTACGTCCCGCTCGTTCGCCATGTCATTTCATCATTCGGCTCTTTCTCAGTTTCATTAATGTAGTTTACTTGAGTTTGTATGGGTATCACTCCATTGCTGTCCATAGTATATCAAGTCAGAACTTCACCTATCTTCCGCTACTTTAATTTAATCAAAGGATAAACCTAATTTATCAACGAATACCTTTAATAAATAAGGTTATAATTACCTTTGCACTTCTTCGGCTGTCTCCTGCCTGACAAGTTAGCATGCTTTTCAACAGTCCTACAAAACAGGCTATGTTTTGGGTGACTGCACCTTGTTGATTTTTGTGTTGCATTTTGTTCTTTATTCTCCTTATATTGAATGCTTTCAATGTTAGAATGATTTTTGTTATTTCCTAGTTTTTGTGGGTAAGTATTCTTTTCAGAAGTTTTTTCAATGCCCGTTATTGCAACAACTGAGGCACCTTTGCCTGCGCTAGGCTCTCGTTTTTCTACAGAACCATTACTTTCGCTTAGTGACAGACTCCTCGAACTTCTAGTTATTCTTTTATTTTCAAAATCTATATCTGTTTCAGCAGAGCGTTTTCGACACCTACGTTTTTCGTACCTATCATTATCATTAGAATTATTGTTAGGTTCTGAATGAATTATTGGACTTATTTTTTGTGTTTTATCAATAATAAATAAATTACATGCAACTTTGTTTGAAGTCCTCAGAGGTGACTTATGATTGTCAAGAGATGTCTTCAATTTTGCTTCATTGAGTCGTGGACTGTTCCTTTGGTAATTATTGTTACTATGTAAATCAACTGTGTTTAAATTCTTTACTGGTGACTCATGATTCTTTGGAACAATAGTGTGAGAAGATACTTCCTCACTACGAATATCATTAGCTATGGTGTTATCAATACTTTTCTTTGTGTTTTTAACTTTTCTAATATTACATCTATCACTTTGTTTTTTGTTTTGATGGGATTTTATTTCTGCCATTACTTTAATTGCTTTTTCATAAACATCTCTATCATTAAGAGTCGCTGCACTGTCTTGCTCTGTGATCTGTTTTTTCGTATCAGGCGTCAAGATATTTTTATTTATGGTCGCTTTGTTAACATTTAATCTAGGTAATCTTTTAGATGGAGAAAAAGCATCTTTGATTTTATTTTTAGGGATCAAGATTTTACGCATTTTTTCTAAACGAGTGAGTTTGCGTGCTTTTTCTGTAATTGTACGACTCTCTTTAGGCGATTCCTTATTTTTTGGCACCTTAGACTTACAGTTTGTTACGACTTGACTATTATTATTATGATTTGTATTATTATATATGTCATCAGAACTGTAACTTATTTGGTTAGGACTTAATATTTCACGACCATTTTGTGTCAAGCTTGTTTTATCTATAGATTCATTCAAAGACAAACCATCTTCGAATTGTATTCTGTCTATTAATGTATCTGTATTATGGACTGGTGTTCCGTCGTTTTCAGGCACACTATTTTGACTTTGGTTAGTTTTTGCACATGCTATTAGTTTTTTAGCATACAATGGCGCATCTAGAGTTTCTATTGGTTGGGTTATATTACATGTTTCGATTGGCGGATCAAAATCAGGATTTTCGACATCTGAAGGCGAAGTTGGGATTGGAAGATCATACACATTTTCAGAAGCATTATTTTCTACATGTTTGTTTACGGGTAAAACTTCATCTGATCTATTTCTTTTCAGTATACTTTTAATACTTAAAATTTCTTTAGCAAGGTATGCTAAACTCTCGTGTATCACTTTAGTCTCTTCCCGTGCTTTGACAGCCTCTTGGCAGGCGTGAGAATCCTCGTTAACAGGTTCAATAATTTGTTCCAACAGTTGTACTTTTCGTTTTCTCGTGGGTGTCACTGGCATTGGTGTAATCATATTTTCTTTCAACCTCATGTCATTTAATATCATTTCAACTTCATTGTCACCTTCATTTACATTACTTACATTATTACTGCTATTTATTTCTAGACAATGTTTTTCAATCAAACGAATTGGTTTCATGGCATTAAAAACTTCTTCCTGAGAAAATCCTTTAAAACCGTCTAAAGGAATACCTAAATCTTCATTATTATCACTTATAAGTGACTGAATAGAATCGTTACTATTATCCTCATCAGTAGTTATAACATGAACATGAATTTCTTTGTCAATATTTTCAAAAGTGATAACTGGATTTATAGTATCAATATTCTTAGTTTTCGGTATAAGTTGATTAGTATCCGGAAGATTATTCTCGGTATCCTCAAAAAATATTGGACTAGTTGCAATTTCAATAGCCTTAGATTTTGCAAAAATTATTGGGCTTAAGGCCCTATCAACAGTAGCTACAGGAATGACTTTTTCTATCTTTGATAAAGATTGGTCCTTATTTTTGACAGATTTATCAGTTGAATTATCATCGTAAATTTTTATGGGACTTGTAGGTGTACTAGTGAGATGAACAGGCATAGGGCTTGTAGCTATACTTCTTAGCCGCTCCAGACTGTTTTCAGGACTATCATTTAAAAAGTAGTCTGGGCTTAGGAAACATTTTTCAGAGTCAGAAAATGCAAGAGACGAACCTCTGCCAGTGTCAACACTAACAGCTTCATCAGATTCTTTACCTAAAAAATTGACATTATATTACTTTTAATAACATTGGTAGTAAAAATAAAGCACATCAATTTAATTATTCTGCAATGAAAGAAAATGCAAACCTTTGATAACTGCCTTTGCATCTGAAAACACTTCCTTCTTTAAATTTAGCAAATCTGCACCCTGAAATATAATTAGAAGGATTATTTAATCATTTGACTAAATTTTTTGTATTAACATACCCAAGATACAATATCAAGTCTAAGTAAAAGGTAATTGGTTTACCTTTAGAATGTCTTCAGGGGAATTAGTTGAATCAGGTACATCATTCCATTCACAGGTATCATTCTGTTCTGCTCCAGAATCAGAATCGTCTGAATCGGGGATCTTGTCAACAATATCGAATTTATTGAAAATAGCTTTGATTTTATCATTAATTCTTTCTGTAATAGAAAAAAAATATTTTAAACATCAAGCAATAAAAGCTTTCTAACTCATTTCAAATTTAACCAATTTCAGGACATTTGTATGAACTGAAAAAAAATTATGAAATTAGTGCACAGGCTCATAATGAACTAATGTTCTATTATAAGGCTTCCATTATAAGGCTTAAAATTTCGACTATTTTATTTGGCACATGGTGATTTTTTTATAAAATTTTGATCCCTTTTTAGACATCCTGGAGGTAGATACTATGGACACTTACTTTTACCAAGCACAACATTCCTTAATGAAATGATATCTTGAACAAGAATTCCATTCCTTTTTCTCAGCAATGCAATTTGCTTTTTCCTTGTATTCTCTGTGGCTTTTAATGCTTTGTTATCTACATTTAAGGATTCTAAAAGTTCTTCTTTTTCTTTGACTAGCAACTGAAAAAAACATTTAACATTTTATGGGCAAAATAAATAATAAGTAGTCATTGTTTATGATAAGTTTATTGTTAAAATTGAAATCAATATTACAAGATAAATGAACTAAGTTCTATCAAAATACTTGCAAAGAAAGAAAATATTTAATTTTGAAACACATTTCCTACATAAAAAATGCATAACACTTTCCTAGTTCAATAAATAAGCCTCACAATGTATAGTTTTTTATTTCCCATAACTTTATGCAATTAAGACCACTTATTCCAATTGAATAGCTCTAGTATTATTTCATATTTCATAAAAAATTAATAAGATTTAATGTAAATGCCCGCGTTCTATGCATTTAGGTATACTACTACAGCCACTCTAGTCTCTTTTTGGTATACCCCTGTTGCCAAAACTCAAAACTTCCTCAGATTATTTTTAGAATGCTTTTCATCATTGAAATACCTTTATACCAAACAAGGTAAATTTTTACGATTCCTATATTTTTAGGGCACATATAACATTATCAAAAATCATAATGCGTTTTATTTAAAATACCCAAAGTAAAAAAACTTTATTTAAAATACCTATCAAGTATTTAAAATACCAAAGATTTCAAAATACCGAACGTTTGAAACATCCGTGCCCAAAATATCTTATTCCTGAATACTGAATCCTAAAATACCTTACGATAGTATACTGAACCCTAAAATACTAAAATAAATAAATAAATAACATAAAACAGCCTAAAGGGGGCCTAAAGAAAAAGCTTATTTAGAATTTGGGACAATTTTGTTTTTAGCACTTTGGTGGATACTGCCACAGAAAAAAAACTTAGCCAAAGAGTTCACATAATGTGGGTTAGGTTTTTATTCATTATTGCCGTGAAACAATGACGATGAATAAACATCGAATTTCTCCTAACCTCTCAAAGTATGATAAAAATATGAGTATTAGAACGATAGAGAACGACATATCAACCTAAGGTATGTCATACAAAATAAAATAAATTTTGGTTATAAATTACATAAATTACAACATAAGGTATATTAAAATTGAACATAAATGTTAGGTATTTCAAATTCTGGAATTGTACTTAATTGTAATTTTGGTCTCAAGCATTTTGAATAAAGGCATTATTATTTTTGGTATTTTAAATGTAACAATTTTTTAAGCTAACCTACTTAGGAAATCCAGTCTGTCAATTATAATTATAAATGCAAACCTTTTTATAAAAATTAATGATTTTTATTGCCAAGCCCTACAAATTGCAACTTTTTGCAATTGACTTGCAAGCTTGCTGCCCGTCTCCACCACCCTCAGACCAAACCATGATGGTAGATTTTAGAACATTTGTCTTCTAGTTTATTTTTTAGTTATGACCCAAGGAATCTGCGCCTAAAGTTGTGGGCTATCAAAAAATACATGTTGTAGACCATGTGAAGCCATACTTGAAAATTTGTATCAAAACCAACATTAAGTAGACTAAAGTACTTAAAACAGTGCCAAAACATTACCTGTAGCTGATTAGCATGAGACTGCATGGCTCCAACTTGACTTTGAGTTTGAAAGTGTTGCTGATTAAGTTCCTGGATGTGGTTTTTGAGCATACAATTTTCCTGAAAAATAAGTTAGGTTTCGTGTATAAAATCATACGCGAAAAGTTTGCAAAGATTACTGGAATAGAAAGGACATTGGCAGATCGCCATACATGGTCTTAGTTGAAGTTAAAGTGGAGCCTTTAGAAGTCAAAAATATCTAAAACTATAGGACATGAAATCTGGATCCATTTGAAAATATATATATATTATGGAGTATGTCTAGGAACACTAATAATTGCATTTTCATTAAGTACTAATTTTGAGGTTATGATTGCAAATTACCTACATTTACATAGGTAATTACTATTATCACCAACCAACCATGATAATAATGACATGTAAGTGTTCATCAATATCTTTAACTTAGTCAACTAGTCCAAAAATCACAGCAATAAGTCATTGTAAGCGCAATCTATCGGAATCCTTAGTAATAACTAAAAGAATCGCAAATCGTCAGAACAAAACCAAGGCACTCACACACACACACAAGTGACAAGTCCAAAAGTAACGAAACGGTTTCGTTTAGTGTTGCCGCATAATCAATCGAGTATTGATTATAATCGATTGTTAGGTGGGCCCCAAAATCACTCATAGTATTGATTGGACTATCGATAGTATCGATATTCTCGATAAAATCAATACTATTGATGTCAATTATACAGCGATACTATCGATTTCTATTATTATATTATTGGTAGCTGGATTCTTGTATCAATTATATGAGTATAAAAAATAAAGCTCATTCTAGTAATATTTCATTTTTTTCTTTTAAAATACACTTTCAAAATAGTAATCTGAAATGTTGAGTGATGGAAATTTCGAAATAGTCATGTATTTTTAGTGCTGCTATACATGTTTTAAAGATTTCAAGACCTGTCAGGTTTCATAGCATAACTGTTACAGCCTTCTACACAAGAGGTCATCAGTTTGAATTCTGGTAAGGACATGACTTTGTGTAATAAACACTAGTATTTGTGCAATAATCAGTTTTTTACATTTCCATACTGTTTATGTATTTATTTTTCTATAAATTGCTAAATAAATTTGATACTTTTCATTATGCTATAGTTAAAATTTAGTATTATTAACAAAACTGCCAAGTACTGTAGCAGAGATTTTAAAAGTAAAGTAAATGTTTCTGTTCAGGCAGTTTCTCAACATCTAATCTGGTAGGAAAAGGTGACTAAGCTACTGAAACCCAGCATAATTCATAATAAAAGTGTGGTATTTTCTTTCCAACATGAGAATCAGCTGTAGAAACAAAACAGTGGTTTGAAGTTATTGTATGCATTGAGGTTACTTACATTTTCCAGCATTGAGAACTTTTCAGAAATATTTTTGTATTCTATACACATTTGCTTACATTCTTCCTTCGATGCTAACAGAGACCTTTCAGCCTCTTCTAAAGATTCTTTTTTCTCATAAAATCTTCTTATGAGGGAGCTGAAAATCATATTTTATGGATTATTAATCTTAGGTATCAATGAAAATCCCAACAACAATTAATGTTATTGAAAAATTAACTTGTATAACTCATAAAAAATGGTTTGCTTGTGGAATACTGAACAATAACAATATTTTTTAAATATTTACAAGAAACATGAAACCAAAATGACGAAACTTTGATTTTAAATACATACTCTGTAGCAACAGTCTTTTTCTTGGCAACAAGAACTGCTTTCCGTTGTTTTTCATACTTATCTTGAGGCTACAAAATAAGAAACAAACGTTAGGTATAATTGCATGAGACTATGACTGAAGATAAATACGGTAAATAAAGCCCTATTTGAATTACATATCTCTTTCTATAAGGCAAGAAGCAAATAACGTAACTTTTGGCGAGACAATTTAATTAATCTACTATCGACAACTTATAATATCATCAAAATTAGAAACTTCACGGCTAAAAACAAATGCCTGTGTACCAAGATTCAGATAGATCTCATGATAGGCTCAATCTCAATGAAGTTACAATCGATTTTGAAGCGACTTTTGATTCAGGTCCAGAAACTAAGAAATGATAGGAATACCATTTAGTGTTTCAGAAGAGAAAACATAATAAATATTCTCACTGAAAATTCATAAAATAAAAGATAACCTTACCACTACATTTTTTGGAACATCGTTCAAAAAGTTCAAATCAAAGTCTAATAATGAATCCAATGAGTTCGACATATCGCGAGTTTTACTTTCAAAACTATCTATGCCATCGTGTTGCAGCAAAAACAAGTTTAATAGAACGTTAACTTAGCCGGGGCGGGCAAGCAGCAAGCAGGCACTCACTCCGCCATACAACTCAATCAGTCAATACAATACATTGTCATTGTCAATCATATAATTTTTTTTCATTCTGACCTGGATTTTTGTTTTTAATGAGTACACGTCTTTGCTTATACATACTCTAAGGTACACGTGCATGAATGAGTACTCGTGTTTCTCTAATACGTGACACTGGTAGGAAATAGTAGTCAGTCCTGAAGGCTGATTGCCAAAAAGCAAGCAAATACAATACAGTTCTGACCTAGAACATAAAGCTATCTTTTCTGTCACATAAATTTAACAACTCAGGGATAAACCTTTCAACTTTAATAAATGTTTTTATGAACTTTTAATTTTCACACGGTGTTTTGGTGATTACGATATAGGGCATTGAAGTATTTTAAATGTTTGTGCTTGTTTTCCTGTTTCGAGTGCGCCTCCATTCCAAAATAATTATCTAATTTAGTAGAAGAAAGATCTTACTCGATCCGACAAAGGTCCTTATTTCGTTCACATGTCCACAGTAACTCACTCTGTCAGGCAGTAAAGGTATTCAATCAATTTTGGAAAATACCTTTTTACTTCAAAATTTAAAATGATGGCATAAAGAGTGTTGGCAGAAACCTAGTGTCTGTAAACCTCCTTTGCATGTGCAGGGGACGAATCCCTCTGAAACCCGAGTCTAAATGCTCATAACCAAAGGAGAAATTTGAAAGCCCGTCGCTTAAACAATGAAAGCAACCAGGGAGTCGGCCACCACTTGAAACCCTACGGGCTCTTTGGTGGTTTATATTTACCTCAGCTGAATATATATCAACCACCACAGAACCCGCACTAACTGTTAATTTTGCCTTCCATAAATTGTTTAAACTGTTGTAGATTTGCCCATGTGAAAGCAATGCCGGTCCAGTGCACAGTCCCTCTCAGGTGATTTTCGCCCTATATCCACTGGAATTTCCTGTCTGCAATGCCCAGGCCCTGACTGAAAAATCTTGCCCGGAACATTCCCGGAATATAAAAATTACCATGTTCCAAAAAATATCCTTCAAGGAAGCATCATCTTTCCTCCCAGCAGTGAAAAAATCCTATGCAGACGCTTCTAAATTTTCTCTTTCACCGAATCGTCCCTATAAAAACTGGTAGGTATATAAACACTCAAAACCCAGTCTGACTTTTCTGCTAAGACAAATAGCCCATAACGCTATTATTGCTGACGCCCCATCTTCTACATCTGGCTGTGCCTTCCCCGCTACTTCTTCCTGTTCACCTAATTAAATTTTTTAGAACTCCTAATTTCCCTAGTTTTGGATATTCTGTCAAAATTTGAAGGCATCCCACTACCATCCTCCGTTGCCCAAAAGTTATCCCAAATTATTGCCAACCTTTTCCTTCACAATGGCCAGACTTCTGGAATAGAATAGCAGTAGCCCTCCGCATAAACATAAATCCTCCCTTCAGATACTCCCAGGCCTACTAATGTAAAAACACTGATATCTACTCTCAACCCTCAAATTTTTAAATTCCTTGGTAATGATATCCTGAAATATAAAATATATCTAGAGATGTTGCAGATTCCGCCGATCAAAAGTTATTTGTATTAATCTTTTTTAAGCATACTAACACGTTTAGGTTTTTGTTTAAGTGGGTCTGGTGGGTTGTGTTCTGCTATGAGGAGTCCATCATCATTCATAACATCATTCGTGACTCTTCCAAGATTCTTCTCCCTCGCACACTTTGTTCATGTATACGGAGTAATACTAAGTTTATGAAATTGAGAGCGAATTAATAAGTTTGAGTTAGACCTAAATACCTATTTCCATTTTGTATTTCAAGACTTTTTTAGAATAGCATTTTGGATTGTATTTGAAATACATTTTAGGTCATAACTAGTATTTAGACTAGCAAAATCCTTTTTGATAAGTTTTGCCAATTATATATTTAGATTAATAATTGATAAAATAAAGATGAAAATAGATTTTTTCACTACACTAAACTAGCAGACAGGTATTATGTTTAAAGAAGACCATCTTTTTCTGTTGGGTATCTCTAGACAAGTAGCTTTGGATAGTGGAATAGAAAAGTGGATAAAGAATGCCAATCGTATTGACACAGGCTTTCAACTTAACATTCTAGTTCTAGCTAAGCGCCGTCAGCGTTAAGCAACAAAGTCCGGTGAAATTTAAAAGTGTCATAAATAAAGTGTCCATTTCGAGAAAAAAACTTAACATTTCGAACATTTTTCTATTCTATCGTCGAAGCCAGTTATCTTGGTATACTCAACAGCAGTAAAGATGGCCTGCTGAAGATACAACAACAGCAAAGATGGTCTCCTCAAAATATAATACCTGCCTGCATACCTCTGCACCTATAGAAATGCCTTTTTTCATGGTATCATGAGTGGGTACACTACATAAATACGAAAAACTTAATTCCGATAGTCATAATCACGAATTTCAAAATTCCTAATTTTAACACCAAATGGTTTATAATTCCGAAAATGAAAATTCCGTGTTTCATAATTCTGAATTTTTCCTCTTCGAAACTTCAATATAATCCGAACGTTTATAATTACGAAAATCAATATGCCGAATTTGAAAATACCGAACCATAAAATATCCGAATTAACAATAATCCGAAATATCATAAATACTAATGCCGAATATCAAAATTCCGAATAATATTAGTTGCAATAACAAACGCCTTGTAAAACTGCATGAGCAATCAATATATACGTTCGAGCATTCAAGTAGTCAGCTGGAAATAAGAAAGTTTATTTAGTTTTTTGTATCGAGTTATTTCTTGAGTATATAGGTCATGTACTGAAATGCAAATCCCTTTTTTTTTGCATTATCTACATGCAGACGTCAACGACGGTCGATGGCAGAACAGAGCAGTTGAGTCGCAGTAGTCGTGATGGCCTATAATTGTCTGACGCCACTCCTGAGTTGGTAATCTAGTAGTAAAATCATCCCATGCACCTAAAAATTTATATGAAGTTACCTTTATTTTGCCAATCCGCAGTAGGCGTGATGGCCTACAATTTTCTGACATCACGCCTGAGTTGGGAGAGGGTAATATCCCTCCAGTGATTATTAAGGGTATTACCACACCAATCGATCGTCCGTCGATCGAAGTCGACGGGTCGACGTAACACCCTTAGATACAAAATCTGAATGTTAGCATTGAATTTTCGGAAAATTAAAATTCAGAATACCATATTTCGGACTAGTAAGACAGCGGGTTTTTAATTCTTCGTAATAATGAAAGTCGGAAAATTCAAATTTCACATTTATGAATTTCAGTAAAATAAGAATCGTCTTTTTGAATAATCGGAATTAAGACACTTCGGGATTGTGAAATTCGGAATTTTGAAAATCGGAATATTCAAATTCGGAATTTTTGGGTGTTCCAATCATGAGTATGAGACCGCACACTAGAAAGATGTCTGACAGAGTCTTCGAAAATAATACTTTATTACAATCGGTTAACTTAAGTTTTAATATAGCAAAAGTGACCTATGTACCAGCCGCTTAGCTAAGGCGATAACGAGAATAAGGTCAAGGGTATAAAAATAAAAAAGGGAATAAATAGTATAACAATATAATCTAAGTAAGAGAATCACAGAGGGTGGGAATTTAACACTGACAACCGACGCACTACTAAGGTCTCTAAAACCAAACCGCACTATCCTTGGTTGAAATGAAATGAAATATTTATTTCTCAATATTGACAGTTACTTGTTCTTATTGACGTCAAATAAAACATGATTCTACCACCAGTTCGAAAAAACCTTCGTGAAGAAGAACTGGCAAGAAAGTTCACGGGTATATTTTTTTCAAAATAAATTTACAGAGTCTCTTTATGTCTATACAAAATTATTTTTTCTGCATCTGTTACCTCGGCAAGTCTCCCTCCCCCCAAGTATCCAAACGACGAACACCCTCAAACGGCACCCGTTCACGAGTTAACGCGGGATCCAGCCATCCGGGTTGGCAGCAGTTGTCCGAAGTCTCAAGGTCACGTCGCGGCAGGCACACGTGAGGCAGCGGAGTAGGTTGTTCGTCCGTGCGTAGATCGGCAATCGACCAAAAAGCAATCTATTCTTAGTAGGAGATTGAACCCCGATTTTGGGGTAAAACAGCACACTTACAATATCAAAGAATTCACTTAGACTCGATTAACACGAGTAGGTTTTTTTTAGCAGAAAGGTGATGCGTCCTTGCGTTCAAATAGCTTGGCAGGGAATGCTGAACGTTCGAGACGAGAGAGAGTGAGCCAGAGGTGCCTCTGCGCATTGAACAGAACCGTTCTTCCTACTCATCGTTCATACCGTTACTGTTCACTCAGCGTCACTACGCGCAAAGATGTATTTTAAATTAAAGTTCGCGCGGTCTAGGTACATACTTATAGTAGTTAGGTTTATAATTAAGATAGGTTCTGTGAGTAATAATATTACATATCATATAATAGTAGGCTAGGTACATGTTTTTGTGTATTTATTAGATTAGTTTAGTTATTAAGTTCAATTTTAAAGTATCTTTAATAAAATCTTAGGATAAAGTAACAAACCGTTAGATACCCCCCTTTTTAGATTAGGATTTTGCAAGAAAAATCAGCTTACCTATAGCTGCTACAGAAACTAAGTCAATTTGAAGTCTTTGACGTGCCAAGTTCCTAGGTTATTACCTGACATGTCCTCGAGTTCATAAACTAGTTTAGATTTTGTCCAATGATACGGCATTTTATAAATTTTGGAGCTAGCTTCTTGGAAAATGTATGTTCTTTATTACTTTGATAAAATGTTCTTCTCCAGATTATATCACCGACGTTAAAGTCAACGTTTTTGCAACGCAAATCGTAATTTGTGCTATTTCTACACTAGTAATAATTAAACTTTGTCAAATATTTCGTGAAATACACCTAAATTCTCCGCATAACTATCACGAGGTGTGAAAATGATTTAATTTCCCAAGTCGGAGTCCAAGTAATGAGAACCACAGCTTTTTAGTTCTCTGCCAAAGACTAAAAATGAGGGTGTAAAGCCAGTCACTTCATTGACAGAGCTGTTAAGGGCAAAATGGATTTTCGAAATGTTTGTATCCCAGACTCTATGATCGCGATGTAATAATAGTCTTATTATATCTTTCAACAGTATTAACTTGAGGAGTATAGAATTGTGTGTAAAAAATGTTAGGATTATTATAAGTTTTAAATAAGTTTTTCAGAGTATTACCGATGAACTGTCTCCCATTATCCATAATAATAGTGCTGGGGACACCGTGGATCAAGAAAACGTTTTCCTCCACAATTTTGGCGATTATTTCGGCGGTAGCGCGTCGGATGGGGAAAAGCAGGCAATACTGAATTCATACATAATGACTAGAAGGAATGTATTTTGCTTCCTAGACACAGGCAGTGGTCCTACTAAGTCTACACTTAGCATCTGGAATGGTCTACAGCAGTCTTTAGGTCTACCCATTACGCCAAGTGTTGGATGGTTAGGATGTTTATGAGAGAGGCAGATATCGCAACTAGTGACAAATTTAGCAATGTCACGTATCATGTTAGGCCAAAAATATTTTAAACTTACGCGTTTATGTGTTTTAAAAATATCAAAATGACCAGAGGTAGGTTCGGAATGATTATTTGTTATAATATCATTTCGGTATTCAAAGGGAATTACTTCTCTCAATTCGAATTCGCGGGTGAGCGGGTTAAGAGATTTCACGTAGTGAAATAACTTCCCATTTTCGACATGATAATTTAAAAAGGAGGTTGGTGATATAAGGCATCCATTAAAAAGGTTTAAAAACCAAATGTCATCAGTTTTTGACAATTACTGTTATCCATACTGATAGCAGAAACTGGCACAGAGCGCGTTAAGCTATCAGGAACTACGTTTTCAGACACCTTTCGGTGCTTTATGTCGAAATTATAAGCAGAAAGTCGTACTCCCTACCAAGCCAATCTCCCAGTTGGGTTGCTAAGGTTTGAAAACAACTTGAGAGAAGAATGATCGGTGAAAACCGTAAACTTTAGACCATTTTCCAAGTAGCAACGCCAATGTTCAATTGCGGTGAGCACGGCTAACGCTTTGCGTTCCGTTGCACTATAGTTACGTTCAGGTTTTAGGTAAGGACTTACTCATATAGGCTATTACTTTTTCCTTCCCGTCTAACGTTTGGGTCAGTACTGCACCGATGCCGTAGTCACTGGCGTCGGTGTGCACCTCAAAAGGTTGATTGTAATCGGGGCTAGAAAGAATAGGTGTACAAGAAAGACATTGTTTTAGTTGCTGGAAGGCTAGGTTGGCCTCTGCAGACCATACAAAAGGAGGGGAATTTTTCTTTTGAGACGTCAATTTATTAAGTGGGTTTGCTAACGTATTGAAATTATCAATAAATCGACGATACCAAGAGGCAGTACCCAGGAATCGGCTAACTTCTTTCCGGTTGGTAGGAGTAGGGTAATTTATAATTGACTCGACTTTCTCGGGATCGGCATGCAAGCCGTTAGAGTCCACGACGTAACCGAGATACTTGAGCTGATTTCTAAAAAACTGGCACTTAGAAAAGTTTATAGTTAGATTAGCGGTTTTTAATTTGCTTTGGAGCTTATGACGTCATCAATTAAAACAAAGACTCTGTGTTTGAATTCCGGCCCGTAAAACAAGGAATCTACTAGCCTATTAAATTATTAAAATTTGCCAAAAACTTTTAGAGAGGTCTATACTAGACAGATAACGAGCATCGCGTAAATTATCTAAAATTTCTGCCATATAAGGTAAACTATATGCATCTTTTTTGGTGACAGCATTGAGTTTTCTGCTGTCAAGGCTAAAACGCAACTTTTTGGTGTCAGGAGGACTGGTGACGACCACGGGCTCTCACATGATTCGACCACATCTTCTTTGAGCATCTCATCTAGTTGCTCAACCAAGATACTTTGTTTCACCGGTGGCATCCTATAGTAATGTTGACGAATGGGGACAGCATCCCCAGTATCAATTGGATGTGTGATCAAGGAAGTTCGTCCTAAACCGCGTTCTTCGTAAGAGATGTTGCGAAATTGTGACACAACTTGGTCAGCCATATCTTTTTGTTCGTAGGATAGATGTTCATAAGAGCACAGGTTACTAGGTCCTGAGTTATCCGCATCGACAGTTAAAATGTTGTCAGGGTCTTTGTAATAAAGAATACGTTCTATATGCTTCGGAAATAATCCGAACATCCTCCAGAAGTCCATCCCTAAGATAAGGTAGTGTTTTATATTTGGGACTACGTATGCTTGTAGAGTTTGAGTTTGTCCAAAGAAACTCTCAGGTAGGTAAATAATTCCTAAGGAATTCAATTTATCACCGCCAACTGTGATAAAATGGGCGGTGTCAGACTGATAAAGTGTAAAACCTGCTTTTAAGAGAGGTCCGTGACTTCCATTTCCCAGAATTGTAGTGGAAGATCCAGTATCTAACAAACCAGTCAGGGATTTGCTATTAACAGTAACGGATACATAGGGTCGGGATACATTAACATTAGATGAAATATTATGCTGGATTGAAGAGATAGCGCTGTCAGTAAAAAATGATGAAATAAAATTCAACCATTCTGCCACTCAAATTCGTGACACTAGTTTTCCAATCCATGTCAGCTAGTTTTTTTTTGGTTCTGATGACTTTTCAGATTACAGTCGGGGCAATCAGGGTAACGAAAATCCCTCTTACCGCACCTAAAGCAGAGAATAATTCGTTCTTCCTGACAATTTCTGAGCGAGTGCCCGTTAATTCTGCATCTTGGAAAAAAGGCTTTACTAGAAGGATTTGGAGTAAAGCGTAAACATTATTATTATCGTTGGACTCAAAATTAGGTTCAACTTGTATAGCAGCTACTTTTGGTTTGTTATTGTAATTATGATAATTATTAGTATAAGTTTTTTGTTCATTAATTTGATTTTTAAGACTAAAATTCGTAAATGTTGGGGTATGTTTATAAGCAAGGTCTGGAGCGAGCGTACTACTAGATGCTCTAGGAGGCTCGTGGTATAATGAGGATCTAGATCTTATATTTTCAAAATTACGACAGATTGATACAATTGCGTCAATACTCTTAATTTTAGGAGAAGCAGCTAAAGTATTCGCGTAACAGGGGTGAATATTATGTAAAAGTATATCTATTTTCTCTTCGAGACGAGAAAATAAGCCATGCATTATGGAAACATAGATAAATATATTTTCTTGTTCCCCTTGTGTGCGAGACCTTATTTCTGCCGCTAGTCGGTAGTCGTAGTCGCTACTATTAAAATCTTTTTTTAAAAGAGTGCACAGTTCCTGCCATGAACTTACGCGGTCTCTGTTATAACGGTACCAATGAAGTGCGTCATCGGTAAAGATCTCAAAAGCTAACAAGAGGATTTTGTCGAAGGAAATGCTTTGAGACTGAACGAACTCTTCGACTCTTCAAACAAAAGAGTGCACACAAGTTTTTTGCTGAAAATTTTAGTTTTCCAATGTCGGAGCTTAAACTACGCTCACAAGACACTGAATAGCAGACGGTTCAACATTAGAAGTAGTAGATGAAGATGGAGTCTTAGGGATCGACATCTGACTTTTTATAGTATTCAGGTCTTTGTATTGCGAGTCGAAGCTAGATACGCATATTTTATAAATTTCTCAACTTCTGGCACGCTGGTAATCCTATTTATGCGGTGATAAACGTGATTTAGTTAAGTCTCGGTCCTAGTAAACAGATTTTTATCAAATTTGGATTTTAGAGATTCAATATTATTCTGAACTTTTACAAGGGACTCTTTAACGCCTTTGAGGTCCTCATCTAGGTACATACTTATAGTAATTAGGTTTATAATTAAGATAGGTTCTGTGAGTAATAATATTACATATCATAAAATAGTAGGCTAGGTACATGGTTTTTGTATATTTATTAGATTAGTTTAGTTATTAAGTTCAATTTTAAAGTAGTCTTTAATAAAATCTTAGGATAAAGTAACAAACCGTTACATCTCTTAAAAAAAAATAAAACAATATTTTTTAATTTAAACCTTCCAGTGAGCAGCTAACTCCAGGTTAAATTGTTTACTTGGAACCGCGCGAGTGCGTCTTAGAAGTTTGAACCATGCCTTTGAGATAACCAGTACAGCTGCTTCTTTTTTAATAAACTTTTAATAAACTCATGCAGGGACAGCCTCATAGAGGGCTGGCATACTCAATACATACCTTTGAAATAATTTATTAGGTACGTGGGTTTCTTCACCATGTTTTTCTTCACCGTTAGAACAGTTTTAATGTCCTTATTTTTTTTAAACTCGTTGGTACATAAGACAGTCACTGGGATCGAACCCGGGACTTAAGATTTACAAGCCAGCGCCTTAACCACTGCGCACCGGACGCGATGCTCTGTTAACGCGTTATTTCAAGGAATTTACTCTTGGCGTCGTTTGTACCTTAATTCCTAGACTGCGTACCGTCAACCATGGTAGATGGGGGCGCATGATCGTCATATGCGGCTGTGCACCAAGGCTTGGTCAGGTCCAAACCCAAGCTAATTATTTCGGGTACATTACGTTCTACACTTCAAAGTTTATAAGACTTAGCACCATGAGTAAGACTTATCCCGAAATAAAAATGGTTGTCGTACAAAAAATTTAACTTTAATTTTTGAAAATTAACTCACGCTTCCAATATTGTGTATGCAAAATGAATTTTATTTTTGTTGGACGTTTTTTCTTGAAAAATGTGTGTAAGTAATTTTTTGTGGTACAATTATTAAACGAATTTTTAGTTATCAACACATCAGCCGATATAAACATACCTTACACAAAAATTAATAAGTATCCGCTCCACCAATTTACACTAAAACCTTATTGGACTTCTCATTTACAAACATCTCAAAATCTTACGTAACAAGCAAAAAAGTGATTTTAGGCTACATTTTGTTCATCCTTGTCACAAGTCTCAAGTAAAAAAAGAGTTATGGAATAAAATTAAGTGGAAAAAGTCTGTTGGAAGTAATCCACCTAGAAATTCATATGTTAGTAAGGAAAACGCTGAAATATTGCTTAAAAGCTTGACTCCACCACAGTTTAATTCACGTAGCTCTGCAATGGGTTCGAAAATTTCAATGCAGGAGTTTACTAACGTAATGAAACGTAAAGACACTACCCCAGATAGAGATGGAACATCATTTTCTATGATCAACAACCTACCACAGAATGGCAAAATGGTACTACTTAAAGTATTTACTCGTTTTTGAGTTAGGGTTTTGTACCTAAACAGTGGAGAACTATGATAATCATTCCCGAAACCTGATACAAATACCCCAGCTTCCATCCGACCAATAGCTATGATGTCTTGTTTATGTAAATTATTCCATAACATATTGAAAATTATGATAGAGTGGCATGTAGAAAGAAACAACGTTTTTGATGAAAGTATGGTAGGATTTAGAAAATTACGGTAGTGTCTTGACAACCTAGCTAATCTGTTTAGTAGAATACAATTAGGATTTTCCGTGGGGATGTCTATGTCGGGGATGGCTGCTTTGTTGACATAGATAGCGCGTATAGTAATGTAGAAGTTACTTGCCTGTTGAATATCATGGATACAAATTGAAGTTAGGACGAAAGGTTCGTAATTATCTTTAGAATTTCCTACACGAACGACGATTAGAAATGACAATCAACGACGGCATTGTTCATAGATATACCAGACGAGGATTAATTAACTCAAGGGGATCCATTATCACCGTTACTGTTCAACGTAGCAACCTCGCACATAAGTAATTCCATTAAAAACGTTCATTTGATCCAACACGCGGATGATTTCGTGCTTTACTTACCATGTGTAAACTGCACCGAATTGTTTTAATAATTTAATTCAAAATATGGGTCTAGAAATATTATCAAATTAAAGTAAATTATATATTTTTAAGTGGAGCCGTAAAAAGAATCTGTTTGTTTAACTGTTAATAATATTCAATTAGAAGTAGTGAAAACATGAAATATTTTGGTTAGATAGATCTTTAAGATGGTCCAAACATAGCAATGAAAGAAAAGAGAACTCTTAAATATTGTAATTTATTTAAAATTTTACAAGGTCCGGTCTGGGGCGTACATCCTAAAAACTTAAGACGATTGCACATAGCAATAGTGAGGAGTAGAATCGACTACGGTAGCTACTTATATAGTAATAGTGCAGATTCTCATTTAGCTAAACCGGATAAAGTACAAAATATATAATATATTTAAGATGCATCGGAGGCTACATTAAGAGTACACCCGTTCAACTAATATATATATATATATATATGCAGCATATATATATATATATATATATATATATATATATATATATATGCTGCATATGTTTAGTATTCGACGTATGTCTGCTTTTGACAAATATATAGTAGAAAAGGATCATCATCAAATTTTATCAAGCATATAATTATTTCGATAGTCTATTTTATGCAAAAACACGCTTTGACTCACGTGATCCCAGCAATAGTATTGCCGGTGACGCTTCCTTTACGGTGCAAGACCAAAATATATGACGGAGATATATTACGAAGAGACCAAGGAACCAGTCGACCGCGAGACTGAACACTTTGTTAATCTGTCGAATCTGGCTAGTGAAGAAGAGGGTGTTTACATATGGAGGAACCTGAAAAGGATGTATGCGATACCATTTATGGTATATAATAGCGGTTTGAAGAAATTGTTTGGGACGAAAAAGAGGGTCCCGATAATGCCGTTTCTCCACCGTAAGTAGAGATTCAGGTTGAAAAACTAGATGAGGGATGGATGAGTGTTGGAGTTTTGCAGGGCAGTATGTATATGGAAAGAATGATTGTGGGTTGCAAAAACATGAAAATAGTTAAACGCTGTCTCATAGTCTGCAATTTCACCAGCATTGAAGATAACGGTTGAGAGACTTGAAGAGGAAAGTATGAATGTGAGTGAGTGAGAAAAGAGTGTTAAAGAGAATGAAAGGTGAGTGTGGATGAAACAGTGAATATAGGGAGCATAGTTCATGGGCAGTTTGCTATTAAGGTTTTTAGTGACAATACAAAAGTTACTTATGGTTGAAGAGGGCGATGGCTGGATCTCGTTAACCCTGTGAACGGTCGCTGTCTGTGGTGCTAAGATCGTGTGGATAGTTGTGGGGAGGGGAACTTGCCGAACTAACAAATGCAGATTAGAATTATTTTGTATTGACACAAGAGCCATTGTAAAGGAGACGTTTCAATATTTAAGGGGCGCTAGGCTAACCTTTGTATGGTTGTTTCCAGGATTGTATAAAATAAATACAACGAGTATTGCCAATATTTCATTATTTCGTTTTGTTTTAGGCAGAAAAATATTTATGCTTAGCAATCTGTTACCCCGTTATCAGAATCTGAAAGTGCCCACTCGCCTCTTGGCCTGGCAGGATACGAACGTCAATGAGATGTATGTTAGCATCCTGGTTTACATGTCGATAGACTACCGTAGTCGACTAGGTGAATACTGTAGATGTGAAGTGAAAAAAAATAGAGCGGTCATGAGTCGAAAACAATGTTACTTGCTGCTCCGCTTTGTTCATTTTCCGGCATTGTTTCAGAAGGTACCACTCCCTTCAGTCCCACTCCCTTCTTTTTTTATTTTAAAATAAGAAGCTTTGTTTTACATTTTTTATTTCAGAGGAAAGGCAGAAGCGTTATCCTTCTATTTCACCGGAATATTCTCTTGTATCGATGAAGATGAAGGTGATAGATATAGCTTTCCGTGAGGTCTCATTCACTCAACTTTTGAAAGTTCTGGGACTTTATTTATCGGGAAAAACAGATACGGGCAGCTCACTCCACACTTCGACTGCGCGAACCAGAAAAGATTAAATGACTTAGGTTTTTGGCATTACCACGCATTTGTAATGTTTTTGTTAACGCGTGGATTTGGACGTTAATCTCATCATTAACGATAACGCAAGTGGAGCAGTGGCATAAATTCCTTGCATATTGCTCGTCCGTTCATTCATACTCATTATTTTATTTGTTTAGATTTGGTTTTTTTATGACAAGGCTGTATGGCTTAGACCTTACCTGCTGTTACGAGCGAAAAGAAACAACAACAAACATCAACATTAGTTAGATTTGGTTCGAATTTGCGAGTTATTTATTAGTTAAAAAATGTGCTTCGTGCGGATTATAAGTTAAAAATTGTGTAAACTATTTGAAGGGTCCAGAAGAAAAAGTGATCGTCGTAATAGAAAAAAAGGGTAAAACTCTCATTTTGTGCTTGGGTCAAAATACTTACTGTTGAAGAGTTTACAATTAGTGAGTTTCAAGTTCAAGGCTTTCAAATTCAAGGTATTTTGGCTTTACTTTTTCAAAACTTTATTTTTATTATTCGTCTAAGATAAATAAAAACAATTAAGACGTGTTTGTGTCCAATTCCTTCTAGTTATATATAACTGTAAATTGACATTGTAACCAGTTTTAAAGTTCTCTTATTTCTTTATTTCAGATGGTATATATAAAGAATGAATTTAGACGCGCAAGTTTATACGACAGAATCGAAAAGTTGTTGGTGTCTTTTGAGTGGAGTGATTGTTCATTTTCTGTTTCTGGTAAAGATTTTAAAGCTCACAAATTAATATTGGGTATTAGTAGTCCAGTTTTTGAAGCAATGTTTTACGGACCACTATCAACCAGTGACTCAATAGAAATAACTGATATTGAACCTGATATATTTCAGTTAATGCTCAATTACATTTATACTGATAAACTTGATCTATCTTCAATTGAACAAGCTTTTGAACTCTTGTATGCTTCAAGAAAATACTTCTTAGATCACCTTTCAGAATTATGTGTCAAATTTATTCAATCCAACATGAGTATTGACAATGTAATCTCAGTTTTGAACTACCCGGAATACATGCAGGATAAACAACTAATGATGTTTGCATTGAAGCTTTTTTGTCAGCATGCTCATTATTTGCTTGAAGAAAATTTAATGCTGATCTCCTGCTCATGTATGAAAGCAATATTGGAAAAGACTGAAATGAACATAAAGGAAAAAGATCTCATCAAACATGTATTTGAATGGTCATCTTTTTACTGCAAGCAGAATAATCTCATATTGAATAAAGAGAACAGACGAAGTTTGTTACAAAAGAATGGTTTATTAAATTTACTAAGATTTAATTCACTAACAATAGATGATTTGGAGGAAATATATACAGACAAAAATAACATTTTATCATGTCTAGAATATGAACATATAAAAAAATTGATATCTAAGTCCAATGATGCATCAAAAGTGTTGTGTGATGTTCAAAGACCAAGGCAAAGCTTAAAGATACAATGGCGTATCTGTCACCGTACTCCGCTAAAACCAGTGGCACCTATTACCATTGATTCCAATAATTATGAGATACACTCTAGAATTAAAGCAAACAAAACACTGTTTATTAATTCCCTCAGTATACCAACTAGAATGTCTCCAGTTCTAAATTTTCATGCTGCAATTGGGAAAATTTATTCTGAAGAGTTTTCTGTATCTGTAGTTTGTGAAACTGACAACAGTATTATTAAATTTACAAACTTTATGAACACAGTTGAATATGATTCAACTGTAGATATTGAGCTTTCTGAACCTTGCTTAATTCAAAAAGATAAATGGTACAAAGTTAGTTTTATATGGCCTAGAAATAGGTTTCACTCTAGTTCTTATGTGTTAGAATGTAGAGATAAGTATTTTTGTGACCACAGAGTGACTTTTGAATTTGATGACACTTCCCTGTCAACCTGGAATGGTGGCAGTTTCCTTGGAGGCTTAAAATATTGTTTGTAGAAAAATAAACTTAGCTCTCAAAAATGATACAATAATATTAGCATGAATTGTAGTAATAAATAGAATATCATTAAGTCTGAATTTTGTTCTCTTTTGAAATTCCCCAGTAAGTACATTGCAAATATGAGAGTCATTCAATAAATAAAGAGACAAATGGCTAACCCTCAAAAATGATTTATTTCAAAATTAAGACCCTCCCAACCCAATTCTTGAAGCTTATCACGGGTCAGCTGGGCTGTATGAGGTCGGGCATTATCGTGCTGAAGAATGACTCCTTTTGACAAGAGTCCATGGTGTTTGCTCCTGACAGCTGGTTTAACTTTGTGTTCTAGCATCTCAGAGTAGTATTGGCTGTTGATAGTTCGCTGATCTTCAAGGAAATCACAACAGACTGGACCCTGTGAGTCCCAAAAGATGGTCAGCATCACTTTACCGGCGGAAGGTTGAACCTTGATTTTTTTGGAAATGGAGACTGGACTAGTGTGTTTCCACTCCATACTCTGCCTTTTGGTCTCAGGGTCGTAGTGATGGATGCAGACCTCGTCGCTGGTCACTTATCTAAAAAATTTCACTTAGTTTTACACCTTCTGCAACTAAAAATCTAATGACTGAGTGCTGCTCTTCTAAGGTGCAATCTTCTAGTGAACTTGCCATAGTGAATTGAAAATTTTGAGGTTATGTTGGCATAAAATGATGGAACAGCTGATCAGAGCATATCCCAAGGTTCAACTAACACCCCTGATAATATTGTACACATTCATTGAATAGTTTTAAAATCACAGAATTTGTCTCTTTACTTATTGAATGACCCAATCAGCAGTGTCACTATAAAAATGCCACAGGAATATTTTGTATCCTAAAAAAATTATTAAATTGTATATAGTACAACAGTTGATTTTATTTCAAAACCTGCTTTATATTTTATAGGTTGTTGAATTTTGACGTTTAAAATTTTCAATCCATCAAAAAATTATATCCCAAACTTTTAAATTCATTTGCTATTAGTTTTTAAGTAATTTGAGAAAAACAGTTGCAGCTGGAGTTAAACTACCCCGGCCACACGTTTTCTTAAATAATGATTACTTATATTGAAATAAATATAATAAAATATTAATTAAACCATTTAGACATAGTAAATGTTATGACAAAAAGACATATTACAGAATATTCCAAATCCTGCTGGAGTAACGTTCGTGACTTTGCTGAATGTCTGAAACTGTTAACACTTCTGTTATGGATTTTTGTAGGTTTTAAGTCCCATTTCAATTCCTGCAAATGCCTGAAATTCAATTAGTATCCTGAAAGTAGGTACTTAGAAAGTTATGTTAAGTTATGAACCTGCGAAGGTTTATGAGGTAACAGTTATACCTAACTTGTTTCTCTTCCCTATTATGAGATTTTATAGGTACGCCTGTAGAATCTCAACTCTGTAAGATTTATATTATCGGGAAAATTATAAAATTCTGTCTTACTAAATTATATAGTTCAGCAAAAGTACATTCGCCGGCCTTTTCAAATTTGTTAGGTAGTATTTACATATTTGGTACAGGCAAGTGTAGAAAGTTTAACTTGCTATGTCTGTATACAAATAATTATTTACAATTAAAAAGCTAGATTATCAAAAAGTTACGTAAACTATATATTATTTACTCTAGAATACATATCCCGTAACTATGAATAAAAATGTCTTTGACTTGATTAGGGTTTGGCAAATTGTTCAAAGAGTGCAAGCAATGTTATACCTACTGCTTTTTGCGAAAAATGATTATGTCCCTGCATTTTAAATCTGTAATATTTTCGAAAATATTCATTTTAAATTACACGCTGTAAAGGGCCATATTGATCTATATTACATGCACAATGTATTTGTTGTATTTGCACACACAATGTATTTATACTTAATTGGATTAGGATTATTGCTGTATTGTTTAAAATCGCTTCGTAAATAAGCCATTATTTCTCGTAAAAAGTAAAGGATAAAACATGCATTGCACATTTGCAAACATGCACCTTTGCAATGTAAGCGCAAAAAATGTGTTTATTTACATCACATTAGGAACCTCTAAAATAATCAGTGTTTCTCTAGTATATTATGCATGTATCCACTTATACATATAAGTCTTTTATACATATAAACCTTCCTCTTGAATCACTCTATCTAATAAAAAACACCGCATCATAATCCGTCGCGTAGTTTTAAAGATGTAAGCATATCTACATAGGGACAGACAAACAGCGGTAAGGGACTTTGTTTTATGCTATGTAGTGATTTTATACTTTACATTTTAATTTTCATTATTTAAATATAGTAATGAATAGGTATACCCTTCCGAATTAACAGCGAATGAACGACATACAAGATGGATTTATTTACATTTTAATACCTAAGTAACTAGTTCATGAATATATTTAGTATTTGCCACATCTTTGAATTGCAAACGTTTTATGACTTATTTCCATATCGACATACAATACCATATCATTGAATTAGCCAAGCCACATAATGATTTGGCCAATAGACAGTCGATGATATCTGGAAATGGTCGCATTTCATAAAATGATGTAACATTTCATGGTGTGGCCTATTCTACGAGATGGAAACGATATACTTACATTGTAATGGGCATAGATTTAAATCAAGTAATGGGCATAAAATAAAGTGACGTAGTAACGTAAAGACGTGTATTATTGCTCCGCCTCACCGAACCTCCCACCTCATGGCGACCCGATGCCAGCTTCGAGTGGTGTGAGCGCGGGAGCATTTTGTTTTAAATTATTTATCATCGGTATAATTCAATATTTTCAGACGAATTTTCTTTAATTTATCATTGGGTATAACCAGTCAAAAGAACAAAAAGAAGAAGTAGATGATAATTACACAAGCAGCAGGCGGCTCTAATAATGCTTCTGTTGAGCAACTGCAATTACATATCAGCACCACAAACATAATTTTAGCGACGATATTGGTATGGCTGATTGTTCCTTCTATCGTGTTCATCTCTAAGGCATTCCGACGTTGTCATAAGAATTTGATGGAAAGGGTGTTTACAGCGCAGGCCATGCGTCGTTCTATGGTGCGCAGAAAAAACAAGACTGAGGCGGCTTAAACGGGTGTAGTGAAAGAAAAATGAGTGAAAAAAAATAAGTGAAGTGCTGTGCTGTGTGGTAACTTTTGCAGACTTAAAATATGTGGTAATTTTTTTTCTCGTTTTTCTCTCTATTTTTTTTTTATCCGCGCATATTAAATAAGCGTTAGCAAAAATTATTTTTGAGAATGTTACTCTAGTTTAATTAATAATAAGTTTAATATATAATTTAATTAATAACTCTAGATTTATAAGTTTTTATAAATCTAGAGAATTAGAGTTGATACGGGAATTTTGTGATAAGACATTTGTTTTCTAATATTCAAAATATTTGCATGGAAAGCACAGATTTTGTAGCTTTAATTTATTTTAATTTTACGTAAAAGTTAGTTCCGTAAAAGAGATAAATATGGATAAGTTCGATATTAGAACCGCAGCAGGTATCTACTGCCGGTAATGACAGGAGAGGAAGATCCGACGAAAAAAGTCATTGACGCCATAGAACTATATAGTTCGATGATTGATGGGAAAGATCAACAAAAATAAATTTATTTTATTTTAAAAACACGTTTGTCTGAGAGTGCAAAGTTACGGCTATCTCAAAATTATGATTCTTGTAAATCACACGTTTCCGAAATGAAATTACTTACTAAAAAGTCAAGCAATGCTATACATTCCGAACTAATGAGTGTAAATCAAAATTATTTGAGTATCGAACAGTATAGTTTAAAAATTAAAAATTTATTTGTAGATCTGACCATTTCGCAGGCCGACGGCGACCAAAATACCTATTCGATTTTGAAACCAATTAATGAAAAAATAGCCATACAAAGTTTTGTCACCGGTCTTCGAAATCGCAACCTATGCACTATTTTAGAGGCCCGTAACTATACTTCCTTGAAAGACGTGATTCGAGCTGCAAAATATGAAGAGTTGACAGGCCTCTGTGGACAGATGGAGACTACTATGTACGTTAGCCAAAAAGAAGTGAGATTCCGTACAAGGCACCCTACAGGTCACAGTCGCTGGGCCATGTCGCAGCCAGAAGTCGCCGTGCACCGAGACAGCATCACTATAACGCGGCGGCTGCAAGCTAGAAACGTGAGCGGCCTCCGCGGTGGGCTAGCCCAGCACGAGGTAGGTCGTTTAGAAACTCATACATATTCTAGACGCCCAGGTCGTGAAGTTCGCTGCATGTCTTTGGACGGTACCAGAGATCCAGTGTCCGAAGTAGAAAACACCCAAAACGTGGAAAGTCTAGAATTTTTTTTCGTTTCCAATTACAATATCTCATGTAACAATAGTAATTCTGTAGAAGTGTTAGTTGAAAACAAAACATACACATGGCTTATTGATACTGGAGCTTCGTTGTCGGCGGTGAAATATGAAACCGCAAGACACTGGAACTTTGCAATTCATGACTATCATGTGAACGTAAATGGTATAGGCGGACAATTGCAGACTTTACGTTTAATTAATATCGTTTTAACTAAAAACGGTTATAAGTTTCATCATACATTTTACGTAATAAAAGATTTGCCATGCCGCACAAACGGAATTATTGGTCAAGATTTTCTATCTAAATTTAATTGTATCCTTAATTTTGTATTAAATACTATAACTTTTAATGATTATAATGTTGGTAATGAATTGACTTTGCCGTCATCTATAGATTAAGATAAAACGACGTTTCTCACGGTTCCCTCAAAGTGTGAAAAAATATTCTACGTAAGCACGTATATGACTGTGTCGTGATTCCTTGTGTGATTAGTGGAATGATGAACGCCAAAAGGCTTTTTTAACCCTCAAAAGATTATTAAGTTCACCACCAATTCTTCAATATCCTAACTTTAGTGAAAATAACACATTCATCTTACAAACCGACGCATCTTCTTACGCAATAGGTTCCGTCTTAAGTAACGGCCATAATAGACCCGCAGCGTACGCAAGCCGTACCTTAAATAAGGCAGAGAAAAGTTATCCAATTACAGAAAAAGAATTGTTATCAGTCGTGTGGTCCGTTAAATACTTTCGGCCGTATTTATTCGGAAGAAAATGTATTATGAAAACCGATCACAGACCTCTAGTTTACTTATTTAATATGTCAAATCCATCTAGCCGTTATATGAAGTTTCGATTACAACTACAAGAATACGATTATACTGTAGAGTATGTGCATGGGTGTGATAACGCAGCTGCAGACGCGTTATCACGTGTGTGTATTAGTAATGACGAGTTGAGGGGCATGAGTGAAAACATTGTAACAGTTTTAACAAGAGCTCAAAAGAGGAGACTGGAAGATGAGAGCGGGTCGAGTAGAATCGCGGTACCTAAGACTTCTTCAAACGATTGGTATGATCAGCGAAGGGTTGTAGACATTCTTAAGTCACCTCGAGACTACTTTGAGTTAAAATTTTGTGAGAAAGATAATTGGGAGGAAAATTTACTTAACTATCTAGCATACTTAAATAAATTTATTTTATTGCAAAATAAGCAAGTGATAATGTCGCGAGCTCTATCTCAATCACGTTGTACACGAGCTGTCTATGTGAGAGATTTAACTTCTCTACGCGATATATATAAGACCGACTGTCTATGTATTGTGGAAAATGAGAATAATTTTAAAATTATTAAGGAGTTAGCTCAAAGTATAATTAATATTAGGTCTTTACCTATGAAATTGCCGTTTTTCACGAAATAAATGATGCGTAATTTTTTTATATATTTTTTATTTCTATTAATCAAAATAATCACCCATGCAATCAATGCATCTTTGCCAACGCATTGGTAGCTTATTGATGCCTTTCTTGAAGAAATCAGCTGGACGGGAGGCAACAAATTCTTCAAAGGCATTTTGTACTGCCTCTCGGGTATTGAATTTTTTTCCCGCCAAGAAGTTATCCAAATTCTGGAAAAAGTAGAAGTCTGTCGGCGCAAGGTCTGGTGTGTACGGCGGAAGACGGAGAACTTCCAACCCCAACTCTTGTAGCTTGGGGACCGTCTGCTGTGCTGTATGAGGTCGCGCGTTGTCGTGCAGGAGCAGTGGAACCGAACGATTGGCCAAAGCTGGTTGGAGACGTGCGAGCTTCTTCATCATTGTGTTCAGTTCTTCACAGTACACATCTGCAGTAATGCTTGTCCCGTTTGGCAAGAAGCTGTGATGAATTACACCCGCGTTAGATCACAAAACAGTGACAATCACTTTTCTAGAGGTAAGTTTTCGTTTAGGGCATTGTTTGGGTGCTGAACCAGGGTCCAACCAACTTGTTGAGCGCTTACGATTGTCAAACAGGATCCATTTCTCGTCACAAGGTACAATGCGGTTCAGAATTCCTTCATTTGTATGCCTGCTGAGCAGTGCAAGGCACGTCTCCACGCGTACTTCGCGCTGGCGGTCATTGAGTTCGTGGGGTACCCATTTGTCAAGCTTTTTTACCTTGTCAATTTGACGCAAATGGACCAATATTGTTTTGATGCTAACGTCGAAAGCTGCTGCTAATTCAGCCGTGGATTGAGTTTCATCAGCTTCCACAATTGCCTTTAATTCGTCATTGTCGACCAAAGTTTTCGGACGACCACGGGGTTCATTTTTCAGGTAAAAATTTCCAGAACGGAAGCGGGTAAACCAATAACGTGTGGTGCGTTCGTTTGTAGTGTTCGCTCCGTAAACGTCGTTGATGTTGCGTGCCGCTTGTGCCGTTTTGCTGCCACGACGGTTTTCATACTCCATAATTACTCGAATTTTTAACTTATCCATGATGACGAAAAATGTTCGAATGCGTTGAAAACAAAACACTAACTATTAAACAAATGACGATTTTAGAAAAAAGAATTCCATGTTTGTCTAATAAAATTAATTTGAAATTAGAATTACCAGTAAAAAAAAAATATTTTCATATCAAATGGCCAGTACGGCAAAACGGCAGTTTCATAGGTAAAGATCTATTATCAAAGTGGTCCGAACCACGCATTTTTATTATTAAAGGAGTTAAAAGAATTTATTAAATGGATATGAAAATTTTTTATTTTAAATTTCTATCACATGTTGCCGCAGTCACGCAGGTATACGACGAATGACTAAAAATATACGAAAAAAATATATTTGGCCAGGGTTAGAGAAGGACGTAAAAGATTTTGTGAGTAAATGTAGTAAGTGCCAAAAAGAGAAACACCTTAGGTACGTAACACAACCAGTATGAGGTTACAGTAACCTGTGAGGTTTTGTTCTAGCGTGTTGATCACATCGTACCTACTTAAAAGCTTAAATTCAAATTCAAATTCAAATATTTATTTCTCAACATTGACAATTACTTGTTCTTATTGACGTCAAATAAAACATGATTCTACCACCAGTTCGAAAAAAAACCTTCGTGAAGAAGAACTGGCAAGAAACTTCACGGGTATATTTTTTTTTTTCAAAATAAATTTACAGAGTCTCTTTATGTCTATACAAAATTATTCTTTTCTGCATCTGTTAGCTCGGCAAGTCTCCCTCCCCCCAAGTATCCAAACGACGAACACCCTCAAACGGCACCCGTTCACGAGTTAACGCGGGATCCAGCCATCGCCCTCCTCAACCATATTAGAGGGAAGTGAACGACCCGTCACCCGACGCTACCATAAGAAGACGTACTTTAGTGACAATGACGCTTTAGATATTCATCGGGACGAAGAACTCATCGCACAAACAGACACATTACACATGCTTTGTTACAAATACTAGTACAATCCTGTTAATGAGGGGATTATACCCAAGGGCTTTTATCATCCAAATAATCGGATAGTTTATAATATGCTCTAGCACACAACTTCTCCTTTATAGTTTCTTTGAATTTGTCAGTAGGAAGACCTTGGATATCCTCAGGAACCTTATTATAAAAGCGTATACATTGACCCATGAATGAGTTAGTGACTTTATGAAGCCTGCTATTATGAGCTGCCAGCATATTTCTTCCTCTTGTGTTAACATTGTGTATAACCAGTAAAGCTAATAGCACGTTTGATAGAGTATTTTTAGACATAGTCGGACCTATTCAAAAAGACTGCTATGGCTATACCTACATACTTACGTTACATACAATGCGATCTAAGTAAGTATAATGAAGCTTGTCCGCTTACGTCTAAGGATACAATATCGGTTGCGCAATCTTTCGTAAACAACTTCGTGTTAAGATATTGAGTTCCAGGAGAAATTATTAGCGATCAAGGTTCCGAGTTCATGTCATCAGTATTTAAAGAAATTTGTCAAATTTTAAATATAAACCAATTCAAATCAACCCCCTATCATCATCAAACTATAGGTTCTCTAGAAAATAATCATAAACATTTAATGACTTATTTACGTATTCGGACGAGTAACGAGCCAAATTCTTGGAGTATTTGGTTGCCATACTGGTGAAACGAAATGAAATATTTATTTCTCAACATTGACAAATACTTGTTCTTATTGATGTCAAATAAAACATGACTATACCACCAGTTTGGAAAAACCTTCGTGAAGAAGAACTGGCAAGAAACTTCACGGGTATAGTGACAATGACGCTTTAGATATTCATCGGGACGAAGAACTCAACGAGCAAACAGACACACATGTTTTGGGTCAAATACTAGTAAAATCCTGTTAATGAGGGGATTATACCCCAAGGGCTTTTATCATCCAAATAATCGGATAGTTTATAGTGCTTTAGCACACAACTTCTGCTTTATAGTTTCTTTGAATTTGTCAATACGAAGACCTTGGATATCCTCAGGAACCTTATTATAAAAGCGTATACATGAATGCGTTAGTGACTTAATGAAGCCTACTATTATGAGCTGCCAGCATATTTATTCCTCTTGTGTTAACATTGTGCAGATCTTTTTTTCTTTTGAACAAGGTTATGTTCTTTTTTACATACATTAAATTTTCTAAAATATATTGTGAATGGAAAGTAAGAATATTTATTTCCTTAAATTTACTTCTAAGTGACACCCTTGGACCGAGCTGACAGATTGCGCGAAACAGCCCTTTTCTGCAGAATAAATATAGTATCGATGTCGGCAGCACTCCCCCACAACAGAATGCCATATGTCATGAGGCTGCGGAAGTAACCAAAATAGACTAAACGAGCAGTTGTTTCATTGGAAATTTGTCTGATTTTTTTAACAGCATATGCGGCATAGCCAAGTCTTTTCACTAAACCAGCCACATGCGGTCCCCACTGGAGTTTGGCGTCTAAGGTTATGCCCAGAAATACAGTTGACTTTACAGGAGTCAGTTCCTGGCTCTTAACTACAGTGTTTGTGTTTACCTGTTCGACATTTAGCAATGTAAACTTAACACCTTTAGTTTTGTTTTCATTGAGGAGCAAATTATTAGCAGAGAACCACTTCTCTGTGTTGGAAATGCATTTATTTACTGCTCGATAGTCAGTTTCTTGTCTTTTGATTTTAAATAAGAAGGAAGTATCGTCAGCAAACAATATTACCTCGCATTGATCCTTAACGACCGATGGCAGATCATTGACATATACTAAATATAGGAAAGGACCAAGAATAAGCCCTGGAGCAGACCCATTATCACTGCCGATCCTAATGACTTTTCTTCATTTATTGGTACTTTCTGTTTTCTATTAGAAATATATGATTTAATCAAAGCAAGCGCTCGGTTTTTTATGCCGTAATGGTGCAGTTTCATTAGTAGAGTAGTATGATCCACACAGTCGAACGCCTTGGATAAGTCACAAAAGACACCAATTGCATCACACGACTCTTCCCAGGCGCTGAATATGTGTTTTATGAGCTCAACACCGGCATCGGTTGTTGAGCGACCCCACGTGAGACCAAGTTGCTTAAAATTCATTAAACTATTACCATAAAAATGAGAATGTAATTGGTTTAAAATTAATTTTTCGAAAATCTTACTGAGCGTTGGTAGTACAGATATAAGTCTAAAATTATTAGGGTCAGACATACTACCTACTTTGAACATTGGAATGACCGTGCTTTGCATATAATATGACAGTCTATACGGAGACTGAATATACGCCGTATGAGCTGGTATTTGGAAAACCTTGTAACATCCCAGATAACCTTGTAAATGAATCAATTGATCCTTTGTATAATTATAGTAGTTATCCTCTAGAACTTAAGCATAGGTTACAAAAATCTCAGCTTGAAGCTAGAGAGAATTTTAGTCTAAAGTCTAAAGAGTTAAGGAAATTGTATTACGATAGATATAGTAATCCTATTAATTATAAGTGTGGAGATTTAATTTTAATAACGAATGACAATAGAACTAAGTTGGATCCACTGTATATTGGACCTTTTCCAGTTATTGAAGATAAGGACCCAAATGTTGTGATTCAGTACAACAATAAACAAAAAACTATACACAAAAATAGGATACGATTATTTACTAAACAATTATAAGTCTTTTGAATTGTTTTAAAATGTAAAACATATAGTGTAAGTACGCTTCAGTGTTCTGAGAAATGTTTAAAAAAAAGGTAAATCTTTATTTTTTTATTTCTTTTTGGTAGGGCGTGTAATGGGCATAAAATAAAGTGACATAGTAACGTAAAGACGTGTATTATTGCTCTGCCTCACCGAACCTCTGCACCCCACCTCAACATACGGTTCAACTATGTATATTTTTTTCACCCGAGACTAATAGTTGTAACACTGAATGATTTAAAACTAATAGAACTCTAACGATTTTACTTACAAATGGTTACATAAGTCAACGTTAAATATAGATTTTGCTAAGCAAATCTAGACTTAGACACAATACATATAAAAAACAGATTCGCTTAAAATTGTGTATTTCATTGTGTACAAATATGGCGTGTTTACTTTCTATAATGCTAGACGAGTGCGTAGGTCGGAGGTGAATTCCGAATCCTACTCAGGTATGTAACACTAATTTGGAGTTATTCAAGTTAATACACAAATTTTAATTTTTCACGCCATATAGGGTGGTAACTATGGTAGGTATACACAAATCGAATGCAATAGAAGAAGCTGATATATTATTATTCTTAGTGAACTAAAGGATCTATTGGCTTCTTGGGGATTGGCTATTGGGATCTATTAACTAAGGATCTAGGGTTTGAGCTAAAATAAATGTACATTTCTCACATGACTCTTATGAGAAACATTTCTCACGTTTCTCACAAAAATCAAAAACGTTTCTCACATTTCTCACAAAGATGCGTTTACACAGGTAAATTTTTACTGGTGAACAAATAGGTAACTGACATACATGATTCAGATGTACAGGAATAAACAAAAGATTCAAGATACATTTGTTTTGATTGTGGAAGTGTCTTAGGCTATAAAATTAATTATGAAAATGGCGGATTTTTGCACCAAAATTTTGTCATAATTATTTTTTAACCTGACCTTTGAATTGGGGTATCATTTAATAGGTATTTAAAAATATTTTTTAGGTTTCTTATACTATTTTTCATTTTTGACCGATCATTTCGGATTTATGACAGATTGAAGTAGGTTAGCAGCAAGGACGGAGCGCTCTTCGTCGTAACTGTAATAAATACTTTTTTTTAAACCACATTAAAATTGGTTCAACCTAAACGCGAGATAATCACGGCCAAACATACAAAACAAACTGAGAATCTCCTTTTCTTGAAGTCCGTTAAAATATATCAAATACCGGGCATTTTTATGTAAGACACAAACAAGTACGTAAATACGAGTAAGTATAGGTATAATAAATACTTTGAGAAACGGTTATGTAAGAAATATAAGACAAGTATAAACGTGCCTTAGTTTTACATTTTTGTTCGACCTGCGTCTGTTCGACATTTTTGTTCGACCTGCGTCTAGGACCTCACGTTCACCGTCGTGGGCGTAATAGCTGGACACATAACTACCTACAACACATGTTTACATTATCATCCACATCAAACCCGGGCGCTCCGCTGTGTAGGTAGGTGTGCGAGCCGGTGAGCCTGCCGCCGCACTCGCTATGCTACTCAAATGCTACGTTGCCAATTTGTTACGCAGGTGGCGGCAGGCTACTCAACAAAGGATGTTTACATTTTAACTTAATTATTAAGCTATTTAAGTTCTTTGAAAAACGTTTTTTTCGTATACTTCTCGTAAACTTTTTTTTAATAGTTTCGGATTAAGAGTAGGCACTTATAGTATATGTGGTTTCATTAAATGCCTCTCGCTTGTATCAACGTTGTATAACCTTTATTTTTGTAGTACAGTAGCAATGAAAATAGGTTTTGCTGGGTTTCACACACATTTACACGGATTTTTAAATTTGAGTTCAGGAGTTCAGTATCTGCTGAACTCAAATTTAAAATACATGGACTTTTCCGCTAGGAGTGCGCATACCATTTGTACCCCTACAAAATTACTCTTTTGTCTACAGTAAAATTATTTCAAAAGCTCCTGTCTTATGTTTTTCAATGTCGTGTCTCGAACGGCACGCACGTGGGTTTGAATGAGAATCCGAGCCTGCACTAACGCTCTTGACTATACTAGGACTCGAATCTAGTCGACTTGGGGGCGCAAAGCAAATTTACATAATTATCTTTTTCTACTAGCTCTTAGCAGCGATGGGAACCCTTATCTATTAAATATAATATTTCGATAAATGAAAAAAATGCAAATATTTAAATGATTTTAGTTCAAAGTATAGTCACTGACAAAATTTGTACACATTGTATAAAATATTAGCATCGCACATAACAACATATATATATATATATATTATATATATATATATATATATATATATATATACATATAATAAATATATAAACATATAATAAATAAAAAAACTAGTCATCTAACGTGGAGGGCCATCAAACTTTTTCGTCAGCTGTATAATTCTTTCTGCCTCACGAATGCCACTAATTCTAGCTCCATGAACAGTTCCGTAATAACCTGGAACTGTCGCTTCTCCGGCAAATAGTAAAATAGGAGGCTGCGGATCACAAGGTCCCGGGACGGGCGTGCCGAGTTCACACTGGTGACTAACGTAAGAACATGTACTCATGTATGAATATGAGCCGCAGTAATGTGGATCAGTGGCCCATTTAGAACGCAGCATCATTTGAGGGTACGGAAGACAAGGATTTCCAGTAAATTTACGGAGTACCTTTGTTAACCCTTCTGCAACATCGTTGTCGGACATTGATTCCATATAAGCTGCCTCTTGGCCAGAAATCCAAGCACATAGAACATGTTTACTTCCTGGCATTTCATCGATACAGCAACAACCGAGGGTCCAGTCACATTTACTTTGTAATTCATCAGCTGACCAAGCTAGTTTCAAATTTCCTTCATGACAAACCCAAAAAGGCTCAGTATATTCGAGAAACACCTTGTCACATAATCCAAATCCCAAATTGCTGATAGCATCTAGCTTGCACACTGGTAAAGGTGGAGCAAATAATTTATCAGCTTGGCATTTGAGACATCCTAAAGAAACAGTGATTAGGGCATAGTCACAAGTTAATTCTTCTCCGTCGCAGCATCTTATCAATGCTCGCCCTTTTCCAGTGTTCTTCTTTCCCCAACGAACTACATTAACTGGCTTAGAATAGCGAATGCAGTTATCTGGAAGTCCGCGCAGTAAAGGCGCTAGCACTCCTACGAAACCTAAAGGTACTCGCACACTTCCACCGGGAAGCTCAATCTGGCTACCATAGTTATCAGCACTAACTAGAGCTAAATCGTCACCACATTTGCTCCTGAGCATGTTAGTCAAACCAAACATAACTCTTGCGGCATCATATCTTTGATCTTCCGGAAAATTATGCAGCTCTTGTTGAATTCGCAGTCCTAAAAAGTTCAGCAAAGTTCCGTGCTTTCTGTCGCCTCCTAGTCTAAATAAATTTGCCGCTTGTTGTTCAATTTGTCGAAAAGTGTGGTAAGCTGTAATTGTTACAGGAAGGTCTATAGCTCGTCCTTCACTTGTACAGAATAAGCCACGAGACGGATCCAGGCGACATAAAGGAGCATGCAATAATCTATCTTGCGATGCTAATGTATATACTGAATTAGGTAGACAAGCACCATGGATATATTCAGCACCCATTTCTATTACTGCATCCCCCAACCAACATGAGTGAATTCTTCCGCCTGGCCTGTAATCAAACATATCAAAAAAATCAACCAATTTAGATTATGAATTTTTGGCACGATATAGCAAATGTCCATATAACACTTAGTGCAGTTTAGTTTTACCTTTCTTTGGCTTCTAGAATAACAAAATTTCGTATTCCACATTGCGTTAGGCGATGTGCAGCTGAAAGTCCTGCTATTCCTGCACCGATTATGACAACACGAGGCTCTGCACAATTGGGTCCTATGCTACATGAGTCCATTATGCACTGGGTATCCGTCACGGAACTGCACATATGACGCCCCAAGGCTGTTTTCAACACTCCCAGCCATTTCGCGTTCTGGGTAAGCTTCACAGTCCAACAAACACCGGGAAACGCTGATTTCAAGCGCGAAAGTTTCATAATGCAAATTTGTAAAAGCTAAATGATTTTTAAGATTTTTGAAAACATAACTTCGTAATTTTGATAAGGCATATGCATTCGTAAAATATACTGTCAAAAGTAAGACAGTTTATTGTTGTCATAGAGTAATTTAGTTTTAATTTTCAGTACTAATTTCAAAACGTTTCGATGCATAGAGAATTCTATCAAAGCCTTTTCCCAAAGTATAAAGAAAATGGAACACTGCAAAGCAGAATTATGTAAAAACTTGGAATATTATTAAAAAGAACTTACCCAGAGATTTTGGAACACTTATTGGTGATTCTGGAACTTTGGGTTAATGGTAGAAATAGGAATTAGGTTGTGTGAATTAGTGGTAGCTATTGTACCGGCCGCTACCAAACAGTTAGGCTACGAGAACAAGCCGTACTAGATTGACCATATCGTTTGGCGCCCTAAAATACAGGTTGTTTTTTTCCGGGTTTTTACTGGTTCAACTGTCGGGTGTAGTAAGCGTATTTTCCAATTCTAAAGAATGCAGTTTCCTTTTTTTTTTTAAATAAAGGAATGTGTTCTTTGAGTAAAACGTGCTAACTCCGGTATATAGAGTGTTTTCTTTACAGGTTTCATTACAATTTCACCTTCTAAATATATCCCAGTTAACTCTAATCGAGTATCTGAGGCAACAATTGGATTAAATGAGGATTTGACGATTTAGCATCGTGGGCTACAAATAACTCTCTCAGCCTCAACCCATTCAAATCCGAATTAAATTCAAAATCAATTATTTATTTCTCAGCAAAGACAATGACTTGTTTTTTGTTGACGTTACATAAAGCACGACTCTACCACCAGTTCGAATAAATTTCGTCAAGAAGAACTGGCAAGAAACTTTACGGGCATCATTTTTTCAAATAAACTATCAATGGCTCTTATGTCTGTATAAAATTATTCTTATCAGCATCTGCTTGCTCGGCAATTGTCTCTCCCCACAAACTATCCAAACGATGAACATCCTCAGACAGCACCCAGTGCGCGTATAACTGCCTGTGAATCCCTAGTTTTATTAAAGTGCTACTATGGGGATATAGTGTATGACCTCGTCTTCTTTATATTACTGAGACGATGGTACAAATTGAGTGCAAAACGCAAGCTTTGAGTTGTCATTTTTATTTTGACATACCGTCTCGAAGTCATGTTTCGCCGTTTTTTTACTAATCTTCGATCTTGAAAAGACGAAAGAACCTAGAATATCTCTACAAAAAGCTAAAATTACACAAATCCCAATAAAGATATGGGTCAGGTATTCCTAGGTCATTGCGGCATCCCTGGCCCTCCACACTCACAGTGTCATTTTCTGGATGCTTTAGATACCAAGCAACTAAGTGCTGGAATGATTTGCTGAAATATTAATAACAAACCACTCTTTAGGAGAAAAGTCGAAGCATAGTTTTTCGAACTAGAAAAAATCGAACGACGCACGGTTGTTTTGGTGTTTAAAGTAATACAGTGGGCATTGCAACCAATTGTATATTTATGTAGGTAGGTATTGTTATCATTTTTATTGTAAGCAATTTATACGATCTATTTTTCTCTTATGATCGTTTCCTTTGTATGAATATTTTATTTATATTGTAGTCTCATATATTTATTCTAAAGGTAATGTGTCATTCCCCGGTATTGTTTCATGTTTTATGTGCAGCTTAGGCAGATATGTTGCCTTTTTGAATCCAGTAATGTGTTGCATTTAGATTAGAAGAGAAAGCTTTTATATCCAATATGTTCTTTTTAAATGCTTTTTGTTTAACTCTAAGTTTACTTTTTTATGTTATCATCCTTTTTTATCTTTTATTATAGTTTTGATGCAAATGAAATATATTCTATTCTTTCCACCAAATATATGTGAGGAAGCTATGCTGTGCAAGGATGCATGGCGGAGCATTTAAACTGTGAGACTCTTTCAAGCTTGCGCAAGCAAATAAACAAACGCGCGGCGTGACGTCGAACTGCATGGTCATCTGACTTTAATGTTTTTTTTATTTGGCTCAGTTTATCTCCACGTTGGTCCAATTATAATTTCAGGGTGCTGGACACCTGGACTCCGATATCAACGAACTCCTCAAAATTAGCAGTTTAAAAAAACTCGTCCTCAATAGCCACTCTGGATAAAACATTTCGTAAACTACGAAGTCCGTAAACCTTTTACTAGTATCGGAGTTTAAGAGATCTCTTTAGATCAGTCTAAAATGATTTTACATATATAGTTTTTTTAAGTAATGTTTTTTTAAAGTAAATTTTTTTAAGTAATGGCGTATTTAACTAAGACACAGTTGCACGATTGACAAAGTATTGCATTGGGGACAATATACTAGTGCACTCCAATTATTAACAACCAGAACCAGTGCTACTTATGTGATTACAAAAACAAATCTAATGCTACCCTTGTGAGTTAAAAATTTTAACCATGTAAGTCCTCCATATTTTTGTTTTATATACAATTATACAGGGCGATTCATGGCACTGGGCCAGTTTGGGAAACTCTAAAACTATGAGAGATAGAGATATTTGTTCAAAAGAACCACGTAGTCAATTTTAGAGTAAAGAGAAATTGCATTCAAAGTTTTTCAAAAACCTCGTACACTGCCCATAAAGCGATCCACTGGGGATATTCCAAAAAAACATGTATTATTTTATGTTCATATTTAAAAATGCGCTGACTTAAAAAAAAAAGATCAATAATGTGAAGTTTTGAACATGTGTGGCACCATCTTTTTACTTTAAAACTTATAAAGCAAAATTTGCCAGCCTTCCTTCGTAAAATCTGAATTGAAATTTTATAATTTCATTAGGGGTAATTTTCACCTTACGGTGATATGCAGCATGTCATTAAATCTCGATTTAGTTTAAAGTAAACTCGACGATTAATCTAGGTTTTTGACGTCTTGCAATTCGTTTGTAAATCTCGATTTTAAAGGCAAACCCTTTTTTTATTTTTTTTTTCTGCTGCATCACGCTCATTTCGTTCGCTCGACTTGCGCAATTAGCAGGATATCATATCGGTTATAAAAAAAAATTCACGATATGGCCAATTGTTGGTGATCTAATCATGAAACGTTTGCAATTCAATGGCCAAATATACATCCTAAAAATATAGTACAGGCCACATCCTGAAATGCAACGAATCTATGTCATTCCATTGCACTAATAAAGAATAATTAAGTGAAAATCTGTAAAACGCCTTCATAACTAAACATAAATCAAAAGCATTAATCCCATTGTAATATTTAAACCAGAAAATTTGATAAAAAATAGTACCACATTTTTTGCACATAAATGTTTTATTTAATAATCCTCCTATCACTAATGTCGTTTGTAAATTACCCCCCATAGTATGCAACCGATATGGGTACTAAACAAATATTTTTAGTTAAATAAGCACCTGTTTAATATCTTAACTAATGCTTTATATGAAAAAAAAAATCATTTTCAAAACATTACACAGGTAGGTACCACACATAATGCAAAAAAAAATTATTTTACAGCAATTTCAATTTTCAAAAAAATTCAAGCAGACGCTCGCAACATTTTACCATAATGAGGGGCAAAAACAAATGAAAAAACAATACTGCTATGAGTAAAAACTTAGCTGTGAAGTAGATACCTTAGGTGGCTTAAGCAAATATCTATGAAATAATAATTAGTAAGTTCACAGATTTAAACAAAAGCTACTACTTATATATTGTGTCGAGACTGCTAACTGTTTTGTCGATAATTGGCAAGAAATAGCGTGTTTTGGACACCCTGATATAATATACTATTACAACATCTAGATTTCAGAGCATTCAGAAGTATTCAATTAGAAACTTTTACAGAATTTTATACCTCTTATACATTTATTTGTTAATGGGAATAAACTTCTAGTAACTGTAAGTTAACCTAGGAGTAGCATTTATAGTCTATAGTACATTTTAGTAAATATTTTAATGTCAACTATGTCAATTCAAATCATTTTAACAACAAATATCCAATACATGTGTTACACACATAAATAGTAATAGATTATATCTCTAATATTTGAAAGACAACCCACAGGAATCAGTATATCATTGATTTGGGTAAGTTATCGTATTTGTGGTTTCTCTTACAGGGTTCAATTATTTTTGTACTTCATCAGCGCAAGCCTTAATTTCTTCCCACGAAATGTTAATATCGCTTTCCTCAGAAAATCTGGAGCAAATTGCCAGCCTCAAAAAGTACACATCGTCAATTTTCGATGGGACCAGATGTATTTTCCCCCGGCCATTAATACGCCGTAACAGTTCTTCATTTGTTTCATTGCTACCCTTCAATCGGAAGCAAACAAGTCCCATGGTGACTTCTTCCACCACTTCGAAGCGATCATCAGAAAGACAGAGTCTTTCAAAGAGGTGTGCGAGGGCAATGTGTTTCCTGATGTGCTTCTGAAGATTCTCAGTTCCATAAAGTCTCAACACAAACCACAATTTAAGGGCTCTGAATCTACGGCCAAGAGGAATTTGCCAGTGTCGATAGTCAGGTGCAGAACCTTGTTGGTCGTGTTTTAAGTACAATGGGTCTACATTAAAAGCATCAATTATCCATCGGGGCTGTTTAAGCCACATTGCGGAGCAATCGAAGTTCACTAACATCCACTTGTGGGGATTGAAATTAAAGGAGTCGGCTTTCTCTATTCCCTTCATGAGATAGCGGTATTCAGGGCAGATGAAGGCAGAGCCCGCATAGGCAGCGTCTACGTGCAGCCAAACACCGCGCGATGCGCAGACGTCACCGATTTCATCCAGTGCATCAAAAGTACAGGATGATGTAGTTCCCAGGGTCGCTACAACCTGAAAAATAATTTTACAAAGTATGATAGTTTTCAGTCTCAGCAAAAAGTAAAATGAGGCCAATATTAAGAACAATGCAAATTAATAAAGCTCGTAATATTTTAGTTTTTTTCAGAATTATTGTAACCTTGAAGAGTTTTATTGGAAAACTCTCACATAAAGATAAGTGAATATGAATTTGAATTAATGAAAAGTCTTTATAGACTTTTTCTGACGTTTTATGACGTACATAGAATGGAATGAGCCCGTTGCGGATGTCTTCATCCATAGCCTCCTGCAGGATGTCTCCTCGGAGACGCCTCTTGTTGTCAGGTTTCAAGGTACGCAGCTTAACGCCTCCTAACAGCCCAGCGCGTTCTACTGATGAGTGAGCTTGTTCTGGAAGTAAAGAGTTATTGTTTAAGGTAAGAAAACTCATCTTTTTTTCTTATTTCTTTGTCTAATATCTAGGTGGGTATTTTTGTATTACAAAAATTCTATTGCTTGTACCACCAACGAAAAGATAACACCTAGAGACTTTTTAGTATTTATAGCAGTTATTGCAGTAAATATTGAATTGGTTTGTCTATTTCTTCTGTATTACTTTTCATAAAGTAACACATGGCAGGCATCAAAACTTACTGTTGCAGTATCCCACCAATTTGGACAAAATCTCGGTTTCGGTCCACTCTGGGTGCTGCTCTTTGAGCTGTTGCATTATTCTGGACTTGGCTCCTAGGAGCGCCACCAGTGTGGCCTCGCTGGCTGTGCCCTGGATAACACCGCCAGCCTCACCGCCAGAGCGGGCCAGGAAACATTCGGGAAGACCAAGCATTTGGCCAAGCCAGTCCAGCATTACTACTTCGAGTTCGGTGCAGGCTGGACTTGCAATCTGGAAATATTATATAGTATAATGGTAACCCTGTTATGTCCACAGAAAACATATCAATTTTGTGATAAATAAAACAATGATCATATACTTCGGGCAACCTAGAGAAAATTTATATTAAAATTAATGCATCCATGACTAGTAAACAAACATCTGCGTTCCTTACCCAAATCTTTGTCTATTCTATGATTTGAATCCTATACCTCTGGTTCTGTGAGAGGACTACCACAAAACAATCGCACACCAAGAGCTTCTCATATATCGAAAAAAGTCAAATTGAGGAAGCCTCTTGTCGTAACGGAAATCGGACAAATTAATTAACTTTACCTCAATAGTAACTAGGTTAAGTAACTACGCAATGTGAAGTCCATGAAACAACTACATTTTATCAAAAACGAAAGTACTGAAAACTACTCAGAACCTCGACCGGATTTTTTAAAGTAGGTAAAAAGTATAGATTTCTTATTTTGTTTTAAATAATAAAATGTAAATATAACTAGCGGGATATGTAAATGACCATTTAATTAACAAAAAGTTGCTCTTGTTCTCCTTGGCAGTTTACTACGTTAACACTGAGCGACATTGACATTGAAACCAGTTCAAGAAAAATGAAATATTACAAGAGTTGATATCAATTTGCCCTCATTGAGGATTAACAAAATCGCCCATTCAGCTTAATGTGATGGTAAATTTTGCTTGAATGGGTGGTTAGGCGACGATTTAAATAAATAAACATCAAATTATAACTGGATTTATATGATGTTAGGTACGTACGTACGTTATAAAATACAATTACAAGCCAGACTTAATTTTAACCATACGATCAATTCTATTAATGTATTACGTTTGACAGTCTAGTTTTGCTGTGTACGTAGGTAGGTGTTGTGATGTGTGTGGTGGAAGTATGGCAGGTGTTCAGAATGAAAATCTTGTCCAGAACCGCAATAACGTATGAAATGGCAATGGGTGATTAAAATGGTTCGAATGAATTCTTGTATTACCACGGCCATATCATATTAATTTTTGTTTATAATTAGTGATTGGTACGCTACTTTGTGTAAAATTACGACTTCAAAATTGATTGCAATAGCTTAAGTCATAAAGACAGTGCCTATGCCACAATTCGCTCAACCAATTTTTGACTTCAACCATGATAGCTTCTATTTAGGGTAATCCACTCGAGTTACAAGATGCGAAGTTCTGTTTGGTTTTATTTAAATTAAAGATAGCGCACCTACACCTATAACTGCTGCTTATGGTTCACATTATACAAGCACCGACTCCACCATTATAATAAATTAGCTTTGCCTGCGGCTTAACTCGCATAAAAATAGTGGTCGATTACTTTTTGTCAGTGTGTATCTTGCATGCTAAAAGGGCTAATTTTTAATCCGGATTTTTACTTTGAAAACTGAATTAATCAGATAGTTATTACTTACGTTTGATGGAAATCGGTTAAACCTTTCAAAAGCATTTTTTTAAATTTACTATTAAAATAACTTGTTTTGTGTTTACTAAATACCAAATACAGTAAAATATAAGGTTTAAAGATTTTTTTTTACTCTTACGTTTAGGACAACAAAAAAAATATTTAATCAAAATTAAAACTTCTTGCTATGATATTAAAAGCATATAGGTAATTCCAAATTAATTAATATCAAACCAACCGAAACAAAAGAAGATCAAAACTTGACCTGTTATTCTAAATTATGCTACCATTAATAAAAAAGATATATATATTTTTAAAAAAAACTCAGCGCCTACCTCCCTTAAATAACATTCAAAACTTTTAACAAATTTATTTGTTGTACCAGCTGCCTATAACATTATTATAATATTTACATAAAAATAATTTAATCTAAAAAATATGAAATCGATCAACTTCACCTTCCAACATGCATCCACTTAATGTGAAAATATACATAAATGCGAAAAATCCTCAGCCTGCCTGTATGTTACCTTAAACTTAAATAGGTAGACTCTTCGTTTGAAATTTTTTATAGAGATAAGTAAATATTACTGGTACTATATCGCCATTTCCATCAAACCCCACGAAAGAAGTGTTTCTGTTGTCATCGCCTTTGTAACCCTTTAAGGGTAGAATTTTTAAATTGTATATAATAATAATCCCCAGACAAACACACCAACTGTATGGCCCCAAAGTAAGCAGAGCTGGTGTCATGGATGAATAAACATACATATTTATATATGATAAATAAATAATATAACAAAGAACCTAAAATATGAGTTTCTCGCCTAAAGCTTCAAAAATAACAAAAGTCCCATACACAACTTCAGCTCCAATTTCACCCTCGTAAGGGATGATTTCCAGGATAAAAGCTATCCTATGTCCTTTCAGGAGTTTGAAACTAACTCCACACGAAATTTCAACAAAATCGGTTCTGTGATTTAATCGTGAAAAGGTAAGAGACAGACAGATAGAAGAGTTACTTTCGCATTTGTAACATTAGCATGTATTAGTATGGATTATTCATATTATAGCAATTAACAACATACCCATGTAAACCCGATGCAAGCTATGGCCCCACTCAATATATCGGCCACGATAGCCGGGTACGAGTTGGCCGTGGGGAAGTAGGCGTGGAACCTCGGGGAGTGCCAGTGGGTGACTCCGGACATGATGACACGCTCGATGTCCGACATCACGGCGGTCCAGGGTTCGGCCTGGTCAGGAGCCTGCTCCGGCAGCAGTGGCCTCAGGTATCCCGGCTTTACTGCTGGCACTACTGGTCTAAAATTTTGAGATTATGTTGCTTAATATAAGTCATGTAGAGTGATATGTAATTTTTATTTGGAACAGCACTATAACTATGACCTGCCTCGGGCGTCTTTTTCATGTGAACAAGAGATCTTTGCTGGCCTAAAGAAGAGATTCGAGCTGAGACAGGTCGGTGGTTACTGATCCGACTCTGTAGGATTTTGGGTAACTACATCTTTGTACTTCATCTTTTTCAACAAATCCACTGCACGATATCTACGTTAGCGTATCTGGAAACGCACTCTGCAAAATCTTTACTAAGGAGCTCCTTAGGCAACCATTTGACTTCTATGAGAGACTAATGACGTATTTTTGAAAAGCATTTTATTAATTTTCTGAGCTATTGTTCAGTTTGAACAAAGTGCATCTTTTTTTAAGCTTCGATGTTTTCAAGCATATCTAATATTACCAAAGAATATGTAATTCCGTATGTAATTTTTATCTACTACTTAAATATTTGTAATTTATATAATTACTACATTTTTCTGTACTTTTAAAGTTCACGTTTTGTTTCCTTGGTGGTATAATTATAACGTTATGACATTAAAACATCCCTAATACCTACTACTCGTGTCTAATTACATTTCGCTTAACCAATTTAAAAACCTAATCCCACATGTTTATTTAGATAAGTTTATTATACGATTGTGTTAATTATTTACTTACAAGGTAACATTCAAGTAACGTAATGCCTTATTCTTTCATACTCATAGGTTAACTGGTATTGGCGCACTCGAAACTGAACGAAACAACTTTTTCTTTGTTGAACTTGACCTAGGCCAAGGTTCGATGCAGTTATTAAGTAATTTTATTTATCCATTAATATATTTGCGAGTTGAGCTACAATAAGTATCATTTATTTTAAGACTTGTTGTACACAAGTAAAGCAGAAATATACCAACACGTGCCGCTACATAGCTAGTACATATTATATCCATACAGTGTTTTCATTAAGGCAGTGAAAACACGCAGTAGGATTTTATCGCAGCCCCAGCGCGAGCGTTCCCAACATCATACTATAAACCGGGTGCATTTCAATTGGTAAAGATATTAGAAATAGTGCGACAAAAGTAATGGCTTAATCCAAATTTAAAACCCGCTTGATTTAGAAGTTAAGTTTTTATGATAATCTGAGTTTTAGTATATACCTACTTAAAAAAAAGGGAGTACAAAGATGAAGGTCAGATAATTTTTCCGTCGGAAAAACTGAAAGCCTCATGGTTTTAACGGTAGCTTCGATTAGATAGCCTTAGTTTATCTTTGGCCTTGTTATCTACCATTTTTTTGATCCAAAAAATATCTTCTTAGTTTGTAAATGTGAAGTTCATTTAAAGGGACTTTAATGTTACCATGATCTTTGAAGATTTCTAGAATTTTTAAATGATCAAAAAAATATTATAACCAAAAATTTACTCATTTTTGCGCGCCGTTGTGTGACGTTGCAATCGCCATGCGGTGACATACAATCGATACTACGTACTATATTAATCGGTTATTCTATTAGCAACATTTCTAGTACGTCAATCTTCCACACTGTTCCACACTAAATAAATTACCTATATCAAAATCAAATTTTTAGTACAAGCACCCGGACAAAATCGATAATTGTGATTTTCAAATTCAATTATTTTCCAATTATTTCGATCGTGACAAAGACAACGCCACGAGAGGACGGTCGCTTCCGGGCTTTAATAGGATTTCTGAACAGCTTCCGTTTACAGTTCCAGCTAACGATGACCGCGTAACTTAATGAGGAGTACAATTCTATATTCTTAGTGACAATGAAGTGCATCTATCGTCACGAAAATGGTAATATGATAGAAAACTGTGCAACATGGAATCTACAAACGGGTCAACTGCCAATTTTGTATGAAGAGTTGACGCTTTTTTAATTTTTTAAAAAAGCGTCGCCGAATGGTTTCTTTGGTAAAGTTGCTCAGGATTGTGATCTGAGCCCCTATGCCCATTTTACGAATGGTAAAAATGTCACCCGGTATATGTATACACTTTTTAACTTCAAATGTTGGTGTGTTTGTTTTTTTGTTTAAGGTGGTTCGATTTCCATACAAAAAACAATCGGTATTCACTGATACACGATATAGAATAAAGCTTTAATTACGAGTTCTACAAACTATTTTCTAGTTAAATTTGTCGCGAAATGAATAAAAAACCATACTTTTCATTTAGAAATCAAAATTAATAACTAAAAATTTTCATCTAATTTACGCATGTGTGTGTGACAATAACACGATATGCGACGTTGCCTCTTCGTGCGATCACCGAAAAAGACAAACGCTCGGGGATGGTTGCTCGTGCGCTATGTTGCCGTTCTTACTGTCTGTCTGCTCACTACTTAGTTGACACTTTGTATTGTTGGTTATTTCTTTCTTACAAATAATATCAACAACGCGCCTTTAGATTCATAATTTGTGTTTGAATCCCTTATGCATTTACTGTGTCGTTTATACGCCAATCAGCTGTCGTGAAAATCAAATTAATCATGGAAGGAACTTCAAAGGCACTTTATAGAAAACACAAATATTCCGGCCCACCGAAATCTAAAAAAATCTAAATCTAAATTCTCGAGCTCAACTAAAACGCCATTACGGGGATGGTGTATCGTAAGTAATTATCTGTTTTACTTCTTGATTAGGTACCTACCTATATTTTCTGTCATTTGGCCTGCATTTGGGTAGCTAGGGTTGGAAAGGATGATATTAAAGTACTAAGTTTCTTTCTCCTTTTACATAGTACCAGTCAACAAATATTCTACATATTTTGTGCTTTCAGTCGTGTGGAGGAACGGCATACAAAAGAGAATATAGCTATAGTAGAAAGTGAGGAAGTTAAAAGTACAAGGTTAGTTTTAGTATCCTATACCTACAATACATGTTATGTGTACATGTCATAGCGAATACCATATTTTCTATGTTTATTATTTTCAGACCTGTTTTGAAAACATATACCTAGTAGGAAATTGTGGAGTCAATACTTCTGAAGAGTTTTGAATGCTATGTTTTAAAACTGTATTTTATTTCAGGTGTAGTGCTAAATGAGGAGGCAATTTTTGAAATAAAATGTTTTCCTTCGCTAGCAAGAAAATCAAAAGACATCCTGACTGCTCTGTGAGAGATGAGAAGAATTTTCCCATTGTCGAAAAGAATGGAGTTTTATCATTGAAGGAAAATCACAATTACTACTACCAAGTAAGACATGATATTATCGCATCACACTTATTTTGTAAACTTTATTTTTATTTTAGTAAAGCCAGCAAACAAACACTGGAGCAGTCTGATGGTAAAAAACAAGCCAGGCCAACATATATCTCTATGTATGTATGCTAATCAAAGGTGAAATTATTGAAATGAAATAAAATTATTAATAATGCATTAGTGACCCAAGATTTACATGTTCAAATTCAAATGTGTAATTTCCCTGATTGGTCTTTCCTTTTATCTGAAAGACAACTCCTTTACACCTTTTTATTATGGTGGTTGAAATAGGGAACTGAAACTGGGCTTCATCTTCAAATTCAATTATATCATGTTACCTGTTTCATTCCACCCAGGGGTGCATTGGCATGGCTATATTATAGATATAATATAGTAAATCCGGGCTATTACCAACATGTGTGCTAAATTGTTATATATTGTTTGTATTCTACCAGGTACTAATCATGGTTTTCTTTTAGATTCAGGGCAACTAAGGATTACAAGAATGAAAAAATGTTGTATCATTGGTTTTGTGAATTCAACTACGCCAATAACTGTAATTGAAGTACAAAAAAACGAACCATTTATTAAGAAAATGATCCATAAATTGGTTTACTTTTATAAAAACTCCATATTGCCAGAAATAATACAAAGGCAAATACAAAAGGGAGCTAAATGTATTGATCTAGAATAAGTGCATAAAATAAAAACCCATTCGACCTATTGAGTGTTTCTTGATTTTTATTATTGACAAGACCTCTTATCCCAAAAATCCTACTTCCTACATAAACAAATATACAAACATTTTCTGCTGCATATTTTTTCATACTTACACCTAATTTATTTATTACAATATATATAAAGTCCCCGGACAATCACACTGCCTTGCCTACTGGGCCCCAAGACTTGTGTTACCAAGTAGCGGACTGGGGGGAGGGAACCTGGAATTTTAATAAATATAGGTATAACATCCAAGACCTGGTTTTTTTTGTGTTTTATTAATTGTTGTGCCGTGCGAGGATCGAAACCGCGACCTCACGATCTTACGGCTAGCACTTTAGGCTAACATCCCAGTGCGATCCAATAAAAGAAAAATTATTTGGTACCCCTTATGTCACAAAGATATTGCGTTGGATAGGTACCCATAACACCACAAACATCGGGTTTTCACGGCCTCCATAGTGCAGTGGCTAACTCACCAAGCTGTTGATCAAGAGGTCCTGGTTTGATTGTCACACTGAACACAAAAATTGTTCCGGTTCTAGGTATATATGTAAATAAGTACCTGCTAGTTGGCTATACATATGATAATCCATAACACAAACCTTGGCTTTCTTAGGCGCCATGGATTACTACTTTGGGGATATTATAACAGTAACATATACGCAAAAAGAATAATTTTTAGAGAACACCAGAATTTCGCGGCCTCCTTTTTATAATCTGGTCTAAATATATTATAGTTAGGTACTTATATTTCTATCCTAACAAAAAAAAATACTTCGGGGTTCGAACTGACAACTTGCCGCTTAGAATCTAGGCGCACGCATAAAACGCCAGCATGCTATATTTGTGTCGTATTACTACGTAAACTAAATATCAAACACTCGCTACGAGGAGGCCATAATACATGTAAAAGGGACGCCGTCTGTTGCGCTCTCTATCGCACTTGTAGGAGTTTTGTTTGCTTGTGTGCGATATGCTTAAACTACGTAAAGGAATACATAATCAACTTATTTGGATAGTACAATACAACAAAACGTGTAAAGTAATTTTTGGCAATTCTGTATTTATATAAAGATGTCGCGAAACATCTTTAAAGTCAAAAAATTTTAAAGCTGATTTCACAAATAAATAAAAACCAGAAATTTGTGGAACTAGCGCCATCTAGCGGGACTTTAGCTTTTTGTAGGCTCATCGAACCACCTTAAGTTAAATCTTGTGAGCATAAAAAGATCCTTTCTCTTATTCACGCAGAAAAATTTTCATCGGGAAACTAAATTAAACACATTAATTTGTATCGAAAATAAGCTTGTACCAAAAATATTTTTACTTAGTTTATTTTTAGGTGCATATAGTTTGACGAAATCGGAAACACTTAGTATTTACGCTAGACTTTAAATGCGTACTTGGATATATTTAATGCGTAATAAAGTAGACATTTCGTTTATAATGTTAGTAGTAGGGATTGGCGGATATTTATTTGTTTTTTTTAAATAATATCACCTTTTGAATATTTCTTTATAACTAACAGTGGTCCAAACGCAGCTAACACTAGGGTTTTTTTTGGGATTTTGTCCTACCTGTCTCTGATGTTTTCCAAATATTCGGCGACATAATCAATCATCGCTTTCGCGAAATCTTTAAAATCGCCTGCCTCCATAGTATCTGAAACAAAAATTTTATTTTACATTAAATGTTCATATATTAATTAGAAATTTAAATGAAACCAAGCCATTTATATTCAATTTTAATATTTTAGACTACCAATCAAAACAAGACAATATTCTCCATTCGATCGTGCAAGCAAATTAATGAAAGTATTTAACATGGTATTTACGTGTAAGTTGTAGTTTTGTGAAATAATAAAAGAAAGACATGGACTTAAAGGAAGACAAAAAATATATGAAATAAAAAGAAAATGTATTAAAAACCAAAAAGTACTTAAGTGTATATAAAGAATACAGCACATAAGCCAACAACTTTATATCGGATTAAAAATTGACTTATATGAAATATAGAATAATTGGAATGGCTTTTAAAAGGTATACTTTTTTTATTTGGTCTGATCAATTTAAAAATAATAAGCGATTGCATACTCATACCTTTTTATGGCATTAATATAGGTTACGTAAAATAATATACACAGCACATCTTATTAACTACTAAAGAAGACAATTTGAACAGAAAAGATTGATTCCATGCAATAACTTGTCGGTATGCAGTAATGCAGTAAGCTTATAATCTTCATTAATAAAATAGAACATTTTAGGCTCTAAAGACAAATAAGTATATACGCTTCATTGTAATAGCAGTAGAAAATGACTATATCTATTACTTATATGCAACTTTGATTACGTTAATACTAGCCAAGGATGCGTTTGAAGCTAGGCACAGGGAGAGCTTTAAAATTAATTGTGAAATTTTAGATAAGAATTTCCATAAAAACATAATAATGAATCGTATTTTTCCTTTTCTCTACACACCAGAAAAAACGCAACCTTAGTTATGAAATTCCAAAGCTATTTATATCATCTATGTATTACAGGTAAGTAGGTACTATTCGATTGTAGACACATATAACACTACAGACACAACAGACAAACATAGACCTTTAAACAGAAATTAAACAAACCAAATTTCAAATGCAAGTCTCGTTCAGACATTGTATAGTCCGGGGCGAGAAGACTCCTGATGAAAAATTTAGTTTATGTTAGTAAATTAATAAAATTTTGGTAAATCATGCAAACCATGTAAATTACCAGTATCTCGTCGACGATATCCTTATTTATCACATGGCAGGAATATCAGGCTCAACCAATTAAGGGGGTGGCTTCGAGCAAGTCATAGTCTACCACGCTAGCCTACTGCTGGCTGGCACGCACATTCCTTCGAAATCATTTTTGGAAATGTTTCCTCACGATATTTTCCTACACCGTAAGTTGTAAAAACTCATTGGTACATTTGGCATCACAGGACCTAGTATCTCATCAGCTCAAATAAATTAAAAACCGGTTGTTATAGAGGCATGTTTTGAGGGGTAGTTTTGGTAAGGCTGCGTGTACACCAGAGATGTGCTTAGAAGCCGTGATTTCCGGGAATGCATAGCGAAGCTCTGACATTGTGTGGGACTCTTTCACAGTGGTAGACTCATTCAACTTTAGTATATGCTTGTCTAATTTTTACGTCGCTAAAATTATTTAATAGTCTCGCGCGCATCTTACTCCACCTTCCACTAATGTCAGTGTGTATGAACAAAAACATTGCTCCGCTTAGCCAAGCAAGGGAAATGTGGAAATCCTATAAGTTGTTTTTTTCTGAACTCACCACCGAACTTCTTCGACGGATACGCCTAAAATGTAGTATTCAACTTTGAAGTGCTAACAAGAAAATTTTTAACATCACTGCGGCGGCGATTGTAACGGGATTTACACTTGAGAGCTCATACCTGGGCAATAATAAGTTACTTGGTAAGATTTATTAAACCAAATTTATTTTTAATATAAATGTTTAGATCAAGCTGATGGAACACGTGAAGGCAATCAATATGAGAGAATAATACGACTTAGTAACTTTTAGCGAATAACGAACTTTGTTTTGAGTAATACATCAAAGTATAAATTTAATAATTACACTAATTATGATATAGTTATACTAATAACTGAATTATGATAAAGTGTAAATTATACAGATCTAGTGCATTTGTGCATAACTGTGTATATATTTTTTAGACCGAACTTAATAAAATACATTAGTCTCAAATTAAAACTTGAAGAGTAAATATTTTGAATTCCTTTTTTTGTGTAATTGTACTTACAATTCTATACCTACTATGTTGTTATGACGCTTGCCTACTTAATTTTCCAAGCAAGTACCTACAAACGGACTTCATCAATACATCTTTTTATTTTTGTGTTATAGATACGGTTAGTAGAAAGACAACGTGCACTAATAATCCATCAAGGTAATCAACGCGTTACAATTACCTGACTTAAAATGTTCCCTTATTTCACAACACTTCTATGTACGAATTAAATTATGAATACTGGTAGAATTTACCGATAGTTCATTATCTTTAAACGGACAATATGCGAATGGTAACTATTTGTTAGTTAGCGCTGGTAGTCCTTGTTCAATGCCGAGAGAACGGCTCGGCGCGGGCGCAGGCAGCGATTGCGCAACGCAAGTGGTGCGAGGCTAGGCTCGGGCCTCGCGGGTATATATCCTTACCAACTAGATTTGACAGATACGCAAAAAATAAATTTTATTTTTACTATTTGTGCTAACGGTAACTTTGGGTTGATATCAAGGTTTAAGTGTTTAATTAATCATTATTGCACATTATGGTTTAAAGTCGATAATAACTCATTTAGTTCAATGGAATTAAATTTTAATTTTAAAGGATCTGCCGAACGAAATGTATGTTTCATATTAAGGCAAGTACTAATTTCAAGTTAATTTACACCTCATCCTTGGAAATAAGCTGTGAATCTTCTACGCGCTATTATTTATGTTATGATGGATAAATTGTCGACAATTTGTGCTCTAAGAAACGGATATTAGGCAATTTTGGTGTCACAGCAGTTAAGCTGTGCCGGTGTGTGTAGTAAACTATGAAACGCACAATAGCCGATAACGCTTTTAAATAAAATAAATTTATTACCACGTGGTTCTATTCGATTAGCCCTTTATTGATAAGCAATTATAGTCCGGTCTCAAATCAAATGAATCTTCAATTGTTGGTGATTCAACTTTGGAACATGACCGGCCTTAGCAATTTGTATATGCTACAGAACAAAACAGTCCTACTTGTTTGCAACCACATTTAGCACTACATCCTTTTTTACAGTTGCAAAAAATTGTGTTTAGTAGTATTTCTGGTGCAGGTGGGAGTAAAGTTCGAACTGGCTCTAATGAATTGTCGACCAACTTCCAACCCCAGTCTTTTGAGTCTTACTGATAACCAAACCACACTTGAACTTGGTAATATACCCGAAAAAGATGTTGATGAGCAGCCGATGACTTGTTTTTTATTTCGAGTATTTTTAACGAAACATGCATATCGAAACTTATCTAAGCATGTAATTTTTTTGACATATTACTTCACTGATGTATATACGGGATGTACTTATACATATGACGATTACAACCCTTTTAAAGTTTTTGAATCGTTATATCTCAAAAACGGTGGTTTTTAGGAAAAAGTATAAGGAAATTTTTATAGATAATTATCTGATCTAGAATTTTTGCCTGGGTTAATTTTATGATAAAACTTACCGTTTTGCTGAAAATCGCGAAAAACTCGTTTTTGTGACCTTTCACCCCGAGTAAATATTTTTGCATGTGCCGGATCGATGAGGACTTTTCACATTTCTTTTATAATAGTGTATTGAACAATCCTACCAATTTTCAGCCAAGTGGGAATTATTGTAACCTCACTATTATTTTGGTCTAATTTGACAAGTTATAAAACATTTTACTCTTTCTGAAATTATTAATCCATTTATTGATAATTAATCAATCGATGATGATTAAGTACAAACTGATACGTGCATGTCAATTTGAACATCCAATTAAATTCATAGAACGGAAAGATTTGTTTTATTTTATTTGTGGTCCATAAAGTACTTAATCGTACGTACTCGTATATAATATATAATCCCCAGACAAACACACCAACTGTATGGCCCCAAAGTAAGCAGAGCTTGCGTTATGGATGACCATACAGCGAACTGGGAACCCAGAATAAACATACATATATAAATATCAACAACCATGACCCGAAAACAAACATCTGTGTTCATCACACAAATGAATGCCCCGGCCAGGACTCGAACCTGGGACCTCCAGCGTATGAGACAGGGCTACTGACCACTACGCTACTCGGCCGTCACGTATAAAGCTGACGTATGAAGCTACATTTTACTTAAATACCTACAGAATCAGAAACTACACAAATTGTGAAAGAAAGAGAAAAGGACAGTGATAGCGACTGTTATTTTCTGTTTTTGGTATTAAGGACTCGGGTCTGCTTACAATATTTAACGCCTGCGCTTTTTCAGTCATTAGTTACAAACAAACATGGTACAAACGAGAGAAAAAAAAAATCTTGTGTTATCCAGGTATCATATTATTATTCATGCAATGTGTAACAAAAAGCCCTATAAGTTGATTGGAGTCACTTAAACATTTGACGTTTAGTATTTGTGATTATGGTAATCGTAATAAGTTACCTTACAGTAGAAATATAAAAATAATCAGCTTATTGTAATGAATTTTTAATTAATAATTACTTTTAAAAAGAATACGCTAGATTATCTAACGCGTTTCATAGTTTAATTAAAATAAATATTTAAAATATGAAATTAATTTCGAATTGACATTTTACTTTAGAAAAATTAAATTTTTTGGTTATTCATCTCACTCAAATGAGTAATATTAATATTTAGGTAGTATTTACGTATAAATAAAATAGATATCTAACATTCACAAAAAACTGCAATTAGTTATAACTAAGTTTTTGCTTTTTACATAATAAATCAATTACCGAATGAATTGTTCTTTCTAAATTACTTTTAAACAAATTGTTCCTAATGATCGACCTTCATTGAGGTTTCCATATTTATTATAATTGCATGTAATCGTAATTTTCGCAAGTTAATGATATTTAACCCAAGATAATGAACTTATGAATGATGTATTTCGTCGGATTATTCAATGAGACGCGACAGCTTCGCTATAGTTACGTTTCCACGACAATAGAAGTGTCAAGGAGATCGATCTTGCGCACGCCACTCGAAACATGTCAAGTGCACCAATAATTTATCTGACTTGATTTTTGTAAGATTATTTCAAGGCGGCTTTGATATTGCTTTTTAATTTAATGTTACATTCTATTACTTATCATACTTATTATTTAAACCTCGATTCTAAAATACATTTAAATTAAATGGTCATTAAATAATTGAAATAAAATAGCCTTGGCCAAACAGTAGAGTACTTAAGGCCTTTTTTTAGAAGATAACAGGAAAATGGCTAATATAAAAAGAGGTATCTACCGAAAAAGTTTGGTGAACCAATGCTTATTATTAAGGAACTCCATACGAATTCTTTATCTTCATTTATTTTGAGGCTAAATCTCGAAATATTTTCTCTTTTTCTTCTTTTTAATAATTCTCTTTTTGATTCTTTTAAATGTTAATTAATCTCAAGATAGCTGATTCAAAAATAACAACAATATTATAACACAGAGTAATAAGGTGGCCTTGAATCAGGTTTTACGTGCGTAAAACGAAACTGCGTGACGCACCTTTCAAACGCAGCGCCCGCGCATATGCGGGTATTCCCTCACTTTAGAACTGGTACGAAACCATTAACGCTGTACCGATTTCTACACTGGGATTTCCAGACAGCCATTCTTAGGAAAATGCTTAAATGCATAATAGATTTATGTTATTGCTATACTTAGTGTTATTACACTGCAATAAGTTGTGCCGTAATGTCTTTAACTGTCACTGAAAATAAATATCTAGTACTTATGGAATTATTTGGTTACCTGGTAAATTTACCTCTTGTGCCAAATAAGTTGATTTTATAAAAAGGCCTTATAAAACAATCAATTCACGTCAGGTTTAATATTATTTTCTAATATTATTTTATTAATTATATTTATAGGTCTAACTCTACATACTTATAAATTTTGAAACAACTTTGTTTGCGACATATTTGAATACCGTACCGTCGAAATTGCCAATCACACTCCCATAGGATTCGAATTTTGGAATGTTTTTTTTTAATTTCAAGAAAAATTCTTTACAACGTTTTCAAAAGTAACTTGGATTCGAGTTTTAAAAAAATACATCAGTACTTTTCTTAAGTTTTCACGATACATACTTTAAATAAAACACTTTTTACCGGATATTATCGCATATATTATCGCGGATATACGCGATAATATCCGGTAAAAAGTGTTTTATTTAAAATACATCAGACATAACACATTAGTATTAACAGAACTGAAAAAAGTTAACTCATTGCGTACTTATGTGTTATGTAAAAATTGAATTAAATAATTAGATAATATTAAGCAATATAAAACCACAACAAAAATAATATTAAATATGGTCGCATCGGCCACAAAACAGATTTCAAGAAAACAAATTCATTGAATATAAAAACTTGTAGGTTCATAAACTAACAAGTCTTTCATGTAGTAGGCAATAGGTAATCTAATTAATTCTGGAAGCTAACTGTAAATTAGGTCACTTCTAATGGAACCTTTGTGGTGTACTGACTGAAAGGGGTGGGACACTTTTTGAGATTGAAATTACGACAGCGAGACGCATATTTTATTTTATTTTTTCCATCAAGTTTCAGCCGCGTAAAAACCAATAACGTTATGTATATATACCTAAGAACAAGCGTAACAGTAATTTAACGTTTTGTAAGTGCTTGTAAACTTATTCACTGGTAAAAACTAGTTAAAACAGTTTGTTAGTGTGCGATAATCTCAGGAACTACCAATATAATTAGAAACACGACTTTTTTGTTCCATAGCATATTACCCAATTTTTTTTGCTGTATTAGGCGTCAGTGCTAGCCTGCGCAGCTAAGTAAATCTGAGGGTATGCAGTTTTAAAACACTATTAAATTAATGAAAAGACCTCATACTTTATATATTTAATCATATTGTTACGTAAATGTATCTAACACTTCAACTCGTATGTACTACCCATAAAAGACGGTTTATTGATGAGGGTTCTCACGGAACAGCATATAGCGCTCATGTGTAATTCAACAGTACGGAATGATAAGATGAAATCGTTCCTTTTAGTTATGTACATACCAACGAACAAGTTACTAACCAGAGTAGAGACATATCTTATAATGTACACATTTAACAATATTATGTACTTTTCACGTTGAAACAAATTAAAGCTTATAAAAATAAAATATTTGTACGTTAGTTATTAAATGTAACTTTCACATCACTTTCGGTTGATCAAACGAACGATGCAATTTTAAAAATGGTTTTTAAAAACTACTACGTTTTTATTTGTATGATCCAAAAATTACTAATGTTCAAATAAGTCACTGTCTACTATGAATAAATAAATGTATTTAAAATTATCGGCGTACTTGATAAGGATATTATCAAAATTTTGTTACTAATAAACATACCTAACACTCATGTGTTGTTAGTAAGACATATAATTTTCAACTACGTTAATAACGAAATGTAGAGCAAAGTTTTAAAAATTAACTTAGCCATCATTAAAATAAGCAGCACTTACTTACCAAAAGTTAAACTTTAAACAATAACTATTATCACAATACACGTTTATATTCCGATATGCAAAATCGGTATTGATATAAATTTGGGTCGTACACCGTCCGTTCAAGTTTAGACCTACGCGGTGACTGCGCTTCGACTTGCCGCTTGCTGCGATACCCGCGACCTTATATACCACTATACTTATATCTCAGCCGAATCTATATAGAATAAGTTAACTCCATTACAAGATTAGCTGCAGCGCGGGACCCAATGAAACTCGATTCAGAAGGTTTCTATTCTAAGCGAGATTGACTGTACAACTGAAAGTAAAACTTGTTAAAATCGTGTCTTCAGATTGTGCTTTTTAAAAATATTAATAAAAAGTCGATGAATATTTAAGACTTTGTTAATCTGGATGAAGCTTTTTAATAATGGCTAGATTAAAAGTTTAACTGAAAAATGTTTTGCTAGTAATGTTCTTGACTTTAAAAATACAGCTTTGGCTTTCGAATAAGAAAGCTTTCGATGCGTGTAATAATAATAATAATAATAATCCCCAGACACGATTAAAGTTATTACTTATACCTAACCAGCTTATTCTACTTCCTTAAAAAATTGCCATATAACTGACCTGAATAATATAATTTTATTATCATAATACAATTTCAATAAATAGCGTAGCGGTTAGCCCTGCCTCATACGCCGGAGGTCTGGGTTTGAGTCCTGGCCGGGGCACTCATTTGTGCTATTAACGTAGATGTTTGTTCTCGGGTCATGTTTGTTGGTATTTACATACGTCTGTTAATGCTGAGTTCCCCCAGTTCACTGTATGGTTATGCATAGCATAAGCTTTACTAAGGGGTCACACAATTAGTGTTTTTATCTGAGGATTTATAGTTATTTATTATTATTATAATTTCCACTTTATACTTACATTAGTACATAGAATACGAAAACAAGACAAATATTGCTCTATGTTATAGTATATGAAAAACCTACGTTAAGTCCTATGACTAAGAAACTAATACAATAGTAGCTTTGATAAATTAGATTTGAAGTGAGCCGTTGTGTAACTTCCTGCGTTGCATCAATCTATATGTACACTTCTCTGTAGCTGTTAGCTGTACGGTAGTCCACTGTAACTCTTTTAGGATGCTGGAATTGCAGTGGTTTAAGTCAACGCCTTCATACTGCAATTATCATATTTCATTACCACTTAAACGCCTATCAATAACCAATGTATTAAAAAAATTCCAGAAGCTGAATAAAAAGGTTTTATACATCTGCACTAACGCTTATCCCGTAAAATGGGACACGTTCATACTTATACAGTGCTTTTATAAAGACTAAATTATATAGAGCAGCCAGCAGTACATGGTTGAAAGCAATTTATTATGTATTAATTAATCACTAATGTTCCGAATGACACTGAAAGTGATCAATTATAATGCTATTTGTACTACTTGGGCAGTATATAGAAATTTGCTGAATGTCACGTATCTACAAAAAATTCCTTTACTTTGTATCCAAATGTCATCTATATCCACACTGATATGTTTGAAAAACTGTATTGGCATAACTATTATTATCCTAACACTGGATGTCTCTGCGGGATTTCCAGAGTAAAGTTTCACCGGAATCAAAGTGTCGGATAATACTTCGGTTTCAGTAGTTCCAGATTTTATCGATATCGTGTAAACAAACAAACAATTTATTTTATTTATATAGTAATAGTATAGATTGTCGATAAGCAACGTTCACTTTGGGAAAAAATGCCTCGGTCGAATTTTAAAGATCAGAAGGACTACATCAATATTCCCTTTTGAAACTTCTCTTGAGATAAATTTATAAATAAGATATACTTATTACTGTGTTATACTTATTGTAAAATATACCTTTTAAAGATCGCGTAAATTGCAATGTACGTAGGTATGTACGAGTATAACACCATGCTATACAACTTACAAAGTCATCTGCATCATTAAACCCACGAAAACAAATACTGAAGTATTCGTAATACGAATTAGCAAGATAAACCATTAAATTCAGCGTTCCCAGTGTAAACGCTGGTGGACAAGTGAAGTGCTCTTTGAGTCGCCAACACGCTCCATTGTCCGCTGACGGCTAATGTGTGTATCACACCTTAGCGGGACCATTAAATTTTATTGTGCCTACTGTCTATCGAATTTTATTTCTACTGTTTTATTAACCTTAAAATACTTTTCTGAAAAGCCTTTGAGACAGTAACACGAGCTAAATTCTATATAACTGAGAACATGTATATACATTTTTGAAGTTATACCAACACGCTGCGAAACACCTACACAAAAACATTTAGTTTGAAAAATGTAAAGTTAATAAAATCGCTTTGCATGTTTGCTTCATGGCTAATTTTAGTATGTTTTACTTAAATAAAATGCAATTGTATTGGCACTAAAAATACATTGTTTTTCTGCGTAGAGCTTAAGACGTAGGTAGTAATTACCAGACTCATAATTTTAAACTTTAATTTCTTAGAAATCACTTTATGATTTATGTTTTATTCGACCAGAATGAGTTTAATTCAAGTCGAAGCATATCTCTCAAAGAAAGTGTTGTTATAAACAGTCGAAAAAGATATTTGATCAATAATTTTCTTCTTATTCTCAGCTTATGGGTACTATAATTTAAAAAAGTAATTTTTTACGTGGTTTTTCGATATACCAGGTGCATTTTTAACGTGCGGAAAAAAGTTCAAATTGGCAGCTGTGGGTATTGTTTGAATTTTCGCTAATTGGTGTCTTTGGAAAAATGCTTACAATCTTTGCAACCGTAAGAATAAAATCACGCGGTAGAAGAACTGAATCCAATTTCGCGTAGTTATATTGAATACTCGTAGTCTGGTCTGAAAACTTCGTGTATTTTATAATTTCCAATTTTAAGTTCATCACTATCTTATATTAATGTTTGCAGTATTACTCTCTAACTTACTTTTTTAAGATTGATAGATTTTAAAAGTAGTAGGACTTGATCATTTTAATCAGAAACATGAAAAATATTTTGTAATTTTTTTATAACTCTGTCATAGCCGACATCAAGCGCGCGTTCCAGTAAACGGTAAGTGGCCTCTGTGCCCATAGACCTCATAAACCTAAATGGGATTGATTCATTATATTGTTATTTATTGATTATCGACTCATGATGCGTTACCTACGGTAGGTTTCAGTTGCAATTGCCTTTGTTCCAGTAATTACACTGGGTGTTCCTTCCCTTCATCCGGAACACAACCACGTAAGTTCTGTCATAGTGGCGGTTAAAATAGGAAGAAACTTTACTACTACTAAGCTATTTGTAAGATCGTAGAAATATGGATACAAGTAATAAGCGGTTAAATTAATCAATCAAAATCTTATTTTAGATGCAGTCACACCTCTCAAAATTGGGCAACACTTGAATTATATTAACTTGGAATCTATAATTAGCGTTTAATTTATTTTTGTTTTATTAGTAATTTCTTAGTCATTATTCATTATTATAAATTAAATCAATTGGTCGTTTGTTTATACAGCTCAAAGGTAATTCTTGGAAAATCATTTGTAATTAACCTTCAACTGCTTTTAAACACCTTTTGGTATTGTTACACCTAAAAACTGTAAACACCTATTGGAGTTTGTTAACCTCCTAATTGAGTGTTTTATCTACAAGAACAACGAAGCGTTTATTAGTAAACAATTGCAAATAATATAATGAGGAAGCAACAAATTTTTTTATTAGACATAATTAATAATTACTTTGCGCAGTTTTTTTGGTTTAAAATATATTGCCGCATAAAAGGATTTGAAAAACGGAAAGGCGTTTAAGTTGGTTCGAAACAATAGTAAAACATAGATGCAGCATAGGTGGCTTAAAACCATCCTCTTGAAATTCCGCTTGTCACACGTTTGTCACATTTCTTATTGTGGTCATAATTTTCGACATACCGTACTTAATTTTTTTAATTTTATCGCTAATGTTATTAATTATTAGAATATTTCGTTATTAGTTATAATAATCAGAATATTTGATCATAACCAGTCCAAAAAAATCTCAGTAAAAATAATAAGTTTGACTCACTACGGCAACGCACATAAAGTGGGGTTGGGTGGCTTAAAGCGGGTGCTCTCCCCAGTGCGAAGGGAATTGAATCAATTGAGAAAAGCCGACTCGCAGAGAAAAGTATTCAGTTCATCGACAGAAAATCACTGAATATTTACTCTTGTTTGAAGAAGAAAGAATTCTTGCTTACATTTTTATAAATGGGGCGCAACAGGCGGCCTTTTCTTGGTAGGTATGATGGCGGTTTATCATTAGATGAGTATCCCATATACAGATGTCTACTTATCTTCGAATAAGTGGTTTAATCATTAAAAATTATGACCTTAATTAAATTTATTACATTGAAGTCCTTGTCACAGATTAATTTCATTGTGAAAAAGTAGAGTTTAAAGTGGTTCAAGAGTTGTGGTTCCATACAAGAGTGGTACAGATCTCGTCTGGGACGGTACTACAGTCCTCCTTATTCTGACCTGAAGAACAGCCATAAAATCACTTGAACAAAGGCAATTCCAACTAGAGCCCACGGTCGGTAATGCATCGTTAGTCGATGTAAGAAGGCGACGTTCGGTTATGCATATAGTAAAAAAAGTTTTTTTTTAAATACTATCTGAAGATTTCTTCATTTTACAGTGGACGGCAGAGGAAGCGCCACTGATTGATATATTTTTATTAAAATCCCAAAAAATCCCTGTACTCAACTGGGACTTCTTGGAATTTTCCCTTTTCCCAAATTAAATTAACTTGTGATACGGATGAACAAATCGGGGGATCAAGATTTAAAATACATGAAGCGGAACAAATACCAATTTTCAATATAATTTCAAAATACCTGGTTCATTTGAAAACATAAGGAGTACCAGGTTAGTGCCAAATAAGTTCCTGCTTGATTTTAACAACAGTTCTTATTTAGAGAATTTCTAAGTAACTTAAAATACTACACCAGTCCTACAATACTACCCAAATCATTTCCAAACGAAGATGCTTCAATATCTTCTGTATTTTATCAAAGGTTTCACGAAAAGGTATTGTTTAAAAACATGTATCAAATAATAGCGATGTCTGACGACGACCTTAAATGAATAAACTATGTTTAGGTATAATTACCGAGATTTTTGTTAGTTGCATGAGCTATGCTACTTATAGATATGACGACATGTTCGATCACAAGAGACTAACTCTTAAGGTAAAACGGGCAGAGCATTCTCATTAATCGGTCATATATTCTCCTAAATTCCTACGAAGCTCCTAAAATTTCTCGGACTACGATATATTAATAAATGTTAATCAATTGAAAACCTACAATTCATGGATATCGTTTACGTTTGTCGGCAATGAAAATTTTGAAAACGTTATAGGTACATGTCGCATTCATGAATGCTTGGCTGTTTAGGAAATAAATCAGTGTATTTTCAATTACATCTATAAATAATCAAGTAAAAATAGGCCTACCTAGATTTCAGGTTCATATTATGACCAAATTTTACATTCAAATAAGTAATGAATTCCTCATTTGATCGATATGAGTATTTTACGGATAATTTATAACAAGCACTTACTCACATATTAAGCCTATACCAATATTTTAACCCAGTATTTACTTAAATAACATCTATCAATCCCTAACCAACGCACAAGATCCGTGAACGAGAACTTCCTAGGTAAATATAAAAACAATAGAGCTGATAACAAAGTTCTAACAATCTGCGAACAGGAACCAGCGCAGTTCCAGACCATTAAAAGCTTTGGAAGTGTAGGTAATTACCCGTCGCGTTCGTGATGGAGGCACATTTCTCTCTACCACCTAAGTCATGTTGGGGGTGTGAGGTAAGCAAAGCTTTATACGATACGATACGACTTGAAATACGGGATTTGCTTTGCGATATTCAGGATGATAAATAATATTTTTGAGGGTTTGATAGTAAAATAATTGAATCGTTGAATAGGTTGCAAAGTTAAATATATTTTTTTCCAGCAGTTACAGTCCCGCAAGAAATCTTTCGACCCATTTTGAAAAAACTTCCTGTTTTACTTAAATACATACAAATAATACCTGAGTGAATAGGCACCTCTCGGATATGTGTATTTACCAATTTCCATCACGTGAGACCACAAAAGTTCTGTGTGTGAGGTGGTAGACAAATGCATATCCAATTCGTTATAAAAAACGTGGCTGTCAAAATATTATTACAAGGGGAAATCTACCTTGTTTTAAGACGTGCAAATGAACTTAACTGTACCTATGTTTTACGATAGGCGTCGTTTCTGGAAGGAATACCGATATACATTGATATGCTATTGGAATAAATTTAATTTAATAAAATTGCTTTGTATCGAATAGCTTATGTTATAATAGGTCTTTACCTATGAAACTGCCGTTTTGCCGTACTGGCCATTTCATATGAAAATATTTTTTTTTACTGATAATTCTAATTTCAAATTAATTTTATTTGACAAACATGGAATTCTTTTTCTAAAATCGTCATTTGTTTAATAGTTAGAGTTTTGGTTTCAACGCATTCGAACATTTTTCGTCATCATGGATAAGTTAAAAATTCGAGTAATTATGGAGTATGAGTACCGTCGTGGCAGCAAAGCGGCACAAGCGGCACGCAACATCAACGACGTTTACGCAGCGAACACTACAAACGAACGCACCAGCCGTTATTGGTTTACCCGCTTCCGTTCTGGAAATTTTGACCTGAAAAATGAACCCCGTGGTCGTCCGAAAACTTTGGTCGACAATGACGAATTAAAGGCAATTGTGGAAGCTGATGAAACTCAATCCACGGCTGAATTAGCAGCAGCTTTCGACGTTAGCATCAAAACAATATCGGTCCATTTGCGTCAAATTGGCAAGGTAAAAAAGCTTGACAAATGGGTACCCCACGAACTCAATGACCGCCAGCGCGAAGTACGCGTGGAGACGTGCCTTGCACTGCTCAGCAGGCATACAAATGAAGGAATTCTGAACCGCATTGTTACTTGTGACGAGAAATGGATCCTGTTTGACAATCGTAAGCGCTCAGCAAGTTGGTTGGACCCTGGTTCAGCACCCAAACAATGCCCTAAACGAAAACTTACCCCTAGAAAAGTGATGGTCACTGTTTGGTGGTCTAACGCGGGTGTAATTCATCACAGCTTCTTGCCAAACGGGACAAGCATTACTGCAGATGTGTACTGTGAAGAACTGAACACAATGATGGAGAAGCTCGCTCGTCTCCAACCAGCTTTGGTCAATCGTTCGGCTCCACTGCTCCTGCACGACAACGCGCGACCTCATACTGCACAGCAGACGGTCTCCAAGCTACAAGAGTTGGGGTTGGAAGTTCTCCGTCATCCGCCGTACTCACCAGACCTTGTGCCTACAGACTTCTACTTTTTCTAGAATCTGGATAACTTCTTGGCGGGTAAAAAATTCAATACCCGAGAGGCAGTACAAAATGCTTTTGAAGAATTTGTTGCCTCCCGTCCAGCTGATTTCTTCAATAAGCTACCAATGCGTTGGCAAAGATGCATTGATTGCATGGGTGATTATTTTGATTAATAGAAATAAAAAATATATAAAAAAATTACGCTTCGTTTATTTCGTGAAAAACGGCAATTTCACAGGTAAAGACCTAATATCCATATGTTTAAGCCTCTCCATAATTAAACACCCTACTATGGAATGAAGGCATTCTGGTATTATTTGAACCTTCCACAATAGTAACTATTACATAAAGATATCAGGTCGCGTCTTCCATGATAATAGATAAGTATCATACTGTACTATAAACGACGAGGAAACGGAATCGGAATGTTTAAAAATCTTTATACTTACCAGTATCCATGGAAACGTCAGGGATGGGTCACGGTCCCGCGGCGGCATTTTAAGCGAAACGTTTGCAACAAGTGGCACTAGGCGACTTTACATACGTAGTTACGTATTTGAAAAAAGCTAGAAAACTGCTTTCGATCACCGAAGAAACGTTATAAACTCGTATTTTCAAATATCTTGTAAGTAAAGTATGATGTTACTAGTAAGTATATGACTTTCTGGTGTTACGTCGGTGCCTTGTCACTGTTGTCACCCTGTCTACACCTGAGTTTCAAATGTAACGTTATCAATCATCCGTAAAAAAATCGTCTGATGAATGTAGGCGTTGCAAGCGAAGTTGCGAACTAATCTTAGTTAATAAAAAGCAGATTAAATTTTTTTTAAATGCAGATGAAGGTTCTATTTCTGAGGTTCAGAGAGAATATGTATATAGAGTTCCTTCGAAACCGATTAATTTAGACGACATTTTTATAATAATATGACGGCCTTGTTGTACGGTTACCTGTATCTATAGTTGCCGTGACTAAACAAGCCCCATTAATCCCTTGATCTTCACCAAAAGTAAAACTGCGGTTCTCCCTCAACTTTTCGATGAGATGATATTTATCTACAGGGCCTTTCTTTGGAGGAATATATTACGTACCCTACAAAGTATTAAGCTTAATACACTACTAAAATTCGTAATATACGTGAGCCATACAAACTATTATTTTACGTTACCGTAATGTGTCTTATGGCTAATCCATTCACCGAAGATATTATTTAGAGTAAAGTCTACCCATCAACATTCGCAAGCGCGGGGTGTGGTGGCCTCCTATGTCTATTAAAGTTACGTATTTTTTTGAAATTTAGAATTAAAGTATGATTGTGTGAATAGATGCGAGTAAAGCTTCTATTATCATCAACGTCTATAGTTGATTTGGTTCTTAGTTGGATAAAGTTAACCAATGCCCCAGAAATAGTCTTCTTGATTCTAGACTAGATACCAGACCATACTTATATTCTAGGTTTATATTAATTAGTTAAAGTTAAACTAATATTTTATTCGATCAACGTAAATCAGATTCAGATTATCATATGAGATACAATATGTATTTAGATCTTGCAATAAATACACTATACTAATAAAATAAAATGTGGTATTTATTTATTTATTTATTAGTTCACCAACATAAATAACATTGCAAAAAATATAAATAACAATAAGTGAAATTACAAAAAGTTTAAAATTAGAAATACACATAACTGTCATAGCCAGAAATGTTAAATGAATAATGAAAATGAATAATTGCAATGTACATGTCAATTAAAAGGCAGCATTACAATTAGTCATAAAAAAGAATATAAAAATTTGTTACTAAAAAAAAATATACTTAACTTAATTAGTTAGTTTGATTAGAGAGTGGGGATATAATGAAATTTTTATTTTGAGTTCCAAAAATATCCTAAGTGCTTATTATGCCAATTTAGAATGCGCGTTCAAGTACCAAACCGCCCTGACAAGGTGAGCATTCTAACCTAAATTTGACTTTGAGCCTACAGATTGTAGAAAATTTAATCTAGATGCTCGGGGTAATCTAGTGGGAGTAGGAAAAGTTACCGCACTCTTGTTGAGTACGGTAACTTTTTGGGCGATTCAATAATATTGTTGATATTTTATAAATAAACATAGTATCATACAGTACTCTGCGACGGAGGGATCTTATTTTAAAGCGACTAAATCTTTTCGTATAGTTATCTAATTCTTAAGCCAAATTGCAAAAGTATGCAAGGCTTTGCTAGAAACCTTTTTGGAAGCACTGCCACTTCTTTTGTTAGGAAGCTCAGTAAGTTAGATTATGTACCGACATATTCGGGCTGTCATTAGTCGGCACTGTCGGGTGGCAAAATCATGTACCTATATGTGGATGCATGTTTGGGAAAATACTTATTTTTTCTGGGTTTTCGCCCGAATGAACCGAACTGAACAACCCGATCCGCGCTAGCCGATATGCCTAGTGCTTGCTTCGGTCCGGTCTTGTCGCTTAAATAATACTACCGTTAATACCTACTGCCGTTTTTAGGTTAAGTTACTTTTCTGTGTTATTTTTGATATCCACGACCATAAGGACCTTGTACAAATTAAGTGCGTTGAATTTTATTTTCTATGCAATTGTGTACCGAAGTCATGTGTACTAACTGCAAAAAATGTGTAAAGTGTGACAAAACTCGCTCTACTAAAACATTACTGTGACCTTTCATAGGTTTTCCAGCCCTGGTACAACTAATATCACAAAGTAAGCAAATGAGATATATTTTTTATTTCTATTATCAATACAGTATTTTTTCTTAGCCTGGTACAGAGTAAATGTTGTTTTATTATCCAATTAATTTTCATATCTTAAACCCAAATCATAGTTGTGGTGTATATAAGCCCCATGATGCATTGTTAAAGAAACGCCGTTCAGTGCCAGAGATCCTGGGTTTGAATCTTGGTTGGGTGGATATTTTTGTGATAAACACTAAAAACCTTCTGTTCTGAAGGTAACTGCTTAGGAGGGAGTGAGCCGTGCCGCATATACCAATATTATCCAGCCTATGGACATGAGTGGGGAGAGAAACGGTGTCGAAGGCTTTTTGGAGGTCTAGAAAAGCCACAAGACACTTGTTGCCTTTGTCTATTTCTTTCGTGATTACGGATGTGAGATCCACGATCGCATCTTGCGTTGACATTCCCTTCCTAAAACCGTACTGGGAGGTGGCTAAAATTTTATACTTGGTCAAATAATTTACTATTCGAGAGTTTAATAGCCTTTCAACAATTTTAGAAATGGAGGTCAACACAGAATTGGTCGAAATTGTTGACGTCGTCGCTATCCCCACTCTTATACACGGGAGTGACAAGAGATCGCTTAAGAAGGTATCGGAAGACTCCTGTTTTAAAACACATGTTCACAAGGGTTGAGTTCACTCTGAGAATCCAACGACATCAAAGTGTTTTCTACTTCCTCGTGGCAGGTGTCAGTCAAAACAAAAGAGGACAAGTGGTTATGACAAATATACTTATAGATTGTCTAAGCTGAAATGACGCGCCCCACCTTCGCATTTACGCACACAAGCAAATTTCAAATATGGACGCAACACACCTAAACATGCAATTGTAATTGGTCGTTCAGTTGCCGGTTAGACTCAAACGCGGGAGCACGCATCGTTCGATCTCAAAAGTACCGTCAGCATGTCTACAAAAAAACATCTTCGGAGCCAGGTAAATAAAATATTTCTTAAAACAACTTATTTGATTTTTAACATGTAAAGTTACGTTAGACTTTTTTATTTGTTTTACTAAATTATATTAATAAAAAATTCTATTGATTTTTTTACAGGCAAAAGAAATAATTGCAAAAGTATACCACCGAATGAAATATGAAGCGGAAAATGGAGTGGAAAAACTTAGTGATGCTAGGTGGCGAACTGCCCAAGCAGTTGGTGTTAGTGAATCCACGATTACGCGACTTTTAAAAGAAGAAAAACAAGCTAGGGCATCAAATGATGTATCGCAGAAAATTTTTAAATCTCCCTCAAAACCAAAAAGGGCGCGTCCTAAGTCTAAGCTGGAAGATTTTGATATGGGTGTGCTTCGAAGAACGATAGCTTCATTCCATACAGAATTTAATGAAGTACCAACATTAAGAAAGCTTAAACAGATATTGGTAGAAAGAATTGGTTTTACTGGTTGTATAGAAACACTGCGCACTATTTTGAAGGAATCAGGCTACGAGTGGTCAAAAATAGATGACAACCGTAAAGCTCTGGTCGAAAAGCACGACATACAAATGCTGCGGTTCCAATATTTGAGGCGATTAAAAAAATACCGTGATGAGGACCGATATATCGTTTTCACAGATGAAAGTTACGTTCACACAACACATATTCAAAACATGTGCTGGAAACTAGCGAAAGGAGTATCACCAGTACAAAAAAAAAATATCTAAAGGTATGCGGGTCCTTATTGTCCACGCTGGTGGGTGTGAAGGATTTGTTCCAAATGCTGGCTTAGTGTATAAAGCAAACTCAACAAGTGGAGATTATCACGACAACATGAATCTGAATAATTATAAAAAATGGCTTAGCACACAATTGCTGCCCAATCTACCAGAAAACTCTGTCATTGTTGTGGATAACGCTTCTTACCACAATGCTTTAATAGAAAAAGCGCCTAACTCCAACTCAAACAAGAGTGAAATGCAAACATGGCTTGCAGATAAAAATATTCCATTTGATGAAACAATGAAAAAAATAGAGCTATACGATTTAATTTTAAAAAACAAAGATAGATTCAAAAGATTCGATGAACTAATTGAATCAAAAGGGTTTGAAATTCTACGATTACCCCCTTACCACCCGGAACTGAATCCCATTGAAAAAATATGGGGGATATTAAAAAACTATGTGGCTAGTAAAAACGTTGCACAAAATTTAACATCCATTATGACGCTAATAAATGAACGACTTGAAATGATTGATCGTACAATGTGGGCAAACACATGTCGGCATGTTGAAGACACAGAAAAACAATATTCACAATACTTTGACATGGATAAAGAATTTATTATTAATGTTAATGACTCTGATTCAGACGAAAGCGACTCTGTTGAGATGAGTGAGTAATGATACTTTAAGCGACTGTAATTAAATTTAATTGTAAAGTAAATAAATAATTCACAAATTATTATTTTATTTTAATATGCCTATACTGAAACCCTATACTACTAAACTGAAATCACTTAATAATTATGTTCTAATTACCATGAATTCAAAACCTATTGAAGCGTTGCATTAAAATATTTAAATAAATCATTTCGCTTAAGTTTTTAGAATTTCTTTGTAGACCGTACTTGCTAAGAACCGTTGTTCTCGGATTTGTTGCCCAACTAGTTTAGTTGATCTTAAACGTGCGAGCGGAGAGGACGCCTTGTTTCATACAATGTGACGGCGCTGCTCCATAGAGCGAGCGTGGTCGGATTTATCACCCGACTAGTCGACCGTCTTGTACACGTGCAGATCGTAGTTCACTGAACAATCGACGCTCCCACACAGATGAAGTGTCGTCATTAATATTTGCACTCACACATCTAAATAAACTAATTAAGTAGTGGGGCGCGTCATTTCAGCTTGGACAAGCTTTACTATTGAATGTTTGGAAACAATTGCACTCTTAATAAAGGATTATACAAAAAGAAATGTTTGGCAAAGTAATTTGAAAAATAACATAATGGAAATATTAAGTCATGTGGATTTTTAAGTTTTGAGTAAATGCGTAAAGCACTATTATGAAAACAAAAGGCATTTTAAAATAGTTATGTGCTTTTTATGTTTGCCTCAAACGATTTATCATTTGAATAAATATAATGTTAGAAGACGAAGAGGAAATAAAAGCTTCAGAAAGAAAATTGAAAATTATAAAAAATTAATAAAGAATAACTTAATGTCTTTTTTCATTTAATGACAATGTTTATCATTTAGGCCCGAATTGTTAAAAACAAATCCAAGTCTGAATTACGACCAATACTTCGATACCTATGGTTGGTTATATATTTAAACTGAAATTCGGGCCTGAAAGAAGTTATATTTTATAATAATCACCCTGTAAATAAATGATACTTTAAATATTCCCGCTTAAAATAGTTTATATTATATTACGCAATAGGCTGGTTGCATTTTACTACTATGGAGTTACCATTCTTCTCCTCGAGTATTATGTTCCTTAGATCAAATCTACGACCTAACGAATAAAAATGTATAAATTTGACGTTTTTTCATATTTAAATTACTTATGCATGTCTTACGCAGCAATGTTGGTTCTAATGAAACCTGTGTATTACAAAAGATAATGTAAATATAATTGCAAGTTTTTACCTTTATAGTTATTTGTAATTTTAGAATCAATAAATTACGTCATAGTTAATAGTTAATTATTCAAATAAGTACTTCGATACACGCTAAGGGTGTCATCTATCGACATCAATCGATTACGATCGATTACTGTGGTAGCTTTGGCTGATCGACGTCGACTATTCCACTCTACCATCGATCAATGGCATTGATCGACGATCGATTGATTGGTCTAGTAGAAACTATCGAACGACATCGACTATTCCATTCTATCATCGATCGATGGGCGTGGTAGCGTTAGTTGATCGACGGGTACACTGATCAATCGATACCATAGATTATCGAACTTATAATAAATGTTGAGGAGAGCTCATCGAGTGACAGTGACGATTCATCAGCTTTTAATTAAAATAAATAAATAAAGATTACCTGTCGTTATAATTATTTCGTTTCATTGTCAAGTATCTACCTATACCTACTTATTTTACAACAGCTTCGAAAATTTTAAAGGAGTTGGCATTATCAATCAAGAATTATTACGTGTAACATCTTGTAATGAAATCTAATATTAGTTAATAAATTTGTACAAAAGTATCCGGCAGTAGTTTAATTTCTTACATTTTGTAAAAAAATATCGAGTCTGTTATCGTGTTACGTTTATCGATATAGCTCCTATCAGTTTCTCCGACTCTGGAATTAAATAACCTTGTACGTGTGTAAACGTCATTTTTTTTTTATAAAAGAATGCATACATAATGTAAAAAAAACGCTCGCACAAGTTTTCACAGGAGCTGTCATCGAGAAAATAAAGAAATGGAAATAGTATAAGTGGGCTGAGAGAAGCGAAATTATCCAGATAATAAAGTTTTTTTAACAAAGTCATGTAAATAATAAAGCGATCCATCTTATCTTTTTGTATATTTCAGTATGTTGGTAAAATACTTAAAAAAACAGGAAACATAATTAGATACCATTTATATTTCAACCTACTTTTCATCGATAATATAAGTTATTAAGATGTGAACAACCTTTTAAATTTAAATTCATCTGCGACAGACGTACCTAATTACTTTTAATTTTGTATATATTTTATAAATAATAGTGAAATGGAATAATTTAGCGGAAGAACTGGTGGAGGGAATGAGAATAGTAAGTTTCAGTGGCCTGACCCTACCTAATGGTAACAACGACCTTCTTTCCCCCCCCCAAAAGCCACACCCATCTAAGGTAGGTACACTCTTGTCATCATAATATTTAGGTATTCTATTGCAACCATGAATGAATAAACCTACGTTAATTACATTTTGTTATCATGCACCAGCCATCCACCGCGGTTGTAACCATATACATTCTAGTGTGTGCTCCTATAAAGAAAATGGCCATACAGTAATTCTCGTATAATTACTGTTCCACTAGATTCAGAGTTCAGTAAAAGTTGGCGCTGCGTGGTATGCGTAAATGAAGTTTGACATGTTTTTGTTCCAGTTTTTGCAACTGAACAGATAGTTAAGTGGCACTTTTCTTCGCTGTCCGCCACAATCGAGGATGGTATATTGTATTGACAATAAATATTTCATCAATAAAAATATCAACTCATTCATTTTTCATCAAAACTATGATTTCGTTCATTCAGCTGTCAATAAGTATTACGTCTATAAACTTCATTCATTCCCTCCCTCACCCGTTTCACCTCTCCGACTCCTGAATAACACGAGAAAAGTTTAGGTTCAAAGTCTGGGTCCAAATTTTTCGTTAAAATCTGTAGTAATAAGTTAGAATTTTAATATTGATTGAAAAGAAATGGCAAACAGTAGAATGTTAAGCGCCTGCAAGGCGATATGGAGTAGAACCAATGGCAAAATCTTCACTGGTAAGTTGCTTACGAAATACTTTGCTATTAGTTCCTGTCAAAAAGTTATTACGGTAAATAATAGATTTTGATTATTTATGATTATGCTTTTATTTCAGCAACACATAACAGAACTTATGCTGCTGCGGCAGGAGTACACTTGAAATGCAAACTAGTTAATGGTGTTTATGTTATTACCTTCGATTCTCCCAATGTAAAGGTAATTTATCACCTCATAAATCTACCTACATAACCAATAACTATTATGAACGTATATAATATTTTATACATGAGTTGAATACTCTCTTTTTGACACATACTTTGGTATTCTACATTCATTTTTTTTAATTAATAATTTTTATAATCTAATACTAAATTATGGCATGAGTTTGAACCTATTACAATGGCAATTGTATAACTCTCCTTAACAATAAACAATTTATAGCCAACTTTTGATTCCTGCAGTCCTTTGTACTTACATATACATATGAAAAATGTTTAAGGGTAATTTCTTTGTTTTAAAGGTTGCTATTTGATAAATATATTTAATTCTAGGTCAACTCTCTTAATGAAGGGGTTATGGAGGAGTTCAAAACTGTTATTCAGGAGGTAGAAACAAACCCATCAATTGAAGCGGCTGTTGTAATATCTGGAAAACCAGGATGTTTCATTGCTGGTGCAGATGTTTCTATGATTGAACGTTGTAAGACCAAAGAAGAAGTTGTCACTTTATCAAAATCAGGTAATTAGGCCCTAGTTATACTTGGCAACATTTATGTATGGGAAGTTAAAATTTAAATATTATTATTATGAGTTTAACTTTTATAATCCCAATCAGGATTCACTTAACTCTTAATATTTTAATATCTCTATAAATACACATATTCATTTATAAGTATGAAGCATCATAATTTAATGAAATAAAAAGAAATTAACAACATGTTTTTCAACAACCCACATTATCATGATAACTGTTTTATTCCAGGACATCAAATCTTTAATAGTATAGAGAAATCACGTAAACCATTCATAGCAGCTATTCAAGGCAGCTGCCTTGGAGGTGGTCTGGAAACAGCACTTGCATGTCACTACAGAATTGCAGTGAAAGACACCAAAACTGGAGTTGGATTGCCAGAAGTAATGCTCGGCCTTCTGCCAGGAGGTGGTGGTACTGTACGGTATGTTCTAATATTCTTTGAACTATTCTATTATAGAACATATTCAATATCAAACTTTTCAGCGACTTTGTAAAAAAAACCAATGAATCTGAGTTACATAATGTTTTAATAATATATATTTTATGTATATATAATAATAAATAGTGCTTCTAGACATTTTTGATACTTATTATATTATGTACTGTAAATTGTTTAGGTTGCCAGCTCTGACATCGGTGCCAACAACTTTGGATTTAGCTCTGACTGGTAAAACAGTAAAAGCTGATAAAGCAAAGAAATTGGGAATTGTAGACTTGTTAGTGTCACCCCTAGGCCCAGGTAATAAAGTTTTTGTTTTTACTGTTATTATTATTTCACTTAGATTAATAAGATACAAGGTAAATAAATTTTGGTTTTGTAAAAACAGGTCTAGGACAACCAGAACAAAATACCTCTCAATATTTAGAGAATGTTGCTATACAAATTGCGAAGGATATTGCCTCTGGCAAAATGAAGGTGGATAGGTCAAAGAAGGGATTAGTAGAAAAGCTCACTGCCACTGCATTCCAATGGGACTTTGTCAAGAACATTGTATTCAATAAAGCTAAAGAACAGGTTATGAAAGCATCCCGTGGACTTTACCCAGCACCTCTAAAGGTATGAAAAGTTTTTGAATGTTAAAAGATTTGGCTTGGCTAGTCTGATTTGCCAAGTAAGATTGACTGAATGTAACAAAATGAGCCCTAAAATAATTGCAAATTTAAACACAAAGGTTTTAAAGACATCTGGTCTTTAAAACCTATAGATATAATACTTATATACAATTTTTTTGGATTAGGGTTTAAAAACCAAAACAAATTGCAAAAATTTGTAATTTTGTTGTAGTTGTGAAAATTATTTATTTTTCATATTTTCTTATTTTCCTGTATAGATGTTATTAATTTCTTTCTTTCTTATGAATGTGCGAAGTGTTTTTGTTTTTTCCTTTTTTTAAATTATTATTATTTTTTTTTTATCAATGTTTAGTGTGTTATTTCTATATTTCTTGTGTTTCTTGTTTTATAATTTAAAAGTGAAAACAAATAATTGGCCTTCACAGCCTAATTCTTGTATTTATATTATTTTGTTAGCTGTAAGTTTTCCAAACATAAATAAATAAATAAATTTATTCACTTAATTCATTTTGTATCTAGATTTTGGAAGTAGTGAGGACTGGTGTAGACAAGGGTCCGGTTAAGGGCTTAGAAGCTGAAGCCGAAGCTTTCGGTGAGTTGGCTATGACACCGCAAAGCAAAGGACTCATTGGCTTATTCAGAGGACAAACTGAATGTAAGAAAAACAGATTTGGCAAGCCGAAAACTGAGATCAAGACTGTGAGTATACATTTCACTGTTACAGATTATAATAATAAATAAAAAGAACAACCTGTTACTTACAATTTTCCTATAAAGCTAGAATAATAAATTTAAAAACCTGCCTTCGAAACCATACTAAGGCTAACACCGGATTATGTTATCACATTATTAAAAATGATAGTTGTGTGCGCAGTTAAAGCCATATAAACATGACAAAATGCATGTTTATTAACAAGTTTTGTAGTAAAAACTGAGCAGTAAACCAAAGACAAATTTGTCATTACAAATATTGAAATGGGTAATTAAATCAGTAATTGAGTAGTAAATGTAGCAGTTAACATACAGGAAATAGTATGAAATCACATTCTAAGCTTTAAAGATTACCAGTCAATGAAATATCTGTCGCATTTGATGGTTGTTTATTTCACCATGTAATACATAATAATAATATTCAACATAATTAGGAATGGTTGCAAAATTTGCCTTAATTTTTATTTTTTGGAAATATGAGTTATGAAAAATTTATAAGTAAAAAAATAGTAAAAGTATTGGATATAAAGATATTTTTACGCAGTTCGTCGGGTCCTTTTAACGCGCCGTTTCCATTATGGCGTCTTATTTTCCGACTCTATCGACAACAAACCTTATCTTATGTTATCTTTGTGAGCTAATTTTAAATTGCAATATTAAGGAATTTCTGTTTGAACAGCAATTAAAAAATGTTACAGTTAGCTTAACAGATTGTGACCATGTCATCCGTTGATCTGTTAGTCTTTTCAAATTTTGTAGACTTGCTATTTAAAATTAGATTTTTTTTTTAAAGATTAATCATTAGAACATGGAATAGGATAGGAAAGTATTTTTCAAGATATTTTTGAATTACCTTTTGTTTTCTCAAAAAAAAAATTATTGAATTTAAAACTTTTAATTTTACTATAAAGTTAACAATAAAGAATAAATAAATAAATACATTTAGCCCAATAATAATTATCATAAAACATTAAAATTTTGACATTTGACAATGTGATCCTCGCAATTTCCTCAAGTAGGTTCGTTAAAACAACCTCATACATTATTATTATATATCCTTAAGAAGTTAAAAAAAGTGATCACCCTTCTAGAAGTTAATTGTTGAGGGTCTGTCTACAATTTTTACGTTTAAATTATAAAAAATATTTTATCATTATTACCGTACTTACAAATTGCCTATTAATACTTTTTTTTGTCCAATAAATGAAACCTATAAATGCCTTACAGATTGGAGTCCTAGGCGCAGGTTTGATGGGTGCCGGTATTGCTCATGTGTCCATCGACAAGGGTTACCATGTAGTATTGAAGGACGCGACCAATCCCGGGCTTTACAGAGGTGTCGGACAAATACAGACTGGTCTTGCTAATGCTGTAAAACGGAAGAGGATTTCTGCGTAAGTAATGGCACTATCGATTTATTATTGAAAGTTAATACTAGTTTAGTGGTTTTGGTGTTGCCCCACACAAATCAACCTCAACTTATGTCTCGGCGATGGTGGTAACGCGTAAGGTTTTTTGGGCTTCGTGCAAAATCTTTTTTTAGTTCAACACTCCATGAAATAGTTATTATTGCTATGATAAAGAATAAGACAATTAAGGTGCTCACTGTGTTATCATGTTTTTACTAATTGTACAAGATAGAGCATACTAGGCGCATTCAATGGTGATTCTGCGGCGCCTAACGTACAAGCCTTTTTTTTACATACTAATATTTTATTATATCTAACCTATCTCAACTCATAATAAATTAATATTTTATTTTACAGCTTACAAAAAGACAAGTTCTTATCAAACCTGTTGCCAACGCTAGACTACGCTAAGTTCAACAACTCGGACGTTATAATCGAAGCTGTGTTTGAAAACATCGATATCAAGCATAAAGTCATCAAAGAGCTTGAGGCAGTAGTTCCGAAACACTGCGTGATCGCGACCAATACCAGTGCCATTCCTATTACGAAAATTGCGGCTGGTAGTAGCCGACCTGACAAAGTTATCGGTATGTAAATCTTTAATATTATTATAAAGGGGGAAAATGTGCTCTTCTTTGCATTGGCGTTAAAACAAATGGTTGGTGGGTCTCATACAATATAGATATAAAAGTGTTCCGGGTTAACTCACACACGCATGAGCAGAATAATGAATAAACTAAATAACTAGAAATTTAATTTGTGTATCCTTGCATCACAGTTGATTATTGCTTGCCACAATTTTTCATATTAAAATTCAAAGGGTGCTAATTAAACGGACCTCTTTTTAATAGCATTATACGACACAAAAAATCTTTATTGCCTTCTAAATTAATAACTCGGCCACAACCGTCGAGCGTCTAAATAATACTATCTTAGCCACTAGTTATCATCTAAGATCGCCTCTAAAAATCCACATTGCCTTCTAAATTACTAAGTCAGCCACAATTTGCGAGCGCAAGAACGATACTATCTTAGCCACTACAAATATGTTGTCTGATGATATTTTTGCAACAAAAGTTTTGAATTATCATCCAATTTCGATTATGGCGCTTCGCCAGTAATTCGCTTCGCTCGCTCGGCTCGCGCATGCGATAATTACAGCTTAACATTAACCAAACTCAAATTTAATACTACGCTTCAATGATGTTGTCTATAGAAGCTTGAAAAATATTTTTTTGAGGACTTTGTGTTAAAGCTGTAAAAATTATAATGGTGCTGATATATAAAATCCGTGGCTGAGTTATTAAATTAGATGACAACATGTAATTATGGCGGACGATTAAGAAATTGTTGATCTTTACTTGACGCGATCTACTGAATATAAAGTTGTCGTTGTAAAAAGTTTGTTTGTCAGAGGCTATTTTATTTTCTCGTGGCTCAGTCATAAAATTAGAAGTTTGATTTTGTGGCCAATGAAGAAATCTGTGGCTTGAGTTATAATTTCTCAAATTCAAATATTTATTTCTCAAAATTGACAAGTACTTGTTTTTATTGACGTCAAAAAAGCATGACAATACCACCTGTTCCAAAAAACCTTCGTGAAGAAGATTAACTTATAATTTATTTCATAATAAATTTACATCTGTTAGCACCCTCCCCCCCCAACTATCCAAACGAAGAACACCCGGAAACGGCACCCGTTTCTGCCCTTATTTATCTGCCCTATCAACTAGGAAGTTGACTATAAAATCACATTATGCAGTTTCGGCTACTTCGATCGTTAACATTCTGACAGATTTTTACCAAGCCTATTAAATCGTTTTGAACGTGTTGTTGGGCGGCTGAGCAAATAAATACTGGTTTTGCATTTTCATTTCATTTTCGCTCTGCCGCAGACCCGAAGTCCATTTGTTTGTAAGTCAATGTTTATTTGTTATCGCCAGACTTTGAATTTACCAAAACGATTTTAAAAATATACCGCGTGGAAATTTTAGCTTTCTATAAAAAAGCAGTTAGAAAATTTATGTTAATTCATTCAATATTTAAAGTGAACTATAGTTTGTTTTTTTCGAAATGGATAGTTTATTTATGGCCCTATTAGCCTTTTACATTTCACCGTACTTTGTGGCCTAGCGCTGACGGCGCTTAGCCGGAACTTAAACTACTCCTACTTACGATACGCCTAAGGGCACCCGAGGGGGCACGGACCTCGGCTTAGGACGTCGTATATTGAAACTACCACTGGTTCGGAAGGGTCATCTACTGCCAAAGAACCAGCAAGAAACTCAGTAGGAATGCGTACGCTGCGTTAGCCTGGCCCACCGGTGGGTTAGCCGATTCGAATGCCGTGTTGCCCTATTTCTGACTGGATCGCCGGCGTTCCTTGTTGTAATAGCGTCGTCGGCTTCTGTTAAGACGTTACGCGGACGCCTGTAACGAATCGGCGCGTCTGGGTTGGCTGTGTAGTCAGCTGACTTATTGACCAGCGGGTTGGGATGGTGGGGAGCGTTGTCGAAGTAGCGTCTAGACACCAACGTGGCAATAGTGGGCAGCTCGAGATCTTTATGCAGATCTAAATTGCGAACATAGGGCGGGACCCCGACGCATTTGCGTAAAAACCTATTTTGAATAACCTGCCAGTGATTGATATTCGACTTGCTGGCGTGAGCGAAAACCACACTGGCATATGTCATGATGGGGCGGATGCAAGTTTTGTAAAGTGTATGCTTATTTCTAAGCGACATTTTACTTTTCTTGCAGATTAGGGGGTGCAACCTACCCATGACGAAGGCGGTCCCGGACTCGTTTTATGTGATCCGCGAATGTAAGTCCACTATCTAAAGGGACTCCCAAATATTTGACTTTTTTAACCGGAGTACCAAACAGAGAGATCTGACCTAATCTTTGGAGGATCTTTTGGGTTGGCTTCTATTCTCCATTTCCTAAACCAAGCGCCTAATGGGTTGGCTGCGGATTGGAGTATTCTAGTTAACCTACGTAGATTCCTATAAGATGTGTATAGCACAGTGTGGTCTGCGAAGAGCGCTAGCTCTACTTCCTCCGTTTTCGGCATGTCACTAGTGTATAGTGAAAACAAAGTTGGGGAAAGCACCGAGCCTTGAGGGACACCGGCTTATACAGGGCGGGGATTAGAGAGTGCACCATCCAATCTGTAACGAAAGGTTCGACACTGTAAAAAGTCTCGTATGATGTGCACGAGGCTGTCTGGCACGCCTAGTTTGAAGAGCTTGAATAACAAGTCGTTGTGCCAGACCTTGTCGAAGGCTTTCGCCACGTCAAAGAAAAGCGCACCCGTGCCTATCGGTTTTCGACCTACGTTCCTTTGCTCCAAGATGTGCTCTGTGATGCAGTGTACCTGTTGGACGCAGGTGTGACGGGACCTAAAGCCGAACTGTCCGTCCGGTAACAGGTGCTTGGATTGGATGACCTGTCGAAGCCTGTTCAAAATGATCCTTTCGTATAATTTGCCTATCGCACTAAGCAGACTAATAGGACGGTAGCTTGTAGGTAAATTAGCCGGTTTTCCGGGTTTCCTAATACCGATGACAATCGCTTCCTTCCATGTTTGCGGAAAGGATCAGTTTGTTGGTAAGTTATTGAATATAACTACTAACAGTTGTATGAGTGCGAGTGGGAGAGCTTTCAGAACCCTGGTTGGTATATCGTCTGGACCTGGGGCTTTCCGCGGTTTTAGGTTTTTAATTATTATCTGTACCTCTTCCACCGTTACCGGTTGGAGGGTGTCAGTCGGTGGGTTGCCGCATTTAGTTTCGACTGTGCTACTCACAGTTTCTATGTGGAGGGAGTTAGTGCTTTCTGTACTCGGTGTACATTGTTGGGCTAAGCTATCAGCTAGGGTTTCAGCTTTTTCGGAGTCATCGAAGGCGGGAGTAATGAGCGGTGCCCTAAGAAGCGGGGGCATCGATGACGCGGTAGAGTCCATCTTAAGAGACTTCGCCAAGCTCCAGTAAGCCAGATGCGAAGGAGAGAACTCTCTTCATGAAGCGCGTCTCAGTTGTTAGACCGCAATTCGCGTATCTCGCTGTGAAGCCCTCATACGGATGCGGTTTGCCTCGGTCGGAGCGTAATCGTACGCCCGGATAGCTGCGTTCTTTGCTCTCAACAACTCTCCCACACCCTCAGGCAGGACCCAGCGTCGATCATTCGCCGCCGGAACCTGCCTGGAGGATGCACTGATAGCAGTTCGAAAGTGGTTGGTGAAAGCACCGATCGCAGCATTGGTCTCCTTGATGGATGACAACGAATCGGGAATAGTGTTTAGGTCGGGGCTGTCGATTGCCTTAAGGGCTTCTGTTAGTTTGACCCAATCGACGTGTGACCTCGTTTGAGGAACAGGGTCAGTTGGGATACCTAGCTGCATGACTACCGGTCGGTGATCTGAATTAAGCTGGTGGATGACTTCTACTGAGTGAACCCTTAAGTTAACACTTTGGAGGATTGCTATATCGGGAATATCGGGGTGATGATTTGTGTTATAGGGTTAGTGTGTCTGTTCCCGAGGACCCACTACATCACAATTGAGCGTCTCTTAGCACGTGATGAAGCCGACGACCGTTTGGGTCGGTAACTACGGAATACCAACATGAATGTTGAAGTCGCCAGCTAGTGTTACGGAGCGACTCATATCGAGTAGTGACTGAAGGTCGCTTTGAAGTATAGCTTTGTCTGGTGGTTGATAGATGGATGCTAGCGTAATTGGCTGATGGCCGCTCATCGCTATTATACAACAGGAAACTTCGATATTCTCGAGCTGTGGGGGATCGACAGGTATACAATGCAGTGACCTTTTGTAATAGATGAGGGTACCGCCTTTATCAGCGGTAACCCTATCGTTGCGAACGATGTTGTAGTTCGCTATTTTAGGGTCCTTGTGACTAGGTTTCAAAAAGGTTTCCTGCAAAAGTAAGATGTCGATTTGAAATCCTCGAACGAATTCGTGAATTTCATTGCGCTGATGCGTAAGACCATCGGCGTTGAAGTAGCCGATAGTGAGGGACCGCGGTTTTATCCTAGAGGACGCCATTTAAAAGTTTAATTTTTTAAATTTCTGGACTTTGGCGATAAGTGCCTGGTGTTCGAGTGCTACTAAGCACGTCGCCTGTAAGTCGCCTTTTGCAGCTCGTAGTTTGCGTGCCAGTAACCTATCTTTGCCATACATGCGGTGGACAGACTGCACAGGGAACCCCTGGATATTAAGGTCCTGTAATAACAGCTCGGTGTCGAGCTCTTTTGGTACGCCTCTAGGGACGACGCGTAAAACGTGCTCTTCCTCAAGTGCGTAGGTATGGTACTCGATGGATTTCTCCATCAAGTACCTTGTGAGGGCGCAGTGGTCGGCGGGCGAGACGGTTGCCACGCGATTACCGATTGCAGTATTTTTCGCGTGTGTATACGCGATTTTGAAGTTGGACATGTGTGTGGACACAGATGCTTTATTGCGGATGAAAATAGTAGGTGCATGCCGACCGGTCGACTTGGCTTCGAAATCGCGGAGCGTGGATGCGGGCATGGACTGCGGGGCCCGCTTTTTAGGGGTTTTGGACTCATCGCTAGATGAATCCGAGGGCTTAGCACTTTTTTGTCGCTTAGCGACGACGGTGAAGCCCTCGTTGGATTCGAGGGCTTGGACGGGAGCCGGGATATCGACGATGCATTGTTGGTGGATAAAGCCACGGACGAGCGCGAGCTAGAGCGCTCTCGTGAGATGTTGGTGGATACGGGCTGGCGCGCCCTTAGAGTTTTTAGTAGGAGATTTGATTGTGGATTTGAGCCCATTTTCGAACTGTGTCCAGATGTCTGGGCACTGCGCGCGAACGAAGGCCATGAAGGCCTTCGATATATGTGCTTCTGCGGTAGGCATAGCTACCGCGGCCTGAAAATAACTTAAAAACTAACCGTAGTTCACCGAAGGCCGTTGGAATCCTAAAAAGGGTACGCAGGTAAAAAGTTGACCGCGTTAGGTTCAACCTTTACCGACAAAAAGGGCAAATGTACACGAAAAGACACAAATATGATAAAAGATAAATTAAAATAGAAGAGTAAAGAAATAAAATAGTAGAAAGGAAATAATATACAAAACAAAAGGACTGGATCAGTACAAATTAGTTGTCACCGTTGGGTATCCTTTGTACTAAATTCAGAATACTTTACGCTTAGCACACACAGCACTTTGAAAACTAAGAGACTTAGTCGCAAAGAAAAAAAATCACTTCGAGAGCGCTCGGAGGGAGTAAAAACCCCAGAAAAACCGTATCACGGAACCAACACGCTAGACTGTGACGTCAGTAAACTGAGCGCCACTGAATATTGGGAAGGGACCGACCAATCGGAAAGGTCTTGGACCGTCCGTACCGGGCGGCGGTCGCAGCGAGAATGAGTGAACTATAGTCTGACCAAGCTAATGAAACGAATTTTTTTCCATACTCGGCTGTCAACTTGAAATTTGTTTACCATTTTTACAATCTACTTGCTGGTCATTATATTTTTTTTTCGAAATAAGAATACAGTTTAAGAAAATGACAACTGATACTAGATTGCTTGACAGTTCACAGATACCTTGGTCGGACAGTGTTACCTGTGTTAAACATTTGTCTGACGTGTTACTTGGTTGATTTTCAATGTGAACTTCATTCCTATCTATTTTTATAAGCCTCCTTGTCAAGAAAAACGAGGCAACCCAAGTTGATATACTAGTAGAATAGATTTTATCAGTAATATTATTTATTGTTGTGTATGTTTGTTTTATGGTTTTAAAGTTTGTGACACAGGTTTTAAAACTGCTACAATTACTTGTACTCGTGAAAATTGTTTTTGAAATAAAAAAGTATGGAATTGAATTTATAACCGCTATTTTAGGGCCATAGAGTTAGTGTGTCCGTCTGGGGATTTATTTGATATTAAATAAGGAAAGCAACTATAAGTTTTTAAATATTATTTTATATTTCAATAGCTATTCTTCAAAAGATCTAAGACTATATGTATACAGCAATGATATTATAACCACCCTCTAGTAAAGTTACCAGAGATTGGAACATATTCTTATTTGTGAGGGCAATGGCCACTATTATCCTTTTTAAAGCTGACACAAAAGACAGATCAAACTTAAACTATATTAAGAGTCTGTATGGATTTTAAGATATCCATACTATTAGAATATGGTTTAACTCTTTGGTCAGATCTCTCCTCGAGTATGCTTCGGCTGTCTGGAACTCTTTTTGTGGCAATTATATTGATGACATTAACAGAATACAAAAGAAATTTCAATAACACCTTGATTACCGCCGTTATGTATCACGTTCTGCGGATGAGCAAGTTGGCCTTCCATGCCTTACTGTTAAGCGGAGTGTGCAAGATCAAATGTTTCTTTATACAATTATACGTAGTGTTATTGACTCTCCATATTTGTTGAGCAGAATAAGATTTCTCTGCCCCCGTCTAAATGCGAGAAATAAACGTACTTTTTCACTGTATCCTTCAAGAACAAGTTATGCTACTAATTGCTTCATTAATAGATCATGTAATTTACATAATAAACTATTAAATGATATTGATATTTCTCACCTCTCTTCCAGTAAATTTAGAAATAGTATAGGTAAAATATTGGTCTTTCATTTGTGTTAATATAAATAGTGGGAATATATAAGTGTATTAAAATTAATTACACCATTGATTGTGATATATTGTAGGTATGTAATTTTTGTTATATACATGTATCTGTACTTAAATAGTTTAACGCGTTGAACGCCGGCAACGCGCTCGCAGCGTTTTGAATGTTTTCGTAAAAGTATCAAATGCAATGAGTATTGAGACTTCAAAATTATAGAGTTAAACAAGTACACCACAAACATAACTTTGGTGTTGGCCCGCGTGTAAAGACCATTCTTAAATGTAGTGAAAAAAAGTCCTCCATACGTAGGTAAGGTACCAACTGGCTGGGTCCACAGTTAGGTCCATAAAATTACGTTAATATTTTTATCGATATAAGTCATACAAACTGTTGATAAATTTGTATGATTTTGATATTATATAAACTTTTTTCGACACTTTTATTTGGGTTTTATTTTGTATTTTTGTTAATATTTAGGAATTTATTTATACTTAAATTTCTAAGTTATAAATCAACTGTTAGTAGTAGGTGCCGCTTTCACGTTATAATATACTTACAAAGTATTACTTATTTTTTAGGGTACATACAAAAAACGTCATATTTTTTCAACTTACAGTTAGAACTCTAGTCTAATTCTGCTATAAAATCACCATTAGAAACCGATCATCTTTAACTATAACGTAAATAGTGTACGGTTTGTTGAATTAAATTATAGTAATAAGGTGCAAAATTATTTATTAATTAATATCGTAACTATACTCGGTAGTAAACATTTGTTGTGTCGGCTGGAATTACTATTGGAAAAGTTAACGTACAAAACCTTATGTATACATTAATCTATATTTAAAAAAAAGTGTGAGAATCTGCATAAATTACGAAACAAACTCAACTTTTTTGTTATTTCCTGAGTAGTTTGACATGTTTTTGAGATTAAAATGTCACTGAATATTAATAAAATCACACCTTGTATGTTACAAGCACTCAAACACTGTTTATGACAAAAAAAAATAGGAAACAAACTTTTTGGCTTCAAGTAATGCCACCGACCGCGCACGGCGCGTTCATTTATTTCCTCTAGCAGTGCCGGCAACGCGCCTAGCGCGTTCACCGCAATTTCAGGCGCCATCGGATAAGTCATGATCAAAATCACAGTGGAACTGAATGTGTTAAGGGTTTGAATTGTGTTCTTGTTTTTTTGTTTTTTCTTTCCACCGACTGTAAATGTAAAACTTTAGCTATGGAAACTTTGCTGGGTAATGTTAAAATAATATTAATTATAGTATTGTGTTTTATAGTGTGCAGTTTAGATAATAATTGTTTATAATGCATAAGTTTAAGATGTTTTAGATTGTACACTGTTATCTGTGCTATCAAATAAATAAATAGTAACTGTTTGTTTCCGAAATAAATAAATAAATATGTTTGTGATATCTCTATATAGCTATGATGATTATACCAAAGTAATCCATAAGTTTCACATAGATAATAATTTTATAGAACCTTTCTGAAGGTCAATAGGTTTCTTCAAATGAATAAACTAATGAACCATACAGACAGCCAGTTAAGACGAAATTAGCATATTTTTACTACTTGGTTGAGAATCTTTATGCCATTTTTAAAAAAATATAATGTGCAAAAAACAAATACCTTTACTGTGATAAATCACTATTAAAAATCTCATCAAATAACCTAAGATGTTTATTTATATAGCATTACTTAATTAAATATTAATTAGATTCACTCGTTTTAGACGTCTATTTTATGCAATAATTTACCATCAGGCTGTAAATCAGATTATTAATATCGATTGTCTCCTTTCAGACACAAACTCCTCTCAACCTTAATTCAAAGACCACCTACTTAGTTTTATTAAACTCAATTAATTTCTTTCGTATCAATGGATTTCTTTTATTATATTTCAAATCGTACATGAAATTTCCCCCCAGGAATGCACTACTTCTCGCCTGTCGATAAAATGCAACTTCTTGAAATTATCCGTCACCCCGGTACAAGCGACGTCACCGCGGCCGCTGCAGTCGCCGTCGGGTTGAAGCAAGGAAAGGTTGTGATCACCGTTGGAGATGGCCCCGGATTTTATACCACTAGGATATTGACTACTATGTTGAGTGAAGCTGTGAGGTTGGTTATTTTTTGTATACATCTTATTGATTAACGCTGAAATTAGTAGGAAGATTTGAAAACATCAGGAGTAATATAGATTGTACAATTATATTTTAGCTCGATATTCCCACGGTATCAGCAGTAACGCGGACAACAGGAGTTATCACACTAGGAACTCTTTCTAGGTTCATAATCAAGATAAAACATCCATGACTTGTGAAAAGCTTGTGAACAAGGTTATGTGCTCTTCTTCTTATGGTATTTGACTAGCACACTGCTTCGGTGCTGCTTACTCATAACTTCTGTGTCCCAGTATGAATGCAACAAAACTATAGAAAAAAAATACATATATATATATTTATGTTCATTGGTCTAGAGTTTTTTTACTATATTCATAGCCAGCAAACGGTCACGCGACCCATCTGATGGTAAGTGTCATCCCACCCGTGGACATCATTAGTCGTAGGTGTTATTTATTATTACTGTTTGTGATTATTATCTCGACTAATGATGCTTCCGTTGAAATTGCCTTTGTCCCAGTTAGTGTACTGGCTGTTCCTTTCCATTAACCGGAACACAGCCACGTAAACATGATTATTATGGCGGTCAAAATAGGAAGACTGTGGTACCACACAGTCTTCCTACCTTCTTCTACCGCTTCTACCGCTAAAGATAAAGTCTGATGGTCTGTTTATTACAACACGTAGTAAAATATTGTACCCATTTTTATCAATCACTTTTTTGTGTTTTTGTTCGCCTTGTTTTGGTAATTTATCTCTAAAAAGACACTTATTTTGGTACACGATCCGAATCAGACAGACACAAAGTCATTTCTTACCATGAACCAACAAATTCCAGTTTATGGATTCAAGGTACTATTTCTAAACTGAAGATCCACAACACACGTCCTACAATTGTTACAGAAACTTCTCGACCACTGATTGGCTGTAGTTTGCCAATCTGACATATCCACGAGTAAAACTGACTTAGGTTAGTAACGAGTAAAATTATTCTTACAGATTACTGCAAGAGGGAGTTGAACCCAAAGAGCTAGATAGTCGTACAAAACAGTTTGGTTTCCCCGTCGGTCCCGTCACTCTGTCCGATGAAGTTGGTATCGATGTCGGCAGTCATATTTCCGCTGATCTTGGAAAGGTAAATGGCCTAAGGTTATTGAACACTAAAATAAATAATGAAAAGAAATTTTATTGAATAAGTAATAAAACTAATTACAAAGAAGAAACTTTTAAGTGTGAATAAATGTTATCTGTTATTGTTTAAGTAAAGATACAATTTAAGTACTTAGGTACACAAAAGAAGTATTTAACAATCTATATTTTAGATCTTTTTGATTTCTGAAAGTAACACAAGCTTCAACAAAACAATCATATGTTGTATATGTGTTAGTATTCTTGAAAAGACCAAACATTTGACAAATTTCCTTACATTACGATAAATCTTAATTTTCTTTCCAGGCCTTCGGTGACAGATTCGCCGGTGGTAATCCCAACATTTTGGAAGATTTCGTAAAGACAGGTTTTATGGGCCGCAAATCAGGCAAAGGTTTCTTCGTCTATGAGAAGGGTAGCAAGAGTAAAGAGGTTAACGTGGATGCTGTAAATATACTGAAAAAATACTCGTTGGAACCCAAAGGAGCTAATACAGTTGAAGACCAACAACTCAGGATGGTATCGAGGTGAATTATCAAAATATTATTTGCAAAGACATTGTTAAATAATCTATGATCTTAAATCAATTATTTATTCCTTCCTTATTATATATTTCGGTGATTATTAGTCACTCTAAAACGTCGGAATGTATTTTCAAGTTAAATAGATAAATAACTTAAACAAAACATGGCTATTGAAGTCCCGAATCGAAAAATGAAGTGTATCTTTTATCCCCCAAGAAGTTGGCAACGTACTTAAGTTATTACTTTTTTCAGGTTCGTGAACGAAGCAGTATTATCGTTAGAGGAGAAGATCCTTCACAACCCATTGGAGGGCGATGTCGGCGCTGTATTCGGTCTCGGTTTCCCGCCATTCTCTGGTGGACCTTTCAGGTAATGTGATTGTATTCTTATTTAATGCATCTTACTACGACGCTGTAAGTTTCAGGTTTGATAAACTTACTGATATTTGTTCTGAGTCTGAGGGTTTTCTAGTATCCTTATAAGGGCTGATTTACATTCAAACAGTAGCTGGATCCAGCGTCACTGGGTTCCTTCGCTTGATTGGCAAAGGCACTGCGCCGTGCCGCTTACACGTGTCCAGTAGTAATCGGTGACTACACGTTCGCGAAAATGAGTCCATCGCATGTAAAAAGTCGAAAATAATTGAAGTCATTCTTAATGATTTTAATTTACTTTTAACATCATCTATGGTTAGGCCCACAATATTCATTCCGACTGAAATGTTCCAAAATGAGGTAAACCGTATATTTTTGGCCTGGTGATCATGGATATTGTGTCCGTTCACTTCATCCAGGCATTCTTTTTGTCTGTATAGTTGGACAAACTTAATAAGCTTTTCATCAAACCAGATTTTTGATCAAATTTTTGAAATATCAAACAAAACGCGTGGTAGGCGCTAGCAACTGTCTGTAGACTTGCACGTAGTGTTTATACGGATCCAGTGCCGCTGGCACGGGCTGCCAGATTGGCTGGTGAGTGGGGGGAACGAAACATATACGGTGGGTCTATTCCAATCCAGCACTCGATTCTGGACGATCCAGCGAGGGAGCCCCGTGATGCTGGATCCAGCTACTGGATCAATGTTAATTAGCCGTAACACCCAGTGAAAAGTTTAAAAAAGTCGGTTAAGTTGTTAAGTCACGTCTTAGCGTACGTAACAATCTCACTTAAATTTATAATTTTGGACAGGATCATCATAAAATATTCAATATATGTATATAAAAAATATAGCAACCATTTATTGATATCTGTATTTTTAAACTTAGCAATATTCGCATATAACAGCCTTCACTTATCCACCAAAGCTGTTAGCTAGGAAGCACAGGCGAGAAAAATTCGCCAATAGGGTTATTCCATTTTTTTTATACAGGATGTAATTTTGAAATGAAAAATTTTACTCTGAAAAAACATTCATTTACTATAAAAAGAAGAAAAACTGCTTTCAAACATTTTGAAAAAAGGCTTGTCACGCCCGCGTGTCGAACCGGCTAAAATCCAAGGTTTTATGGTTTTTGTCGTTTAAATCACCATGTTTGTTAGAGAGGCTTAATCCTTATGAATAACTCTATTGATTGATGCCATAAAAATATGTAAACCATTTCAATTTCCAGGCGAAGGCAGCTAATGTTCAATTAACTTTTTAGCAGTTTTATTCTTTTTTAAAATAAAGGAATGTTTTCTCTAAGTAAGACTTACCATCTCCAGTATTAAAGAGTAGAGTTTCCACCCTGTATGGGTGAAGTAATCCTATTATTCCATTTAAACCTCGCTCAAAACCCAGCTTCCTTACACACTTTAGCTAATACACATACTTATGATGCATTTTTGTAGTATGTTACAATGAAAAATCTGTTGGATACCACCATTTGTGCCTCTTACAGCTAGCTCTCTGCAACTCTCAGAAGCTTTCAAATATCGAAAATTATGTAATAAATGGGTAGTAAAATATTTTCGATACAATGTAGTTTTTCCTTTATAGATGGGTTGATCAATTCGGAGCTGAAAAGCTGGTCAAGAAAATGGAAGAGTTCCAAGGATTGTACGGGGCTCCATTCAAACCTGCACAAACACTTGTTGACATGGCTAAAGATCCCTCCAAAAAGTTCTATCCTAAATAATCATTATAAAGACTTTATATTGGCTATAGTTAGACCTAACCTCAATCATTTGTGATGATTTTATGTATTAGGCTAATAACCAGTTGGTGCTGTTTGTGAAGTTATAGTTTTGATAATGGCCGACCTAAAAACAAGCCTGTTTGTTTTCCCTGTGAATGATCAATTTGAATATCTTTTTCTCTATACTGCATGACAAGGAAGTTATCTCGGCGGAAAAAGCTTATTTATAGCATAACTTTCTTTATAGTGTTTTAATTATAAGAATAAGGTGTGAATGTAAAGAAATTATGAATAAAATATTTATTTTTAGTCTTGTGTCATTATTTATTTTATAACGGCTTCGCTAGCGTAAACTAAAAGGTGAGTGGTTAATGTCATAATAAACCAAAGATGTTAGGTTACAGGTTAGGGTCCACATACTTAAAATAATGTCAACGGTAAAAAAAGCTTAACCATTAAGAGTTACTAGTTAATAAAGAATATTGGCGAATCCTTATTTAAGTAAACAGTGAGCGTTTAGTAAAGTAATTAGTACTTTCGTTTATTCTTTTGTTTTCTGTGAATTTCCATAATACTAGCTTCTTGTAGAAGTCTCCGAAAAAGTAGTTGATTTATAAAGCTTGATTTGACTTGATCAGTTTGTATTAGCTCCTGTCATTTTTTGTTACGATACATATGATTGATTGTGACCAAGCCCAAGTATTTGATTTTGTAATATGGATTTTAAATACAGGAAATTAAAATCACTTCAGAATGTAAGGACTCATTTTTATGAAAGAATATTTTTTTTTATATTCCTCAAAGTGAAAATGATTTATTACTCATCCTTATTCTTGGCTGTATAGCTTTTGCCTTAGCCGGACAGTTTTTGATAAAAAACATAACTTGAAAACGAAACCGTTTCGTTCTTAGAGTATGTATAAGCAAGCTATAGAGCGTGCGTTAGCGAGTATGAACTGTAAGCACGGGTTTGAACAGTATCGAAATCTCAAGGGCGACGCTATCAGTCTCGAAATGTCATCGCACTGACTGTTTCTCCCACCGATTTTTATTTAAATTTAATATTATAATGGTGAAGTTTGCAGTTCCAAACTGTAAAAACGATTCCCGGAAGAAAACCAAAAAGAACAATGATATTTCTTTTCATCTGTGGGTAATATTTTGACAAGAAAACACAGATTTTAACAATATTACTCAGGGCGAGAAAGGAGGTTGTGGGAGGCGCGCGGGCGGGCCCACACACCACGTGTTTCCGCCGGCCCCCCCCCGCTTTATACCTCCCCACCTTGGAACTAGTATTGTACCATGTTGTACTCTAATAACAACATGATTATTTTCGTAGTAACAATATGTAAGTATTAGACATTAAAATTGCGTTTATTACCTACTAACGGATGGATCAATATCTGTTAAATATTTGCAATACTCGGTGAAGTTTGATACTTACGGTTAGGTAAATATCTATCTCTGACAAACGCTATTTGCATGTTTTGGTGGAATATATTATGGTACACAAAAGTATTTAAGGTCCTCACTGTAACCACAATGTTCTTGCAAATTTTAATTTCATATCAAATTTAGATTTCCAAAAAGCTGTGAACTGGCAAGTAACTATGAAACAAAGAGTCGACTGCGCAGGCTGCTTGAAGGTGCAATACCAGATGGGGGCCCGTCATTGTGATGATCTGTCGGTTGGGATTCTTGACGAGCAGCCGCACACATTTGAGAACTGGTATCTTAAATTAAGAGGTATTACAAACTCAAATCACAGGCCTTTTCTAAAATCAATCTATGTAAACTACTGTGAGAACAGCTTGACTGTGATATGACCTTGGCACGCACGTTTCGCTGCCTCGTTCTTGTTTTTGTTGTGTCTCCGTCGAGCTGCACAAAATGATGTTTTTATTGAATGACACCCCTGAAGTTTCTTGCCTCTTCTTCTCCACGAGGTCTTTCCGAACAGGTGGTAGACGCATTTCAAGCATATATTTTATATCTATGAAATAAAGAATTTTTTGATTTAGATTTTTTTGATTTTAATAATAATCGTCTTATAAATTTATAACTGTGTTTTATTAATCTGCTAAAACCTATATTTTACTGAATACCTAATACTTAAACTAATTAATTACATTTACGCACAGACGTCAAACGTGGCACATCACTATTCAACCGCTACATCTATCTATCAGTATCTATATAACATCTGCTTACACTTGGCACAATGGAAAACAAGCGACGCGCACGCTCTATAGATTGCTTATACATACTCTAAGGTTTCGTTACTTTTGGACTTGTCACTTGTGTGTGTGTGAGTGCGTTGGCGATTTGCGATTCTTTTAGTTATTTTATATAACGGGACTTTATAAGCCTTTGTGCCTAAGGATTCCGATAGATTGCGCTTACGACAACTTATTGCTGTGATTTTTGGACTAGTTTTTTAAATTAAAGATGAACATTTACGCGTCATATTATCATGGTCGGTTGGTGATAGTAGTAATTACCTATGTAAATATAGGTAATTTGAAATCATAACCTCAAAATTAGTACTTAATGAAAATGCAATTATTATTGATCCTAGACATACTCCATAATAAATATATTCAGATTTCATGTCCTACAGTTTAGATATTTTTGACTTCTAAACGCTGCACTTTAATTCCAACTAAAACCATGTATGGCGATCTGCCAATGTCCTTTACAGTGCCAACCCTGAAGCAGCAGCTGATTTGACTCAGGTGGTGCGTTCCCTAAAAATGCTTAGAACCTATCCGAATCGTTTGAACGTGCTAAAAGTGATATTGTGCTATTGCAATTGGAACGGTAAATATCGCACTAACTTTCTGATTGTTAGTCGCTTAAATCTAAAGTTATAAGTTCAATAGGATCTTTGAACCTGATTGAAACAGGAGCTATATTTTTACATTACAAAAGAAAATTAATAAGCAAGCTTTTAAAATCTTTAATCGCCTAATAAAAATATCAACAAAGAAACATCATGTGCGACCATGCTCCATCCGCAGCTTGGGCACTGTGAGCGGGAAGAGGGTGGCGTTCAAGGAAGTCTGTCACATGCCGTGCAAAATGCGCTGAGCAGCGATCCAGTTGATACCACATGTGCCTTCTATCACTCAGAACGAATCAAAACATTTTACAAAGTAAACTGGATTCGCATAAAATCGGATTACTTCAAGTTTTTTTTATTTTTTACCCATATTTTTTTAGTATTAACTTACTAAGTGTTGTACCATTTTGGAATCCTGATTGAAGGCGTCAACATTTGATGGCGCTTGCCAAGGCCATTGACCTCAACCAATGGACAAGCCCTATCTACAAAAAAAGCGTACATACCAAAACTTGAAAAAAAAACATAAAATGGCTTCCATTTTTAGGGTTGCGCAACGAGTATCCAATCTACTATCGCTATTTTAGAACTAAATATTGAACTTAAAATATAATATTGAAATTTAATGACCTTTGGTAAGAGATTGACGTAAATGAAATAATCATAGTTTATGGTTTATTTACTTTTATTATAATTCTTTTAATATAAAAAATAAAGAACTATACAGTTTTTTCGTAAGTCCTGATATAGTCCCGGCAAATTAGCCAGAAAAATAGTGGTCAGTTTGCATTAATTCTCAACATGCTGAATTTTGGTACAGACCTGGGGTACACTATTATAAATAAAACACCGAAAGATCCCATGTTCGCTTAAAAAGTTATTCAAGGTCAAGCATCAAAGTTTTCGGTTCAATCAATTAAAATCTGGCTTGTCTTCAATGATTACGATTCCAAAATAGAGAAAACAACTACCTGCCTTTCAATAACAAAATTAACAATTTTAAGCAAACTTAATTCCCTCTTTCTTCACGCCTTTTTGTTTCAAAAATACACGCACGACGGCAACCAAACAAATATGATTTACTGCGTAAACGCCTGTTATCATTTGCATCTAAAGTATGAAAAATGAAAACATATTAATAATGATCATCGATATCTGGTTAAATAATCAAAGCTGCGAAACATCATTTTTGGCAGAAAAGAAACAATAAGTGGCGATTTGTGGCACCCTAGCCACCTGCTATGACATCACTACACGATTGATATTTTAGTGACAACATTCAAAAAGAGTACTATCTCTTTCTTTCATTTTTTGTATAAGTAGAGGGAGACAACCAAGTTCTTCTTCTTCTATGATTCGATATACATAACTACTTATTAATAGGACATTTCGACTACTCCATGTATTTATCACCTCACTGCATGGAAAATCGAGGTCTGTTTCGGATCAAAAATTGATAACTTTTTTATTATTCAAGAAAAACGATTGAAATTTTGCTCAAGCATGGAGTATTAAATAATTCTTTAGATAAAGTAGAAATGCTATGCTTTTACAAGAGTGTATCTATATATAAAAAAAACTTAAAAAATTGGATTTACTTTATTTCCGGTTCTTCTTCAAAGCTAGGTAAATTAAATAAATATTCAGAATCCAACCAATTTTCGTTCCTTTTTAAAAATGAATCCCTTGTCCTGGACGCTTCTGCCCATCGTTTATTAAAGGAAGGAATGAGATTCCTTTGAATATCACTGATAACGAAACAGATGTTGTCTTCAGAAACATGATAGTTTTCTTTTAAAACTGTTGATAGAGTTTCAAGTTTTTTCCTCCTTCAATATATGAAAGTATTAATTCACGCTTAGAACACTTGAAAATATTAGTCATTTTAAAATTCGGCAAAGATACGTAACAAACAAACCTTTGAATAGTTTAGTTACAAATTTGTAATAGCTGTATTAAATGGTCTACCCTTTTTATATAATTTCATAAATGTAAGTAGTGTAATTTTTGTTGATTAAATTTACCACAAAATGAGTGCAAAATGTAGATAACAGGCCCTATTATCAGTAAAAAACTAATATCTACCGCAAACTAAACAAATTAACGTGAACAACATTATATACCTCAATAGATAGGGGTTTTCTGTTTCCTGACTTGTGTCATACTTTTCGCGATAACTTCTAAAACTGCAAGTATTGGCAGCTGATTTTTATAAATGTTATTTATGAATATCTACGCTATAAAAAAAACATTAAATGTAACGCACCGGGAGACATCGGTCACTGTCAAAAGTCTCGATGACTTTAAGACACGTGTCTTTTTTCTCCTCACTTGATGTAATTTTTTTTTAAAGAAATATAATTATAAAACCTCCAAAATTATACTCGCTTTAAAATCTACAGGCTAAGAGCTTTTTAGAAACGTGTAACACTTTATATCTATTCCCACAAGTTTTTCAAGGAAATTAAATTTAATGTGTTGAAACCAACAGGCCTGACATTAAGAATTACAATTTGTGATGTAAAAAAATATCTATTCCAAGTATAATTCATCCAAAATTACTATGATATATTGCAGTTACACTATTATACTATACAATTAACTTATAAAAGTTCATCAGTAGCGACTTAAAGAAAACGATTTTTTATATGCCGTTGTTCTACCATTTTCCATAGTGCGCTGGCCAAGGCACTCAAACTCAAACTCAAACTCAAACTCAAACTTTATTGCTTCTCAAGAATCATACATTTGATTATTAAAAGCACAATCAAAAAATGAAAATTAAGGACCCTGCTGGGCGCTGCAATTTTGGGGGAGAGGAGGAATCGCATGTTAATATTAACTTTGAACTTATGATAATTTAAGTTTTCATTTGGGTGTTTCGGTAACATTATTTTTTTATAATTTATCAATAAGGTACTCGTTCACATGATAATAACATTTTGTTAGTAAGATTTGCTTTATTTCCATTATGAATATTTTATTATTAGTTATTAACTTAATATTTTTTGGCAAATTATTATATATCCTTACTGACATTGCTAGGGGACTCGTGGAGTGCAATGTTAGTTTGGAATTTGGAAATTGCAATTTGTTTTTATGCCTTAATTCATATTTAGAAGTGTTTTGTTCCCTTTTTTCATAAAATTCTGGTTGTGTATGTACCGATTTACATACTTCCAATATATATATACAAGGTAATGGTAATATTTTAAACTTTTGAAAATATGATTTGCAACTTTCTCTATTACTAATGTTTGCTATTATCCTTATCAATTTCTTTTGACAGACAAATAAAGAATTTAAGTCAGTGCTATTTCCCCACAATGTTATGCCATAACTTAGCCATGCATTAGCATATGCGTAGTACATAGAAACAGCAGTTTCTAAGTCGGTGTTTTTTTTTATTTTTCGGAGCGCATAAGTAAAGCTAGATATTTTGCATCGTATTTTATTTAAATGTATTTTCCAATTTAAATTTGAGTCTATTTCTAAACCAAGCAATTTAAAATTGTTTACCAATTCCATTTCAGTACTATTAAATTTAATTTTTATATTTGGTGGTTTTCTTTGGTGAGGGTGAAAAGTAATAATTTTTGTCTTCTGTAAATTTATCTCCAGGCTATGTTCCGCCATCCAGTTTTGTACTGTGTCTAAACAAGAAATGATTTTATCGTGTAGTGTTATGGTATCTAGTGACGAGACAAGAATAGAGACATCGTCAGCAAACAAAACGCAATATTCTTGTATAGTTTTAGGTAGCTCATTAATATAAATTAAAAACAATAAACAACCTAGAACACTGCCCTGCGGAATTGAACTATTGATTATTTTCCTAGATGATCGGACACTTTCTATTTGCTTTTTATCATAGTTAAAGTATTCTATTTCTACGTATTGCTCTCTGTCTTTTAGATACGAGGTTAACCAATTATGAGCTAGTCCACGGATTCCTGCTTTATATAGTTTAGATAGTAGTACTTTATGTTGAACTTTATCGTAGGCTTTTGTCATATCTAACATTATTTCTATAGCATGTTTCTTTTCATTAAGTGCGTCGAGTGCTTTTTGGATAAATTTATATACAGCTAAAATCGTTGACCTATTTTTACGGAAACCGTTCTGACAATCGTCGAAGATGTCGTATTTTTCACAAAAACTATAAATTCGGTTACACATAGCTTTTTCAAATATTTTTGAATCGGTTGGTAACATTGCGATTGGTCGATAGTTATCGGGATCATCTTTTTTATTTTTCTTATAAATTGGTTTAATTGCAGCCTTTTTTAGAATACATGGGAATACTCCTTCATTAAATGACTGATTAATTAAAACGGTCAATGGCAAGGTTAGTTCTTCCGCACATTGTATATATAAACTGGGAGGTATCTCGTCAATTCCAGAACTATTTTTATTTTTTAAATTTTTAATTATTTTATATATCTCATTACAGTTTACTGGGTTTAGGAACATTGTATTTTCAATCCAAGTTGTATTGTTAGGATTTTCGTTTTGCATGGACGATGTATTTACTTGATGTATGTCATTATATTGAATAGATTCGCCAATAGATGCAAAGTGTGAGTTGAATATTTCTGTAATTTGTGTTGGGTCAAAAATTAAGTTTTTATTTACTTTTAGTTTTATATTGGATTTTTCTTTTTTACTTTTTTTATTGGTTATTTCATTGATAACATTCCACATAGTTTTGGTTTTGTTTGATGACTTTTTTATTCTGTTTTTGTATTGCAATTTTTTTGATATGTTAATAGCCTTTTTTAAAACTTTTTCATAATTTTTGTAGTGTTTGTTTAATATTCCATCATTTGATTGTAGTTTCAGTATTTTTAATAATCGTTTATTTTTACATGATTTTTTAATTCCTGGGGTAAGCCAACTGTTTTTATTTTTATTATTAATTTTTAATCGTTTTTTAGGTATATAAGCATTAAGGAGATTGGTAATTGTTTTTTGAAAATCTTTGTAATTTTCATTTATGTTCTTATTTTCACATATTATGTCTTTCCAATTTATTTGTTTTAGATGGTTTTTGAATAATTTTGTATTTGTAGCGTTGAAAATTCTTTTATTGACGTACCAGGTTTGTGCAGGGTATTTGTTTATTGACATTTGTATTATTGCAGCCGAATGATGTGAAAAACCCAAAGGTTCTACGGTTGTGACGAAGTTAATATTTTTAAAATTAGTAAATATTAAATCTATGCATGATGATGATGTTGGTGTTATATGAGTTGGATAATTTATCTGTTGAACAAAGTTGTATTCTAACATTAACTCAAGAAATCGGTTACTTTTAAAATCTTGTTTCAGCATGTTTATGTTGAAGTCACCACCTACAATAATGTTTTTGTTATAATATTTATTATTAATGTGATCGAGTGCCATTTTTAATTGACCATAAAATAATTCCTCCTCTCTACCATTCCAATACATAGTTATCAAAAGTGTATTTTCATTAACCAATTCAGTCGCACATAACTCTAACACATACTCTATAGAAATATTTGAGATTTCAGTACGCTCTATGTATTTAACGTCGTCGCGCAGTAGGATGCACACTCCGCCGCCTAAAATGAAATGAAATGAAATGAAATATTTATTTCTCAACATTGACAATTACTTGTTCTTATTGACGTCAAATAAAACATGATTCTACCACCAGTTCGAAAAAAACCTTCGTGAAGAAGAACTGGCAAGAAACTTCACGGGTATATTTTTTTCAAAATAAATTTACAGAGTCTCTTTATGTCTATACAAAATTATTCTTTTCTGCATCTGTTAGCCCGGCAAGTCTCCCTCCCCCCAAGTATCCAAACGACGAACACCCTCAAACGGCACCCGTTCACGAGTTAACGCGGGATCCAGCCATCGCCCTCCTCAACCATATTAGAGGGAAGTGAGCGACCCGTCACCCGACGCTACCATAAGAAGACGTACTTTAGTGACAATGACGCTTTAGATATTCATCGGGACGAAGAACTCATCGCACAAACAGACACATTACACATGCTTTGTTACAAATACTAGTACAATCCTGTTAATGAGGGAATTATACCCAAGGGCTTTTATCATCCAAATAATCGGATAGTTTATAATATGCTCTAGCACACAACTTCTCCTTTATAGTTTCTTTGAATTTGTCAACAGGAAGACCTTGGATATCCTCAGGAACCTTATTATAAAAGCGTATACATTGACCCATGAATGAGTTAGTGACTTTATGAAGCCTGCTATTATGAGCTGCCAGCATATTTCTTCCTCTTGTGTTAACATTGTGCAGATCTTTTTTTCTTTTGAACAAGGTTATGTTCTTTTTACATACATTAAATTTTCTAAAATATATTGTGAATGGAAGGTAAGAATATTTATTTCCTTAAATTTACTTCTAAGTGACACCCTTGGACCGAGCTGATAGATTGCGCGAACAGCCCTTTTCTGCAGAATAAATATAGCATCGATGTCGGCAGCACTCCCCCACAGCAGAATACCATATGTCATGAGGCTGTGGAAGTAACCAAAATAGACTAATCGAGCAGTTGTTTCATTTGAAATTTGTCTAATTTTTTTAACAGCATATGCGGCAGAGCCAAGCCTTTTCGCTAAACCATCAACATGCGGTCCCCACTGCAGTTTGGCGTCTAAGGTTATGCCCAGAAATACAGTTGAGTTTACAGGAGTCAGTTCCTGGCTCTTAACTACAATGTTTGTGTTTACCTGTTTGACATTTGGCAATGTAAATTTAACACATTTCGTTTTTTTTTCATTGAGGAGCAAATTATTAGCTGAGAACCACTGCTCTGTGTTGGAGATGCATTTGTTCACCGCTCGATAGTCAATTTCATGTCTTTTGATTTTAAACAAGAAGGAAGTATCGTCAGCAAACAATATGACCTCGCATTGATTCTTAACGACCGATGGCAGATCATTAATATAAACTAAAAATAGGAAAGGACCAAGAACTGAGCCCTGGGGCACACCCATTGTCACTGCCGATCCTGATGATTTTTCTCCATTTATTGCAACTTTCTGTTTTCTATTAGAAATATATGATTTAATCAAGGCAAGCGCTCGGTTTTTAATGCCGTAATGGTGTAGTTTCATGAGTAGAGTAGTATGATCCACACAGTCGAACGCCTTGGACAAGTCACAAAAGACACCAATAGCATCACACGACTCCTCCCAGGCGCTGAATACGTGTTTTATGAGCTCAACACCAGCATCGGTTGTTGAGCGACCCCGCGTGAAACCAAACTGCTTAAAATTCATTAAACTATTACCGTAAAAATGAGAAAGTAATTGATTTAAAATTAATTTTTCAAAAATCTTACTGAGCGTTGGTAGTATAGATATAGGTCTAAAATTATTAGGGTCAGACATACTACCTGCTTTGAATATTGGAATGACCTTACTCAATTTCATTAAATCAGGAAAAACACCATTATCAACACAGTCATTAAATATACTGGCTAAGTACGGGGCTATACCATCAATGACAGATTCAATAATTTTAACAGAAATCCCATCTAAATCGGCAGTATTTTTTACTTTAATGCTTTTAAATGCATTTAAAACTTGTGGAACAGTAACATGTTTAAAAATACAATCAATATTGCATGAATTTACATTTTCCGTTAGCAGTGACTGTGCAAGAGTGGAACATGAATTAATACTCGAAGTAGTTGACAAAGGGATGGCTGTAAAAAAATTTTCAAATGCTTCAGCAACTTCTTTGTCAGTTGACAACACTTTATCATTAATTTTTAAATTATATTTGGTGTGTGGTTCTTTTGCTCTCCCAGTTTCCTGATTAATTATTGCATTCTATCCTACTCTATGCATTCTACAGAAAGATGCTGCAACTTTATATCGAGGGAATCTGATTAGTTTTAGTTTTTCTTCAGTTAACCAGGACTCTGATATGCATATTCCTTGATAACTCGGGTGTTCATTGAGGAAAGATTCAAGTAGGTCTTGTTTGTTATAAATGCTCTGAAAATTTTGAAATAGTATTTTAAAAGATGGTGAGTCTGTTTTTACGAAAGGATGGATTTTCATTGGAGATGCTTTTGTTTCCTTGGCTATTATGCATTTGTGGTGATGGGATCAAATTGTTTTCAGCTGGGTTTATTTGTTTTCCTTCTACATACAGCCTATTATTGTGTATAACGGCATGAAGTCCCTTATTCCTAGCTTTGATCATCTCTTCTTTCATAACCTTTCGTTCTCTCTGTTCTGTTTTTGTCAAAAATTTAGAAATGTAGAGCCCACTTCCTCTTAATAGGTAGCTATTGTTAACTAAGTACTTCGTCATTTTTTTGCTTATTAGTTCAATTACAAGAGGTCGATCTTTTTTATTATATCGACCGACTCTATATGTTTCTTCAATGAAACCTTCCAGGTTTACATTCAGTATTTCTCGGAAAGCTGAGATAACTCTATAATTTTGTTCTGATTCAGTTTCCTTATTATGCTCAGTTAGTCCGAATAAAACTATTTTCTTTTTATTTATTTCTGGCTGTGTAGGCTGCTTCACAGTAGCTATGTGGTCCTGCAGTATTTTAATTTCAGTTTTTAACTTTTCATTTTCTTTTTTAAAATTATCTATGTTAGAGTTTATTTTTTGTATTTCAATTTTTCTGAGGTCATTTTCTTTATACAGGGATGTCGTTTCATGTTTGATTTCATCTCGTAATTTCAAGATTGCTTTATTTACTTCTATTTCAATAGTGCTTCTTAGTTCTGAAATAATCGTCCTATTATTTATTTTTAATTGCGTTTCTACGACTTTTCGCAATTTTTCCAATGTAAAGTTGGTTTCACCACTATCATTTTCGTTTTGTATCGTGTCATCGCCAAACAAATTTGAATCCTCTAAGGTGGTAGAGTCCGTAATATTTATATTTCTTTTCCTTAAAGTAACGTTTTCGTTTTCAGGTGTGGGACTGAACAATTGAATATTTTCGTCTCTATTTTGTATCGGCGTATTTGTATTATCTTTTTTTGGAGTTTTACATAGACAAGATTGGCATTTCCATGCATTTTTATGTGTCGATGTCATCGTATTATAAAATCGCTTTCTTGAAATATTGGCACATTCTAGATCGTATTTATCTTTGCATGTTGAGCACGTTAGGTATTCCCTTTCAAGTAGAGTTTGAAAACAACCTGAGCAAGTGATAGGTACAGATGACATGTTTTCTTATATGATTTTGATAGTTCAAAAGAAAAGTTCTAAGTCGGTGTTTCTATATTTGATCTTTTTCTATTTCTCACTATGTGGCACCAGTGTAGTTGCATTTAGCTATTCAACAATAGATGGCGATCAATCTTTTAATAACTGCTCACTAGGTGTCTCTGTTTTTATTTTATTCTGCTGTTCAACAATAGATGGCGCTAGTTACTAAAATTTCGTGACGGCTAATTTTTCTTTGTTTATGTTTTAGGTTATGTTGATTATAATTACAAAATATTACCTTTATTTTTCTTCAAAAGCTTATAATAGATTGTTCAATTACAAAAACTTCACTTTTTTGTTTTAGAAAGACGTGTAGTATCACTATTATAGTTGATTTTATAAGGTTGAGCGGTTAGCAACACAACTTCGACTTTTACACTGTTTTCTAAGTAGATGCAACTATTTCTTCAACACCTCAACTTGTACCGATGAACTGTTATTAGTTTAAAACTAGTGAGTGATTATTTGTGTAATTTTTGCACTTTTACTATTTTTAACGATTTTTATAACGCAGATCAACTGTTGTGCCGGTAAGTGGCGCCCTCCTCTCTCTCTACAGCAAGGAACATATACTACGGCGAGCTCTACAGTGAGATTAATTTAAGAAGTGCGATTTGACAGCTGACCATAGAATGTTTACCAAACATAAAACAGTGACGTACAGCATTTACGTCCTACAATGAATCAGAAAAATTGTTGATTGAATGTAGTGTTGCTATTTTATAATCGTTACTGAGGTAGAGACAAATTGATTTAAATTCAGAAATCGTCGCTTAACAATTACTAAGCGCATATTTATCCAATAGATTTTTACATCCGTTTGTTTAGAAAGTTTCTCTTACGGCATTCATATAGATAAGAATTATATATTATCGTATATTAACAAAGAAAATAATCCAAAAAGTGAATAAATATTATTAATACCTAATTCAACGTTTAGTATTTTTATATATTTATAGTCAGACAGAAGACGTAATTGTAAAATGACTACTATTTTTCTCTTCTACTTTTACTCTATGATCCATAGACAAAAAATTTGTTTTAAATTTTTTTTATTGCACGTACTTTTACGTAGTTTTACGATACGCAGCGAGACACAACACAGTCCCACCATTTACCCCGAAAAAAATGATGGGTCTTCTAAAAGAAGCATGTAACCATGTTACAAAAGATGACTGGGAGAAGGTGGTCGAAAAAACAAGAAAATTAATAGCAGAGGACTTTGATAGAGGCGTACATAAGTAGAGATAATCTACGAGACAACGAGTTAATTATTTTGGTCTCCAATAATGAAGACAGCAGTTCAGAGAGTGAATAAATATCATTTAATACATGTTTCATGGTTTCATTAACTTATCAATTTTTATTTATACTAGATATTTATATATTTTTGGCAAAGATGCAAATTGTAGATAGATAGCCTTGATAAAAGGAATAAAATGCCAACATATTGTGCCGTCAGATCTATCAAAATGGCTTAGATCTGTTTTCATCTGACAGCACAACTTAACGGCATTTTATTCCTGTTGTTGTTAACCCTTAATCAAATACTGGGAAACTATTTCTCACTTGTTCTGAATTTACAATTTTTTTTTTATTTTTATTGGCAAAATCAAGCAGTTCATATCATACAGAAATAAAATACGCAAAACTACCAGCTAACCACCCCTAAAAAAATATTATATAACAATTTTTTAAATCTACGGATCGATCTCACCCAAAAACCATTCTCAGATTTCACCTTTTATCAAAAAAAAGCTTGATAAAGATTGCGTACTAAAAGTTATATTTAAAAAAATAATACGTGATAAGATCGTCACCGTTTGTCACAACCTTAATTTATTTCTCTCGGCTTAAACTCGATCAAAATAGTTGAAATATTTGTTTGGCAAGTTGAAATGATCGTTTATTCTATGCTTTAATGCATTGGTTATCATTTATTCCTCTTATAACAAAATCTATACCTTTTATTAGAATTGAGTAATCAAAACTATTTCATTCTTTGAATCGATTTTTTGACAACTCATTTGTAGACACCTCAACCCTAAACAGCAACCGTCAAATCGCACTTCTTAAATTAATCTTACTGTAGTACGTTATTTTTTCAGGAGCCTCTGTCAAAGTCGAGATATTTTGAAAATGTTGAATTAATAGTTCCCTAAAAAGTGTTATTTCTAAAAAAAATTGGGGCAAGTGTGTTATTATTTTATATTGTGATTAAAGATTAATTATTAAGTTTATGGTAACACGTTTGTAATGGACAAAAATAACCAACACTAACCACAATAACCAAAAAATGGTTTGCTGATTTTCTTGATGATGGTTACCATCTATCCTATCGTCCCGTTTTGGCTTGACGTTGAATTTGTTGGAAACCCTGAATAACTAAATGCATTACTTCACAATAACTTATATAATAGTTAATATTACACCTATCTTAAATCTGTCTTACACACTAAGACTAAATACCAAGCAAAATAAAATAATCATTCTTATATCAATAAAGTTCTTAATAAAACAACCTACTTCATTGTAACTTAAAATATACAAACCAAAAGTATTATAAAATTTACAAACGAATATTAAAATGATGGATACATTTACCGAGCGATTTAATAGCGGGAGGTTCGTTTGATGAGAGGAGTGTTTTGATGTTAGTCGGCCGAGGAACATGTGGCTAACTAACTAACAGGGAGAAAGGAAGAAGAGAGTAATTGAAAAATATATGATACACCATTCCAAGCTCTGAACCGCAATCACACATTGGTAAGTCTCAGAGACCTATCCTGTTTAGGAAAACTGGAGAGCAGCAATGGCCTAGACGGATTCTACAAAACACTGATTAGGTCTTTTTGTCAAAATTTTGGTATTTGAAAAAAACATGGTTTGAAGGTGGTTGTGGGTGGGATCTCCCCTTAGTACTTCCCAACTGACTAACGGAATCTATCCCATTCTTGATGCTATGACTGTTGTACACGTGTCTTAGTTGAAAAAATCACTGATACTGTGATATTAGTTCAATAAATACACAGTGGTTTTGAACACGTAATGAAGTTTCATTTCAATTTAAAAATGTAAAAAAATATATCCCTATTGAAATAAAATATAATAAATTCTTGGGGAACCTGATATCCACATCCACGCAATAAACTTCGTCCATCGCATTCAACGGCGCAAAATAGTTTATCTACCACTCAGTGGCGTCACCTTTCACATCGATCACGGCCTTTATTCTTCGTGGGATCGTTGCTACCAATTCTTCCATTATTGTGTAGTTATTTAGTCCCAGACAGATTTAATATTTTCCTTTAGGTTGCTTTTAGACCTTGCTGGAGCATTTCCTTCATTTTCCACCATAGGGTCTCAATCGGTGACAAATCTGGACTACTTGATGGCCACTTCTTTCTAAGGATTTGATTCCGGTTAAACCGAGCGCTGGTTGTCCCCGCAGTGTGACAGGAAGCACCATCTTGTTAAAAGGTGTTGGGTTTACGATGTTTCAAAGTTAGAATCGAGGGCACGAGACTTGTTCCCAGAATTTTTTGGTACTCTCCTGCATTAACAGTTCCTTCTACAAAATGTAGACGACCCAGACCTTATGCTGACTTGCAGCCCCATATCATTACCGATCCAGGCAACTTCACTTTTTTTTTTGATACAATCGGTATTGAATGCTTCATCTTTATTAATTTATTTATTAATGAGATCCATTCAAAATTGGTTCTAAATTTCCAATCATTCTTCAGATCCGACATTCTCCTTTCTAGCATGCATCAAAACATCAATGTAGTTTTTGCCTGGATACCTGGCCACTCAAGCGAAATACTACGAACCCCAATGCAAAAGAGTTCGTCCAGTCATATATTGCAAAGGTTGCCTGTTTTCAATTTAACAGGCCTTTGAAAAAAAAAAAATTATAGGGTAAAATTCTCCATCTTATTGTTTGTAATCAGGCACTTTGATTTGCTACGACAAAAACTTAAAATAGTTCGTCTATTTCTTAATCGATTCAAAAGAGTTCGTCCTTGTCTCCACTCTACCTGTTTAAATTGAAAAAGAAGTAAAATTTGATTTGAAAATAGAAATAATCTGTCACATGATGCGTCACTGTCATTTCCAAACATATAAAAACCAAAATTTCATGCAATTTTATCATTATTTTCATCAAAATCAAATCATACTGGCTCGAGGGAAACCTATCGCGGACGAAGTACGAAAAATAATTATTCCTAGCAACAATAATGGAAAATCTGTTTACCAATAGCCAAGGACTTGTCCCTACCAAGGTCGGCAGTTCAGACTATCATCGAACATAACAAGAAAAATGGCACAGTTGAATGTTTGAAGAAACCTGGTCGGCCGCGAATGACAAGCGAAGCTGTAAATCGAGTTTTAAGGAATATCATTAAAAAGAATCGTCGTGCCCGCGCAGGTGAACTTACCTTGAAGTGGAGAGAGATGATTCACAAAGATGTATCTGTCAGCCACGCCTCTCCAAAAAAAGACATGGCTGAAATTCGCTAAAGATCATGATAATTAGACTGCAGACCAGTGGCGTGAAATAATATAGAGTGATGACTCAAAATTTTTGGTTACGACCAGTAATGTACGGAAAAAAGTTATCAGAAATAAAGATGAAGCATTCGATACCGATTGTATCAAAAAAAAAGTGAAGTTGCCTGGATCGGTAATGATATGGGGCTGCAAGTCAGCATAAGGTCTGGGTCGTCTACATTTTGTAGAAGGAACTGTTAATGCAGGAGAGTACCAAAAAATTCTGGGAACAAGTCTCGTGCCCTCGATTCTAACTTTGAAACATCGTAAACCCAACACCTTTTAACAAGATGGTGCTTCCTGTCACACTGCGGAGACAACCAGCGCTCGGTTTAACCGGAATCAAATCCTTAGAAAGAAGTGGCCATCAAGTAGTCCAGATTTGTCACCGATTGAGACCCTATGGTGGAAAATGAAGGAAATGCTCCAGCAAGGTCTAAAAGCAACCTAAAGGAAAATATTAAATCTGTCTGGGACTAAATAACTACACAATAATGGAAGAATTGGTAGCAACGATCCCACGAAGAATAAAGGCCGGGATCGATGTGAAAGGTGACGCCACTGAGTGGTAGATAAACTATTTTGCGCCGTTGAATGCGATGGACGAAGTTTATTGCGTGGATGTGGATATCAGGTTCCCCAAGAATTTATTATATTTTATTTCAATAGGGATATATTTTTTTACATTTTTAAATTGAAATGAAACTTCATTACGTGTTCAAAACCACTGTGTATTTATTGAACTAATATCACAGTATCAGTGATTTTTTCAACTAAGACACGTGTACAACAGTCATAGCATCAAGAATGGGATAGATTCCGTTAGTCAGTTGGGAAGTACTAAGGGGAGATCCCACCCACAACCACCTTCAAACCATGTTTTTTTCAAATACCAAAATTTTGACAAAAAGACCTAATCAGTGTTTTGTAGAATCCGTCTAGGCCATTGCTGCTCTCCAGTTTTCCTAAACAGGATAGGTCTCTGAGACTTACCAATGTGTGATTGCGGTTCAGAGCTTGGAATGGTGTATCATATATTTTTCAATTACTCTCTTCTTCCTTTCTCCCTGTTAGTTAGTTAGCCACATGTTCCTCGGCCGACTAACATCAAAACACTCCTCTCATCAAACGAACCTCCCGCTATTAAATCGCTCGGTAAATGTATCCATCATTTTAATATTCGTTTGTAAATTTTATAATACTTTTGGTTTGTATATTTTAAGTTACAATGAAGTAGGTTGTTTTATTAAGAACTTTATTGATATAAGAATGATTATTTTATTTTGCTTGGTATTTAGTCTTAGTGTGTAAGACAGATTTAAGATAGGTGTAATATTAACTATAATATAAGTTATTGTGAAGTAATGCATTTAGTTATTCAGGGTTTCCAACAAATTCAACGTCAAGCCAAAACGGGACGATAGGATAGATGGTAACCATCATCAAGAAAATCAGCAAACCATTTTTTGGTTATTGTGGTTAGTGTTGGTTATTTTTGTCCATTACAAACGTGTTACCATAAACTTAATAATTAATCTTTAATCACAATATAAAATAATAACACACTTGCCCCAAATTTTTTTAGAAATAACACTTTTTAGGGAACTATTAATTCAACATTTTCAAAATATCTCGACTTTGACAGAGGCTCCTGAAAAAATAACGTACTACAGTAAGATTAATTTAAGAAGTGCGATTTGACGGTTGCTGTTTAGGGTTGAGGTGTCTACAAATGAGTTGTCAAAAAATCGATTCAAAGAATGAAATAGTTTTGATTACTCAATTCTAATAAAAGGTATAGATTTTGTTATAAGAGGAATAAATGATAACCAATGCATTAAAGCATAGAATAAACGATCATTTCAACTTGCCAAACAAATATTTCAACTATTTTGATCGAGTTTAAGCCGAGAGAAATAAATTAAGGTTGTGACAAACGGTGACGATCTTATCACGTATTATTTTTTTAAATATAACTTTTAGTACGCAATCTTTATCAAGCTTTTTTTTGATAAAAGGTGAAATCTGAGAATGGTTTTTGGGTGAGATCGATCCGTAGATTTAAAAAATTGTTATATAATATTTTTTTAGGGGTGGTTAGCTGGTAGTTTTGCGTATTTTATTTCTGTATGATATGAACTGCTTGATTTTGCCAATAAAAATAAAAAAAAAATTGTAAATTCAGAACAAGTGAGAAATAGTTTCCCAGTATTTGATTAAGGGTTAACAACAACAGGAATAAAATGCCGTTAAGTTGTGCTGTCAGATGAAAACAGATCTAAGCCATTTTGATAGATCTGACGGCACAATATGTTGGCATTTTATTCCTTTTATCAAGGCTATCTATCTACAATTTGCATCTTTGCCAAAAATATATAAATATCTAGTATAAATAAAAATTGATAAGTTAATGAAACCATGAAACATGTATTAAATGATATTTATTCACTCTCTGAACTGCTGTCTTCATTATTGGAGACCAAAATAATTAACTCGTTGTCTCGTAGATTATCTCTACCTATGTACGCCTCTATCAAAGTCCTCTGCTATTAATTTTCTTGTTTTTTCGACCACCTTCTCCCAGTCATCTTTTGTAACATGGTTACATGCTTCTTTTAGAAGACCCATCATTTTTTTCGGGGTAAATGGTGGGACTGTGTTGTGTCTCGCTGCGTATCGTAAAACTACGTAAAAGTACGTGCAATAAAAAAAATTTAAAACAAATTTTTTGTCTATGGATCATAGAGTAAAAGTAGAAGAGAAAAATAGTAGTCATTTTACAATTACGTCTTCTGTCTGACTATAAATATATAAAAATACTAAACGTTGAATTAGGTATTAATAATATTTATTCACTTTTTGGATTATTTTCTTTGTTAATATACGATAATATATAATTCTTATCTATATGAATGCCGTAAGAGAAACTTTCTAAACAAACGGATGTAAAAATCTATTGGATAAATATGCGCTTAGTAATTGTTAAGCGACGATTTCTGAATTTAAATCAATTTGTCTCTACCTCAGTAACGATTATAAAATAGCAACACTACATTCAATCAACAATTTTTCTGATTCATTGTAGGACGTAAATGCTGTACGTCACTGTTTTATGTTTGGTAAACATTCTATGGTCAGCTGTCAAATCGCACTTCTTAAATTAATCTCACTGTAGAGCTCGCCGTAGTATATGTTCCTTGCTGTAGAGTGCCTTGGCCAGCGCACTATGGAAAATGGTAGAACAACGGCATATCAAAAATCGTTTTCTTTAAGTCGCTACTGATGAACTTTTATAAGTTAATTGTATAGTATAATAGTGTAACTGCAATATATCATAGTAATTTTGGATGAATTATACTTGGAATAGATATTTTTTTACATCACAAATTGTAATTCTTAATGTCAGGCCTGTTGGTTTCAACACATTAAATTTAATTTCCTTGAAAAACTTGTGGGAATAGATATAAAGTGTTACACGTTTCTAAAAAGCTCTTAGCCTGTAGATTTTAAAGCGAGTATAATTTTGTAGGTTTTATAATTATATTTCTTTAAAAAAAAATTACATCAAGTGAGGAGAAAAAAGACACGTGTCTTAAAGTCATCGAGACTTTTGACAGTGACCGATGTCTCCCGGTGCGTTACATTTAATGTTTTTTTTATAGCGTAGATATTCATAAATAACATTTATAAAAATCAGCTGCCAATACTTGCAGTTTTAGAAGTTATCGCGAAAAGTATGACACAAGTCAGGAAACAGAAAACCCCTATCTATTGAGGTATATAATGTTGTTCACGTTAATTTGTTTAGTTTGCGGTAGATATTAGTTTTTTACTGATAATAGGGCCTGTTATCTACATTTTGCACTCATTTTGTGGTAAATTTAATCAACAAAAATTACACTACTTACATTTATGAAATTATATAAAAAGGGTAGACCATTTAATACAGCTATTACAAATTTGTAACTAAACTATTCAAAGGTTTGTTTGTTACGTATCTTTGCCGAATTTTAAAATGACTAATATTTTCAAGTGTTCTAAGCGTGAATTAATACTTTCATATATTGAAGGAGGAAAAAACTTGAAACTCTATCAACAGTTTTAAAAGAAAACTATCATGTTTCTGAAGACAACATCTGTTTCGTTATCAGTGATATTCAAAGGAATCTCATTCCTTCCTTTAATAAACGATGGGCAGAAGCGTCCAGGACAAGGGATTCATTTTTAAAAAGGAACGAAAATTGGTTGGATTCTGTATATTTATTTAATTTACCTAGCTTTGAAGAAGAACCGGAAATAAAGTAAATCCAATTTTTTAAAGTTTTTTTTAAATATAGATACACTCTTTTAAAAGCGTAGCATCTCTACGTTATCTAAAGAACTATTTAATACTCCATGCTTGTGCAAAATTTCAATCGTTTTTCTTGAATAATAAAAAAGTTATCGATTTTTGATCCGAAACAGATCTCGATTTTCCATGCAGTGAGGTGATAAATACATGGAGTAGTCGAAATGTCCTATATAAATAAGTAGTTATGTGTGTATAAATAAGTAATCATAGAAGAGGAAGAACTTGGTTGTCTCCGTCTACTTATACAAAAATGCTAATTAAAGAAAGAGATAGTACTATTTTTAAATGTTGTCACTAAAATATCAATCGTGTAGTGATGTCATAGCAGGTGGCTAGGGTGCCACAAATCGCAACTTATTGTTACTAGCCACCATATCTTCATGAATCTGCTTTGGAGGTTAGTGTTTCTTGTGGAGGTATTTGATCACGGCACGGTGCTCTAAACTGTCCATTTTCAAAATTAATGAAACTTACTCTCACTTAATGTTCAATAAAATAAATATTTACGCATGTATCTCAGAGAAAAATTGCACAGAGACTGACAAAGAGTCTAGGTTTCATCTTTATAACAAAGGCTAAGGCCAATCTGCTTTTTCTGTTCATACAGGAGGACGTTTTTTAAGTGATTAATGAAGATACAAGAAGTGTAAGGACAGTGGAAAAGTGATCACTTTCATAAAGGGAATTCTAGTGATCCCACGACATGACAAGCCTAGAAAAGGATAACAAAGGGAAATGTCTACAAGCCTTGGTTGCTGGTTCGGTCAGCAAATTGAGGACACAGAGGTTATGATCATGTAAAAAGATCCTTCACAAAGATGGGAACATAGACTCCCCCAAACATAGTGGTAACAATTTACATCCCTAAGAATTTTCGGATTTGGTAGAAGGTATATAAGGGAGAGGAATTTTTTTCACCCACCTCCCTACCCAGGTGTCGCACTGATAAAGGCTGACAGCATTCCCATGCTACAGCCGGCAAGGTGGTTTTTAGTGGGTAGGTGCCACTCTGGTGAGTCCCATATCACCCCGCAGATGGCTGCGGTGGTATTCATGACGAATCTTCCACCTCCCTCCCGTGAGGGTGTTGCTTCGGCGGCACAAAAAAAAAAGCTAAAAGGGCAGTAGAGGGGTCAGAATTATAAGCAGAAACAAATGTTAAGGGTTTTACCTGCAACAGTATTTATTTCGAATGAGTGAGGACGAAGTTGAAAAAGACTGTAAGTGTGGGCTGAAAGAAGAAGATCTGCATAAGACTTGTGAACGTTAGGAAACCGAACAGATGCCTCTGCCTCTCTCTCTGAAAGAGAGATTCTTTTGGGACAATGTTATTATAATCGTTTTCTGCAGTGGGAATATCACGAATTGAAATTGGGATGGAACAGACATAATTTTGTGTGAGTAGTGTAGGGTTCGAAATGAAATTCCACCGATTTGCAGTTTCGGCCTTTACTTTGGTTCCATCACTTTAAAACATTTTTGATGTTCTTTGAAAAAAGGAATCGCCCGTTTAAGTTTACTATTTTTAGCGTGGTCCTTGCTGCGGGGTGTAATTCCGGTTGGGCTACGTAAACAATAAAAGGCTCCCTGTTGGAGTTTGTGTATAATTTAGTTTCAAGTAACGTTGGGTAGGTAGGTATAAGTGGTTTGAATTGAAGTCGAACCAGTCTTATCCACTAGTGTTTATTTTTGTAGCCTGGAATAGGAAATTATTCACGGTGTTTTGCCACTTTCGTGACTGGGACAACTGCTGGGATTCAAAGACATTGTGACTCTCCTTTATCAGCCATCGGCACAGCACAGTGAAGGATCAGGCGGAGGGATAAAATCTTTATAAGTACATACTTTTCAATATTTAAAACTTGGCGAGAATAAAACTACCAAAACGAAATATTGTACCACTTACCTACAAGCGCTACTCACAAATATAGAGCTTAGATAACTCAATGTAACAGATTAATATTAGGTATTTACCTATGAAATTGCCGTTTTTCACGAAATAAATGAAGCGTAATTTTTTTATATATTTTTTATTTCTATTAATCAAAATAATCACCCATGCAATCAATGCATCTTTGCCAACGCATTGGTAGCTTATTGATGCCTTTCTTGAAGAAATCAGCTGGACGGGAGGCAACAAATTCTTCAAAGGCATTTTGTACTGCCTCTCGGGTATTGAATTTTTTTCCCGCCAAGAAGTTATCCAAATTCTGGAAAAAGTAGAAGTCTGTAGGCGCAAGGTCTGGTGAGTACGGCGGATGACGGAGAACTTCCAACCCCAACTCTTGTAGCTTGGAGACCGTCTGCTGTGCAGTATGAGGTCGCACGTTGTCGTGCAGGAGCAGTAAAGCCGAACGATTGACCAAAGCTGGTTGGAGATGTGCGAGCTTCTCCATCATTGTGTTCAGTTCTTCACAGTACACATCTGCAGTAATGCTTGTCCCGTTTGGCAAGAAGCTGTGATGAATTACACCCGCGTTAGACCACCAAACAGTGAACAACACTTTTCTAGGGGTAAGTTTTCGTTTAGGGCATTGTTTGGGTGCTGAACCAGGGTCCAACCAACTTGCTGAGCGCTTACGATTGTCAAACAGGATCCATTTCCATCCAGTTCAGAATGAAGGATCATTTGTATGCCTGCTGAGCAGTGCAAGGCACGTCTCCACGCGTACTTCGCGCTGGCGGTCATTGAGTTCGTGGGGTACCCATTTGTGAAGCATTTTTACCTTGCCAATTTGACGCAAATGGACCAATATTGTTTTGATGCTAACGTCGAAAGCTGCTGCTAATTCAGCCGTGGTCAATCCACGGCTGAATTAGCAATTAGAATTAGGCTGAATTCATCAGCTTCCACAATTGCCTTTAATTCGTCATTGTCGACCAAAGTTTTCGGACGACCACGGGGTTCATTTTTCAGGTCAAAATTTCCAGAACGGAAGCGGGTAAATCAATAACGGGTGGTGCGTTCGTTTGTAGTGTTTGCTCCGTAAACGTCGTTGATGTTGCGTGCCGCTTATGCCGCTTTGCTGCCACGACGGTACTCATACTCCATAATTACTCGAATTTTTACTTATCCATGATGACGAAAAATGTTCGAATGCGTTGAAAACAAAACACTAACTATTAAACAAATGACGATTTTAGAAAAAGAATTCCATGTTTGTCAAATAAAATTAATTTGAAATTAGAATTATCAGTCAAAAAAAATATTTTCATATGAAATGGCCAGTACGGCAAAACGGCAGTTTCATAGGTAAAGACCTATTATTAAATCAAATATAACTTTTCACGTGGGTTTTGCCGTAAACGCCAAATTGACAGTCCGAAACAAGAACTGTCAGACCAGACTTAAGTCATGTGAGTGATATGCTGCGTTCCGTTTGCCGATTACAGCGCTCACAGCGCTAAAAGTGCTCAAAACCGTTCCGATTCGTTTGAGCACGCTAAAAGTGCTATTAGTGCTATTGCAATCGGAACGGTAAATATCGCACTAACATTCTGATTGTTCGTCGCTTAAGTCTCAAGTTACAATATCATTAAGATCTTTGACCCTGAATGAAGCAGGAGCCATTTTTTTATATAATTACAAAAGAAAATTAATAAACAAGCTTTTAAAATCTTTAATCGACTAATAAAAACATCAAAAAAGTAACATCAAGTGTCAGTTTTGACAGGCCGTTCACAGTGACCATGCTTCGTAGCGTTGGCACTGTGAGCGGGAAGATGGCGGCGTTTATGACGTCATTGATGACTTATCGATATCGCTGTGAGCGCGCTCACGGGCAATCGGAACGGGTAAATGAGCGCTGTGAGCGCTGTAATCGGCAAACGGAACGCAGCAATAGAGATAAACAAGAATATTCGTGTATTATTTATTTTGTGTTTGGTTACAAAAAAAGCAGCAATTTCGAATAAATTTTGGTATCGGACCCACAGTGAATAAAAGTATTTTTCAGATAAAATGGCTGGACTGTGACTTACCATTGGAACTTTTATTTACCACTGATAAATTTTGTTGAACATACAAAGATTTTTTGGAAATGAAATAAATTTTTATCAAAATGCTTCTGGAATTAAAGTGGGTAAAAAACAAAACCTTAAAGAAACTTCTATCACATATTATACCTTTGCTTTCCGTGACAATTTTGATACCTGCGTTTTTTTTATTTGAAGTTACTGTTGTTTTACCAGTGTTAGCAGAGAGTAAAATTGAGTATTATGTGCATTTATTTAATGCGTTATTTATTTTGAGCAACATAATCAGCAATTTGATTCATGGAGCTTTCATCAACACAAGTGTACAGGGAAGATTACTTCCATGCACTGACAAAGGTAAATGGACATCATGTGCAGTGTGTGAATGTTTGAGACCCCCACGAGCATGGCATTGTGATGTATGCAACATATGTATATTGAAAAGAGACCATCATTGTTCATATTTGGCTACATGTGTTGGATACCATAATCACAGATACTTCATTATGTTTACATTTTATGTTTTTATTGCCATGCTGTATTCACTGTACTACAATATCAGATATATTATGAATGTAGTGAGCTGGAATGGAGGGCTATTGATATTGAAATTTTTCATGCCTCTTGTTAATTTTGTTATAGATTATGGATGGGAAACCTGGTGTATATTACTGCTTGAAATTAATGTAATTATTTGTATGCTTACAGGATTTTTATTTTTTTTCCACACTACTAATGTTCTTAAAGGTAGGACTACACCAGAAAGGCAAAAAAAGACTGATCAACAATTAGAATATAATCTTGGTTTAAAATCAAACATCATTGAAGTGTTTGGGAACCGTTGGTATTTTACATGGATATCTGCATTCATTCACAGTCCCTTGCCAGGCAATGGCGTTGACTGGATAGTTACTGATAAGTATAAATAATTGTTGACAAGATAACTACTAAGATTTGAATTTTTGTAATCCTTTTGCACCTCATAGAGGTATGTTGAATTAGTTGTTTAGAGTTATCACTCACATAGTTAATTTGTAGTACTTTTCACCCAAATACAAACTGTGCCTTACAAAAAATTTTGTATAATAATATAATTAGTAGAGGGACTAGCTAGGTACATAAATCTTTTTAATTCATTAATAACACTTTCTCACTCTAGAATGTATGGCTTTTACTTAAAGGGACCAAATCTGGGAGTCTAGATTGTAATTAATAAAATTGTCATAAATAGTATAATGGTATACATATTATATATACATATATGGTGCATTATTTGAGTTAAGTTGATCATTTTATAAAATGAAAGTATAAAATGAAAAATATTTCATACATTAACTTAACATTTTAAGTATTCTATACATTGCATTGTATAGAATACCATATTATACAGATTGCCGGTAACATATATTATATATTCTGAAAATTTACTTGACAAAAGAGGATACTGCCTAAAGTTGCGCTTGTTATGTCCAATGAATACATTTTTCAATGGCTGATAGCTAATGTGATGAATTTGTGAGATTTTTAATAAACATTTTGAGATGTTCATATGCATTTTTTTATAATATCTTGCACCCTTGCTCTGCTTAGTGGCATTTGAAACAGATTATGGTAACCAATGGGGCTGGGCTCAATGAAAATAATTTTTCTTAGATTGATGATAGATTGCCAATTTGAGGCCAGAGGAGGTTATTCTTTTTGTTTGACTAGTTGAAGCTTTATCTGTTTGATTGTACATAGTTACTATGATGTTATAGGTAAATATTTATTTTATGACCCTTACTGAATGTAATTTTGGTTAGACATTAACTCTAATATCCTTTCCAGAAATATCTGAACTGAGTATTTTTTTTTATTGAAAAAGGATAAGATGTTTGTCTTCTATCTCACCTGATGGAAAGTGACGATGAAGATGAAGGTGTTACATGTCTATGTACTATGTACTATTTTTTATTTTATTTTAAAAGGTGGAAGGTTTTGTGCTAGCTATATTTATTTATTTATTTTTGACAAAACCAGCACTTAAAATTTACATTAAATATAATACACATAAAATAAAACTTATAGCCAATAACATTATTTACATTATTAAATATTTACATAATAAATATTTACATTATTTTTGTTTGAGTTATAGATGGTTAGCAATTAAGAATATGTTTATAATTCATGTCAAAAAAAAAAGAAAAAATAAGTTAAAATTTAAGTAAAATAGTTGAATTTGCACATATTTTTGTAAGAATAAATGTTTTTTTTTTAATTTATGCTTTTCAATAAAATTCAGATTGATGTCAAAATGGTCATAATAATAAGAAAATTAAAAAAAAGGAAATTTAAAAGAAATAATATTAATCACAATTTTTTTAATTAAAGACAACAAAAAGATATATATTTTAACCCCGGTTAAATATTCAAATACATTGCTGATATACGAATAAAAACAATAAATATGTTCTAAAATAATTACAGAAGTAAGGTTAAAAGTAATTTTGCATCTACAATGTGAATAGAAAATATAAATTTACTGGGTCTGAACATGGGCCCGAGCCCTACACAGTTCGGGACTCATCAGGTTCAAGATGTGGAGACAGTCAGTATAATGTTATTGAACGTCTCGGTGATGGTCACCTTCTTGCATCTCCACAACCACAATTTCTCTTTCGAGCATTTACAAAAAAGTGTTTGGGTTCTTTTACCAAGATCATATCACCCGGCTGGAGTTGGTTCATTTCCGTCTGTAATTTTGTTTTTTTAACGTACTGCTTTGAGAAATGCGCCCAAAAATGTTGCCGCATTGTTTCTACATCGAAGCTGCTATATAGGTAGTTGTAAGTGGTCGTCTGATTAGATTTAAGATTTGGTATTTAAGATAGCCTCTATTTAAATCAAACATCTCGTCATCTCTTCAAGTAATAATTTTTTACTATTCTGCTATGAGCCGGCAACAGAGCACGCTATACCCACCTGATGGTAAGTGGAATCCGCACCCATGGACCTTATTAATCGTTGGTGCTATATTTATGAATATTGATAGTTACTCTCATACCGACTAATTATGCGTTGCCAACAATAGGCTTCAGTTGGAATTGCCTTTGTTTCTGTGATTTCAATGGCCGTTTTTTCCCTTTTACCAGATCACAACCACGTAAATTTCTTTTACTAGGTTTCTTACAGCTAAAAGCCCCGTACTTTAGTAAGTATATCCAATATACTCACATTACCTAGCTCTATGCAGCTTCGTCATATTTTTAAACAGAATTTGGTAACATGATGCAAACTACAAAATAAAATAGGATGTTTTACTTACATCAAAACTGTAGTTAAAATAGCGCCATTTCATTCGAACTAAGTTACCAGACTATGCGTGTGTATTGGGCGGACCTTCATGTGTTGTACAGGTATTCGGGGGTCGGTGGGTGACCGCGTGAACGAGCATCAGAACTGAGCGGCTATACCTCAGAAATTGACGAAAATTTTTCCATGCAGACCAAAACAATAGCAGACGAAAGGATCCTTGATAACAATATGAAATTCTTTGCACATCTTGAGATCCAGCATATCGAGCGTCAGGATTAAGCGGCCAAACTGTTCACTTTTGAAATGTGAATAACTTTCATGCGGCATTGTTTTAGAAAATCATGGGAAAATTAATTCAAGTCTGATGTATGGCTGCTCAATTTTGGCGCTAGTTCGCGTGACTCAGTTTCGTTATTTATAAATCTGTATATATGCTTAATTCAAATGAATTTTGTAAATTATAAATCCCTTAAGGACCATTTGGCCAACATAGTTTGACGGCCGAGTAGTGTAGTGGGTAGTAGCCCTGCGTCATACGCCGGAGGTTCAGGTTCGAATTCTGGTCGGGCCATTCATTTTTGTGATGAATACAAATGTTTGTTTTCCGATCATGGTTCTTTGTTTTTATACATGTATGTTTATTATGGGTCCCCCCCTGGTCGCTGCTTGGTCATCCATAACACAAACTCTGCTTACTCGAAGGCCATAAAGTTGATGTGTTTGTCTGGGGTGAGTAAACCCATTTTACGTTTCATCGACTGCTAATCTGAGAACAATTTCTCTATCCCAAAGATAGAGACTTTCCCTATCCTCATACTAGGATAGCTATTCTCTTGTATTTTTATTTTTGTAAAGTGTACCTTAAGTAAGAACTTAAGTATGCCAAGGTATGCCATAAGTATAAACATAAGGGCGGATCCGCAATCCAATCCATCTTCCGCTTTATGTCTGCCCTATCATTGTCAAAGCCAGTTTAATGTGTACAGCGTAATTGTCACTAAAGTACGACTTTTTATGGTAGCGTCGGGTGACCCTTCCCTCTAATATAGTTGAGAAGGGGGAAGGCTGGATCTCGCGTTAACCTCGAGAACGGTGAGTGCCTAGTTATAGGTAGATAGCCCGGGTAGATAGTTGAGGGATATACTTGTCTATCTAACAGATAAAAATAATTTTGGAGACATAAAGAAACACTGTAAATTTATTTTGACAACATTATACCCGTGAAGTTTCTTGCCAATCCTTCTTCAGGAAGGTTTTTCCGAACTGAAGGTAGAGTCTTGCTTTATTTAACGTTAACAAGAACAAGTAATTGTCAATGTTGAGAAATAAATATTTGAATTTGAATTAGACCAGTACTACAGTAATTAGATAGTATCTACATAACTAGATAGCAGATAACACCGTTATGTATTTATTAACTCCGAATACCAAAGATTGCCGATGATCTCTTAACTTTGAAAAAAATCTCAAGTAATAGTTATAGAACCGTAGATATATCTTGAAATACAAAACAGCATCTAGGTATAACCGAAGTTCAAACTGTCCCTGGAAGCATAGGTATCGGCCGATGAAAAGCAAACTTATTTTCTGCCAAAAGTTACAGTTAAAAACTCGTAATCTGTATATCAAGCCTAGCAGGACCCTAAGTTGAATCCGATTGGATGCTAAAGTTTAAGGTCCGTATTATTTAATACCTTCTGAATTGTGAAGGTAAAAAAATAGTACCTAAACGGCTACAGCGAAATCTTGCATATTTTTCTAGCAGGACCCTCCACTGTTTGAAGGTCTTCAGACCAAATGTATATGGCCTCTTTGAGTGGTCTATTAGTACCTTAAAAATACCTTGGTTTAAGTTTAAAAGAATTATTACCTTATGAGATATGCGCCTGTAAAACCTTTGTCATGCCAGCAGGACCTTTTTTTGTTTCGAAGATTGCCCAGACCATGATATTTCTTATCAACATTTTATTGGTACTTTTCAAATAACCTTACGTTTAATTCAAATAGTTTGTATTTTAGCCCATAAATTATATTAATACTCTCATTACGACTTCCCTTTGACTTTCACAGTGATACCATTATTTTTGTGAGGGTAGATGCTAAAAAGATCCGGCGTAGGGTCAAGAGATGTTGCATAGAACACGCATTAGTAACCGAGTTATTTTCTGCACAATTGACAATGTTTTGTTAATCATGTAGGGGTATAACTGTCTCTATAGCTACTTACTGACTTAACAAAAATCTGAAAGCTAATTATCCTTGCTTAATTAAATAAAACACAAAGTGTTTCTAAAATTTTGTTCATGGTGTAATCATAAAACAAATATGTAACATAAAACAATTTAAATTACATTTTCTTTTTTTTTATCTCCACATTCTGGTAAGAATAATATCCCTATTCACAGCTTTATGAATACAAATCTCTACTATTGACGCAATTCTCTCTGACTTTGAGTTCTTAAGTTTGACCGATCTATAAGCTCTTTAGGAGTTTCTCCAGGGCTCCCCAGGTAAACATGGATAAAGCTTCATCGGCTTTGGATAAAACGTAGGGTCCTGCTGCATATACAGACATCAAGACTCCGGGTCTTCGGCCACCTGAACGTAATTAACAAAAATACCAGTGTAGGGTAAGTGCCTAGTCTATACTATTATTTTAAAGAGAAAAGATTTGTTTGTTTATATGTACATAGGTAAACTCGGAATGTACAGAACTGAGTTAAAATAAAACATTCATAGTCACTCACAATCATAAGGCTCTATTAATTGAATCCCAAAGTTTCCACGGGGTCAAGACTTACACAGGTGAAACTACGCTGGGACCTCTAGTTTTTTTTTTAAACTTAGCCGGCAAACGAGCACCGATTAATGGTTCGTTATCGACCGTAGGCTCAATTTGAAATTGCAAACTGGGTGTTCCTTCCCTTTATCCGGAACAAAACTACGTAAGTCCACGTATTGGTTATTGTGGTGGTTAAAAAGGGAGGACTGTAGTCTCGCCTCATACGAGATCTTAATATAGTCTACTACAACTAAAGCCAGTTAGTTGGAAGTAGCCACCCATTGTGTGCCGATAAACCTGAAAATTGTCTTGTAAGTAAACAAGAAAAAGACCATTTGAAACAGTACAAGAAATACTCGTAGTCTTATATGCATGATTAAAAATCGGTTGCGTTGATTAAAACTCGTCACTTTTATAGCTATAACTTTTTTTTTTTTATTAATAATTAGCAGGCGTTTGTCTTTCATCTCACCTGATGGAAAGTGACGATGAAGACGAGGATCGTACACGCCTGTCTAAGAGGTACCTATTCACTCTACACTTGAAAGCTCCAGGGTTATATTTGTCTGGAAAAACAGACGCAGGCAAATCGTAAGAGGAAATAATAATAATATAACTGAGGAAATGGTACCTACATACATCCACCATATCAATACTAAGGTATTTACTATACTTAGGTATATTTACTAACCTTTATTATACTTAACTAGGTTCATATCTTAGGTATATACCTATGCGGATGATATTGAAAATAAAAGAATAATATACTTATTGGGTATCTATAACGCTGACCTATGAATAAAGCTTATTAGCGGATAACCTCTTATTATGTCCTTTTGGAGCAAAGTTTACAATTCTTAGCGTTAATCAGTCTCACTACAGACTATGAAATGTATAAGATTATAAAATAGTAAGTATAGTTAATTTGTATCTAGGCCTTCGATACTTGCCAAATGTGTGTTTTATATTCATCTATACCAAAATTACATACCTTTACTGTTTTTAGGATAATCAAGCCTATTTATTACTCGTACTAAACCGTAATTGCAAGTTGTTCAGATTTTGCTTTTTACTGCCTTGGCAGATTAAACTACTGGCTAGTTACTAAGTCTATCTGCTCTAAACTTCGACTTCAATGTTTTGAATATTTAATAATGCATATTAGCTGTAAGCAATGAGAACATAGTGTTTATGGATGGAGCCGGAACGTGATGAGATGGACTAGCGGGCGGGCGGCTGTGCGCGCGCAGGGCGGGCGCGGGGTTCGGGGCCGCGGGGCGGGGTGCCGCGAGCGCGCAGTGCTGCTCGCGCAGGACCACGGTGGTGTTCACTCGGCGGCGCGCCACGGCGCGACATGCCCAGCTGATGTTTATTTATACCGCGAGCTCGGCGGAGGGCGCGCGCGGGAGGCCCTCCCCTCCGCGGCACCACGGTCTCGCGTGATGCAGCCGAGCGAGCCAGCCGACGCCGCGCACGCCGCTAGCGGAAACCCGCCGCAGCGGGGTCTCAACGGTGGTCGTTTCGACTTTGACGACGGTGGTACTTATTGTGGCGGCTGGGAGGACGGCAAGGCCCACGGACATGGGGTGTGCACAGGACCCAAGGGACAGGGCGCCTACGCCGGCTCCTGGCACTTTGGATTCGAAGTCTCCGGCGTGTACACCTGGCCCAGGTGAGATAGTGACTTCGCCCGGGCCTCGCACATGCCCGAGCGCAAAATCGCGTCCGAAGCCGCTCCAAAAATAGTCTGCTATTAATAATTGAGTTCGGCGTTTCGCTAGAAAACGCGTGTAGCGACGGTGAAAGTGCCTGAAAGTACGATTGCCACTAAATATTCATATCGATCTACAAGCCCGTGTGTAGATAACATCACGATAAGCTCTCGTGTAAAAACAAATATTACATCCACCCACTCATCTCACCGGGAAGATTTTTCCTGTTACCACGTTACCTAACCGATAATCGGGTTAACTTCCTGAAGAATGTTCCTTGAGATATAAATAAGACCTTTTACTATAACTATTATGTTATTAAACATGTTAATTTATCTACTTATCTGATAATCTACAAAGTAGATTACTTATAATAAGATATTGTAAGAACTTCTTCTTCAATATGCAAAAGAAGAAAATATCTTACTTCATCTGTAACTTACTAGATCTTATCCGGTCATTACCATCGCAGTCTGAACTTCAACCTTGACGAAGTGTTAAATTACAGGTTGTAACTTATTGGTAAACGTTCACAACCTGAGTTAAGTTTCTGTCAGAGTTTAACATAACCCAGCATAGTTTTCTCAGTGCTTTCGTAAATAGTGCGAAAGACTTCGTAGGGCAAATCAGGGAACAGCATGTAATCAGAGTCATTAGAGTTCATAGCATGTCAAATTTTATTTTGATCTGCATTTGTTTGGAACACTGTACAATTCGAACTGTCACATAAACAGGTTATGACCAAATAAAATAACCTGAACACAGTCCTATATGCTAGCCTTATGTGGTAGGTAAACCATTATTGATAATTTAACCTTTGATAATTTTTTCTTTTTCGTGATGACTATCTAAGTGCAAGTTTAAAAGATACTTATCCAACGATAAGCAACCAATTTGTTTGAAATCATCCTAAGTAGGATAATAATATTCTTTTTGTGAGTGTCGGTCCAAAATTTCAGGAACAGACTCTAAATAATTTTGTTTTTTTCGCAAAGCATCTTCAAAGATATATAAAGGTTATTTATCTTCGACTTTGACGACTAGAAAGGTAGATAGAAATTAACTTCAAGCTTAAAAGTTATTAGTAGATGCGGCGAGCATTCGTCTTGTTATCTTTAAATTTGAGGCTTTAGGGATAGTAATCATTTATAAACAGATGCTATTTATTATTATCAACAATAATGGATCAGTAGATTAAACTTAAACCATGTGCAATTGATATGTAATATCAATGTCTCACAGCTAGGTGAGTTCTGATATCCGAGACGGGTTGAGAATGTATGTCAACAGAACCAAGACACCAGGCAATATCATATATCTAATAATATTATAATAAGTAACTAATTATGAATCGTCATTACTAGCAACGCATTTTCTTAGGCATTAAAATGCTGTAGAATAGCCACAAAAAAGAAAACAATAAAAATATTATCACAGCATCCTAGACTCAAACTATCAAGGTTACTTAGGTTACAACTAGGTTTTGCCCGCGTCATCGCTCGTGTGTCCTTAGGAAATAGCATTAGCTGTGTTTTTGTTGAGTTAATAAAATTCAGAGGTAAATGATAGCTTATTAATACCAGGTCATGTTCTATGCATATATAGAATAACTTTGATGCCGAAATTGTAATATGTAATTCTAGAAAAAAAATTGACGACTAATAATTTAATAGATATAAAATTACAGTAAAAACAACGTACTTAGAACAAAATTATAAACTACAATTTAAAAAGTTAATTAAAAATTGAAGGCTGCCTTATTATTCTACAGTCAAAAACTACAAGTACCTGCTGAGGTTTTATAAAAAGAGGATAACTTCTGTGTAGTTGTGGATGTGAAGGGCAAGGTTCAAAACCTCTCAAAATTGAATGAATATCATTATAACAGGGGCAGAGTGGTCTTTTAACTTCAGTCTAATACACTATTCAAATTTATGATTAAGTTTTAGATGCATGATTGCTTTATTATAAAAATCCCATGCTCATGTTATAGCGTTATTGATTTGACTCAAATCTTATGATTTGATGAAATCTTATGATTTCAGCATACCTTCTTTCTTAAGACTTATCTACTTGCTTAGACGTGAGTTACAAATTTAACCTTTAAAGTGAGTCCAATATTTTAAATGCAACTTTCCACCTTAATACTTAGTTACAACCTTTTGGTAGCTTTATAAACCACTGGTATTTGTTTCAAATCCTGATATACGTTTGATAATGCTCCTCCATTTCGTTTTTCTCACATTACTTCTAGAGTTTACTATTTTATAGAGGACAGATTGTTTTGCTTTATCCTAATTAAAAAAACATTTAACCTTTACAAAAGTGCTTATTCCAGGAATGTTTTTTTTGTTGGAAGCATGTTTTTCATTTCTCGTTGGTGGTTTAAGATACGTTGTATAGACGTATGGTTGTATTGTAGTTATTTAGATGTCGCTTAGTGACTGAGATACATTGATGCCGGTTGAGAGTGGCTGTCGTTTAGCGAAAAAACGACAGCCACTCTCAACAAAATCTTCTTCACGAAGGTTTTTCCGAACTGGTGGTAAAGTCATGTTTTATTTGACGTCAATAAGATCAAGTAAATATCAATGTTAAGAAACAAATACATGAATTAGAATTTATATGCTTTCACTGCACATTACTTATGCCTATGGTAAGTACCTACTAATGTATCTGGCGAGTAGATTTTCATTGTAGTTTTCCGGTAATAAGTATCTGTGTTGCTGTGAAGTTTTTCACGCCATCCGTGATTTTATTACAATTACATTATTGTAATACATTTTTCCAAACATTTTTTCATTGAATCTTTGCCAATTTTGTAGATTTTAAAACTCTTACAAATAAAAAGATACCTGCTACTCGTTCCGCCATTAGATACTGTAGCTTTACGGTTTCTCAAAGTTGCTCATATTTTGTTGATTTATGAACTATTATGAAATTTATGAACTATTATTATGAAATATTCTGGGAACAAACGAACATCTTCATATGTTTAGCAATTCGATTTTCAGATATTCAAAGATCAGAACATTCTGACCACGGTAATGATTTCGAATGGAGATAATTATTTGAATCAAAAAAGGTTTTGAACAGCTTAAAAGCTAAAAGCGACTATGGAGTAGAAAACACATAATTTAAATAAAAGAGACCTTTCACACTCAGAAATGTAAAGAAGTGAACATTTATGAAAACTGATTTCAAAGGTGTCAGAAAAATTATTATCGTAACGTTTTATTAACAAATTTTCATTTGAATGATTGACTGAGACTTAATATTAAAAATTATTGATTTTTAGATAGGCATCGTATTTTTTTTAAAGTACAATGTGATGATTCAGTTACTGTTTCTTATACTTTTATCAAGTAAAGTAGTTTTATTTATTTATATATATGATTTTTTAAATTTTGATGATTTTCTCATTTTTTTAATTGACTCAAGTGTATTATTTTATCACCTTTAATATTAAAAAGTTTGTAAAATACCATTGTTTTTTACCTAGAGAACGAATTTGGATACTTTGTGTTTAACTTAGTACTATTATAATCTCCACCAAAAATACTATATAGACACTTTCACTGCAGAACCTTGTCTTAAACTTGTGAGACTTTCTTGGTTTATTTATAAAATGTACTAAAAAACACAATTTATTTTAGTTCGTTAAAAGTTTACGAACCACCATTCAACGACGGTTTAGTTGTACAACAGTTACATTAAGGATTCGCAATCATCAATTATGGAAACCTTTTACGCAACTGCATCGTTTTCGCTACCGAGGCCTTGTCTAATAAACGTTATAGCTGACACCATTATACGATGTCGTATAAATCAGTCGAACGGACGTTAACTAAACTTAATAACGCGACGTTTTGTCGCGCGACTAAAATGTCTTGAGATAAACGTCTATACAACACGACGTTCATTTGAATGCCACTACACGACTGCTACGTAACTGAAAGTTGTTTAAGTCTAGTTGGGATACCATTGTACACGTCGTCCTAGGTTAGAATCTTAGTTCGGGCATTAATTAATTAATTAATGGTTTTAGTGGTGTTAGTGGTTTTCTTATGCTAATTTGTATATTATTCTATTTAATTTAAGTTTTTTATTTATGATAATAATACGTTTAAAAAAATAAAAAAATTTGTGTGATGAACACAGATTATTGTTCTGCTTCTTTTGCGGCCTTACAGTTAAATAAATAAATAAAGAAAATAAAAATATTTTTATTGTTTCATAGAGTTTGAAATTAGTGCACTTACAAATATTAGGTCTTTACCTATGAAATTGCCGTTTTTCACGAAATAAATAAAGCGTAATTTTTTTATATATTTTTTATTTCTATTAATCAAAATAATCACCCATGCAATCAATGCATCTTTGCCAACGCATTGGTTGCTTATTGATGCCTTTCTTGAAGAAATCAGCTGGACGGGAGGCAACAAATTCTTCAAAGGCATTTTGTACTGCCTCTCGGGTATTGAATTTTTTTTCCTGCCAAGAAGTTATCCAAATTCTGGAAAAAGTAGAAGTCTGTAGGCGCAAGGTCTGGTGAGTACGGCGGATGACGGAGAACTTCCAACCCCAACTCTTGTAGCTTGGAGACCGTCTGCTGTGCAGTATGAGGTGTGGAGCCGAACGATTGACCAAAGCTGGTTGGAGACGTGCGAGCTTGTCCATCATTGTGTTCAGTTCTTCACAGTACACATCTGCAGTAATGCTTGTCCCGTTTGGCAAGAAGCTGTGATGAATTACACCCGCGTTAGACCACCAAACAGTGACCATCACTTTTCTAGGGGTAAGTTTTCGTTTAGGGCATTGTTTGGGTGCTGAACCAGGGTCCAACCAACTTGCTGAGCGCTTACGATTGTCAAACAGGATCCATTTCTCGTCACAAGTAACAATGCGGTTCAGAATTCCTTCATTTGTATGCCTGCTGAGCAGTGCAAGGCACGTCTCCACGCGTACTTCGCGCTGGCGGTCATTGAGTTCGTGGGGTACCCATTTGTCAAGCTTTTTTACCTTGCCAATTTGACGCAAATGGACCAATATTGTTTTGATGCTAACGTCGAAAGCTGCTGCTAATTCAGCCGTGGATTGAGTTTCATCAGCTTCCACAATTGCCTTTAATTCGTCATTGTCGACCAAAGTTTTCGGACTACCACGGGGTTCATTTTTCAGGTCAAAATTTCCAGAACGGAAGCGGGTAAACCAATAACGGGTGGTGCGTTCGTTTGTAGTGTTCGCTCCGTAAACGTCGTTGATGTTGCGTGCCGCTTGTGCCGCTTTGCTGCCACGACGGTACTCATACTCCACAATTACTCGAATTTTTAACTTATCCATGATGACGAAAAATGTTCGAATGCGTTGAAAACAAAACACTAACAAAAACAACAACAACAAAACAATTTGAAATTAGAATTATCAGTCAAAAAAAAATATTTTCATTTGAAATGGCCAGTACGGCAAAACGGCAGTTTCATAGGTAAAGACCTATTATACGTATGTATTTACGAGTTCAAAGAATTGTCGTAACTTTTACACATATTTCACATTTAACAGTTGGTGTGTTTTGTATATATGTATATGTATAAAGAGGGTACCACGGTAAAAAGTAATAAATAAAAATTAGAAAAAATGTAAAAAGTGTAACATAATATAATATCAACTACTCTTGTACCGTCTCTACAAGAAGATCTTAAATAAGTACATACTAAATACTTACTTGTTTATTAATCTAGAAAGTTATTCTTTTTACACTAAAGAGTCGTGTCGTTATATGCCATAGAAATGCAATTATTGTATTTTCCTCGTACAACTCGTAGTGATAATGTTCCTTCTCCATTTAAATGATAAGAAAATAATAAATCGTTAGTCAGTATCTACAACATTTTAAGATTTTACCTATATTTCTATATGTTAACGGGCCATACAAACACATAAATAAGTTAAGAAGAAATTTAGATATTCAATTGTTTATTAGTTAAATTTTTGGTATAAATTAGTTTCTACTTATGTTATAACAAACTATGCCTAACTATGATGTCGATGTCCTGCAATGAATAACATCAATACGTATATTAACTGTTTTAAACTATCGCAGTTATTTACTCTATAATTACAACGATTTTCGATTTTTATTTCGCAATCATACAACAGCATCGAAATATTGGACGCGAGAAATAAAAATCTGAAATTGTGGTAAGTCCCGTAAATTCATTGAATTACAATACGTATATTGTTTATTTAGGTAGTTAATTTTGATTTATTATATACATATACATAATATACTTAAGTAGGTATTTTACTTTATATCATCCTAACGACATATCACAAGGAATAAAACATGATTTTTTTTTATCTATGACTTGATCACTTTACACATAAGTTAAACAAAATATTTCACTTTTAATACTAGAAGTCTAAACATAATGAAGAGTAATTTGATAGCTGCGTAAATGTTACTGCTGCAGTTTCATAATGGAATTATAAGACTGAATCACCACAAGACATATCTTTTCCTATACTATTTTTAAATTTTACGTCTGGTTGCAATTATAAAATACGATTAAAAATATGGACAATGAAATGTAAAAAGCTCCAATAGCTTCCAAATTATACGTGTAGGGGTATCAACAACTTGATTATTTATTGTAACCTTTTGTGATATTCATAGTAATTAATAATTCAAAGCCCAATAGCCCAAAGGCCATACCTAGGAAATATGAATTAACCAGAAATACTCAATTATTAAATATTGATGTTCCAAGTGTTCAAGGCTAAGTCGTTGTGTTCGAAAGCTCAAATTCGGAGCGCTACTTAAAATTCGACGTAGTAAAAGTGTGCATTTATACTTCTACTATGGAGGAATAAAGATCTGTGTGTTTGTTTTTCAATATAAATCTTACATATCGATATGCCAGAAACCTGGATGTATGTTTATTTTAAGTAATATATATATATATATAAAAAAATGTAATCACTATTTATTTATTAGTTGTTAATTTAAATTAAATATCGAGACTTGAAATGATAGCCAAGTCAATCTAGACCTTCGAAGGTACATAAATTTACAACAAGCACAAAATCAGTAAAATCGTTCAAAATATAATTGTAAATAAAATTACAAGTTACCCATCTTTCTCTTGTATGGAAAAAAAATTATTCAAGGTCAAAGGACAAAACAATTAGTTTTTCGCGATTTTCAGCAAAAGGGTAAGTTTTATCATAAAAATACCCCGTACAAAAGTTGTAGGTTATTAAATTCTCTATAAAAATGTATTTTAACTTTAATGTTATTTTACGTGAATTATAACTCTAACGTTATGTCTCAGAAACGGGGCTCGTAGGAAAAAAGGTATCGATACATTTTTTATACATAGATAATTTGATGATGAATGATACAATGTTTGCCTGGAGTATTTTTATAATAAAACTTACCGTTTTGCTGAAAATGTCGAAAAACTCATTTTTTTGACCTTTGACCGTGAATAAAAAAATTCCGTACAGGGGAAAGATGGGGAACTTTCAAATTTTATTTTTAGTTATATTTTGAACGATTATACCGCTTTTCAGCTTGTTATAAATTTATGTAGCTTTACTCTTATTTTTTGGTCTAATTTGACCGGACTATGAGAGTACGAGTTTTTTCATAGGTATTTAAAAGAACAAGTGACTGTGCCTCCGTCTGAAAGTCAGCGTCCCGGCACTGCCTCGGCGGCGCGGCGCGGCCGCGTGACTCATGCCGGGCCGGAGACTTTTTTTACTGTTTGTTTACACTGCTATGAATATGGTATTGACATTTTTTATTTATTAATGTTAATATTATAATTTTTATTTTTCAAAGCAGTGTTGAAATTTTTGCTCATCATATAGGTACTTAGTGTGTATTATAATTTTGTAACAGTTTGCGAAAATGAATATTTTTCTTTCTTCTTTTATAAATTAAATCGACGAGCTTTATTCATTTACCTACTTATTTGACCATAAATACTATGTTATAAAAAACACAAAATAGAGTAGATACTTTTCTTTATGAGGAAATATATATATAAAACGTCTCTTAGGTCGCTAAGCAAGCCCTAATTATTTAAGACTCTGCGAAATGGTCGTATAGGGAAGAGTAGTAAAGTCCAGCTCATTTAAATTAGAGTCAAACATTTATTTAATGGAAGTATTTTTCGAAAACTCTTTATGTACCTCAACTAATTGGAAGAGCAACCAGTTAATTAAGAAACAAAAAGCTAGTATATTTACGAAACTAGTGTAGCTAAAGTTAACACTAACAATTGTATTTACGGCTGTCGAATAGTAATTAGTACTCTTCTGGGTCACGAGTTTCGCTCACCAATCGTTTCAAATTTTCACTGAAGAGACTGAACACCCTGACTCCAGGACCCTACAGTGTCAACGCCAAAAGCTTCAAAAATATAACCATTGCCTCAATGTTTATATTTCAGCGTCATTGGCAGCCGAGCCAGCTTAAACACTCGTTGCAGGTAGTACCGAGGGAGAATTGGAAGTGAGTTAGAAATTTAGTAGTCACATTGGTTTACCTAAAAAACGAAACGATGTCCTTTTTTACAAAAGTGTTTAGCATAACTGTCGCTTGCTCTAATTTCGCTATTCTTAGTGTGAGCAGGTCACCCAAAACCCAATATAACCTCATCACATGTCCGATGACAGCAAAACTGCTTGACCGATTTGGAAATTCTTTGATGCCAAAATATACTTAATAATTGCATAATTTATTATGCTGCTTAAACTTTTTTACTAATCTTTAAAATCACTAGTTTTGGATTAAAAAAATAGAAGACGAAAAGAAATGTCTTGTTAATGTGAAGTGTTTGTATGCGCGCGTTTACTATCCTTTTCATTTAATAACTAATATCCTACTAGTAATAGTAAAATCGTACAGATAAAGTTTCAAAACAAAAATACATTTATTTTAATAGGTACATTAATATATCCACTAAAATTGCAGAAACAAATATGAATATCATCTTACATACAGCAAAACTTTTAAACAAATTCGACTGATATCTAGTGCAGTCTTATTAAATAGAGCTAATAAATAAGGCGGTGCGCTGGCCGCCGGCGATAGCACAGTTAGAATGCGCGCGAGCCGCTGCCAGGCCTTCCGCTTCGATCTCCTCCATCCAACCCACTTTCCCAGGTCAACGCCCTATCGGAATAAGGGAGCATACCGACAATCTGATTTTTGGCTGACCTCTATATAAAAATAACTGTTTTTGTAATCCTCAAATCATTTTGGCATCTCGCTCTACCTACTACATTCACATATATCTCAAGTCTAATGCGTAATTAATTAGCACACGCTATTCTAGACTCGCTTTTCGCTGAGTCAGAATTATCAGTGTCGGTTATCAGTGTAGAAAGCGTTAAAATGTTTATTTTGGGAGATTTCTTGTACCTACATTAGGGAAGTTTTGACTGGAACCCCAAATACAGCAACTTTTTTTATACTTATAGGTTTAGTAATAAATGTAACTAATTAATGGTCAGTTAGAATCCTGCCTGTCAATGGATGTTCCCACCCTTGACCCAAAAAAGGACAAAGATTGTAAAGTAACCGCAGGCAACAAATTAAAGCAGACCTTTTTCTGTACAGGTATTTCATAATAATTCTCATAAGAACGTAAAGGAAAATCGTTGGAAAAGTTCAGAATGTTTTATTCAAAATGAAATAAGTACTACTCTGTAAAACTGCGTAGTACGAAAGGTTTCAGTTTCTAAAGCAAATAATGTGGCTTTCGTATAATTTCGAAAAAGCATAATGTTAGTTTAATATAACTTTCAATTGCTGGGCTTCTCTGATAAAAAGTTGTATTTTGAATATTCATTAAGGTTCATTACTCAGTAAGGTACATCTCTAATACCATTGACTTTTTGATCACGCGTTTTATTGCGTGGTGTCATAAATGTATTTTGTAGGTAAATAAGTCCACTGTACTAGACACAAATAAAACTTAAGGTATTAAAAACCGACCCGGCCGAGACGTGGGGTCTTTATCCCAGAGAAAACAAATGTATTATAAATATTCATGGTCAACAAGAATATATGGTCATATAAAGACTTTATTGACTGTAAAACTGGTAACACAGAGTACTTACCATAGAGATCAAGATTATGAAAATACTTCTTAATATAATATAATATAATATGGAAATGACAAACAAACACACAAAAACTTTAACGTTCAAAGTATTGACTTAATAGTTAAAAATAATAATAAATTGTTAAGCTACATTGAAGCTTGATTTCAGTTAAAAACATAATAATTTTTAATTAAGCTTAACGTCATTTTAAGACGTAAATTTATTTGAGAAACATGTAGTAAATTATATTTTTTGTAAACTTTACCATTATTACAAAAATTATTGAATAAATGATTCATTTTGATTATTGTATCCTTATACAGTGGTGCATTTAACTGCTGACCGCTAAGTCTTGAAGGTTCAATTTAAAAATCAAGGCGATGAAGGAGTTTAGTAAAGAACTTGAAATGAAATCGATACTGAAATTGCTCAGCCTGACTTCCAGCTTTGGACAAAAAACGAATCTATTTCTTATTCCGTAAATGATAAAGCTCAAAATGATTGCAGATGTGTAATAAGGAGTACAAAATGAGTATATTGTATGTAGGCACTTGATGGGTTCAAGGCAATCGTTGAAGCAAATGAAACATGTATACTAATGAATGAACTAGCCAGTAGAGCGTTAAAAAGTAATTTAGGTCGATATTTTTAGTTTTCTTATACTTAGACCGTTGAAAAGACCAAACAATAGAATCATTTTCTAGACATTACTACAAATGATATAGGAAAACCTTTTCCCGAATATAAAATTTTTCAGTTTAGACTTTTGAGGTAAATTTGATATAAATCGATTTAGGTAAACAGTTTCAAAGTGAGTATTTGTTACTCTATTAAATAAAAATCTTTCAATCGGAAAATGAGAAGTTAAGAGTGACACATAACTTTTCAGCGGCCTTTCTAGCTAGAACCACATTGCTCTAACTTTAAGACTGTCTCTGAAGCACTCCCTCCATATGATCCCAGCTACATAGTAACATACCTCAAACCAACGTGTAAGCTCAGTTTGTTGACACTTCATTAACTAATTTATACTGTGTCCTATATAATAGAATAGATATTAAAATGCCACGACTATATTTATTAAACTCAATGATAGTGCTCTCTCTCGCAGGTAACCCTTTGTAAGTATTTTTGAATATTTTTTATAATGTTTTACAGGTCTCCTACAAAGTTCGCGAGAATTTTATGTTTATATTTGCCTTTCTTCTACGTATATTGTTCATTTCGAATATGCATCTTAAATTTGTAAGTTGAATTTTTAAATTAATTTTTAGCATGGTTTAATATAGCCGAATTTTCCCCAAGTCTGCATAAATCTAAGGTTGCTTTGTAACTTTATATGTAAATTTTATTAAAGATACTTTATTACGTGATACGATATTTACTACGTGAGTATTAAGATTTTCATGTGTCGTGCCCTTTCTTACTATATAGTTCGAGTAAGATTAATCATATCTATATTTAGATGAAATCTTTAATATAAAAAAAATATTATGAAGTGATCTACGAACATACACCTCGTTGATTGCGAAAACATGTCCGTTGTATCACTGTTACTTAGTGAATCAGAATCAAAAGCTACGGGTTCTTTAACGGTGAATCAGTTTTGATGAATCTTATTGGATGAGATTGGTGAATAAACAGTGAATGACGAGGTTTTGGAATTATTTTTCCTGTTACTATTTTCTTCTGTTCTTTGAGTATGGGAGTGGGTGACCATTTACGAATCCTGTTACGAAATGAAATACAGCCACTAGAGGTATCTGTTATGAATGTCTTTAAATCTCATTATGTCAATATACTACGGTGATCCAAAAGTAATAATAATCGGATATTTGTAGAGCACATAAAAATATGTAAAATGGTTTTTTCTTCCTCATATATCCACTAGCATAACAAAGTCATATAAATAGGCCACGATTACCGGGAAGTACATTAATTTGAATACGAACAGTCGGAGAGAAAACATCAAAATGGAGAAAAACGAAATCACAGCTGTCATCTAGTACCTCTGTTTGAATGTCTACCAAAGACATACACAGTGACCTAGTGGAAACGGTTAGGGGACTCTGCTCCTACATACTCCACAGTTGCGCGCTGGGCAAAGGAGTTTAAGCTGGGTAGAACATTCACAGAAGATGAACTACGCGAGGGACGCCCATCCACGTCCCTCACTGCGGAAAACGTTAAAAAAATGTCGAATGTCGGCAGATCGAAGAGTGACCATAAGGCATGTCAGATCACAGGGATCTCATATGGCAGTGTTCAAAGAATCTTTGCGAACGAACTGAATATGAAAAAGGCATCTGCGCGTTAGGTGCTGAGAATGTTAACCGATGAGCAAAAGAAAAAACGAATCGACATTTCGAGGGTGAATTGCGAAAAGTTCCAAACGGATCAAGTTTTTTTTGCTACGTTTTGGGACCATGGACGAGACCTAGATCCACCAATTTGATGAATTGAAACAGCAGTCAATGACTTGGAAGCGAGCCTCTTCTCCGACGCTGAAGAAATTCAAGGTGTCAAGTTCGGCAGGAAAGGTTATGGCGTCCGATTTTTGGGATGCTGAAGGAATTATTATGGTGGAATACTTGGAAAAGGGAGCCACTTTTACGGGGTCTTACTACGCAGACCTTATTAGAAGATTGCGGGAGGCCTATAAGGAAAAAAGACGAGGTAAACTGCAAGCTAGAGTATTGTTTCACCAAGACAGCGCACCGGCTCACAAAGCCGCCATCGCGATGGCTGCCAATAAAGAAACGGGATTCGAATTGCTCCAACACCCACCCTCTTCGCCAGACCTGGGTCCCAGTAACTTTAACCTCTTTCCTCGGCACAAGGAACACCTCCAAGGCAAAAAGATTGACGACGATAGCGAGATGATGACAGCTGTAGAGGCGTTTTTGGAGGGTCAAAGGAAATAATTTGTTTTGACTTGCTAGGAGACTATGAAGAGAAATACTTTTTTTTTAAACTAAATATTTCATTGATTACCATTAGATACTATTGGATCACCCGTCGAATGTAACTTTGAAGTAGAGTATGTATAAACTTGACATTTTAGGGAATATTTGCCAAAAATTGAAATAACCTGCCCAAGTTTAAATGTAAGTTAAAAAAAATTAAAAACTATTTTCTTAAAACTTTAGAAAATATACCTACTTAACCAAAAACGAAATTACTAGCCGATCGTCTACCATCACAGGCTATCCTCCCCCCAATCCCTTTCTTTAAATGTCAGGGTAATAACTACACGGCTCGGCATATACTTGATAAGAGTTATTTTGGTTTGGTAATATAATGAATCTATTAATGATGTGCCTCGGCTACTGATGCTCAATATAATAGCTGACTTCCTCCTAAATTTCCGGAAACCGTGACAGACGTGATTTCAATCTATTCCCAGATTAGCTGCTTCTTAATGTTATGATTAACACATTTTACATTCAACTAACATACCTACGTGTCAACTGCCAGAAACTTTACTCATCATTTATATTAGAATAAGATTATAATATCTACTTTCATGTCTCACACCTCAAAGTCAGAAACGCACAAAAAACGCCTTATTGATTTAAATATTATTTGATTACTTAAATGATTTCACTTAAATGTGATTTATTGCCATTATACTGGATATTATATTTTTCTAATTTTCAAAGCGATGAGGGATTTCAAAGGGATATGTTTTTCGGAAGATTTTTCACTAAAAAACTCTGTCAGCGAAGCCGATGTTCAAATGTCCACGTTGGAAGATGGTGTAAAAGGGACCGGAATGACAAATCCCAAAACCAGTAAATCCTCTTTATTAAGTAATAGAATTAGGGTACAGCAAAAAAGGCCTGTAAACAATGATTACCTAATATAAACAATAAGAACATAGTAAATAAATTAAGACGTTTGGTCTTACCTTAGACATAACTTATGTTACGCATTTAATATTATTCTTACAGCCTTTAATGTTACTTATCACTGAATTTCTTCAATGTTGACATCGGAGATTTATTGTCTAAACATTTACACTCTATCTATTATTGTTTTTCCGGTAAAATAAATATAATTATAAAACATTGTTCACAGTAAAAATATCAATTGGTGTCTAGCCACATCTCTACATCGTATTTTGACTCTGTCGTTCTACGTCTAAGTATAAAATAATACAATATTGCCCATGAAGCGAATACAATATAAAGAAGGTTTACGTTGTCCGAAGGACATATTAAGATGAAAAATACCTTTTTTATACAGCTTTCAAGCGAACTTTCAATATAACAAAAAGTTGTGGCATTTAAGGTATCTAGATTACATCCAGATACTTACTTACTTTTATTGACGCTGATTGCCGAGTTCATTTGAATATTCACTTAAGTTAATTGGCAAATAGTTTGAAAAGTAGGTACAGGGTGTGGTCTCAGACCAAAAGATACTATAATTGTTTTTATATCTAGACGGAATTTTATATAATTTTTTATTTATATAGGTTTAACACAGATATTTTGGTTCATTCATGAAATTGAATGTATTCTTAATAGATATATCCCTTATTAACACATTCAATCGCCCACGGGTATTCGCAAAGTGGTTCAAAAGTTATCAGGAGAAGAAAAAAAGTAGGTTTTGACTGTTACGCATGTAGTTTGAATTGGGAACGTCAACTAAAAATTCCTATATTTTAAAAGATAAAAAATAATGTCACAGCTACCAGCGATCCAATAAAAATATGTTCTAAATTTAGAGATATATTTATAAAAAGAAAACAAGGCTGTATGGCTCTGCTCTTGGCTTAATATTTATATTCTAATTGATTAAAAAACGGCGCAATATTAAGACCTTTGTTACGAGTTCAGTGCTAAAAACCTGTAAACTCAAGAAAAATATTTGGTGATAACGTTGTGTATTAAATGGAAAGCGAAATGCATTGTCGATAGGAATATATTACCTGAAAAGTTAAAGAATTTGTACTTTCAAAACCTATATTGATTTCTACTAATTGAAAAAAAGTAATAGATGCATCAAAACAAAATTTGAGTACGTGCTCTGAGTAATTTTTTAAATGTTTCAGGAATGCAGAAGGCAGGTATGATGCATTTAGATTTTAATTTATAATACATTTTTAGTCCTAGTATTCGTGATTTTTATTATTTCAGTGGGTGTGAAATACTCCACGGGGATAAACGTGTCTTCGGCAGCCTTGAACACTTCGGTCTCGATCTTATCGATCGTATTACCGAAAAGGAATTAAAATTAGCTTATGGGTAACAAATAACCTCTTAATCCTAGCAGGTTATTTATTTTTCCAAATTACTTAAAAGGATTTAAAAAATATTGCATTAAAAAGAGTTAGGTCAAATTTATGACCTTATATATAATATTATATATATATATATATATATATATATATATATATATATATATATATGTATATAGTTACCCTTAAGATAACTAACCTTGTGTCTTTGATGACATTATGTTATGGTCAACTAAGGGACTCCGAGAATATACTTAAACATACGAAAATATGTTTTCTTTACATGATTCGATCCCGGGATTTCTGGTTTCGAACGCAGGCCTTGCAAATGTAAATATGTTGCACGTAATAAAGCAGTACGAGCCGCTAACGCTAGTGACTTAATGAATTTGCAGGAACTTTGTCTGTGACCTTCCAAAGGTATGATGTTATACCTCATGTTTATTAAATAAGTTCTCTATACAGCCATCCATTGTCGTTTACACCGATATATTTCAACAATCTGCATTCATTTACATTTTTGTACAAATTTATTAGCGCTTACATTTCCTGGCGTTAAAACCCAAATTACTTTATTTGCCGTTTTACTAATACTTATGTAATTATGAGATTGGTAACCACGTCCACGTATCCAAAAATGTTTGAAAGCCATTCTATTACAAAGGAACGAATCTTACGTTACAGACATTACTTTTCAAACACTTATCGTACCTTCAAACATTTTCAAAGGTTCACCCATATATTGATTAAATGGACACTAAACGGTTTTGAGTTCACTACCATGTTACGTAATAAAATAAATGTTTCTCTATAAGACTGCACAATTTTGATCTTGCGCCAAATTCACATTTTTGCTGTACACTGCGAGAACCGGACAAACGACATGCGTCATCGGCCGCTTTCTCAGAATATAATAACTACGTAATTGTGTTAAATCGTTTACATGACGTAATTGGTCAATTCAGCTTTTAGTATGACAAAGTAAAAAAGGGCTAGGTGAATAATTAAAATATATTCGTTATACACTTAAAAAACGTTCAATATCGGAGCATTTATTTTGATAATTAAAGATTTAGCTACAAGCTAGCTAGCTACAAGATAGCTACAAGATAATAGCTACAAGCTACGAGACGAATCACTATTGTTCGTAGTTTTCTCAAGCCGTAGCATGTTTTCACTTAGATATAAACTTGTTATTCGTGGTAAAATCATACAAAAAGCTTTCTCATTCTGATTTCTAAAAATCCGTTTAAAAAATCTACCAATAAAACCATAACGCGTGTCATTTTATTGACCGTATTCAAGGCCACATTTCTGTACACTAGAACTACTGTTGATTTAGCTTGTAATATTCAGTAGCGATACCAGCGATTGTAACCGGAGCGTTATAAATAGAGTTAGGAGTTGGGCGAGCAGCTCCGACTGTACTCTGGTTCAGAACAGGCCGAAGCATTATCTTACCGCAACTAATAAAAACTGAAAGGAATTCACTGCTGATGCCTATACACGAGCTCGTATTTTTAGCCACAGCCTAGCAGACGATTTAACCACCACGCCATATAAATCGCCAAGTACAATAAAGTCTATTTTTCTTTGCACTAAATAACGGGTATTTCCATGATTAAAATGGAATAACATCGTAACTATTCGGCATACATATTGCTGGAATAATGTTAACTTTGTAGGTTACTAAAAGCTATAAATATTTTGATTTGTTGTAATCAATAAAGCTAAAATATAGTTAGGAATTTCTTAAACATTGCAGCGCTGCGTTACTTCTCTTATTGCAATGGAAACATTTCATTGTTTACATATTGATCTTTAAAACAATTATATAAAGATTGTAAATATTTAGTGAAGCTTGATTTCCATTAAAATGTGATTGTATAGAAACAGACCTAGTGCATAGATTGTATTCTAATTAACCGACTCATCAAAAAGTGATTGACAAGTTTGACATTGGTTTCACTGTTTCTACCACATGAGTAGATAAACAGAATAGACACAAAGCTTATTACAACCGCACGATTCGGTTGCACTACTACAAGCACGCGGGGCATGTGTGCGTGACCACTGGCCGCTTGTCACGTACGCGGCGAGACTTGTCAAAAGAAATTGTCAAAAGGCACAGCCAGTTGACAAGTTTAGGGATATGCAACGCACGTTGTTTGTTTTGTTAGTTGCAAGTTTGATTATTTTAATGTAAAAACGTTGTATTTTTTGTTAATAATGGTGGTTTATTGTACTGTGTGTATGAATAATTCAAAAAAAATTAAAATTCAATTGCTCGAGCCAAAGTTTCGCGAATATTTCGATTTTTCACCTAACCAATTCTATATTGGCAATGAAATACTTAAACGATTGTAAATTTAATATGCCATGTGAGTGTTTCCCGTTAGAATACTTGAAAAAACTATATGTTAAATTCAAAATTTACCACACCATCAAAAGAAACAATAAACGATTAAAAAACTAAAATTATAAAAGAAAATTATTAGAGTAAGTAATATATAATTCTATCATGCTGAATAATGACACTATTTAACAAATGTTTTGTTTAATTTGTCTTAATCTATTGTGACAACCCTACCAAATTAGGTAACAATTTTTCACGTTCTTAAGAAGCTTTGTCTCTGTTCCGTTTATCTATTCATGTGGTTTCTACTAAAGCGTACAATGGATGCCTAAAAATCTATATATTTTATTTACGCTTCGTAAATTAAATATATGAAAACCTAAGCCCCAGCCAACTACCGCCCGCGCGGACTATTCATGAATAGTGTGCCGACATTTCATGCTGCTTCTCAGATATAACTAAAAGTAAATAAATAAAAAATAAATAAATAACTAGGTCCTTTCTACTACGAAGGTATTAGGCCTAGGTTACTGGAAACTAAAATTGTTAGTTGAAGACGCAAGCAACATTAACTTTACAAACAATTGTACTGCGTACAGTACGGTAATGTGCGGTGAGCCGTGTCGGCAACAAGCAACCGGCGACTGTGTCCGGTTGCAGTCACTGAACACGGCACGACACGGTTTCTCTGATGGCGTGCTTTGTCAGCTATTAAAAGTCCATATTTCGCAGCACCTAATAAAGTTTCGTTACTGAAAGTAAAAATAGTAATCTAATGAAAAAGCTTATTCTAATTAAACAAGGCAAGACTGTTTTTATTTCAGTAATAGTATATGAATAAAAGTTCAAGTGCGTTAAGGCTTTCGACCACTGAATTAATATTAAGGCATTTAATCCAAAGCTGTGCTGCAAAGATCGACAGTATGCGAGGAAAAGATCTAGCTTCATTTATTCCTGTACATTTCAATCGGGAAACTAAATTAACCCTTTATTGGTTCCTTTTTTCTTAGCCTACTACCAAATTGTCTCACAAAGCTTTGGTGGAAACGCAGCATAAAGTATTATGATTCATTTTATTTATTTATTTTATTTAACAATTTATGTACACACTAAAGCATAAAAGGAGACTTAAAAAAGAAGATAAAATCAAAAAACAAAGTTATGTACAAAGGTACTGCTTATCTCTAAAAGAAATTTCTTCCAGCAGACCTGTGACTGGAAAGCTTAGTGGAAGAAATTCAACTAAGTGTGTCATGAAAATATATATTTACATACACTAAATACAAATAATATACCTACTTAAATATTCATATAATACAATAATACATAACTTATAATTTAATGGAACCGTACATATAATAAGCAACATGACGACTACGATTGTATTAAGGATAGGTAGTGCTCTCTAACTTTCTTCTTAAAGAGAGGTAATGTTTTTATCTCCCTAATAATGTGTGGCAGTGAGTTCCATAGTCTAACTGAATGGACGGGAAAGGAATAAGCATAGAAATAGGACTTATGGTTAGGCATTTGAAGTAATCTACGCTTAGAAGGTCTACAAATAACATCGTGAGGATGATCGAAGGAAAAGCGCTTACGCAAATAGGAAGGAGAGGTTTGATTGTTCAGAATATTAAAGAGGAGACAAAGAACCCGAGTATTCCTACGAAAACGGATTGGAAGCCACCGGAGTTGCTTGCGAAACTCGGCCCAAGTAGTGTGCTAGCCACATGCGAAAGTCTGCCCCGCCACCTCGCGAAAAATCCCGGACGGCTTCATCGTACCAGCTGGCGACTGGTTATTGAGGACCCGATGACAATCCCCGGGGGAGTTCGGGTGTCCCCGCAGTCTCCAAGTCAGTTCCCCATCGGTGCGTTGTTGAGTGCGAGCTGCTTGGTCCCATATGCAGCGCTTCACTCAACTTCTGTCCTCCTCCCTACTCACTCACACAACTTATATGAAAATTCATAAGAAGAGTAAGGTTCTACAGCGGTTGCACTTCCTCTCTCTTAAAGTGCACTTCTGCAACATTAGAAGAATGCACTCAAATATCAACGATGTCCACCACCACATTGAGACAGAGAGGCCTCACCTACTCTTCCTAACGGAGACGCAGATCTGTAATCCGTCAGACTTGGCATACCATTGTTACCCAGGGTACATCCTGGAGTCCAATTTCCGCCCGAACGCCGGGGTGTGCATGTATGCCAGTGACGAGATCTGTTGTCAGCGTCTCCGTAACTTGGAAGATCTGGACTTTTCCGTAATGTGGGTTCACATTGATACCGGCCTTGACCAATTGGTCTACGCCAGTATATACCGGTCACATAGTGGAGATCAGGAGACAACGAGGCTTATGGAGTGTCTCAGCGATGCAGCAGATAAGGTTCGGCAACGTTTTCCCTCAGCGCAGTTGGTGTTCCTAAGGGAAATTAACGCTCATCACGGGCAATGGCTATACCCGTATCAGGACACTGACCACGCTGGAAGAGAGGCTTTTAAGTTTTTCGTGACTCAAGGCCTCTCACAGCTTGTGCACGAGCCCACGCGCATCCCCGACGTTGCTGGCCACACTGGATATTGCTTAGACCTTCTGCTGACAACTGATCCTGACAGGTGCTTGGTGTCCGTAACTGCACCTTTAGGGACATCCGACCACTGTGTGGTGAAATCTGTGTCGCAGTACTCGCCGCCTGACACCCGCCCAAAAGGTGCTAGGCGAGTATGGCGATACAAGTCAGCAGATTGGGATGAGATGTGGCACTTTTTCGCGTCTTATCCTTGGCGGCAGACTTGTTTTACATCAACCGATCCATCGTGCTGCGCTGATGCTGTATCGAGTGTGATAGGCCAAGCAATGGAGTATTTCATCCCTTACGCTGACCTATCCCTTGAAACCAAAGGTCGCCCATGGTTTAATGCTGCTTGCCTCACAGCTGAAAAGCTTAAGCAAGAAGCGTACAAAGCCTGGGCTGACGCTCGCAGAAGCAAAGCCGTGGATTCGCATGACCTGAAGAAAAGATACAATGCTGCCGCCAACTCTTGCAAAAAGGTGATCAGGAAAGCCCGCTTTGACCACATCGGAGACAAGATAGCGTCATATCCTTCAGGATGCAAAACTTTCTGGTCTCTGGCCTAGTTGGCTGAGTTGAACTTCTGTCACCCATCGCTGCCACCTCTGAGGAAGCCTGACGGTTCACTAGCCCATACCGCAAAAGAGAAAGCAGACCTTTTTGTAAACCTTTTTGCAGACTATTCACGTCTAAATATTCAAGGTAAGGTTCCACCCCAGTTACCTCAGTTCGGACCCAAAATGGCTACCGTTCATATTCGCCGAAAGGAGGTTTTTAAATGCTTGCAGAATTTAGACGCGAATGAGGCCAGCGGCCCCGATGGCATACCTGCAGTTGTGTTAAAACACTGCGCAGCCGAGTTGTCTCCCATACTAACGCGCCTGTATTGACTCTCTTTGGAATCCGGAAAGGTCCCTAAATCCTGGAAGCTGGCTAATGTGCAACCAGTACCAAAGAAGGGAAGCCGTGCAGATCCTATCAACTACCGACCTATTGCAATCACCTCCATACTTTGCAAAGTTATGGAGCGTGTATTGAACAATCGTCTCCTGGCATACCTTGAGTTCAACGAGCTCCTTAGTGATAACCAATATGGTTTACGCAGTGGACGCTCGACTGGAGATCTTCTTGTGTTTGCCACTCACTTATGGAGCGAAGCATTGGAAGGTCACGGTGAAGCTATAGCTGTATCCTTAGACATTTCCAAAGCTTTTGATAGGGTCTGGCATGATGGTCTCTTGAGTAAGCTTCCTGCATACGGAATACCTAAAGGGCTCTGCGACTGGATATCTAATTTTCTGAGGGAACGGTCGATTCGAGTAGTCTTAGACGGCCGCTCTTCTGACCTAATGGCAATTAATGCCGGGGTACCTCAGGGATCTGTTCTCTCTTGTAACGTTATTCTTGCTGCACATTAATGACCTGCTAACCCCAGGCATTATTGGTTACGCTGATGACAGCACCGTTTTAGAGAGATACATGTCCAATGCGCGAGCGAGTCCTCGAGAAATCCGGGCTTTGAGAGAGTCCATGATTGAGGCCTTAAAGAAAGTGTCCGATTGGGGTGAGTCCAACTTGGTCAAATTTAACCCGTCAAAAACACAGGCGTGTTTATTCTCCTCGGAAAAGAGCAGTTTCGACCTAATGCCCACTTTCCATAATGTTTCTGTACCCTTAACCGACCACCTAGGGCTTTTGGGCGTAACTATATCGTCCCAACTAAACATCGGGCAACAAATTGTGTCCCTGGCTCAAACTGCTTCAAAGAAGTTGGGAATCATCTCGAAGGTCCGGCAGTACTTCAGCCCCGAACAGCTACTTAATTTGTACACAGCTCAAGTTCGGTCTTGTATGGAGTACTGTAGCCACCTTTGGGATGGTTCTGCAAAGCACCAACTTGTCTTCTTCTAGTCTAGTCTTCTACAGATTACATTTTGGAGAGTGCGCGAATGCTCTTTTTGATCAGGTGGAACCCTTCTTACATCGGACTACTAGACGCAGACAGGCTGTGCATCCATTTATGGTGGATGTCCCAAGAAGTCGAACCAAACGCTTCGATAGTTTCTTTTTGGTTCGGGGCGCCAAGGTGTGGAATGAACTGCCTGCGTCTGTTTTTCCAGAAAACTATAGTCCTAGTTCTTTCAAGCTTCGAGTCAATAGGTATCTCGTGGATAGACGTGTAACACCTTCGTCTTCATCGTCACTTTCCACCAGGTGAGATAGAAGACAAACGTCTAATCCTTTTTCAGTAAAAAAAAAGAAAAAACAGAACTTCTGACCTTACAGTTGGTACATTGTATTGGAAGCGTTATAGAACTAATTTATATTTAAACAACATAACGAGATATGAAACAAGATGTGCACATACGTGTTAAAACAAATCCAACAACCATAATAATACGACGTAATGACCAAAGCTAATGTAACATTATAAACATAAATAATTACAGTTTTTATATTTAGTAGAAATTTTACTGAATGGAGAGATTTGTAGCGCAAAAGTAAATTCAAATATTATATTAGCTTAGCTTCCACTAATAAAATATAATATTTGAATTTACTTTTGCGCTACAAATCTCTCCATTCAGTAAAATTTCTACTAAATATAAAAACTGTATCTTTGTAATGTCGATACCATTATTTGTAACGACGTTTAAAAGTGAACCCTGTAGACTTAGCACGGGCAAAATAAGGCTCTAGCCACAAGAAAAGAAATCGACCACCCCAAGGCTTGCAATAAGTCCCATAACCAATTCTGTTAATTCTGGTAATTCACTTAGCTTTCAATGCAAGGGTTGAATAAATTTTCTAGCAATTTTGTTTACAGAATACCAATTCCTGCAAATATAAATGTTGCAGCTATTTTGATTCGTAGCATTTTTAATGGAATTTACCTTTACAAAAATATACAATTACTTTTGAGTTGGAATGGAAATAAATCTCTCATCATGGCATGTTTATGTCGACGTTCTGAAGAGAAAAGTGCGCAATTAGCTGTAATTACCTTCGTAACAAATTACGCTCAAGTTGTTCTAAGTAAACCCATATGCTAGACAAGTTTACTTTTATAGCTACGGTTATCCATGAAAAATAACGCGATCAATTAAAAATACTAGTTTCTGCTTTTTCTCTTGACATTTCTGTTTTTTGAAAAGTAACGAAGGTATTCGACTAAAAAGTAAACAACAGTTAGTCTAATAATATGTTTTGCCGCGATTCCAAGCATGCCGGCGATTCATGCATTTCATAAATAGCCCTACCCGCGCTACCATTTTAACAAAAATCGTTATTTGACCGGTGAAAGCTGTTTCAATTATTATTATTTTACCCTTATATCGAATGTTCTAAGTCATCGTATTAATTCCTTACCTCAAGCATCCTTAACCTACTCATTTACCTATTTTATTGCGATATCGGTTTCATATAATTTATGATAGACATTCAGTTACATTCATAACAAAGGAGTAGAATTCATTGAGTATCGTTGTGCGCGTCTAGCAGGCCGCGGCCGCCCTGGTTTCTAGGTCAGAAGGGCAGGTCAAGGGCAACCGTTCCTTAGCGACACCCTGTACTTTGTACCCTGCCTCAAGGCTTCAAGCGTCGGGGGAATAAACAGGACACTCTGTATAAGATGAAAAGAAACATTGAGTTATATTTATTGCCGTAAATAAGTGCCTACAATAGTTATTTGTAAAGTAATTGCTTAGATTATTTATCTTGCATAATGAAGAATTTAAGGTATATATATTATATTAGATAAGACTTATATGGTAATTAACCGAGGAGAATCAGATTTACCTCTGAAAATGTAGGAATATTTCGACTGGTAGGTGACAGTAGTTATTTAGTGCGAATCTGGTATTGAGATTGTTTTTCTCTTTTTATGCTTGTGCAACAAGTTTATTGTCAGTGTCTGCAGCAGTAAAGCTGCTACGAAACCGTAGAGTAGGATTCTCTAACCTAATTGAAATATGTTACGACATGTGTTTGCCTTAAGCAAGTTCACTGCAATCGAACAAAAAATATATATACGAAACTACTGTTACCAAAATAAAAGGCATATTTTTCTTTTCTATTTTTTAAAATTTTCTATTTTCTTCATATTTATCGTTACTATAACCTATCAGAGTTAGATAAAAGACAAACTCCCACTCCGTGATTCGTGTTCGCGAGACTACACACTCAATGATTACTCTTATACGGTTCAAACCTTGTTCATCATTCCACCTTAAGGTGTCACTTTCAAAATGAAGACCACAATAGGAATGCACACACCTCTAACAACATGCTGCTCTGCACACCGCACCATACTTCTCCACACCACAAACCATTCAAAATTAAATCAAATGTATTAATCTAAATTTCATTTTTTTTCAGCGGCAGTTCATTCGAGGGGCAATGGCAGAACGGCAAAAGGCACGGGCTGGGCGTGGAGACGCGGGATCGCTGGTTGTACCGCGGAGAGTGGACGCAGGGCTACAAGGGCCGCTATGGCGTCAGGCAGAGCACCACCAGCAACGCCAAATATGAGGGCACGTGGGCCAATGGACTACAAGATGGATACGGCTCCGAGACTTATGCTGATGGAGGTTGGTGTTCTGTGTTTGTAATGTTGAGCTTTCTTACAAAAAGTTACAAAAAATATTGTTAGTTATGATTGACCCTGGTTACTTTTCAGTTCTAATACAAAATAAACATGTTATTTTTTATGGGAATAAATATTTGAATATTAAAATTGTAATTATTAAAATTGTCATGATTGATTGTGATTTACTCAGACTGTATTAATGATAAGGAAATATATACACTTAATAGGAAAAATAGAAGATATCTGAGATAGTAAGCTCTGCGGTCTGCCGGGATAAACCTTTATTCATAATCCTTACTTCATTTTTCTCGTCAAAAACCATAAAAATAAATGTAGCGGTCGAGAACCGTTGATAAGCAGCATAAATACACAAAAAACATTACCACATCTTATACGTCGTCACATCGTACAAAGCGAAAGTGAGTGTGTTTATTTCTTTGTTTCACACTTAGTAACCCATCTACCTGACTTGCAGAAGCTGTAAAGGGTCCAGAAAAGTACATAGGGAGTACCCTACAGAAAGTATTCTGTACAAAAGTATTATTCGCGTAGCCACGGGCCAAACTTTGTAGGGCTTTTGTATTATTAACAAATCGAATAAAAGGTTCTAATTGCTACTCGCACTTTAGAAACTTTACAAATGACACAGTACCTTGAAATAAAGAATGATTTTATCAAAATAAAATCCATTTAGATTGCCAGAATAAAACGTGTACGAAAATCCTACCGATAAACTTCCAATGGGAGATTGGTTGCAACTCCGATAAGAATAATGGACATGATAATAACGACCTAATGTTAATGTGAAAGTCGTCTGACATTTCCATCGCTATAGAGTATATAGTGTAACATAACTACTTATAAATGAGCAAATGATATAATTTTCAATTAAATTTCTGCTTTCAAATCCCTCCTCGCACGGACGTAACACCTTACCTTAACAGGAGAAAGCTATTAAACATGAAGAATAGGCAACGCTTACTATATGCCTCTACGCTTATTGGCGTAATAAAGTTTAAAATGCCATTTTATCTATACAGCAAACTGTCCTGGAGGTCTTTCAACAGACGTTACGATGTTAGGACATGTGTAACTGAATTGTTGATGCCGCAACACAAAACTTTCCGGTACCACTAAATGCTAACACGATGCCACTAAATGCTGGAATAATATCCCCCCACCAATAAGAGCAGCCAGCACATTGTTCAATTAAAAAAAATAATTTATACCTTTTTACTGTCCCAACAAACTTCGTAAGCAGCTGTGGTAAAGTGGCATGGTATCTGAACTGCAATCAACAACACACATGTTTAAGGGTTACTAGCGTCAAATATGTTTGATTTTATTGCTGTTTTTATATGCTGTGTAATATAATACTCTTTTGTTTTTTTCTCTTTTTGTGTGAATTTTTAGTTATTTTCATTTTGTTTTTTTCTTCTTATAAACATGTATTTGCACGCAAAGTATGTCTATTCTCCCACGGGTCCTGGCAGAATAAACAGCGTGTGACTAGACTTACTTCAGCACACATTAAGCTGAGCCAGGACCTTTTTGCACACACTATTTTGATACTTCTAAGTCATATATTGTAATATATATTGTTTTCTCTTCCATGTGTGTGTAAATAAACGTATTATTATTATTATTAAATTTAATAGGTTGAGTTACAAGTTTCCATAACTCGAAGATTACTCATCCTCTATCCATTTAATGATAGGTAAGTGCTTTCGGTCCCCGTGGGCATTGTAAATCTGAAAACGTTGTAATAAATTAGAAGTCCCGCTGCCGGTTGGTAAACCTTTAGTTCCTTTTATTTTGTAGGCTGTTATTTTTGATTCCCATATTATAATCAAACAATAGTTAATGATCGCATCACTTGTTGGAAACAATGAAAATAGTCTCAACGCATCAGTGTTTTAAATTGCCACTCAGAGACTATTTTTATTGCCAAATTAGAATTTAGGTAAAAGCATCTCCCGTTTGCTCAAGGTTGGTTAAAACAAAATCTAGTTTTTTTAGTACAACTGATATTGAAGTTAAACATTATCTTCATACGAAATTTTCGTAAATTTTCAATGAAATTTACAACTCTACTTTAATAGTAGGTATTAAGAGAATCACTAAAATCTCATCGAGGAAGATTAAATAGCTTTACTATTTTTCGTTTTATTCCTTACACTATGTGCCGATATTTTGTAATGACCAAAATGTAAAGGTAAAATGCTAGTAAATACTGCAGGATAATTAATTTTAAAAGCAATAAACATAACAATGATTTCATTTTGTGGTACAACATTTCTTCTGCCCCAAATATCGGTTTACGGTTTGATGATTTCCTGTGGTACCTGAGAATAAACAGTTCTTCATGTTAGGTTGGTTTTGGTTATAACAAAGTACATCTGTTCTTAAATTATTTTCGGGTTGCATCTTTAAAATAATATTGTGACAGTGATATCTAAAAACTTACGATGAAGAGAATAAAATTTGTTAATTATATGTACATGCATAATTTAGTACTTACACGTCGTCACATCAATCATCGTAATTAACTTTTTAATGCCGCAATGTCAAATAGCCCTACATTTTTTATTCTTAAAACCATCAATAATCGTGGGTTTGCAACAGAATGGGACCATCAACGTAAGAACGCGTTATTTGAGTAGCACTGGTTCCGGGACCTCTTGTTGGCACACACTACAAATTCACTGTTGACTAAGCCTAATGTATTCGAATTCTTACAAAAATACTCTTGTATACACGGCCGTGACGTTCCTACATTGAACCGTTACCAGAATATTTTACGCTCCTTAATCATCGACAAGAATAAAACATTTTATTGTTTGCCATGTCATTAGATTTATAAAAATATTAGTGGCTTTAATAACTTCACCTAATGACCTACATTGCGTTGCGTGAAGCAAGGGTTCCCTCAACTTGCGCAATGTTGCTGTACGGAAATAATTTCGTTCAACCCAGTCACGTACATACACAGTTACATTAAGCAAATTAAAGGATTCTTTCATAAACTGAATTTGATGTTAAGAACGTATCATTATAAATTATTTAAAAAAATGTGCGGTAAAGAAGGAACCTTTTTATCAAGTGTCACATTTTATTATACTTTTACCAAATTTACTATAGCGAAGGAAAAAAGTCTCACTATTTAATTACTTTCAATTATTGCTGACTCGTGCCAAGTGACGGTATGTCTTGAGACCAATTAGGATTTACTCAACCTTGAAACTAGACCAAAAATTAGCTGAACGAAGTTGTGTGCGTGTTGAGGTTGGAAATACAACAAATCTCGGCAAACTGTGGCATTCACTGCAACCATATGTGAAGTTGACTCACAACTACATTTAGTCATTGCTGAAATTTCAGAGATCAATGCGTTGCGTCTTTTCCCTTAGGAATTCCTCGCGTCATATCGTTTGGGCGTACAACATGGCGCTGTGGAACGTAATTGCCTTTCCATTCATCAACATACTAGTCAAAAAGTTTAGTAGTAATCAAAAAGTTTACTAATTGTGTAACACTGTTTAGATGAAGTTTGGTTTAATTTACTAAACCAGATTTCAACCGCCTTACAGTAATTGTTTCAAATACAAAGTTGTAAAATTCTTCTTCGTTTTAAGATAAGACTAAATCCATATCATTTGTCATCACACTTTTAACACTTAAATTTCGATACACTTATACAATTCAGCAAAATTTGATAGTGATACTGAAAACAAACTGGCGTATTATAATCCATGATACATAAACGTTTTAAAAGCCCGTAGCTAGATTCAACCGCTATGAAAATTGATTTATGAATGTGAAGCGAGCTAAACGGGATGCATGTATCTAGACTGGTCACTGGCTATAGCAATAGATATAGAAGTCCGCAGTCGTTTCATTTTATTGAAACAAATCTGACGAATCTTGGCGCTCAATTGCCTTTCAATGTTACTATGATTAAGAATAGCATTATAGAATTTAAAAGATAATATTAGCTAGTTAGTTTTTCTTTGAATAAGTCTTGTTAGATAGGTCTTCATGTTACTATTTACTTCTGAGTTTCGGTTCTTAGTCAGCAATTCTTAGGATAATTCCATCAGATTCGCGAATGAATGGTAGTGGATATGGCTCTCATTTGAAGACATTCGTCGCCACCGGCCGCGGCCCTCGCGGTTAAATATAGCGCGGACACGCCTGCGCCGCAGCGCGCCATCCCCGCCGGCGCGGTCGCATCCACATACACTCGCGCCTAACCTAACCCGCCAGCAAAAATTACTCTATCAAACATATCACTGATAAAGAAACATCACGAAAGTCCGAACGAAAGTCATACCCAACTGTACCGATATACTTAGAAATCGCTATTAATTGAACCTTTTCCAAGTTCCGTCCTGCCCTAATTCTCTTTCTGAATCCCAAGACATAAATATAGACGATTTTTAATTGAATTCGATTTATTGCCTCAGCTGTTTGATAGTAAAATGTTTTATATTTATTCGATTAAACCTGCTTATTGGAACATTACTCGTATGAGAGATTATACAATACATTTCGCTTGTAATTTCTAGGCATACATTTTGTTTTCGTTCTGAGTACGTCACTTAAACACTTTTAATTTACTAACAAGAAGCACATAACTTGCTAAATATTCAGTGCAACTGAATCAAATTGTATTAATATACATATTAATATACAATTTAATTAACACCAGGATACAAATAATGGAGCCATAAATAGGTAGTAAATTTTATTTTCGCATAAAATTTTATGTAGGTTATCTGGTTATTGTGAGCTTTACCTACAATTTAATATTTAGTACATTGTTATTTTATAGCAATTTCAGTGTTAAACCCCATAATGCTCGCAAAGAAATTGCCCTTCACCAATTCGATATGGAATGTTATTATTAACCAATTTATTGGGTATGTTATCTTAAAAACACACAATAAGCACGTCTCCAGTTATCATTACAGCATTAAACAACAGCCCTCGCAGTGTTTATTTAATTGAAATTAAAATGGTTCACGAAGGTCTATTTAAAACCATATAACTTGTAATCAACTTACAGTAAAAGATAAATAAAGCAGCTGATCTAAGCAGTAGTTTCTAAAATTGTAGGTGCTATAAAGCCTTTTCTAAAGTATTCCTACAAAGATGTATGAGTTCTATCAGTAACATCAGTATTTCACATCAGTCTCCAGGTTTTTTTACTGGCATCAGCTTGTTAGATCATAAATATAGACTTTGCTCGCCTATACTAAAGCCATTACTCGGCACGTTTGTGTTTCACGAATAGAATTTAAACTAAAAGAACTAGAATAGTATCCTCTTCAATTAATAATAACTGAACAAAATTCCGAACAATACCTACAGCAAATGATATGGATTTATTTTACGTTTTTGTATATAATGTGATCTAGAGTCGCCTTTCCATTGTTACGCGAAACAACTTTTTTTTAAATTTAGTACTACTTCCTTGCTTGTCAAGGTCTGGCTCAGAAATCATCATATTCCATGACTTCTATCTTAAGCATTTGATAAATCGGCAAATCAAAAATTATCTCATCTCACTTTAAAACTTACCAATTCATCATTCAGTTTCATCAATTCAACACAGGTTATGCAGTGATAAACTTTATCTTTCAAATATTTTTTGACATTGTTATAGCCTCCAAAAGGGACAAACGTCACGTAAACGTAAGGGCCACCTTAAACCATCGATTGGTACACCAAAACACCTACGATTTTATTAATTAAACTGTTTTTGATTAGTTACCTATCCGTAAAGCGTTGCCATTGAACCTTTACCATTCCAACGTTGAGCTTCGAGACGTAGGCAAGGACTCCGCCCAGTTATCATTAATGCACATAAAGGTGAACCAAAGTGGAATGAACTGTCTACGGCTAATTTTCCTAAAACGCACAGTCCTGGATTTTAAAATGTAGAATCAGTAGGCAACTCGAGAGGGGTTTAATATCTTCCTATCATATATATGCAAATGTATATGTAAACTAATCAAAACAAAATAAGGGCCACCAACTTTTTTTAGATTTTTTAAATATCAGGCTAATGTATTTTTTGTCAATGGTTATATTTAATTAAAATAGGTAATTTTACATTAAAGGAAACAAAATAAGTGATTGATTTCTAATATTTATTGTAAAAAACTTACGTAAAACAAAAATGTGGAATTTTAGAAAATGTGAAGCTCCGATAAAAACTGTATTTTTTTTTCAAAGCACGTCTCGCTCTCTACATTCATTTTAAATTTAATACCGGGTGTGGCCTCCTCTTTTAATTGTGCATTCCCTTATTCGAGAAGGCATGCTCTCAACCAAACGCCGCACATTTTCTTGAGGTATCCTCTCCCATCTGGTTTTCAGAGCATTTATGAGATACAGAGATGAGAGTTTATCGAAGTGTCACAGTCTTTAACACTTCTTTTTAACTGATCCCACAAATGCTCAATCGGGTTGAGGCCCTGACTCCTGGCTGGCCACCGTAAAACCTCAATTCTTCTTCGTGTAACGTGTTCAATGTGAGTCACGCCGTATGCGGTCGTGCATTATCTTGAATCAAGATAAGCCCTGGATCAACTCGCTGTGCGAATGGAATGATGTGGGGTTGCACCACATTTGTGACATAACTTTGGGCTCAGAATTCCCTGGTTGAGAATTACCAGCTCAGTTTTGTGTCGTAGTTATATATCACCCCAGACCCTATCGCTTAGTCCACCAAAACATCGGTTTCATGGTTGCAAGGATCCAAAATCTGCTTTCCATGTCTTCTCCACACTCTTACGCGTCGATCGAGATTTGAAAATTTTATTTTGTACTCATCAGTAAAGAGAACTGCAGCCAAATCTTCAACCGTTAAATTCTGGTGCTCCCTTGTAAAACTCAAACGAGCTGCACAATGTGCTACAGTAACTCCAGGTGAACTAAACATCTTCTAGAGTATTCCTGGTCTTCATGGAGTATATTCCTGATGTTCTGGTCACTTACACGTGTGCTTGTAGCTCAGCGTAATGCAGTTTGTATGGCACGTGCAGTGGATGTTCACTCTTTTCGTGCGGCTAATCGAACATACCGGTCTTCTTGAGGTGTTGTAACTCGCACTCTTCCTGACCCACGATGTCTGGTTTTATCCGTCTGATACCGGTCCTGATACCGGTACCAGACATTTTGAACCACTCGTCGGAAACACCCAACCATTAAACCGACAGCGCACTGACTGTGACCCTCCTGGATTAAAGTGACAAACCTGGTTGCTGTTATTGCGTCCATGTGTCTACTAACTCGTGGCATTATGCAATTAAAAGTCTGTATCAAACTGTTTACACCAAAAGTCAAAGAAGTACTGGTTTAGAATTGCAATATTGAACAACAAAAAGCGTCATTTTCAAATACCTTAAGTTAAAAAAAAATGTAATGAGTGCTCACTTGTAACCATTTGTCAATAGAAATCTTACAAAAAGCTACAGAGAATCCATAACATAACTTAAATAAACCATTATGATTAAAATAGGAACATTTTTTTGTTTTGAGTAGTGTACAATAATAAAGTATTTGCCTTTGATTTGTAAATTAACTAGCTGTTTTTTATATATTTTCTTTAAATTAAAAATAAACAAGTAAACATACGTAGTTATTTTCGCAGTTAAAATTTGGAAGGACTGCAGTTCCTGGTTAGAGGAGCACGAAAGTGCCTCTTCTTCCAATATTTTTACATTTAAACATGCAAACTCTTCATCATTTTGATTCCACCAATCAACCAAGTCTCATTAAAATTTCAGGAACATACCAAGGACAATGGATGCGAGGTTTGCGGCACGGGTACGGCGTGCGAACGTCGGCGCCCTTCGGCCTCGCGTCTCACTACCGCGGCGGTGGTCGCGACCACAAGGGCTCCATGTCTTCTCTCACAGAGGCCGACCCCTCGGAACGACGCACCACGCGCATGGACGATGCCAGAGGTGGCTTCGTGCTCAAAGCCAAGTCTGACGAGGCTTCGGGCCGCAGGGGATCCCTTGCTGATAAGCCGAAAAAAGGATTACTTTCTGTAAGTGGCAATTTTTATATACTCGTTCTAAAGGATAAAGTTGTTACTAGATTCGTTTTAGTGTATCTTAATATAGGTAGTAGCTTTTACCAAAACTTTCATGGTCATATATATACCATTCAAGTTCAAATTGAAATATTTATTTCTCAACATTGACAATTACTTGTTCTTATTCCATATCATAAAAACTGCATTATGATCGTAATCAGATCGTATGAGCCATTATAGCGGTATTGAGTTGTAAACATACAATTGACTCATCTATATTTGTTTAAAGAACACTGCGATAATTTATACCTATAAAAATATAAGTAAAATTAGGACCTAACTTTAAATTAACGAACTTTATATTGGTAGGTATATAAATTCATGAGTCTTCAGTAGGTACCTAATAAAAATGGGGAATTTCTAGATCCGAGAGATAGACATATTTATTAGGTAACTTATTTTTTATTTACTAAATCGCATTGGATTTTAAAAAAACGTGACACAATCGTAAAATCATCTGAAATACAATATTTCCAAGTTTTTGCAAAACATTTTTGCATAATACAAAACAATGTACATAATTACCTATCCTTATGACCTACGGCTTAGTTGTATTATAAGGTGGCTTAGGCTTAGGCGTACGTATTATAGTTGTATAATATCGTAATTTAATGCGATTGATATTTCAATGCAAATACGAGTACATTTGCTACACCAGATATTCTAGCACTTGAGGTATCTCTAGCAATTTTATACTCATGACCTAGAGCATATATGCAGGCGGCACTCTATATATTATCGCTTAATAAATATTAGTATAAAGATAGCTGGCTCCTTCTTTTTGTTCTGTTCTATTGCACTCTTAGATAATTTACACGTCTTCAATAACACGATATTAAACAGACACCTTATGAATAAATAAAACAAAATATTAATATCTATCAGAAACTTTCAAAATCGATGTTCAACTTCTTCGAACAGTGTATTGCAAAAACTAGAGACGTGTAACTTCAATACATCAAAGATCAGGCTTGAGCTGAATTCGCTTTATTTTGACATTTTAGAAGCTGCGCAAACAGCGGAGTGCGGGGGATCTGGACAAGCGCGGCGGGGGCTCCATGCGGTCCGGGGGCTCCGCTGGCTCAGCCTCCTCCTGGGTATCCTCGGTCGAGAGCTCCCACTCCGCCATGACCCACGCCTCGCTCCATACTAACTCAAACACCAGTTTTATTGTTGAGGTAACTCGTAACAATAAAACTCATTTTTCTGTCTTTATTTTTTATACTCACGGTTTTTTAGTGAGTGATTGGTGAGCTTTCTTGTGAAGCTTTTGTAATAATCGCTTAGATTTCGTCAAGTTACTAGTAACTTTTACTTATCCATATTTGCTTCTTTATGTTTTACTGTCTAAAATTGGTGCTTTTGCAACGCTTCAAAGAAAAAACACAACACACTAAAATGCGATCAATTTTGGCAGAAAACACTAACAAAATGAGTGGATACTTTATATAGGTACAATGAAATAAGTTAATTAGCTCAAGTAACGTCGATAGCAATACTAGGAAACTGAGGTAAAAGCTTTCCAAGGCTGATTTAAAGAAAAAACATTCAAGCAAATTTTCGATATAGAGTGGCAAATAGAAATGCTGTACAGCGGTGAAATATATCATATTATTTACCTCTTGTTTATGTTTTGTATACTTACTTATTTTCAACTAAACCTTTACCATCGAATGTACCTAAGTACTAACTTTTTGTATATATTTTCTATCTGGTTCACGCGTATCGCAGATTCTATTGTTTTCAGATACTTGCTGCTAACTGTGCATTAGCTGCGCACGAGCTCTTTTACCTTGATAGCAAATAAAGTGCGCCTTGAAAAAACATACTAAAATTCCTTAATTCAATTAGTCAATAACTATATTTCTATTATCGAATACTTACATATTTCATATAAGCTTGTGGTAGCTAAATTACATCAAATGCATAATCCGTTTAAGATGCAAACTAAGTAATTCAATTTACAACAATGAGTTTTCTTTTTTCTAATGTAACCTTAATGGATTATCTTCTTGTTAATAAGATTATGCACTTCAGAGGACTTCCCTTTCACAAACCTAAAAATAGAATGTATTTCTAAAATAACCTAAAACCAAAGACATTGTATAAATGTACCTTGTATTAAAAACAATTGATCAATAATATTAAAGGTTCTTACCTTTTGTTTCAGGACGAACACTTAGATGCTGGCGTCACTGAAACTTACATGGGAGAATGGAAAAACGATAAACGCACAGGTTTCGGAGTAAGCGAGCGAAGTGATGGGCTGCGGTACGAAGGTGAATGGTTCGCAAACAGAAAGTATGGCTACGGTGTAACCACCCTCAGAGATGGAACTAGAGAAGAAGGAAAATATAAAAATAACGTACTCATAACAAGCCAGAAACGAAAGCACATGTTCCTTATGCGATCGGCAAAATTCCGCGAACGAGTTGACTCAGCAGTGAATTCAGCGCAACGGGCTTCGAAAATAGCATTACAAAAAGCCGACATTGCTATCTCTAGGTTAGTAGTCTGGTTTAGCATCAAAGTGCATGAAAATGGGCTATTATAGATTTATAGTAATAGTTGATATTAGTCTTGCTTTTGATTAGTAATTTTTTTTAATAAATCTTCTTCAATTCTACGAGTATATCAAGAATGGAAAAAGGTTTAATATACTGTAATGACATTCACGAACTGAGCGCACACAATAAAATAACATAGGTACAGCAAAGTAAAAATAATTAATAACAAATTATTCTGATTGATGATTAATTTCGCCGTATCATGCTTAAATTTAAAAAAATATAGAAAGTAATTATTTCGTTCAAAGGACCGCTACGGCTCGAGGGAAGGCTGAGCAAGCTGACGAAGCAGCAGACCAAGCAAAAGAAGACTGTGATATAGCGCAAGCTACTGCTAAGCAGTTCGCTCCAGATTTCAAACACCCTGGCTTCGACAGAATAGGATTAAGAGACAAATATAGAGTAAAAAGCTATGATACGCATCAGACTGTAACACAGGTGGCTGTACAAGAATCTGACAAAATCATGGACGGAAAGAGCATTCCAAATCATATCCCTCCGACACATATACAATATCAACAGACAAACCAAATACCCAACGCGGTAAATAGTAGAAGACCCTCGGCACAGTACCCAAAACCCTCACAGAACATAGATCCTCGACTGGCGAATAGTCCAAGCCATAACGTTGATGATAGAATACTAGGACCATCATACGATCCTTATCAAGACAACTGGCAATCACATAATACGCAATCGCAGGTAACAGAAAATCAACGGATATACTCTCAAAATGATCAAATGACCAATTATGGGTCATCCGGTGTTCCACATCAGCAGCAACCGGCTTCATATAGATTAAATAGACAAGACGCAACGACACACCCTCCCAGTATAGACCAAAGTAGTCAGCAATATTCTAACCAAGGTCGAAGATTATCGTCAACAAATAGACAACCTATGAACCAACGTCCATCCCAAGACTGGAGTTCACCGCCAAATATGCCTCGAAGACCAAGCGTGCTTGCACAGCCCAAAGATTCTCAGAGCAATATGTATTCCGACGCAGGAACAGCTTCTTACGGCCGCAACGAATACAGGACGGGTACAGTGCATTCAGAGGGACCATTAGATCGACAAAATATGCCAGTAGATGCACAAACGTATCGACAACCAATAGATCCACAGGGCTATAGACAGCAAATTGATCAACAAAATTACAAACCAATACCAGATCAACAGATGTACCGGCAGCAGCCTCAAGACCAGCAGTTTAGGCAACCCATGTCTCAAATGTCTCAAGACCAAGACATAATGAATGGCAATCGGGACATGCGACCGGCGGGACAACGGCCTAATATTGATTATTTCGACCATTATAAGAGGCCGCCAAGTCGGGACTCTAGTGTGGACCGCTACGGTAGACGATCTCGACAGGCCTCCGTGGAAGCCGGTGGAGGTGGTGGAGTTAGCAGTGCTGCCATGGGAAGTGGAGGGTCGCGCGCTGGGTCTGTGGCCCCTCAGGCTGGGCCCCCCGCCGCTTCTCGTCCCGCCTCCCGCGCCGTTACTCCCGCAGGAAATGGTCACCTAGCTTCCGGCCGAGGATCTATCTCTCGCGCACCCTCCCGTGATCCTCCACCTTTCGAAGAGTCGCTGCTACGGAAGCGTAACCTTGGCCAGGATATTCTACCGTCACCTTACCAGCCTAAGCGCACGGAGAGCTTATTTGTTCCTCCAAATCCGGCACCACCTCCAGTAGCTATGGGAGGGGGAAGAGGAGGAGGTAAAAAGGTAAGGCACAGAAATTTTTTAATAAATTCTGCAAACATGCAAAAATTACTCAGTAGAATAAACATTTTTTAACAAAATAATCTCCAAAAATGTGTACCGTAACAGTGCAAAACTTTACGAAACACATTAAAATTTTAAAAAAAACCTTTGATATTGGTAAAAGCAAATTCAAGTAGGGTACCTTTTATTACTTTAAAGTCATTTCACAAAGACAGTTCTAAAGTAACTTAGATACTTTTTTCATATTTACTTTACTTATTCACCGAAACTTAAACCTAGAAAAATAATAAAGTCTGAATTGAGACCAGAGAGAAGAGAACTACCAAAAACTCGAAATCTAAACTTTTAGTCTCTAAATTTTCCTAGTTGCTTATTATCGGGAAAGAAAACTTTCAGGTCATATTAAGCAAGCATATCTTAATATTAATAAGACTCTTTTCACTTTATACTGCATGGAATATAATTAAAGTACCTACTTAGGAAGTTACTACGAGTATCAGAAAATAAACTAACATGTCATGGTCATGTCATGCCCAGATCAAAAAAAGGAATTACAAACCGAGATAATTATTTCGAAGTCGGTTTTTTTTATCAGAAATAAAGGAAGTTAATTTATTTGACAATATCAATTTACAAAATTACAAAACAAGAAATATAAAATAAAATTGAAACCTGTGCTGAGACGCTGATTTTCAATTGAACCCGTTTAGGGAGCACCAAAGTCGAAGTAAAATGTGTTTGAATATCGAAATGTACTCATACAATAATAACACAATAAAATAAAATAAAAGCATGGCAAGTCATTTTAAAAAAGAAAATTAATAACGGTTACAAATTATATTACTTACAGTAAATTGTATAAAAGGAAAGAAATACATTAGCAGAAAATAATTAATATAAGCTTAAGATCAAGCATCAGAATAAATAAAACACATTATGTCATATTTAAAAACTAAAAACATCTTAAATTGTCTTAATATTAAATTATTTAGGTATGTCGCCTTAAGCTTTGAAATTAGAAATAGTAGAAATTTTGTTCCATAATTTTGAGGCAGTATATTTAAAACAAAGGTAAGGAAACGTAGGTACCTTTAGACGGAACTTGCTTCTCAATTCTAAGACCAGAATCAAATACCACAACTAGATACTGCATCCAAACACCGCAAAGATATTAGAACTATTTCAAAACCTGAAAGAATTGAAACTACTCTTTCGCGTCCTATGTGTATTATAAATATTGGGATAAATAGAAAGTCCAAAATATATTTTAAAAACTTAATACCCAAAGTGTCCCTAATTAATTCTGATTCTTGAAAGTTAGAACATGTTGTGCCGTGTATATAATAAATAATCTACACTAAACAGCAAAAGGACTTGCCCGTTTTGTTAGGCGTTCACTCTAAACACGAACATACTCGTATGCTTAAATATGTAATGACGAACTCATGAAAAATGTTTAGCGATGACAATGATTTGAATCTGGAGTGTATCGAATCGGAAGCTATGGGCGTTGGTGACCTGAAGTGTCAAAGAAATTATACTTAGAAACCTAGTCACGTCTAAGATAACTGAATCGGTGCTGTCAGCGTATTTTCAACATTTATCTAGTATAAAGAAGCCAAGAAGTCGGTGGTGCATTTAATTTTTAGCATAAAATACTTAGTTTATAAACTACACGTCAATTACTTAAGCCCATTTTGTTTTACATTTTAAAGTACCTAATAGCTGTGTTATAAGTTTGCTGTGTGTATCTGAGTGAGTGTCTGAGTTTGGCACACTAATGTATTTAATTTTCACCTGGCTTTATTTATTTGAAACCTGAATAAATTGAAATCGTTCTTATCTACGTTCGTTCAAAAGATCTGCATGCTTTTTGCTGTCAGTTGGAGCTTTTAAATTTATTTTCACAAATAACTAATCTTGTGTTTATAGCAAATACATTAAAATATAAAGATCAAAAGAAAAAGTGTACTCCCACTTATAGGAAAATAATCATATGAACCATATTTTAATACAAAATAATAACTTCGTGCTATGATATTTAAAGCGAATAATTCGAAATTAATCATTTTCAGACCAATCTAACATATCCATACAAATGTGAAAATACTCTCTCCGTCACCTTAAACGTAAAATACACTCCTCGTTTAAAAAATATAATACGAATACTTAGGTATAATAACACTTACTACGTTAACCATTTTCGCCAAACGCTGCGAAAGAATAATATACAAAGATAAAGCAATAGGTACTATAAACGTTGGCTACAATTTTTTTGGTAGGTATCTAATTTTATTGCCCGTCAAACTTTTCATTTTACCCTCTTATAAGTAGAATTTATGAAACATGTGTTTATTTATTTCGTATTAAAAGTTAAAATAACATAACTTGTGGTACATGTAGTTTACCCCCCTAACCCGGCTATACCCCCCTAACCAATGACGTGAAAATAATTACGTGGACTATGACGCCGGGTCAGGGTGACCCAAACTTTGCCGGCCTTTTTTAGTAACAAATAATAATAACAGCCTGATGTGTATTAATATGTGTTATTATTAGTAGGATAAAGTAAATAAAAATACGTTTTTTATTATGAATCAACTTTTATTAAACTTGTTTAAAAAACATGCAAAATCAACTTTAAAAACACAACTTACGTAATTATCACAATAAACTATAATAGTATTCAACAAAAACGACTTATTCAATACACCAGAGATTATCAACTTGGGAATATAGATTTTACTTATAAAATCAGTCTTTAGCTTTTATGGCTGGTTTACACGCGTTAAGTGGTTAAGTTGGTAACTAAATTTTAAGTTAAAAGTTGCGCGTAAACAGTCAAATAAGTGACAAGTGGTAACTTAAAATTTAGTACGCAAGTGATTATGTAGATTAGGATTCGTTCTATTTATCGTATAAGTACTTAACACGTTTGGACGTGATTTTTTAGTCAAGTGCATAAGTTGACAAAGCGGGTGGGATTCTCGCTGCGACCGCCGTCCAGTACGGACGTTCCAAGACTACTCCGTTTGATCGGTCCCTTCTCAATATACAGTGGCGCTCAGTTTACTGACGTCACAGTCTAGCGTGTTCGTTCCGTGATACGGTTTTTCGGGGTTTTTTACCCCCGCCGTGCGCTCTCGAAGTAGGTATTCCGTAGTTACCAACCCAAACGGTCGTCAACTTCATCACGTGTTAGAGGCGCTAAACTGTGATGTAGTGGGTCCTCGGGAACCAACACACTATCCCTATAACACAAATCATCGCCCCGATATTCTCGATATAGCAATCCTCCAAAATGTTAACTTAACGGTACACTCAGTAGAAGTTTTAGAAGTCTTACGAACCAGCTTACTTCAGATCACCGATCGGTAGTCATGCAGCTAGGTATCCCAACTGACCCTGTTCCTCAAACAAGGTCACACATCGATTGGGTCAAACTAACAGAAGCCCTTAAGGCAATCGACAGTCCCGACCTAAACACCATTCCCGATTCGTTGTCATCTATCGAGGAGACCAATGCTGCGATCGGTGCTTTCACCAACCACCTTCGAACTGCTATCAGTGCGTCCTCCAGGCAGGTTCCGGCGGCGAATGATCGACGCTGGGTCCTGCCTGAGGATGTGAAGGAGTTGTTGAGAGCAAAGAACGCATCTATCCGGGCGTACGATTACGCTCCGACCGAGGCAAACCGCATCCGTATGAGGGCCCTACAGCGAGATGTCAAATCTCGCATACGCGAATTGCGGTCTAACAACTGGGACGCGAAGAGATCTCACCTTCGCATCTGGCTTACTGGAGCTTGGCGAAGTGTCTCAAGATGGACTCTATCGCGTCATCGATGCCTCCGCTTCTTAAGCCACCGCCCATGACTCCCGCCTTCGATTACTCCGAAAAAGCTGAACCCCTAGCCGATAGCTTAGCCTCCACGTAGAAACTGAGAATAGCACAGTCAAAACTCCACTCCAGACACCCTCCAACCAGTAACGGTGGAAGAGGTACAGACCATAATTATAAACCTAAAACCGCGGAAAGCCCCACGTCCACATGAAATACCAAACAGGGTTCTGAAAGCTCGCACTCATACAACTGTTAGTAGTTATATTAAATAACTTACTAACAAACTGTTCCTTTCCGCAAACATGGAAGGAAACGATTATCATCGGTATTAGGAAACCCGGAAAACCGGCTAATTTACCTACAAGCTACCGTCCTATTGTAGAAGTCAACCCAGAAAAAAGTGGCAGCAGTGTACTTCTCTTTTTCAACCTGCTCTAGGACAACCTCTAAGAAACCCTCCAAAAGATTAGGTCAGATCTCTCTGTTTGGTACTCCAATCCCCTGGGTTTAAAAAGCCAAATATTTAGGAGTCACTTTAGAAAATGGACTTACATTCGCGGATCACATAAAACGAGTCCGGGACCGAGCCGCCTTCGTCATGGGTGCATCCCCTAATTTGTAAGAAGAGTAAAATGTCGCTTAGAAATAAGCTTAAACTTTACAAAACTTGCATCCGCCCCATCATGACATATGCCAGTGTGGTTTTCGCTTACGCTAGCAAGTCGAATATCAATCACTTGCAGGTTATTCAAAATAGGTTCTTACGCAAATGCGTCGGGGCCCCGCCCTATGTCCACAATTTAGATCTGCATAAAGATCTCGAGCTGCCCACTATTGCCACGTTGATGAAGTTGGTGTCTAGACGCTACTTCGACAACGCTCCCCACCATCCCAACCTGCTGCTCAATAAGTCAGCTGACTACACAGCCAACCCAGACGCGCCGATTCGTTACAGGCGACCGCGTAACGTCTTAACAGAAGCCGACGACGCTATTACAACCAGGAACGCCGGCGTTCTAGTTAGAAATAGGGCAACACGGCATTCGAATCGCCTAACCCACCGGTGGGCCAGGCTAACGCAGCGTACGCATTCCTACTGAGTTTCTTGCTGGTTCTTTGGCAGTAGATGACCCTTCCGAACCAGTGGTAGTTTCATTATACGACGTCCTAAGCCGAGGTCCGTGCCCTCTCGGGTGCCCTTAGGCAAGACTATGCGGGTGGCGGCAAGAGCTCGTTTTTATGTCACATTTTCTCTTTTTTTTTAAATGTCGAAGTGGAGTTTCAACTTTAAAATTTGTGGAAGAATATTTAAAGGTGTTTCCACACCAATGGGCGTGATGGCCTACAATTGTCTGACGCCAACCCTGAGCTGGTAAGTCTGCCAACCCGCAGTAGGCGTGATGGCCTACAATTGTCTGACACCACCCTGAGTTGGTAAGTCTGCCAACCTGCAGTAGGCGTGATGGCCTACAATTGTCGGACGCCACCCCTGAGTTGGGAGAGGCTGATATCCCTCCAGTGATTATTAATAATTAGTAAAGGTAACTAATTAGTAAAGGTACCGCACCAATCGATCGTACGGCGATCGACGTCGACCCGTCGACGTAAAAAAATTAGAAAAATACATAATCTTGCAAAGATTTTAATTCCCAAATCAAATTCTTCTCTGAATTTGTCCAAAATCACGTTTACCACATATCTATGTACAGAATTGACGAATTCCTTGACATTCATCACTGCTTATCTTTATTGAACTTATGAACTTAACTTCTTAATCCGTTTGGACACACAAGTGACATGTAGTAACTTAAAATTTTGTTACCAACTTAACTACTTAATACATGTAAACCTCACATTAGGCGGAATTTCCAAACAATAAGTAGTATTTTCATCCCCATTTAAACCTTTAAGGGGTGGAATTTCTAAATTGTATAATTTGTTTCTTATGTTTTACAAAGAACCTAAGAAATAAGTTTCATACCTACAGCTTCAAAAATAGCAAAACTCCAATACACACTTTCAACCCCCATTTCACCCTCCTAGGGGATAATTTTCGGGATGAAAACTATCCTATGTCCTTTCTAGGGACTCAAACTAACTTCGTCCCAAATAACAGTTTTTTGGCTCTTACTTCAACAAGTAAAAAAATAACAAAACACCTATACATATTTTCAACCCCCTCACCTTCTTCGGGATGATTTCCAAATAAAAACTAACCTTCGTCCTTTTTGGGGTTTCAAACTAAATTCAAACAATCAAAACAAAAGTACCAATTTTCATGTAAATCGGTGCAGCGGTTTGAGCGTGAAAAGGTAACAGACAGACAGACAGAGATACTTTTGCATTTATAATATTAGTATGGTAATTTTGTACTTCTGGTTTTTATAATCTCAGTGGGTGCAAAAGGAACAATAAATTCCTCGCGTCAACGATAAACTCGCTACATTGCCGATTCTCATTTAAGCCCTTGCTTATGAATCAACCCACCAATAACTAGCCCGTGACATTCAACAGTACCTTATGTCATGGTGTCAATCTACTATTTGCATGGAACACTGAAAATGCCAAAATAATATTCATTTGCAAAAACATATTGTTCAGGTGCTTTTTATCAAATCAAAAAACCAGGCACTATTATTATTTCTACAACCGACAAAATTTACAGATTGCCAACTTGCTTTTTGATGCCTCACCTTACTCGTACAACGGCACGAGTCAACTTCAGGCGTGTGAGGTCTCGTGAAGAACGAAGTGGGAGGTCTCTGCGAATAAGCCAAGAAACTACAACAAACTCTATGGCCTTTGTGCAAAATATTATCATTTTATCACCGTTACAAATATTTTCCCCTGCAACTGTGCACGTGTATTTGTATTATAAAAGCCATGCACATTTATTGTGTTCTTATTACAATTAGGATTAGAATTATTTTACGCATTCTTCTACGCTTAAAAATAACTAAGTCAGCTGTTTGTACGGGCCCTTTCACAGTCGTGACAGTTTTACAACGTTTTCTAGAGCTCACTTCTATAAAACCTTGAACTACACACAATATAAATATCCACACAAAACCTAAATGTTGCTATTTTGAACAGAAACGACGTATTCAACCTTAATAAAAAAGTAATGTCATTATACGTAATGCAAAACAAATGAGTTTTAATGTCCCGTATATAAAAGTAATTATACGAGTGCACCTACTTTGCTAATTAATAGGTATTCAAAAGCTCATATAAATTTAGCTGTAATTTAGTTACGTATTTTAAAAAGTTTTTCAGTTAATTTACACTTTGGAACATTTGCGTGTAGTAAAGTAATGGTGTCGGACTAGCGGCACGCGACGAAACCGCGCGGGCGGGCGCTCGTGCGCCGGCGCAGCCCGGTCTATTTCTAAATGCAGATCTCAGTTACTCACTCGCTGCCGATTTCCGCGCATCACCTCTTTGCTAAACATTTTAAGTGCTAAAAATATCCCGAATCTAACCGATTAACGCAACTAATTATCTCTCCCTCAATATATATAATAAAACAGTGAAATTCCCCTATCGTTTAATCTTAGTAAATTAGGATCGTGATTTTAGGAGCTCGCGGCCAAATTTAAACGATGACATTTGAAATGTGAATGATCGCTGCAAGTAGGTTAGACTACTAGTGACACAATGTGGTATCAAGGAGAGGAGGACGAAGATGAGGATCTTATGTGTTCGCCGGCTATTCTGGCGCGAAGAGCGTCAGAGAGCTGGATAAATGTGCCTCCAGTGGAGGTAATGCGTTGTGGACCTTTTTTATGTAATTGGTTTAAAGATGCATAAATCATTTGTTGATAACATAAGTCTCCCAAACTCCCCAGTTACCTTTTATTTCATCATACTTCTAAATAGTGAAATTGATAGTTAGGTATTAATATGTGTACCCGCTAACATGAGAGTTAACGCGTGACCCGACGGCAGATGATCAGCACGCCGCAGACGCTGCAGCGTAAGAAGTCGCTACCGGACGTGGCGGGGCTGCCACGCGTGGACGGGGCCATGTCACGTGAGGAGGTGTCGGCGCTGGGCTCGGCGCGACGCGAGGAGCTGCGCCGCATGCAAGATGAATCCGAGAAGCTACGCGCCAACCCGCTGCTCTACTTAGTCAGTCCGCAAGTCAAGGTATGCCTCCCGTCTGGCCCTTTATGTCACTAGCAAAGGTATAGTCCATCGAAAACTTCATATCCTAAGTCAGAGTACTCACGTCATTGTTACTTTAGTAAGCTAGTACCTAACGCTGTCACTGCTCTTCGGTATCAAACTTATAATCAGTCGCAGTTCATGTCAAGATCAACAGTCAACCTCAAATCCACTTAAGGTAAATAGAATGTTGCTTTTAGTTCTGTATGCAGACTGTATCTGGTGCTGATGCTGTACGAGATTGGCGTGTCGTAGTCCAACGCAATAAGTTGCAAACCAACATATCGTTTTCAGTACGTTCTACCTTGTAATATAATTAAATAGCAAATTTATCATAAAATCTAATTACTCAATTATCTGCAATATATAAAAAAAATCTTTATAGAAATTTCGTCCTCCTCACTTTATATACATGTTACAATTACTCTTCTTATCTGGTTTCTATTACAAAATATTACAACAATAGGATCAAGTAAATGTGAAATAAAAAGCAGTACCCAAACATGAATTAACCAATATCTATGTGCACTAACCTCAGACCAAACAAAACAACATAAATGATTTGAAATATCATACAAAACAGGCTCATAGAGTTTTATCTTATGGTAATATTTGTTGTATGTCGCAGGACTGGTTCTCGCGGCAGCAGCTGGTGTTGCTGGTACTGTTCATCAACATCTCGCTGGGCATCATGTTCTTCAAGCTGCTGACGTAGCGCCGGCGAGCGGCGCCCGCGCGCCTGCCCTGTCCGCCCCTTTCCCCCAACCTCGACATAGCCAAAAACATAACTTTAACTCCATTTTTACAATATTAAAAAAAAAACAAACAACACTTTTATCTAGACTTCGGGTTGCTAGTGTACCAAATATTTTGATATTGTGTGTTATGTGTGCTAAGAAGAATTTTGAAGTGCAAAATTTTTTATCTACATTTCGGTAATCTTTATACATACATTTATTTGTAATTCTTACCACGTGAGTGTGAATTTTGTGTCTATGGAAGCCTTAATATTGGAATGAACTTGTGATCATTGTCAAGTACGGTGCTTTATTGTTATGACTGTATTATCTTTCGTTTAAGTAATGTCTCTCGCTGTACGGATCAATGATTGCATGCAGACATGAGCTGCGTCACGTTGTACATTGTGGGTTTGTTGCTAAACGCGACTGAAAATATTTAGATTATTATCGGTGCGTTGCTTTATGTTTCCTATTACATAAACCTATGCTATATTTATAAATCAAAATCAATTTAAAATTATACAAATAATATGAATTTGTTAATGTTTTGAAAAATATTTTATTATGATTTATAATACTTAACCTATTTATTAAATTTTAAGATTTTGTCGGCCTACGAAGTAGGACAGTAGAATTAAGTACTTATTACCATTATTATAATTCATGTCTACCATATTTACGCAATTTACAACAAAGGAAAATACATATAAAAGGTAATGTCAAACGTTCGTAACTTGAGTGATTCTAAAAGCACAAATTAAGATAGGTGTGTATTTACTTAAAAATTTGTAAATAATAAAATATTGAACTTGTTAAATATTACGTAAATATATATTTATTCTTTATATAGATGTAGAATGCATACACGATAAAACATTTTGCGTAAGTACCTTTTTAAAAGTTACCAAAGTTAGAAAATTATATTTGATCAATTTTATATACCTACTTACAAACTTAAAGCTTTGTATTTTTAAAGCATAACGTCAATTCTCTAGAAACTTAATTACCTACATCAGTTTTGTATAGAATATAATAAATTAAGGAATATGTATGTGCATGGACGCATGCTCCGAGATTGGACTCCTGCGACAGTTTGTTTTACAAGACGCATTCTTTGTAAACGTGTAACTTACTTACGTTTGTTAAGAAATTTTCAGTTTCATTACTATGTAAAAAAACATTAAGTTTTATGTATAAGAATTTTAATTACTTGTATCAATTTTATCTACGTTTCACAAATTAAATATTTTAACAAAATTATTTGAAATTTTTGTAATACTCCCCATTGCCCTAAGTACAGTTTGTCAGTTCTTCAAAGGCTTCCGCGATTAGGAAGTATTCCTGAAACTAAAAATTATCAATATTATCAGAGCCATGATACTTGAAAGGCTTCACGAAAGGGACTTTCCGTTCAAAATACAAATTTATGAAAGTACTTATTCAGAAAAGTGTGTTAATTGTTGTTACTTAATTGGTTTACTATTTGAGACTCTACTTTTTATGTCGGTATTAGTAACTTAAGTCAACAAACAAACACCTCTTTCTTTTGACATGTTTCAACAAAACGTCAAATTCAAATAGACTGATTCAAAGCTTTTTTTCTTAAATTTCATAGGCTTCATCTACTTTTAATCTGAAACATAACTACAAATGCAATTTATGAAAGCGATAAAATGAAAAGGGCTAGTGCTAGAAGAGATAATCTTGTTTAGATCTCGTGTATCGCGATACTTCAGTCTTTACTAATCTAAACAAAAAACTCAATAACCTCTTGCTTTGGTTAAAGGGAACACCAGCATAGTTACAAGAACAAAGGCAATTCCGAGGTTAACTACGGTCGCCGACGCATCATTTATCGACCCTCTAAAATAATAATAAAATTTATCCTAAGAAATATGATGTCCATGGATTCCACTTACCGCCAGATAAACCGCGATTGCCGGCTATGAATAATGTAAAAAAAAACAACAACATAGACATTGCTTTTATGAAATAAAATGTAAGAAAAAAGTCCTATTTGGGAACGTGAATTCCTCGTTCACCTGTACAATTTCAATCAATTAGATTAATATTGTAGGTCTTCTCGGCCCTTAAGTCTCTTAATAATCGGCTGGCCTGTCGGACGTGTGTGCACGTTACGCTACTCCAGGAATTTCAAAAACAAACTTTATGTGATGACAAATAATACACATACGGGTAAAACGAACCAGAGGCAAAAGGTGGCTTTTTAAAGATATTCGTTCAATTTAAAAGTGGAGTTTAACAGTGTTTCCTTGAATGTAACACCGTATGTAGTAACAATGTAGATGAAAATGGTCCTTTATCAACGTATCAGGAATTAAAAACGCTCCTTGTTCTTCATCGAGTAAACCATAGTATATTAGATAGGTGTGCGTATAAGTGCAAGTGTTTTCAATAGCAACCTTTGAGTTCAAGTGCAGATTTACAACAAGTAGGCCATTAGTAAGGTCATAACTTGCACTTTCAATGGCTACTGCGATAGGTAGATAATAAAATGTAGTTTGAACCTTCACTGTAAACTTTGTTGTTTTAGGTTGAAGAAACGAACGATGACGCGATCGATTTGGACGATGTTTTACCGAAAATCGGTGAATTTGGTCTGTACCAAAAACTTCTCCTTTGGTTGGTGTGTCTCCCTGCCTGTCTGCCTTGCGGTTTTTGTGCCTTCAACCAACTGTTTATGACGGACGTCCCAGACCATTGGTGTAAAGTATCCGGGTTAGGTATGCTGAATTTAACACAAGAACAACAAAGGGAATTGTCTATCCCAAGAAAGGTAAATGAGTTGGTAATAAAGTAAAAGTTTTTTTTAATGAATTTAGAATTAGTAGTATAAAAATATTTTCAACTAAACTCTCCAGTCCCAGGTCTACTGGAAGAAATTTGTTGTGAAATAAGCAGTAACTTTGTACAAGCATTTTATGCCATTTATGATAACTTATAGTTATAATAGGTCTTTCTTTACCTATGAAACTGCCGTTTTGCCGTACTGGCCATTTCAAATGAAAATATTTTTTTTTTTGACTGATAATTCTAATTTCAAATTAATTTTATTTGACAAACATGGAATTCTTTTTCTAAAATCGTCATTTGTTTAATAGTTAGTGTTTTGTTTTCAACGCATTCGAACATTTTTCGTCATCATGGATAAGTTAAAAATTCGAGTAATTATGGAGTATGAGTACCGTCGTGGCAGCAAAGCGGCACAAGCGGCACGCAACATCAACGACGTTTACGGAGCGAACACTACAAACGAACGCACCACCCGTTATTGGTTTACCCGCTTCCGTTCTGGAAATTTTGACCTGAAAAATGAACCCCGTGGTCGTCCGAAAACTTTGGTCGACAATGACGAATTAAAGGCAATTGTGGAAGCTGATGAAACTCAATCCACGGCTGAATTAGCAGCAGCTTTCGACGTTAGCATCAAAACAATATTGGTCCATTTGCGTCAAATTGGCAAGGTAAAAAAGCTTGACAAATGGGTACCCCACGAACTCAATGACCGCCAGCGCGAAGTACGCGTGGAGACGTGCCTTGCACTGCTCAGCAGGCATACAAATGAAGGAATTCTGAACCGCATTGTTACTTGTGACGAGAAATGGATCCTGTTTGACAATCGTAAGCGCTCAGCAAGTTGGTTGGACCCTGGTTCAGCACCCAAACAATGCCCGAAACGAAAACTTACCCCTAGAAAAGTGATGGTCACTGTTTGGTGGTCTAACGCGGGTGTCATTTTCATTTCATTCATCACAGCTTCTTGCCAAACGGGACAAGCATTACTGCAGATGTGTACTGTGAAGAACTGAACACAATGATGGAGAAGCTCGCACGTCTCCAACCAGCTTTGGTCAATCGTTCGGCTCCACTGCTCCTGCACGACAACGCGCGACCTCATACTGCACAGCAGACGGTCTCCAAGCTACAAGAGTTGGGGTTGGAAGTTCTCCGTCATCCGCCGTACTCACCAGACCTTGCGCCTACAGACTTCTACTTTTTCCAGAATTTGGATAACTTCTTGGCGGGAAAAAAATTCAATACCCGAGAGGCAGTACAAAATGCCTTTGAAGAATTTGTTGCCTCCCGTCCAGCTAATTTCTTCAAGAAAGGCATCAATAAGCTACCAATGCGTTGGCAAAGATGCATTGATTGCATGGGTGATTATTTTGATTAATAGTAATAAAAAATATATTTAAAAAATTACGCTTCATTTATTTCGTGAAAAACGGCAATTTCATAGGTAAAGACCTAATATTTGGTGTGTACATAAATTGTAAAATAAAATTAAAATTGAAAAATAAGAAGATATTAAAATTACTATGCGGGTCATTCTTTTAGAGTTAAATGAAACACTAATAATGTCACTTCTGTATGCCAAAATTAGGACATATTTATACTTATAAAATTATTTACGAAAATATAAGTATTTATACGTATAGAGGTCCGTATTTCGGGATATTTTACAATAATAAGGGTTTATTATTGTAAAATATGTCCTAATTTCGGCATACAGAAGTGACATTATTAGTGTTTCATTTAACTCTAAAAGAATGACCCATGCCATTATTTCAAATTACAGTTGTATAAATAACTCCAAACTATGTATTTCAGCCATAAACGCGTTTGAATTATTTACCCGTGATCAATTATAATTCAAGGTAACACTATATGTGAAGTCACATGATATAAGGCAAAGTAGCATAAATAACAAAAAAAATATGAATACAAATACCGAATGTACGTGACGATGTGCGCCAATACTCTAACAGTTATTTTTATTTTATCTATTACAGTTAAAAGACAATACTTCGTTCGAACAATGCCTACGATATGCTGTAAACTGGTCACAAATAATACGTTCTCATACACCTGTTACATACAATGAAAGTTGGCATGTAGAGCCATGTTTAGAAGGCTATGAGTATGACACCTCGGAAGTTACTTCGTCGGTTGTTATCGATGTAAGCAATATAACTATGTTACTGAGATTTGTTAGGTGGCTGAATGCGTAATTAAAACATGAAATAATAACCATGATTTAACAACGCGCACGATACGCCTATTGCATTTGTTTATCAGACGAACGACGTGACAATAAATTTTATTTCTCAACAAATCACCTATATTTTGCTCTTTAATACTTGTTTTTTCTTTTTAGTTCAACTTAGTATGCGACTACGACGTTTACCCAACTTTGGGATTAGTCGCTTTGAACATTGGAGGTCCTATAGGAGTATATGGTTTTGGATTGCTCAACGACAGAATTGGTCGTAAAAAGTCATTTTTTGCATGTCTGTCGACTCTACTGTTGGGTAGCCTAATGACAGCTTATTCCCAAACGTTTTGGTTTTGGGTGCTAGCCAGAACAATTGTCGGTTTAACAATACCAGCGGTCTACCAAATACCTTTCATAATTTGTAAGAACAAACATAATATTTTACGTTGATACTTAAAATTAATTATAGAATGACTCAAATGTGTACCAAACATTTTAATTTCAGCTTTAGAACTGGCTGGACCTAATTATAGATCTTTTGTCACAGTGATGACGTGTGTGTTCTATACACTAGGGCTTATTCTGCTCTCAGGACTAACGTATTTACTACGAGATTGGAGATCACTGGCACTGGCGACTTCCGTACCGTTTTTCTTGTACTATTTTTACTGGTTTGTTCTGCCAGAATCACCAAGATGGTTATTAATGAAAGAGAGATTAGAAGAAGCTAACAATATTCTTAAATCGATAGCTAGAGTGAATGGGAAAAAATTGCCTGAGGAGTTTACCGAGAAGCTACAAAGACAAGTTTTAGAACAAAAGAAACAAGGTTATAAGAAAGCCAAACCAGCTAGTGTGTTGGCGCTCTTTCGAACTCCAAACATGAGGCTAAAAACGTGTTTAATCACATTAAATTGGTGCGCTTCTGAAATGGTTTACGTTGGGCTTAGCTACTATGGCCCTTCAATAGGAAGCAACCAGTACATGAGTTTCTTTCTTTCTTCAGCTGTGGAAATACCCAGCTACATAATCTGCTGGTTCCTCATGGACCGAGTCGGCAGACGGTGGCCGCTGTGCCTGTCCATGGTAATTAGCGGTATTTTCTGTATGGTTACAGTACTACTACCAGGAGGTAAGTTTAACGAATATCGAAGTTAGTCGAAAATAAATATTAATATGTACAGATATGAACCAATGTCTTAATTTCAGATGCACAAACGGAAACCCTTATCCTGTACTTAATTTCTAAATTATTTATTTCTGCTTCTTTTCTGATAATATATCCTTATGCGGGGGAACTCTACCCGACTGAGTTAAGGGGTGTCGGTATAGGCATTTCTGCATATATAGGAGGGTTGGGCCTAATTATAATACCCTTCGTAAATTATTTGGTAAGGATAGGACATTAGCTAGACGGTCAGTGTTGTGGCTAATTTGAATTTGATGTTTATTTCATTATATTCGGTGGGTAGGCACTCCTGAAATTATTTAGTCATTAGTTAGTTTCCAATATACTTTTTCGCTCCATGATACCTATCATTATGTTTTTTCACATGCTTTGAATCATAAACTTTTTTATTTGTAAAATCCTATAGTTTACTTTGATTTTGGTTGGTAGATACCTACTTATTTACTAACTAATCTTTAAGAGCCTTTATACAAATCAACGCTCTCCCGAATCGGTAAACTGCAACACGTCGCTGGCCGTCAAGTAGCGCGTCCGCATAGGTTTTGATACCTTTTCAAATATGTTTGACTTATTTTTTTTACTTTTGATTTATAGAAGTATAAAATTATGTAATTTATTAATTGAGTTATGTTTGCAAATTAAGATATTTAAATACCTGGTTAGGATAATATGGTACGAAATAAAATTGGTAACAATAAGGGCTTAACGAAGAGATTTATGTTATTGATATAAAGACGTTTGTTATGGTAGTTCGGATTTAAGATGACTTTATAAAATAAATAAAATTAGGTAAAAAAATATTATTTATTATTATGCAATACAGTGACAAACTTTAATTTGGGACTTCAAATTGAAAATAACTAGAGCTATTAAATTGACTGATTACGTTGACATATTTTTTACACTGACAAAAAACAGGGATTACTTTTTTACTGGGTACCTACTTAAAAGTTCAGACTTTTAATTGATATACAGTGTAAACTCTATGTGTGCTAAAATCGGAATATATACTAATTCTTCACCTTAAGCTCATTATGTTAACTGAAGGTATGCAATTATATCAATCGTGTCATTTTCAGTATTGTTTTATAGATTAAAAATCACTATGAACAAGGAGCAACCAGCGACTACTATAGTCGAATGTAACGAAGATCAATTTTTCACGAAGTTTTTAACGAAGATCAAAAGAATGAAGAAATGAACATTTTCTCAAAACATGTTTTAAATGATGAAATTTCAAATAATTTGAACTCATATTTCGATGCATACGTGTAATATTTTGTTCGGAAACGAACACTGAAAACTCCTAAAATTGCACGGTTTTGTATAAACGCTCTTAATAAGTTTACATAATTATTTAGTTTAATAAATGCATTTTATTTAAAGTTTAATTAATGAGATTTAGAAGCTAAAGAAATGCGACTACTTCAGGGCTCAAGCAACCTGGTACTACCTCTAGTCGTGATGGGTGCGGTGTCGGTGGTGGGTGGGCTGACGGCTCTGCGACTACCCGAGACCTTGCACTGTCCTTTGCCGCAAACCGCTGAAGAGGGGGAAGAGTTTGGAAAAGATTTGTCCTTCGCCGATTGTCTTGCTTGCGGAGGACCTCGGTAATAACCATGCATATTCTTTACAATTTCAAAATGGGAACGCTGTAGTCATGCATTTCACATCGTGGACAGTAAAATGAAAATGAGATAATTTACACGCATGTCCAATTAAATAAAGCAGTTAGGAAAAACAGACATCAGTAACTCTTTTGCGACCAGTCCAAAAATCGAGTGATAAAAATGATTCACTAATATACAGGGTGTTTGGAGAGTGAGTAGCCATATGGAAATGGTTTTAATTTAACGAGTAATGAGCTTTTGGTGTGTTTTTTATAAAACACCCATTTTTGTTGTTAAAAAAGTTAATATTTTTTTTGTTTATGGTAGAAATGGCAAAAAAAGGTTTATTTCTTTAGTCTAGTGTTGTCTTATTCAGATTAAATTATACTTTTATACAAACAATTTAAAATAAAGTAACAGTGAAGTATCAAACTTCCATAAATTGATAAGGAAAAAGTTATGTCAACTTTACAATGTAAAAAAAATAAAAACAAAGAGTTTGGATTTTTAAGTATTTTTAAAAACTTCTCAGGTAGGTAACATGTACCATAAATAATCAGATTACTCAACAAAAAATACCAATTGTCTTAAATGGGAGACGGCTAAACCATTCAACTGAACAGGTAAAAACCTTCTGTCTCATCCTAACACAGCTAAACATATGTGCTATCTCTTTCATCGGTCAACAAAAGTGCCCTCGCGCTCCCAATGTCTTCAGTCGAGACATGACAAACTCTGCTACTTCACGTGTTTTTAACTTTCGTGTTTTTAACGTTTTTGTCAAAAGAAATGTCCAAAATGCAAGGAATCTTGGCCAGGGCTTTGTACACTTTATCAAAAAATAGTATAAGATGCTTAGAACACTTTTTGGTTGTTAAATTGTTATTAAAAATCTTTGTTTATTGGTAGGTAGTGAAATTGTGCATTATTAGTGTGCAACACAAACAAAAAACATTATTGTGGAAAAAAATGTCATTTTGACGGCTAAGGTTTACTTACATCTTTTTGTTTTGTGTATCGAGTAGTATCGATGGCTGGTTGTCATTAAGTCCAAAGAATGAATTGAATTGTTTTGTGTATTTTAAGCTTATTTAACAGGCCAGCAGGAGCAAACAGCCAAAAAAATTACAATGTGTTTATTCAGCCTCCTACGTGCTTGGTCAAAAGTCGAGCTCATCAAAAACGTGATGAACGTTAATGGTATTTGGTACTTCATAGCGACTTAATCTTTAGTTTTAAGTGCGAACTTGTTACTACTACACTACACTGTAGGTACCTAACCTAGTTTATCAAATTATTTGTATTTTTCCTATAATTACCATTTATTTGTCAATTTTTTTAGATGGTGTACAGAGAGCTAGCCTAGGTTGTGTCATTTATTTTCATTATTTTGTTGTTACTGCTATTTGCAATGGCTGTTAACTTTACAAACGAGGAGTGCGCCGATATGCTGATGAAAAACCGAGGAGCAAAAATAATTTACGTTTTCCCAACACACGTCAACCTAATCGTCATACATTTGAAAACCACTTACAGACGCTTAAGGGAAACTGGCGATCTAAATCTCCTTGAACCTGGAGTTGCCAGACAAAGTAATGTTGCTGAAGACGAACGTATTCTGGAAGCTTCGTGCCAATAGAAAGCATCCCATTCATTACACTCCCGTGCAAGGTCTCGAAGAAAATGATTACCAAAGACGCGTTTAGTTTTGTCGTCTCTTGCTAAAAATGGATGTTGATACTTCTTAAAACGACTTCTTAAAAAGTATCTTGTGGACGGATAAATCAAAATTTTCAAGAGAAGGCATTGTAATTTTTATAATTTGAATTATTGGGCTCCAAAATACCAAAATCCAAAAAGGAAAAGACTAGTGACGTTTCAAACTAAGTTTTCTGTAAACGTTTGGGTAAGACTAATTGGCAATACAATTATTGGTCCACATTATCTACCAGACAATTTGAGTGGAGATAATTATCTACATTTTTTAATAAAGGATTTACCCGTACTCATGGATGGAGTTCCAAATGTTGGTCAAGAACCTATTGTTTTCCAACAAGATGGCTGCCCAGCGCACTGGACATTTGCAGTCTGGGAACACCTAGACGATTCATTTCCAAACGCTTGGATTGGCAGAGATGGCCGCACAGATCGCCGGACTTGAAACTGCTTGATTTTTACGTCTGGGGCCGTGCTAAAGCATTAGTGCATACCGATGATACTATTATCACTAGAAAACAACTAATTGAAAAAATAGATAATGCCTTTGTAATAATGAAGCAAGAAATTACATACCACAACCAAAATAAGAAAGAGATGTTATGCATGTATTAGAAATAATGGATCTCAATTTGAACAAGATTTACAATGAATGATTTAAAAATTCTATTGTTTTGTTTAACTAGTCCAAAATAAAGGAATAGTAATAAAAAAGGGAGAAGTACAATAGGTTGAGATGTACTTATTATAACAGCCGCATCGAAACCTCTTGCACTTTTTCTTTTCTTAATACGAGACAAAAGATTTTACCTATTTAGTTTAATGGTTTGGCCGTCTCCCTTTTAAGTCAAATTGTATTTTTTGTTGAGTAATCAGATTACCTATGGTACATGTTGCCTACTATTAGAAAGAGTATTAACTAGAGAAGTTTTTAAAAACGTTTAAAAAGCCCACACCCGTTTGTTTTTATTTTTTTTTTACATTGTAAAGTTGACATAACATTTTTTCTTATCAATTTATGGAAGTTTGATACTTCACTGTTACTTTATTTTAAATTGTTTGTATAAAAGTATAATCAAATCTGAATAAGACAACACTAGACTAAATAAATAAACCTTTTTTTGCCATTTCTACCATAAACAAAAAAATATTAACTTGTTTAACAACGAAAAATGGATATTTTATAGAAAAAATGCCAAAAAGCTCTTTACTCGTTAAAGAGGCCAAATGTTATTTAATTAGGCACAACAAGAAGCCAACAGCATCACCTACCAACCATTTCCATTTGGCTACTCACCCGCCAAACACCCTGTATATCCTTCGACCTTCGTATCTTAACGATGAACTCTTGCGCCTAGACAAATAGTCAATAAATAATAAGGAACCTAGACTAATACACCAACTTTATGGCCCTAAAGCAAGCGGAACTTATTTAATGATGACCTGACTAAAGCGAACTGGGGGGAACCCAGAATAAACACACATATATAAATATAAACAATCATGGCCCAAAAACGTCTGTTTTCATCACACAAATAAATGCTCCAACCAGGACTCGAACCTGGGATCTCTGGCGTATGAGGCAGGGTTACAACTACTGATTCCACTCGGTCGTATCGTAGAGGAATCGTTTAAAGGTTAAGAAATAAAAGAAAATAAAATAATTCCTTCTATCAAGTGGAAGAAATTAAAAATATAGATATTGTTATTCATAGTTATTGCTTAATTAATTCACTTGTTCAGTTACGTTCAACAAATTCCTCAACACCTCAATAAATGCGTGCTTTTAAAACCGTTATTTCATCCCAATCATATTTAAAACCTAGGTACAAAATAAGATTTTTAAAGTTTGGCTGCTAAAGTCTTATTATATATTTGTTCTTATATGTATGCGGAGTCAGACTAAATCATTGTTCTTTTTGAACTAGTTAAATTAATAGGCGCTTTTATGTTAAAGGCAAGCTGTTACGTCCGACTCTTATGAAAATCTGGACCAAATGGAGTTAACTCAAGCACCGTTAGTAGAGGATGACGTGCCAGAACTTCCTGCAATAAGACGAAGTTCCATGAAGAAGTTGGTAAGACAAACCAGCGTCATAGAGACACAACGAGACGCGAGTGGCAGTATGGTGATGACTTATTGGTTCTAATCTAGCAGTAAATAAAAAAATTAATTTAAACGAATTCTTTCCTTTTCGTTTTCATCCAACTACATTGCAACGAGACATTTCTTTTATACGACTATGAAATATCACGACAGCCTTAATTAATGTACTGCAGGGACATAAAGCCTCAACTAACCAGGGGGATAGTCCACCACGCTTGGCTACTACACGCTTAAATTCTGCAGTGGCAGAATTTGTACGTACCTTCGAAATAACTTCTTAGTGCAGGCAGCTTTATGTATCATTGACCAAGAAATTTGTTTACCACCATAACGTTCAAAGTAATTAAGGTCTATTTTTGGTAAACTTTTTGTTATGCCAGTATGTAGTAATATCTCAATTTGAACTTAGAGCTGATAACGTATAGAAGTAATTCGTAATGACAACCTATACAAAAGCAATAATAAATAAGCCTTATTGACAATTTATTTATTCGTGAGACGTATTTAAAACTGGTAAAGCACTCTTGTCGCCAACCACCTGATATCTGTAGTTGAAAATTACACACCAAATATACGTACCTACCTGAACCTTAGTGCACACGTTTTTTAACTCTCTGAATCTGAATCGAGTAAACACTCGTCGTGACCACTAATAAGTGGTCCTGAATAGGAGTTACACTCCTTCAGTGGCACACCATATCGCCAGTCACATGATATCTGTAGTTGCGAATGGTTGCACACCAAATATACGTACCTGCACCTTAGTGCACACGTATTTTAACTCTCTGAATCTGAATCGAGTAAACACTCGTCGTGACCACTAATAAGTGGTCCTGAATAGGAGTTACACTTCTTCAGTGGCACACCATGTCGCCAACCACATGATATCTGTAGTTGCGAATGGTTGCACACCAAATATACGTACCTGCACCTTAAGTGCAAACGTATCTTCACTCTCTGAATCTGGATCGAGTAAACACTCGTCGTGACCACTAATAAGTGGTCCTGAATAGGAGTTACACTCCTTCAGTGGCACACCATGTCGCCAACCACATGATATCTGTAGTTGCGAATGGTTGCACACCAAATATACGTACCTGCACCTTAAGTGCACACGTATCTTCACTCTCTGAATCTGGATCGAGTAAACACTCGTCGTGACAACTAATAAGTGGTCCTGAATAGGAGTTACACTCCTTCAGTGGCATATCTCTTATAGCCACACCTGTCCACACAGCCAATCTGATCTGAATCTGATACTCATTAACTGACACGACAGTTATCTGATCTTATAGATACACTCACGCTGTCGTCAAATACATCCTAAACGGTATTGGACGAATCTCTAAGTATGTAAGTATTGGCTATCTGGTTATAGCCTATACCTAATCTTCCTGGTTGAAGATATAGGTACCTGAGCTAATACGATTTGGGGATGCACCCCTAGTGGCCTCCAACCTCCCCTATAGCCACCCCATGCCTCGCTTAGATTCTGATACTGGTAAATCTCATTGTGGTCTGAGCTGATCACCAATCGCACACACACACATAATACACACAATATAATAAACACAACATTATAAAATGATCAAATAAGGCTGAGAGTGAAATATAAAATCACTTACCAATTGGCAGCTCTTTACCTTTCGCCGGTCGGGGATCAAGTCCCGCTCGCGACACGCTGCTTCCCCTCTCTCAATCCGTTCTCCCTATGAATAATTTGTACCTACCCACAAACATTTTCGCGACTTAGAGGAATAAAATGAACATTTGTACCTACCCACATTCGCATTCGCGACACTCCCCACGCCAAGTGTTAAAAAAAATCATTTTCTTTTTAAATATTATTTAATTTGATTCATAAATCTTACAAAAACTGATTAAGTTTCAAACAATCTGATCATTAACTGAGATGTTCATTCTTTAACTTTCTGCCGTGCTCTGATAGCTGATGTTCGACTGGGACGTGTTGCTGGAACCACTGCTGTTAGTGGTAGGATTTCGTGATCAGGTTCCTTGAGACTGGATTCTGTTGAATTTTCATCACACTCTAATGTTCGAATCGATTCGGGAACGGTGAATTTTGAATAAGCAGTTTGTTCTGATTGTTTAATTAGTGTGGGTACCGTACTATCGTCTATTTCAAGTGGGTAAGCATCTCTCCGGTTGGTAACTTTAATTAAGCCACCCTGACTTGTCCATCTGATCCTGTTACTAACTCTACTGTTTTGCCAACTTTCCAGTGTGCCCTATTACCATCTGATCTCAGCTAGACTGTTTCCAGCAGCTTTGGAGCCCTATTGACTATAACTCTGGGTTGATGATGTTTATCACTCCTCTCGCGGAGGCTGGTAAGATTACTGATTACGAAACATCTTCGAGAACTCTTGTAGAATTATTTGACCACGCTTCCAACCGTCGATTAAATTAGATTTAGTTACAGTTGCTGGTTGAAGATGTTCTCGATCTGATATTTCCATCGTTACCGACGCGTTTAAAGGCTACAGGGCTAAGTACATGTTCAAGCTCAGTGCCTACAGTGGTGAGAGGTCTGGTATTAATAACCCTTTCAATCTCTTTGATTACAGTGCATAACTGATTATGGTTTACAAAATGCTTGTCTAACGTTATCTTTAAACTATGCTTTACTAGCTCAATTAACCTTTCATAAAAGCCGCCAAACCAAGGCCCCAGTTCTGGAATGAATCTCCATGTTTGTGATGCAGTAATTCAGCGGTACGTTTAAACTGAATTTATCCGATATTATAACTTGTAGCAAACCTCTAACAGCAATGAATCTTCTTATGGCTAGCACACATTATTCCGCCGACAAATATTGAACAACCTCCATGGAAATCGCCCTGAATGACAAACATATGAAAAGTGCGACCCAACGATTTTGCTGTGTTCCTTCATCATCTGCATCTCTCTCTTAGAGCACCGAAGTAATCTAATCCCGTAAATGTAAAAGCTACATTAAGTGTAACCCTATCTTTCGGCAAATCTCTGGTTGTTTAAATGGAACACCACCATATTTCACGCAGTGTGCACACTTCCTGAGGATGCTTTGCACTACCGATCTGCCATGGGGGCACCCAGTACTTCCGTCTCAGTAAAGATAACGTATGAGATACGCCTACATGGTAATTCTTCACGTGTAGTTCCAATACAGTTTTATGTGTGAACTTAGAATGTTTTGGCAGTAAAATTGGCTCTTGTTGATCGTCAGTTAAATGCGAGTATTTGAATCGTCCTCTGCCTCTTAAAACTCCTTTATCATCTTTATACAATTTTAGTGATCTAGTAAAGTCCGTGATAATGCATACATTTCTTTGGAAAAATATCTGTTTTGAATATGTAATATTTTTTGTGTTACTTTATCAATTGAGATTTTTAATCTATCATTATTTTCAGGTACCGATGTTCTACTAGTGTTAGTTATTAATAAATCGGTGTGTACATTATTAGTTGTAACAATATTCGCTAGACCCTCCCCGGCCGGAAAACTATTGTCTACGTTAACTCTACCTTCGGGCCACTGAGTTGCGTCACAAGTCAAAAAATCTGGACCTTTGAGCCACCTTTGAAATGAATCCGCGTGTTCCGGCCTAGTTGGGTTGGGTTAACATCAGCTGGGTTGAATTGGGTTCGTACAAATCGCAGTTGTAAACCTTTGTTCTATTTAATCTCAATAATTCTATGCGAAACCAAGGGCGAGAGTAGTTTATGCGATTTATGCCAATTCAAAACAATCGTACTATCTGTCCATAGGTGCTGTGACTTAATTTTTACACGTAAATATTTAGTAACATACCTACTTTACAAGTCTACAACCTATAAGCACGCCAAGTAACTCTAATCTCGGGATATGTTATTTGTCTTTATCTTTAAAGACAATATTATTAGTACCTAAAGAACTGCGTAAATAAACAAATCGCGGCATAAACTACCGACGAAGGATCACTAAAACGGTGTAATTCATACTGAATGTCTTTGTCAACATTGCCTTTCCCGTAATATCTATCAATTTGTATCTTTCTTATATTACAAAGCTTAGAAGAAGTTCCACGCCTCTCAGAAATAAGATCCTTTTTTTTCTCGTCTGTTCATCTCACTTTATCTTATACTCCCCGAGTTTTTGAAATTATAATTTTAAAGGAAGCAAGATTGGCACTGCCAAATCGCAAGGATCGTAAACTGTAGCGAGAAATCTCAGAACTTCACGTTTTGTCTTTGTCTCTGTGTCAAAGTAAGTTGCATTAAGATTGTCTTTCAGATAAAGTAGATCACTATCAATGTTCGAGAGAACCAAGATTACCACAATGAGCTCGAAACTTATCTGGAAAATAAGAAATTAAAATTCATATATAAGTGGGTAAATGACTCTTTTACAGATTTATATATTGTAATCGCTTCTGTGGTAGTTTTAGCTCCTGTAATTCCTCCTTGGTATTGTCAACATATAATATGTCATTAGCTAGTTGTTTCATAAGATAATTATTTGAATTTACTAAATTATATTTTATGACAGCATTAAGTAAAAACGGACTAGAAATAACTCCAAATGGTACGCGGCAAAACCGATAGGGCTCCAAATTATCTGTGTTTAATCCACGACGTATATCCTTCAACCAAAGAAAACGAGTTACGTCCGTCTCTGTCCGTATTTTGTAAATCTAATTATCAAAAGGCTTTCACTACATCAGCTTTGATAACTATAGGATTATCTCTAAATTGAATCCATAAACCTGTGAGATCCTCTAATATTAACGGTCCTCGCTAGAGGCATTCGTATAAACTTCTATTTTCTCCGGTTTCAGCTGAGGTGTCATATACAAAGTTTATTACCTTTGTCTCGACTATAAATGCAATGATAAGTCAGGTAATTAACTGGATGGGGTTGATGTATTGAAGTGTTTGATACTACTTCTATGATTGCCTTTTGTAACTGACCTTTAATGATTGTATCATAGAAAATAATTTGTGAACATCTATCCGTTTCAAAGAACTACTCAAACGTCCCCACGCTAAACCTAAGTTACTTGGTAGATTTGGTTGTGATTCAGTCCAAGGCTACTAAACATGATATCTTTTGTCTTTATATTGAATAGTCTCAGAAAGGTAAATTGGGTTTATTATATTTATTATCAAAGATAGAGTTAGAATGAAAATGCGTGAAAACGATTAATTGATCTGAATTATTTAGACTTTTGACTAATTTACCTGATAAGATCTACCCGAAACGTGAATGAACCAAAACAAATCTTTATTTATTAGATTTTTACCATATGTCATAAAAGAATGATAATAATCGTTACCAATCAAAGCATCTACTTTATCACCGCATGAACCATCATCGGCCAATGTAAAAGCTCTTGCAATATATTTTGGTTATATTGCGGGTGTTCTTAACTTTTTTTAGGGTTTCTTTAAATAATAAGACATCTTATCCAATAGACGGAGGTTTATTGACTGACTAATTTTACATTATTTTCACACGGGAAACACAGAAGCAAGTAGGTAACAGGTCAGCATAATATGACTTAGGCGAACATTGCAAACTGATACTTTTGTTTTTAACCTGAATATAATATTATTTTATAAATGCGTACTTACATACTACATCTCCCCCGAAAAGATACATGCAGTCCCTCCGCTCATCAGGGAGAAAGATTTTTTTTTTTTAAACACAGTACTTACATACTAATGTTATGCGCACTTATTTTTAAAACAGACTTTATTTGATAAACAATTTCGTATTATTTTTATGTATCACATATTCATTATTTCCTTTTTTAATTTTTACATTGGGAGACATATCCTCAATTACTTCAAATGGACCGCTATACACACTATCTAATTTACTTCCTATTTGGTTTTTTAAGAAAATAAGGTCACCTTTTTTATAGTAAACAGAATTTTTATGCTTATCAAACATACACTTCCTCTGCTGCTTACACTGTAACAAATTTTTATTGGCTTCAAAGTGAGCCTTTTGTAATCTATATTTTAATTCACAAGCATAATCACCAAAATTATACAAAGGTTCAAGCGTTTTAGTTAAGTTACTCGGTAATTTACACAACTTTCCAAATACAAGTTCATACGGAGTATACTTCGTTTCTGTATGTACAGTTGTATTATACGAAAAACACCATAATGGAGTCCAATCACTCCAATCTGTTTTATTATCAGTGCATTGTATTCTTAGATATGCTCCTAAATGTTTATGACTGTTTTCGAGAGAACCTAGGGTTTCGTGGTGAAAAGGGGTAGAATTTAATTTATTTATGCCCAATAACTTACATGTTTCGGTTAATACTGAAGACATGAATTCTTTGCCCTTATCAGTAATTATCTCATTTGGAATACCATAGCGTAATACAAAATTGTTTACGAAACTTCTAGACACTGTAACCGTATCTTTACTCTTTAAAGGATAAGCCTCTATAAACTTACTTAAGTCACATTGGACAGTTAAAATATACTTATAATTATAGTTATCTAACTCTAGCGGGCCCATTAAATCTAAACTAATTCTATGAAAAGCTGAATCAGGTGTTGTCGTTATAACCATTGGCTCTTTTATTTTTTTATTCGAATGCTTGTTTAGTTGACAACTTTTACACCTTTTTACATAATTGCTGACGTCAACACTTATACCTGGCCAGAAGTAATAATTCATGATATTATCCAACATTCTATTCACCCCTGCGTGTCCGCTAGTGGGCAATAAATGAAAGACATTTAAAATAACTTTTTTTTCATGGTCATCATATATTTTAACTACATCTTTAGTAACGAGAAACCGTGGTAGTGTAAGTTGCAACTCTTTGAATTCGCGTAATAATTGTCTTAACGTTCTTTAATATTTAAGCGCTTACATAATTGTTCTAAGTCTCTCGCTAACACCTGCAAGGTCGATAACGATCGAGAGTTTAAAAAATATTGCTGATTGCAATGGAACAAACGTACACAACTTCTTCATTGAAGTTATATTATCCTTGTTTTTTAAACATTTTTTGTTATAACTTTCGGTAAAAATTAATTCAATTATATCGTCAGGTCGTTTCAGAACCTCCACAGCTGCGGGTTGATCAGGCCTGCAAGTCGTGGTATGTTCCGAAGCCGGTATGTCAGTCTTAGTATTAAAATTTCGTCGCTGTGCCTTTGTTAAAACGGATACTAAATTTTCACGCATTTCAATTAAATCTCTGGACGTCAGTGGAAGTCGACTTAATGCATCTGCAGCTGCATTATTTCGACCCGGGACGTACTCTACTTCGAAATCGTACTCTTCAAGGTACAACCGAAATTTCATCAGTCGACTAGAAGGGTCACTGAGACTAAATAAATAGGTAAGGGGTTTATGGTCGGTATAAATTTTGAATTTTCTTCCGTACAGATAAGGTCGAAAGTGTTTTATGGCCCAAACTATTGCTAATAACTCTAATTCTATTATCGGGTATCTACTTTCTGCTGGTTTCAAATTACGACTCGCGTACGCTACAACTCTACCATTACTATTTGATAATATGGCTCCTAACCCTACTTTAGAAGCGTCCGTTTGTAACCTAAATATGTTGTCTTCAGAGAAATTTGGATACTCAAGGACGGGTGGATTAGTCAGAGCTATTTTTAAGTTGTTAAATGCAGTTTCACACTTAGAACTCCATTCAAATTTTATACCTTTTCTGCATAAAATATTTAATGGGTAAACCATTGTAGAAAAATTAGGGATAAACTTCCTGTAATAATTAGCAAAAGCTACGAAGCGTTTTATTTCATCTGCATTTGTAGGGGTCGGGTAATTTTTTACTATTTCTATTTTACTAGGATCCGGAAAAATACCCTCAGATGTGATCTTGTGGCCTAAATAAACTATTTCTTTTCTCAAAAACTCACATTTTATGGGATTAAGCTTAAGGTTTACTTTTCTTAATTGATTTAGAACGCTAGTTAAATTTTTATTATGACTGAGTAATGAATTTCCTAAAATTACACAGTCGTCTAAATAAATAAAACATTTTTTATAATTTAATCCTGCCATTGCTATTGTCATAAGCCTAGAAAAGACGCTAGGACTAGTTTTCAGTCCCATTGGACAGCGTTTCATTTGATATTGTTTACCTGCTGAAAACGCTGTGCATTTTCGTGAATCTGGGTCTAAAGAAAGTTGATACATTTTATCCACTGAAAATGATGTATATTTTCGTGATTTTTCATTTAAATTAAGTTGATAATACGATTGAGATAAATCTAATTTTGAAAAGTAAATATTTCCTGATAATGAATCCAAAATTTCTGTAATGTTAGGAAGTAGAAACTTGTCATCTTGAATTTTATTATTGAGTTTCCGATAGTCGATCACAAGCCTCCATTTCCTCTCGTTTGATTGATCAACTTTCTTAGGAACCAGTAACACGGGGCTAGACCATTCTGAAATAGTTTCTTCAATAATATCATTATTTAGCATTTCTTGAATTTGCCTGTCAACTTCCGGTTTTAAAGCATGCGGAATTCTATAAGGTTTTACATATACCGGTGTTACATCTTCCTTTAAAGTAATAGAATGTTCCATTAAGTTAGTAACTGTTAATCTATCGCCCGGTAAATGAAAAACGTCTGAATATTTCGCACATATATTTTCTATCCCTATCTTCTCTTCCTTATTTAAGTAACTTAAATCTAGTAAATCGAACAATGTTTTAATACGTTGTGTAGAATTATTTTTCTCCGTAAAACAACAGATATTAAAAGTATTTAAGTCATGAATATCTAAGTTTGAAAAATTTTATGTTATATCATCATCTTTTGTATTAAGTACTTTAATAGGAATGCGACCCTCTATAGGTTTCGCAATCATTCCCGCAATAAAGACTCCATCCTGTAATTCCTTTGCCAAAATAACGCAATCTTTAGTTGATTGGCACGGTATGTACTTAATCACTTCACAACGTGCTGGAATCACGTGTGTATATAAGTCTTCGTGGTCAATATCAATATGAACCGCTTGATTGTTATTTATCAATCGCAACTTCATCATTTTATAGTCTATCACTGCACTATATCGCTTTAAAAAATTCTCGCCTATTATTCCGTTGGTGGAGCACGATAAGTTTTTAAAAACATAAAACTTTTGTCTAAAAATAACACTATCAAACATTAAATCTAAAAAAATATAACCCTCGGATATCAACTTGCCACTAACACCCTTAATAGTTATCTTATCGAAATAAATGTTACTTAATAAGCTAGTGTTACATAACCATTCATATTTTATAATAGAAAGGTTTGCGCCACTGTCTACCAACAGATCTATTTTATTATTAAAATCATTACTTAAGCTCATAGACACTATACTACCTACGTTATAATTAAAAATAAAGTGTTCATTCTGTTCTAGTTTCACTGTTGGCGCGAAAAAACTCACTATTCGGTGCAGGTGCACTGATCGCCTGCCCTGTATCGTGACGCGTATGTTGAATTCGCGAGAAACGATTCATGTTATTGTTACTGTAAGCTGGACGTGACGAGCGGGCCGGGTTCCCGCGCCCGTGTCGCTGCATACGCCCACCTGCATAGCTATTATTATAATATGTCATTGGCTTATATCTTGGAGAACTAGAATTAATAAAATTATGATTTGTATTGCGGTTATTAGTGCTGTTATAGTTCATTGGCCTATTTGAATTAAAATTTCGACGACGATTTGTAAACAGCCTACGATAATTAGTATTTGAATTAAATTAGTGTTTAATTCTCATTACATTGTCCTCGCTAGCTGATGATGTTAATTGTTCATCTTTAGCTGACCTAATTGCTTCTGGGAGCGAGTCAAATTGACGCGACGCTATGATCGTGCTAAGGCGCTTATCAGCAAACCGTCTGCAAATCGCTTAATCGCGATCTTTTCATTTAAGGGGCGCAATACGTCGTATTTTTCGTCATGCCCATCAGCTTGGGAAATAGTTAAGTTAACAAATAATTGTTCTAATTCGGTCCCAAAAGTTTCAATAGACCTATGGCCTTGCTTAGTATTGTATAACTGAGCATGAAGTGCAACGTAAGATTTTTTTGCAATAAAAATTTTCTCATATCAAAAATCATGCTATTTACGTCCTTATAGCTGGACTTCAAACGCAATTTGGCATTAGCTGACAGCCTGGTTTTTAAATCGAAATCAATTAACTGAGTTCTCGAATTACTATCTAGCATGTTATTATATCACTGAATTCCGTCTATTAACTGCAAAGTCGTTTGCTCGGAACCAGTCATTATCGGGAGCAATGCAAGTGCAGTTTTTAAGTCGAAAGTATTGGAACCCATTTTCGGTGAACTTTCTCCTGTCGTTTCTATAAATAAACTCTTTATTGTATCGTACAAAATATTAATACTAGATATTATAGAGTTAATATCTGTCTGAGATTCTAATCCTATTTCTTTACTTTCAATCTTATTTTTAATACTAGACAATATGCTTTCTAAATTACTATATAATCTATGCGCTTCTATTAATTTTATTTGTGCTGTTTCTGAACTTTTCCGTCGGGCGGGTCCTATCCTAATTAAATACGTTTTTATCTCAGATAATCCATTTAAAATTAAATTCAACTCATTGATAGACATTTGAAACCTTGTACCTACTTACTGAAATTATTTACGAAACTTAAAATTACGAAACCTATTGGCTCAAATCATTATAAAAAAAAATATTTTAAAGAAAAGAAAATAAAAATACCTATATCTCTTCTAATAAAAACAAACTAAATTACACTTATAAATTCCGTAACCTTTTAAAGTTTAACCCTTATAAAGTAACCGTACACACAATAATGACGTAATCACTTTTCACGTTTTACCGAATCACACGAAGTCACACACAATCTCACGAAACCACAGGAACAGAGAACGTAAGAGGAGCTCCTGGGTGGCTGCGCTGCACCCTGGGTGGTGATGTTCGGGAAATGCGCTGGTTACACAGGTGCGGATATATCTTGACGCGAAATGGCAGTATTTAAAGTGACTGCATTCAGTTCTCTTCTGAGCGTATTGACGGCACTTTTACGGCACTTCTTCAACACGTAGTAAATGGCACCCGCTGATACTATGATGACCAGTGCGATTATAAGTATTTCGATGGCGCTGATAGAACTTATTCTCTGGCTGACATCGGCGTTCGCTTGTCCATTAGCGTTTTGTGCAAACTGATACTTTTGTTTTTAACCTGAATATAATATTATTTTATAAATGCGTACTTACATACTACACTCTAAATCTTTGATCGCTAAGCACTGTAGCTGGCATGGAGTGTGAACACTATTTGTTTTGTGAGGCACTACATTAGCAAAGATGATTTGACGTAAACCTGTTCCTGTAGTAATAATAAATTCAACAACAAGACTTTGTACTTGATACACATCTAACCAAATGTAAGTATAGATAAGTTAGTTTTTTCTATTATAGGTAACTTCAAGAAATTTGCTGTAGCTTCGGTAACATAAAACCTCTGACTACCACAGTCATGCAGTACTTGGCGTTGTAACGACACAGAATGCTTATTTACACAACTAATCTTTACAATACAAGTTTGCAATAAAGCGGTTCCAACTTCGCCTGTAACGTTTGTTTATTTTTGAAATAATTGAAAAATTATTTGTTTGAATTGACTTTCCAGACTGTGGGTATTTTGTAGGACGTAACGCTCTAATGTGTAGACCGAGCTTGTCACAATGTCTACATTTGCGTTTGGAGTGACAACTGTTTGCGGTATGTCCTTGTGTAAAGCAGTTATAACACCGATTGCCTAGCTAGCCTATTCTTGCGATCTCGAACATTACTATGCAATGTGTCCGGTTATGAACTGGCAATATTCTAGGTACGTTTAAAACCACTGTTTTTACACACAAATACACTACTAAGTGGGGCCCAACCCCCTCCCTCTCTAAGCGGGAGTCATTTTGTTTTTTTTTGTTAAAACTTTCTTTGTGCGTGTACAAAAAACAACATATCTCTCATAATGTTGGTCTCACTGAGATAAAAATAGGCTTTTTCAAAGGGCAATAATAATTTCTGTCGCTTAACTGTATAAAAAAGTTTAACTTTAACGAAACTGTTGACAAAATAAAAATATTTAAAAAAAATTTAATTATTTTATATTGATGTCATGTATAATTTCTGGAAATAAATGTTTATTATTATTATAAAACAAATTTCAATTTAGGAAAAACAGCTTTTATAACCACTTCTTTTTTTTTGTACTAGAATAATAGATTTTGGGCTAAACTATAATTCAATACTAAATTTACCGTTTTATGGCCATTTCTTTAAAAGTTATTGTTGTTTGAAAATTCCTATCAAACGATGATTATAGCTGCCCAGACGTCCACTGAAAATTTATGTTGAAATGAATTTGGATGCACCGCATTTGGGCTTACGGAGCACCAGAGATGATCATTTCGGTGGTTTGAAATGCCAGTCCTCGTGAACTTATATTACAACAGCCCTTTGCGCAAGAACTGACTGAAGATACAAGAGCTTATCCACATCACTAATGCTTCAGTTATCGTCATTTAAAGCAAACTGGTCCCAAAATTGATACCACTTAAGTACATCACCGTCCAATTTAGCTAACTCCATTCTAGGTAATTTACTAGTTATACTGATATGGTCACTTCCGGTAGAAAATGTTTGTCTATTTGGATTGTTACGCCTGACACGAACATTAATCTCAGATATTATATCTTCAGCTTTAATTTGGGTAGACTGATTTCTTCTATATTGGGCTCACTTTATAATTAACAAAAATGATGTATTTCAGAAACAAATATCTGATTGGTTTCTCTAAGTTTACTCTCAGTTAAATCTAACTCATTAGTATCGGTAGCGGAACTATTAACTTATCCAGGGCACACTGGGCTGACATTATGCATGCTTATGGATGCGTACGGATTCATATATCAATTTAACCTCTCGTCTGGTAGCAGGCATTTTGCGAAATACGTCATGTCTGTTACGGCCTGCGCAAAAAAGTTGCCCATACCCAAATTTACACATAAAACTAATTCTTCGCACAAATGAACTTTCGCACTATTAAGCTTTCGCACAATCGACCCTTAGCGCATTAGACTTTTCGCGCAAATTACATATAGATATAGCAGAGATTTTAACAGGGTGCGGAATAGGTGAAAGTGTTTTTATTCCTCGAATTCCTCTCATTCCAAACAATGTTTCATTTAGTCCATCCTCCAGTGAGCCTAAGTTTCGCAATGACAATTAATGAAGCCCAAGGTCAGACGCTAAAAGTTGTGGGTGTGGATCTTAGCACTAGCTGTTTTTCTCGCGGTCAGTTATATGTGGCTCTGTCACGTGTTAGCAATCCTAGCAGCCTGTATGCTTTCATCCCCGATGGCTATTCGTCTAATATCGTTTAAAAGAAGCATTACTGTAAAGCAGATTTTTTTAGCTACCCAAAACGATGGTGTTTCAATGTTGATGCCCAGTACCCAAAATGATGGTGATCCAATATTAACCAAAAGTTATATCCAAAAAATGCTGCCCAAAGTCACTATTCCACGCGATCGAAGTCGCGGGCACAGTTAGTTTACAATAAATTTATAAGTAGGGGAAGTTGGGAGTCGTGGGACACAGAACCACAAATGTTAATTAAATGTGTAAGGTGTACGATATTATCAACCTTTCGGAGCTCGGCAAACGTGTAGAAGTAGGCGCAGGTAAAAGCATTCGGAGTTATTCGGATACACCGTATAAACCCTACCAATGACGTGATCTTTAGAAATACCTGGTTCACCTACTACAGTTACACGTCTTTTGCGGTTAAAAATACCCTTAAAAATACGCATAGATTAAAGAAAGCGAGCAGTGTGGTTCGTCTTGGGTTTTCTAAACGCTCCGTTAAATTATCAGGGTTGAAGTATATCCTTTGTCCACCTTCAAGATGAACGTCAAGATGGATAACGGTGTTTTGAAAAACACTGAATTCTAATGGCAGCGGCGCGGTTCTCGGCGTGCTTTATACTCCCGCGCAGTCGTGTACAACCTACAAACGTCCATCCTTAGCTGAACTATATTTCCGAAACTGATCATTTTAATTTCTATTCATAATATTTTTTTACAGACAATTATTATAAAGTTTAGTAAAGTTTCAGTCAGTCAAAAAAAGATAGAAGATAGATACAGAATAGTTAAAAAAAAATGTTTGACGTGATTCTTTGAATTGACTATGAAAATGTTAAGTGAAACCACAATATATTAATGAAAACCGCATCAAAATCGGATAAGCCGTTTCTGAGATTAGCGTGCACAAACACACAGACACACAGACAAACAGACAAAAAAAAATTATTTTTTATTTTTATTTTCAATATACAGAAAGCATGTTTCTACAATTTTATTATATGTATATATAGATGTTGTAAAGCGTCAATTATATTTAATATTAGTATATTATTTTTAATAATATGGTAAGTCAGTAAGTCAAAAAACAAAGTAGAGTCTTAAAAAATGCTTTGCTAGTTCACAAAAGTGTAACAATATTAAATATAAAGTATGTTCTAAGAAGAAATGCATGGCTAGCTGGATTTCAATTGAAAATACTGTAGATCACAATAATCAATTTTAGGCCAAATGAAACATGAAAGTAAAATATATTCAGACCCAAGGGTCGATAGGCGATATGCGATAAATTAATCAATGTTTTACTGGTCCCAATAATTCAAATAAAAAATTGAATATTTGTGACTCAAGGATAAAAATTTGCTATAAATCTATGTTCATGAACCCCGTTACCGAAATCGATACTTTAAAAATAATAATGGCCCCAATAACACTGTATCTACTGGTTATGATTCAATCTCTACAACTATGTAAAATATGTAAGGCTAGTGCTAAATACACAGCAGGTCCCCTGACTCCCCTGACTCACATTATTGACATATGGTTTAATGAGGGTAATTTTTCCAGTAGACTAAAGAAGTTAATCGTAAAGCCACTGTATAAAAAAGGAAAAATTTCTGACATAAATAAGTTCCGACCATACGCCCTTATTTCCGTACTATCCAAACCTATGAAAGAGCTATGTATGACAAAATGTATTGTTTTTTTTTCTTAACAAAATATTCTAAGTTTGCGACAGTTCAAATAGATTTTCTCATCTCACATATTATTCTTATTTGTAACAGAAGCTTTAAATCGTGGCATTTACCCGACAACAGTTCTACTTGACATGTCAAATGCGTTTGACAGAGTTTCGCGTCACATACTGTTAAAGAAAAAGAGGTGCGGTATTCGAGAAAAAGCTCTAAAATGGCTACAGAGCTATTTCCATAATACAAAGCAATGCGTGTAGGTTACAGGCTTGATTGGGAAGTCATTAACTCGCTTCCAATTACCATAAAAATGGAGTACCGCAAGGCAGTGTATTGGGACCGGTACTTCTTTTTAGTGTACATTAATGATCTTCCGAATCATATTGACCGGTAATTTACTGTGTTTTGCTGACGATACTTCAATAACGATTGCTTAACCAAATTACTGACAATGACAAAATAATACTTATATGACATCTAAAATGCAATTATTAAGCCATTGTGGCTTTCCTGACTTCCCTTGATTATATTATACAAATTAAATTAGTTTTTTTTACTGACGTGAATATTTTAAGACGATACTGTAGGCTTATTTATTTTCTGCAAGTATGTATAAGTTTTGAGCATACGATAATCTAGGGTCTAGAACAACGGACATAAAGTTGATCATGTCAAAAGCAAAAAGTATCTTAATGAAGTCCTACGACTTTCATCCTTTGGTTTTGGGAATCATTGATTGTCGTTTCAAATGCAAAATTCTATGGGAAATTGTAGTCTCTAAACCCTTTCACCCCAGCCAAACGCAATTGTGACGTTAAGTTTAAGTAAAATTTTTTAGACAAGGCATAGTCATCGGGCCCACAGCGTTTGTGACGGATATGCTCTATCTATTAGCTTAAACGAGACTTGGTATACTTAGAAATAGTATTTTTTTTTCTAAAAGATATCGGACACGATCTGTTGTATTCGTTTTATTTAGTGCACACATTAAAAAGTAAACGCTCCATTTCTTATCAAATAATGAATGCAGGTGGTTGTCGAACTCTTTTTGAATGAAGTGTTTGTGTGTGATAAAATGAAAATAAAAAAGAATTGGCACTTGGTGGCTTACCAGCACAAGATTAAAACCATAAACCGACTTCGGGTTTTGGTTCATACGTTTTTAAGTATTCTCCTTTGTCTTATTTTAGGGGTTTTTGACTTTAGCTTTAGGGCCTAATTTTTTTAAAAGTTTGTAGCACTGCTCTGTAGGTAAAGTAAAAATGCAAATTTTTAGTAACACATTGAAGAAGAATAGGACGTTCTGACTCGCCGAAAATCGTTTATTTGTTTATTACCGGGTGACTTAAGTTCTCAAAAACAAACAATCTTTATAGCAAGAGTCATCCGCGAAAGTGTGCTCCACTACATTTTTGGGTCTACAGTTCGTTCACGTTAAGAATACAACGACGTATCGTCTCAGCATTAGGTTTTAGCCAATAGCATCACCGACAAAAAGAAAACGTTTGCTAATACAGTGTCCTCATTGGATTATATTTGTAGTTGCATCGATGATTCACTGTTTTCTTATCGCGGATAGACTATAGGTATGCATAGTAGAGACGATCATACAACAAATAAGTAGTGGATGATGTCTTCGTGGATGGAACTCCCTATACGAGTCTTAGAGACGACCGATATCATTGCATAGAAATCTAAAATACACTTTAGATTTCTATGCAACGTCTGTAGTCATGTCTTGTTTCAGAAATCATGAATTGTCGTATTTGCATAGTTATGCGACTGCTGTCGTCGAGGTTTTCTACAACCTACCAAGAGAAAATGCATCTTATTTTAAAATCTAGTTAAAACGGAGCCCAACTTCAAGAATCCCGAATGGAATGTAAAATGGAAAAAAAAAGATGGATTTGATGACTTAAAGGTAAACAAGATTATTTTTCTTTATTTATTTCTATTCTGAAACAAATATTAGTAAGAGTAAAATTAAATAACTTAAAGTGAACATTTTATCCATTTAATCCGACACACGGGTGTTCCCAGGATTCCATAAAATCAATAAAACTATACAAGGTGTAATTGAGTAAACTGAAAACCTGAAAGTAGTTTGTTCAGAATTGAAAGTAGAATCGATTACACTACTTTATTTCATAGGTTAATTTTGTTCATGCCGTGTCTAAAAGATAATGCTCTAGGCGTCATTCATTTTCGTTTATTTACCAATTCATTCATAAACAAAGTACTACAACATAACTAAATACCTATTTCGTAAATGTGACTTTGGCTTGATCAATCGTGAAATTGAATCTAAAATCAATTGGCGCGAGGAATTATTATCCAGATCACTAAATAGTAAAGTTGATTTCTTTTACTCTTCCATTTCCAACATGATTGAAAGCTATGTACCCAAAAAGCAGCTTATTACTGATTCTTTTCCGATTTGGTATTCTATATCCCAAAAAAAAGCTATAAAAGAAAAGCAAAAATATTTTAAAAAATACAAAATTTATGGCAATAGATCGGACGAAATGTCATTTTGTGTACTGCGCGATAGAATTAAATTAATGGAAGCTAAGTGTTATTATGACTACATTTCAAATATTGAGAATTCTATACGCACTTGTCCAAAACAATTTTGGACCCATATGAAATCTCGATCTAACTCAACCACTAGACCCAGTAGCCTTACGTATGAGGGTAAAATAGCATTACCCCTTGATATTCCTAGCGTCTCTCACATATCCAGTGTGGAAATTAATACCTCACAAGTTTGACAGTTGCTCAAAAAACTAGATCCTTCAAAAGGCGCGGGTCCTGACGAAATAACTGCTCGTTTTCTTATCGACACAGCTCCTTCTATATCTGTTCCGATCTCTATACTCTTACCGTATTCAATATCATGTCATGAAGTACCTGACGTCTGGAAAAGTGCCTTTATCACTCCCGTTCACAAGAAAGCATCCAAATGTGAATTAATTAATTATCGACCGATTTCCAAACTGTGCATTATCTCCAAGGTTTTAAGCGAATCATCTATAAACAACTATACGAGTCAATTAAAAAGGATCTATTTTTTTTATTGAAAAAGGATTAGACGTTTGTCTTCTATCTCACCTGACGGAAAGTGACGATGAAGACGAAGGTGTTACACGTCTACCCACGAGATACCTATTCACTCAACGCTTGGAAGAACTAGGACTATACTTTTCTGGAAAAACAGACGCAGGCAGTTCATTCCACACCTTGGCGAACCGCACCAAAAAGGAACTATCGAAGCGACTATCTATCGACTTCTTGGGATATCTACCATGAAGGGATGAAAGGTCTGTCTGCGTCTAGTAGTCCGATGCAGCAGGGTGTGGGTTCAACCTGATCAAAAAGAGCATTCGCGCACTCTCCAAAATGTAATCTGTAGAAGACTGCTAAACTGGCAACTTCCCGACGATGGTCGAGGCTTTGCAGTTTTTTGGTGGTGAGGTCAAAGTGGGCTTTAGGTCAAAATTGCTCTTTTTCGCGGAGAATAAACACGCCTGTGTTTTCGACGGGTTAAATTTGACCAAGTTGGACTCGCCCCAATCGGACACTTGATTTAAGGCCAAATCCACCCGCTTAATCATGGACTCTCTCAAAGCCCGGATTTCTTGAGGACTCGCTCGCGCATTGGACATGTATCTCTCTGCAACGGTGTTGTCATCAGTGTAACCAATAATGCCTGGGGTTAGCAGGTCGTTAATGTGCAGCAAGAATAACGTTGCAGAGAGAACAGATCCCTGAGGTACCCCTACATTAATTGCCATTAGGTCAGAAGAGCAGCCGTCTAAGACTACTCGAATTGACCGTTCCCTCAGAAAATCAGATATCCAGTCGCAGAGCCCTTTAGGTATTCCGTATGCTGGAAGCTTACTCAAGAGACCATCATGCCAGATTCTATCAAAAGCCTTGGAAACGTCTAAGGATACAGCTATAGCTTCACCGTTTCATTTATTAGTAATTTTGCCACAAAAGACACCTGGACCTGTTATTAAGCATTATCATGCAGTTGTACTATTTTCCAAGTAGCACGCCTTTCACGAAAAAATTAAATTTTCTAAGATTTGGTTTTAAAAAAATGGCTATTGTGATGCTATTTTGAAAAGGTCATTAAACAAGCAATTTTTTTAAATGATGTGCAGTATCATCGCCATACATTTTTTTTTTTTTCACAGCAATCAGTTAAACTTTAGTCAGGTTTTTCGCAATGAAATAAAATAAAACAATTCAACTCTTTTTCTTAGCATAGTGTGATAGTTTCCGTCAAAATTATTACTAGGTTGTATTAAATAACTAATAACGATAGTCTTGGTAAAAAAAACCGTGAGTTAAAGGATATTTATTGCAGCTGTAGGCAAAAAAGAACCAAAGAGTGGAAATTTCATAAAAGTCCATCTACCTCAAGTGTCACCCTTACGTGTCATTTCTGGGACACCCTGTATATACGTATGATTTGGATAGATCTGTGTCTTCCTTCTGCGACGTCTTGCAATATGCGGACGACATTACTTTATATTTGCGCGTTATGGAAATAGAGGAGGCCCCCTCTCGGTTGAATAATGCCCTAAATTATTTAGGCATCTGGCTAGGTATCCACGGCTTGTCCTTATCTACATCTAAAAGTAAGGCTGTAGTTTTTACCAGGAAAAGGTTTTATCCTCCCATTTCAATTGTTTTCCAAAGCCAACCAATTCCGTTTTCTAATGAGGTAAGATTTCTTGGTGTAGTTTTTGATTCAAAACTTTCCGGGACACCACACCTTAACTATATTTCCAAAAAATGCGAGGCCAACATCAACGCCATTCGGGCTCTGTCTGGCGTATGGTGGGGTTCTCACCCCTATACCCAGAAGCTAATATACAACGCATTGATACGGAGTCTTATAGACTACGGCTCTTTCTTATTGGAACCCTCCCATAAACCAGGTTTAGACGATATTACTAAAATTCAAAGTAAATCACTTCGCATAGTTTTAGGTGCAATGAAGTGCTCCCCGATTAATGCCATGCAGGTCGAATGTGTAGATTCTCCTCTGCATCTTCGTCGTCAATACCTCTCCGATCGCTTTCTAGCTGAGTCGTTACAACTTTCATCCCATCCCATCCATCATAATCTTAAACTCATTTTACTAAAACGCTCCATCGAAAACTAATTATATAAAACTTAGTATTGGTTAAATAAAATTCCGCCCTGCCTCATAAAAAGTTATGCTAGCCTGGACATCTCCCGTACTCCAGTTTTTAAAAGCGCCCGACCTTTTCTTTTTACTTTCCCTTATAATTCGCTGATATTTACCCCGAATATAGACACAAGTTTTGGCATTGCCAAGAACGATCCAAACGCCAATTCCGCATTCTTGACTGCTGTAGACAGAAAATATCGGGACTGGCTTCAGGTCTACACGGACGCCTCTAAACTATCCTCTACGGGAGACGTAGGGTCAGCCGTGTGGATTCCACGATTCTCTGTTCTGTTGTCTTTCAAGTCTCCTCCTCAATCTACAGTCTTCACAGGTGAGGCTATAGCGCTTTTAGAAGCAGTTAAGTATATAGCTGAAAACAACTTAAATAATTCCATTGTATTTACAGACTGTTTAAGCTGTCTTCAAGTTTTGGAAGGCAACCCGTTTTAATTAAGCTAAAAATTCCCTTTAATACACAAAATTAGACATGTCCTATTCTGTTGCAGTTCCCGGGCTATAAATATTGTGTTAGCCTGGATTCCTAGTCACTCTGGTATCACAGGTAACGTTACAGCTGATGGCTTTGTGAAAGATTCCATCCAAATCGGTTCCTCAGAATACTACATATGCTTCGCTCAGGATTTGATCTCCTAGCTAAATCCCATCAACAGGCCGTGTGGACTTCCGAATGGGAGGCGTTGCGGAAAGTAAAAGGTAAGCACTACGGTGACATCCAGCCTTTCATTCCCGATAGACCTTGGTTTTTTAAATTTAGAAAGGCAGACAAAAGGACAACATCAGTTATCTTTAGACTTCGCTTAGGCCATTGCTGTTCCCCAATTTTCCTTAACAGGATTGGAGTTCGCTCTTCCCCGTTCTGCGACTGTGGTCAGGATTTAGGAACAGTGGACCATATATTTTTTAATTGCCCGCTCGTTTCGGTATCACTATTTGATTTCCTTCCCCCTAAGATTCAGCGCCCAACTAATATCAAGACTCTGCTCTCTACTTACAGCCCGAAGATTTTAAATATATTATGTAAATTCATTTATCGATTGAATATTAGCCTTTGATTGTTAGCAAGTATTTTGTGTTAAGTATTAAATTTAATATTATTATTTTAATTGTTTTTCCTTTTGGGTAAGTTTAGTTTGAGCATGTATTATACCATATAGATAATTAATCATTCTTATTAGTTAATCTATTTTTAGTGTGTTATATTTTGTTTTAGCCTTCAATATATCTCAATGCAAAACGGAATTTATTTTTTGACAATTTTCATTTTATGATTTGTACTGTGTTCCACCAATACGCGACACTGGCAGAAATAGCCCGCCGCACCAATCGCGACTGATTGCCATTTTTCAATTAACTAACCAACTAACCAACTGTTCCTTTTTTCAAGGGGTTTTATAAAGATTTTTATCTGTTGTTGACATAGGTATACAACTTGAAAATAAAAATACAAAAGTTCTTATGATGTGACCTTGTGACGACCCAAATTCAGACGAGGAATCCTTGCTAATTGATATGAAAATTTAAATAATAACTTTAGAATAAATCATTTTATTTTAGTTTTATACGCCATATGTCACAATGCTAATATTTCGATGGACGTACTGTAGGTATCTTGTCCTACGCTTGAACACGGCAATACAAACAAAAACTCGCGCGTATGTTTACTTTAATAGTAGGGGCTGCATTTTTTCAAATGACGTATAATTTGCCTTCGGAAAGTCTTTTCATCAACATTTTCTGGCTTTAAGTTTGTAAAGTAAGGAAACAAGGACCTGATCCAAACCACAAAGCCACAAATTAAAAAGTTCGGAAACTTGAGCTACCATCAAGTGTCAAGTTTATTGTCAGTCAATCACATGTCACCACCATGTCTGTCATTTATCAAAATTGGTCAGCCAGCCAGTGACAGACGCAGCCGACAGAATAGGTTGGTCGGTTAACTGAGCTAACAGCTGGTTGTTTGATTTAATTTCACTTTGCTTCATTAATTTTAAAGTTACAATGATAAATACAAGATGCGTTATTTTATGTTCAATATTGTTGTTAAGTGTAATGTATTCAATGGGACATTCTCACTCCCATTCACATTCAGATCCCAATGAACCTACATCGTATAAATACTCAAAAAGTGCAAATGAACCTTACAAAAGGGAAACTGAAAAGAACAAAGTTGAGAATGAACCAGATTACGATCTGTATGTCAAAGCGTTTGGTTCTACGCTGTTTATAAGTGTCGTGCCGTTTGTCTTACTTTTTTTCATTCCAATTGACGGTACTGTAGAGAAACAACCGTTATTAAAAGTGTTACTATCATTTGCTTCGGGTGGACTCCTTGGAGATGCTTTTCTACATTTAATACCACATGCACTGATGTCAAGTGATACTGAAACTGGATCAGACCACTCTCACAGTCATTCACACAATGGAGATGCTCATGAACATGAACCTCATAATATGACAGTTGGTCTTGGTGTTCTTGGAGGAATAATAACTTTCCTAGTTGTTGAAAAAACTCTTCGTTTGTTTGATACTGGTCATGGTCATTCACACTCAGCAGATAAGAAAAAAAATGAAGAAAAAGCTAAGAAAAAAGGAAAAAACAAGAAGGATGAAATTAAGATTGCTGGTTATTTAAACCTAGCTGCTGACTTTACTCATAATTTTACTGATGGATTAGCAATAGGTGCATCTTACATAGCTGGACAGAACATTGGCTATATAACCACAATAACAATTTTGTTTCATGAAATCCCACATGAAATAGGAGATTTTGCAATCCTTGTACAGTCTGGTTGTTCAAGAGGAAAAGCCATGATGCTCCAGTTACTGACTGCTTTTGGTGCTGTATCTGGGACATTTATATCTATTTACTTGAAAGGTGCAAGTGATAGTTTGGTTTCATCATTAATTCTTCCATTTACTGCTGGTGGTTTTATCTATATAGCTACAGTGTCAGTAATACCTGAACTTTTAGAGGGAAACAACAAACTTTCTCAATCTATCAAAGAAATCATAGCTTTGTTAGCTGGAGTTTATATGATGGTTATAATAGCACAATATGAATAAAGAACAACACTTTGTGTAGTTTCTAAATAGAATAATTTTTGCTAAATAAAATAACTAAACATCACCAATACTATATTTTATTTGTAATGTGGGCCCTACAGCAGTATTTACAACAGCTTGCTCAATGTTGTGCTTTTCTTAGTGGATAAAAAAGCACACCATTTGGATGCTCCTTTCCCTGGTTTGGACTGTTTCCGATTCCTCTTAACATTATTTTGTATATTCTACTATAAAAAACTTACTATTAACAGAAGTCCTGCAAATTGCTAATGCACTTGAACCTTGTTGATGTCAATTGGAATTCAAATTAGTTCATTTTGACATGGTTCCCAAACAACTTTCCATTACCACCTTGTCACCATAAGGGCTGATTTTTAAATCATTAGGTAACTATTATTTACCTATCTGAAGATTTTCTGAAGAACTATGATACATGAAGTTATTTTATCCTTTTTGTTTGACATTTGACAAGATTTTTCATATAAATGATTAGTTTTTATGGATAGTCTTGACTGTTATCAAGTGTCAAAGTTATGGTATGTTATCAGAGCATTGAACAATCAACCCCTAATATAACAAGCACTTTCTTTTGTCCTAGTAATTAATGGGGTTTAGTTATTTAACTTTTCTCCTTTGGAACCATAAGAAAACTAATTTCAACATCAATGCGGACTGGGTGATGGGTCACTCACTTCCCTTTTAATATGGTTTACCTCTTTTCTGCTGTTTTACATTTACGTGTATTTCACAATGTAGTAAGAAACTACATCAGCTGAAACAATATTCTTGTTTTTGTTCCTAATATGGCCATGGTAGGTAGTAAGTTCACTAAAGTATGTCATCGTATGCTAGCATCGGATGATGGGTCGCCCGCTTCCCTCTAATATGGTTGAGAAGGGTGATGGATCCTGGATCCCACGTTAAGTCGTTAACGGGTGCCATTTGAAGGTGTTATCTTTTGGATACTTGGGGGGGAGGGAGACTTGCCGAGCTAATAAATGCAGATAAGAATAATTTTGTATAGACATAGACATTGTAAATTTATTTTGAAAAACATTTACCCATGAAGTTTATTGCCAATTCTTCACAAAGGTTTTTCCGAACTGGTGGTAGTCATGCTTTACTTGATGTCAATAACGACAAGTAATTGTCAATATTGAGAAATAAATATTTGTATTTGAATAGTGATTGAACAAATCCATGTCTGTAACTGAAGTTCAACCTACTGTTATATAACTTGAGTAACAAGCTAGATTAGAATATAGTGACAACTTCCAACCCATGGACAATATATCAAAAGCAATATATGCATGCTCGTCTTTGAAAACTTCATTTTTGACTGCTGATAATAACCTCCAGTTAATACCATCCTTAGCAAAATGCCATATAAAACTATGAATGTTCATACATTTAACCAAAAAAGAAAATCTTTTCATTCAATATTCATAAATTTATCTGCACTGGGGGTAAGTAAGGGTCCTAAGATTTCTAAGATTTGGCAACAAGATGCAGCTACATAGCAATCACAAACATTAACACTTTCCTCTGAACAAAATTTTACATGATAACAAGAGGAACCAAAGCTATGTGGAAGTTTATTTCTGAACAAGTTACATCAAAAACCATTACAATGTGTATTGACAGGACACAAATAAAACAGTGGATAAAAGATAATTATTTTATTTGTTTACTTCTTCTTGGACACTCCCACAGTTCTACCTCTCCTACCAGTAGTCTTGGTGTGTTGACCACGAACACGCAGGCCCCAATAATGACGCATACCCCTGTGAGCACGGATTTTCTTCAATCTTTCCAAATCTTCACGAAGTTTCGAGTCCAAATTGGATGATGTCAGTTGGCTGTATTTACCATCAACAATATCCTTCTGTCTGTTCAAAAACCAGTCGGGAATTTTATACTGCCGTGGGTTGGACATAATAGTTACAATCTTCTCAACCTGTGCAATAAGATATAATATTATTAGAATTATTCAATAGTGTAATAAAGGAAGTCTGACTTCATACTGCAAAAAACACAAAGCGCACCTCTTCTTCAGTACATTCACCAGCACGTTTGTCTAGGTCAATATCGGCTTTCTTCAATACGATATTAGAATATCTACGACCGACACCTTTGATAGCGGTCATGGCAAACATAACTTTACGTTTGCCATCTATGTTCGTATTCATGATACGAAGAATGTGTTGAAACTTGTCTGGAATTACCAACGACTGAAACACAAAAATACATATTACCTCCAAAATAATCACAAAACACTATATATTAAACATTAATGATATCATTTCAGCACAGTAAAATAACTAAAGATAGTAGATCATAAAGAATTTTCGAGATATGTACCATTTTATTTTATTATCGGTCAGCGAAAAGCTCGCACCGAAAACTCACAACACGAAAAGAAAGAAGTCGAGTGACATTGACAAATGACAACACATGACGTTCAATCTACTCAATCAATAAAATAAACATAGTGGAATACTCGGGCAAAATCTGCAAAATAAAGGCCCATTTACATTGATCCATTAGCTGGCGACAATCTCACTGTGCCTATTGACTATATATTTTTAAATCCACTGACGCGTAGCATCACTAATTAGTTTGTGCCATTGACCGCCGCTGCACGCCGCGCAAGTCGCGCAACCCGTGCCAGTGGTGCTGGATCCATATAACGTATATATACGTATATATGTGCTAGGACAGTATAGAGTCAGTCGCTGGCGCCTACTCGTATAATGACTGCGCGTTTGTTTTGGACGTTTCGAAAATGAGATCGTAAATGTGGCCTGATAATGAACTTATTAAGCTTGTCCCATTATACAGAAAAGATGTCTATAAAATAAGATCTTAAGATTACAGCGATACAAATATGTGACCATTACATTACATTGTAGAATGTTTGCGTTGGAATTAACGCTGATTTTAAAGTAAAATAAAATCATTCACAATGTATTTAAGTTTCTTTGATTATTCACATGCGATAGACTAATTTTCGTAAACGTGTAGTCAATAGATGGAATTATTAAAAAAATTTAAAGGGTATAACATACAGGAAGCATAATACTTAAGGGTTTATAAATACACCATTGTTAGATTATACTGTAAAAGAATTAGAGTTATTGGGGCTGGTTAAGAGTATTTTTTATTTCAATTTTTTACTTCAACATCTTTGACAGCCCCAAGTGGTTTTCATACCTACATATGCATGAGGCGCGCGAAGGGGCGCGGCGCTCGCTCCGCTGTTAGATAGCTTGGGTCCAACGGAATTGGTACTTAAGTACGTTGGCCATCATAACGCAGTGTGAATCATACACAGAAACCCCCTATCTGAGGCGCCATTTCACCATGTGACTGACGTCCAATCCAAAAGAGCGTTTTATTGACGTGCTCGTATTATCAATGACGTGAGTGGCTTCTACAAATAGTAAGTATCATAACGTAAGACTCGTTGCATTAATACACGTGCCGTTAATATCCTCCTTTAAGTCATTTTAACTTTAATAAAATAGCTAACTACCTTAGCTACTAATGTTTACAAAAGATACGAAGGAACTTTAATAAATAGGTAACTTAACAATTAATATAACTAAATGAACGAAAGTGAACCCTTTTCTTTAAAAGTTTTGTTTATTCAGCATACGGTTTACCTAAATTCCAAATTCCGTCGCGCCAGAGATAAAATCACTTAACAAACATTAGCTCAACCTCACAAACTTTCACACGCAGGTATGTTGGTATAATAATAGTACAAATAATATTAGCTCTATTGTGTTTGGATCTGTAAAGTGAAATTTTCTACTAAGTACATAGGTACTTACCTCTCTTTCGAAGTTCAGAACTTCGTAATATTCATGCAGCCACATTAGTGCGTTTATTAACACGTTCACACAAACAACTAAACATACGCACTAGATTACCACTGCACACAAAAACACCTGAATCAGAAAAAATTATAAGGTACAACAAAACACTTGCAATCCGCCCGCACGTCTTAACTTAAAGATCAGCAGTAAACAGAAATAAAATAAATCTTTAAAAAAATGTAATTGACTATTATTTTTAACAAAAATACGCACTGCAAAATCTATTACAATACATCTACAATAAATCTATTACGATACAATTTCTGAATTATTTAAATGATATTATAGCTTGACCATTGACCTCAACCAATGGACAAGCCCTAAGTACGAAAAAAACGTGCATACCTAAACTTGAAATGTAACATAAAATGGCGTCCATTTTTAGTGTTGCACAGAGAGTATCGAATCTACTATACTATGAACTTTTGTGAGAGTTGACGTAGATGAAATAATCACAGTAATTATTTATCTACTTTTATTATAATACTTTTATTATCTTTGAATATAAAAAATAAATAACTACGCAGTTTATTTTAGTAAGCCCTATTCTATTTTTGTCAAATATGGCAATCAGCCGTCGTTAGCAGCCTCAGAGCAGGACACACCAGACTCACTAAAATAACCAAAAGCTCAAGTGCCTCAAGTACTGTAAAAACATACAAAATGGTGGCACCCTTGGCTGCTTTCTGAATCAATATTATTGACGCTATAAGCGCTGAACTGAAAATCATTATCACGTTCGTGAGAAGTTTGTCACTACCTCTTGATATCAATTATAGTCTGGCTTGTCTTCAATGATTTAGAATCAACAATAAACAAAACAACTACCTGCCTATTCAATAACAAAATGAACAATTCTAACCAAACTCAATTCCCTCTTTCTTCACGTCTTTTTGTTTACAAAATACACGCACAACGGCAAGCAAAGCAAATACCGTTTCGATATGATTTACTGCGTAAGCGCCTGTTATCATTTGCATCGAAAGTATGAAAAATAAAAACATATTAATAATGATCGATATCTGGTTAAATAATCAAAGCTCCAGAACATCACTTTTGACAGCTTTTTTTAACAGAAATGTAACAATAAATGGCGATTTGTGGCACGCTAGCCACCTACTATGACGTCACTACACGATTGATATTTTAGTGACAACATTCAAAAATAGTACTATCTCTTTCTTTTATTAGCATTTTTGTATAAGTAGAGGAAGACAACCAAGTTTTTCCTCTTCTATGATTCGATATACATAACTACTTATTTATATAGGACATTACGGCTACTCCATGTATTTATCACCTCGCTGAGCTTGACTGATAGTTTAGGTACATGATTTTTAGTTTAGATAGTATGTCATGGCAAAATTAGGTTATTTTCTTCAGCAAAAAAATATTGAAATAACTTTTAAATAGTTAAGTCACATCAATGAGAATACATAATTGTCGTAAATAGGGAAAACGAAATAAAACTGATTCATGACAAACTTATGTGCGGATGCCCAGTTTAAGTAATGGAAATACATCGTAATAATAGCATACACTTACTTGTTAAAATGTGATTTTTCTAAAAACTTTTGCTCTTAAATAACATAAGTGTTTACCTACGTAAGATCATGTACCTACACACTACCTAATAACCTAATAACTACAGTAAAGCTATAATGTCATTTAAATAATTCCGAATTGTTATCTAGGTACCTACTTTTTAGTTTGCTATGTGAAAATCTCTTTATTCACTGCTCTATCCAAGTCCACGTGGACTCAAAATATATTGTCCCTCGCTTTTCGGCTTTTGCAAGTACGTGGTACTTGCGACGGCGATGCATTTGAGTCTAGCTCCACCCACAATTTTATTCATTTCGAAAATAGATTGGGTTCCGTACTCATAATTTTTTATAACCTACTATTTACGAAATTTTATTTTCCAAAGTAGATACTTATTCAGAAACAACTAAATTGCTTTAGATAAGATTTATGATGAGTTGAAGTAAGTTAAGAACTTAAGATGACCAATAGTTAATTTTAAGATTTTAAGTTAAGATAGGATTTAATATTATTTTTATGTCAGCAAAAAAAGTATTTATATTTTACGATTGAAAATTACTTGACGAACCCTTACGAATATAACAAAATAGAGACACCGTGCTGCCTTGAATATCTATTAATTATATCTTAATTGAACTGATTCCGATGGTACCTACTAAAAACTAAGGTTTTATTATTTTGCTGCGCTGAACCCCAAAATTCTGAGAGAATCCTCATGCTGCCAGCGAGAGCAATTTTCAACACCAGTGGAGGATAAACGTGTGGGCTGGCATCGTCGGCGACCGGGTTATTGGTCCCAAGTTTCTTCCTCCGGGCCTCAACGGTGAAGTCTATTTCCGGTTCCTCAATGATGAAGTGGAAGAAGAGTTAAGAGAGCTGCCAGTCACAGAATATGTGAGTGTGATATGTAACACGATGGAGCACCTATGATCGTCGCGTCCACGGATACTTAGATGCGATCCCCAGATCTGACTCCATTAGACTTTTTCTTGGGGGGTTATATGAAAAATTACGTATATGCAAAGGAGTGCAATACGTGGGAAGAAATGCTAGAAAGAATAAAAGTGGCATTCACATCCATAACCCCACAGATGTTGCAGAACACCAGAGCGTCTTTGATTCGTAGGACAGCTTTGTGAACTGAAAAAGAAGGTGGACATTTTGAGCCTTCTTTGTGATGCTGGCCTAATGTGCATACACTAGTATGGAAGGAAAACCAGTGTCGTCGCGCGCGTTCCATCCCATGTCGCAGCCTATCCGTGTGAATTAGTGAAGTGATTTTACTTTTTAATTATAACATACTTAAATACATTAAATTTTAGTTTAAGGCATTTATCCATGGGCCTATTGTATCGTTTTTTTCCATCTTGTGTTGCCTGAAAAAATGTTGATTATTATTATTAAATAGTCATTTTTATTATTTTAAATCATTAAATTAACTAAAACCGTGTCCAGTCGCATCGCATCATGTGCTACTCGAGCACCACCTCGCGCACCTCATGCATAGGTAGGTATAACACCACTTAGGGTTGTCAAAGATGTTGAAGTAAAAATTTGAAATAAAAAATTATCGAACTCTTAACCAGCCCCAATAACTCTAATTCTTTTAAAGTATATTCTAACAATGGTATATTTACTGACCCTTAAGTATTATGCTTGCTTTATGTTATACCTTGTATAGTTCGTATTTTTTAGTCATGTCCGAAAACGATTACTTCAAACACAAAATATTGGGTTTATTAAGAATCTTATAGTGTCATTGTCTCATAAAAAGTAAAATTCCTCGCAACTAGTTGTATCCGAAAATACCTCATATCGTGATGCAGTAATTTACAAGTTAAGTTCACGCAAGTTACCAAAAAAAGTGGGAGGTGAGACTTTCTTAGAGTTGGACTAAGTAAAATTTTCAAAATTCATTTATAAACAATTATGAAAGAACGAATAATAAAATGATAATAATAAAACGACTGAGACCTAAAATTTTGAGATTTGATACTTTTTTTGTAACTTGTATGAATGTCATTCGAGGTTGTTCGCCCATAAATCAGTTCACGCTAGTTATCGCTGCTGCTTATCATATTCAGTCAGTCACTGCAATAGCGTCTGCCGCATAAGGGGATGTTACTTGTTGCTCTTGGGAATATATGTTCAGTTAAAGAACACTTTCACCTGTTTTAGGCTTAACAGCACTTTTTTTACACCCTGTATAGTGAAAGTTTCTGATAAATCAAAAACCCAGTTTGACGCAAAATACTGAGTAAATAAAAGATGCGATACACTCATTCCTCGCAATCGCACCTATGGTAGACTTTCAATTTGTCTGAAAAGATGAAAGGACTATCGAAACTGTTTGACAATTGAGGAAGCATCTTTTGTAAATTCCCCAAGTAACATACAGGGCGATTCATTTGGAGGTTTTCAAAAGTAAAAAAACAATAAGAATAACACAATTGTCAGGTAAGTTTTATTATTAGACAAAATAACTATTCTTTACATTTATTTTTTAAAGATAATTTATTTCAAACGTTGGCCGTAACTCCAGTAAACATTGTCTATTCTACCGTTCCAATTTTCGATGATGCGTCCGAGCATTTCTATTGGTATTTGGCGAATAACGCGAGTAATTTTGGCTTACAGTTGCTCAATCGTCCCCGGCTTATCCATATAAATCCAGACTTGGGACTTTACATAGCCTCAAAAAAAATTTAGGGGTGTGATATTACAGTATCTAGGCGGCCAACTCACCGGACCGAAGTGCGAAATTAACTGTTCACCAAATTGTTCACACAATAGAGCCATGGTTTTACAAGCTGTGTGGCAAGTGGCGCCGTCTTGTTGGTGCCAAATGTCCTGGAGATCACGGGCTTCAATTTCAAGAATCAAATAACCTCTTATCATGACACGATAACCGTCACCATCGACAGTTAGTTTCTGGCTACCGCTATCACCGCAATATTTTCTTCACTACGTGCTTGATGTGGTCTATTTGGTCGTTTATTACCTAATAATGGAAAATGGCTTTCAAACTTTTCGATGGTATAGCGAATCGTGCGTTCGGTAGGCCGATTATGTGCACCATAAGTTTTTATAAGTGCATGAAACACTTTCCTCGCAGAACGCTGATTTGGTTAATACAGCTGAATGATTTGTAGACGCTCTACAGGGCTAAGTCTTTACAGAATGAAATGTCAAACTATACAGAACAAATATAACATAAAATTTTATCATGGCTCACGCTTCATCTGTCAAAAAATCCATAGACAAAAAAGTACCCCTATATGAATAAAACCCGATATATAAAATTCTGTTTTATACCAAGTAAGTATTATAATTTTTATTACAGATTGAAACCATGGCACAGTCAGCTTCCAAAAAATTGGGATTCATCGCAAAGGCCGGCGGTACTTCAACTCCGAACAGTTGCTCAACCTGCACACAGCCCAGGTTCAATCTTGTATGGAGTACTACAGCCATCTTTGGCATGATTCCGCTAAGTACCATCTTGAAGCGTTGGATTCTGTCGACCGAAGGGCCCGTTGACTCATAAATGACGACAAATTACATCTTCGAGACTGCAAAGTCTCGAACATCGTCGAAAACTTGCTAGTCTATCGGTTTTTTACAGATTGCACTTCGGAGAGTATGCGAATGCTCTTTTTCAGCTGATCGAACCTTCCCCCTTTCTCCGCCGGTCAACCAGACGCAGACAGAAGTTTCACCCGTTTGTGGTTAGCGTGCCGAAGAGCCGAACTAAACGGTTCGATAGCTCATTTTTGGTTCGTGTTGCCAAAGAGTGGAACGATTTGGTTGCGTCTGTTTTTCCAGACAAGTATAACCCTGGAGCTTTTAAGTGTAGAGTGAATAGGTACCTCTTGGACAGGCGTAAGTTTACCATGCTCCCAAATATTTTAGTGAAACTTAGGTGAAATTAATAAATGAATAAATCGTGGATACTTTGTCGTGCCATTTGTATATTACGCCTAGACAAATGGCACGACAAAGTATAGCAGGAAGAATTTTTGTAATTTGTACGCTTCGTTATGCAGCCCCCGCTGATGTTCGTAAGCCTTAAAAAGGCATAGACAATTTTTTGTTATCTGGCAAGTTTCAAATAAATTTTTAAAAAGTTATAAGTAAAGTGCTCTGCAACGTCGTGTGCCGGTTGCTTTCGTCAATTTTTTAGCTATAATTTGAGTAACGCCCAGTGCTAGAGAGAACAACAAAACACAATGCACGCAGAAACTACATTAGCTCTAATTCAAATATTAGAAAAGACTATATCACCAGGTAAGCTATAGGATTCAGCGTACATCTGTGAGCATGGCGCTACTTCTGACAAGTGACTGTTATCGGTTAACGTCGTTGACCACAAAATTCTTACGCTATCGAGAGTTTTTCTCCTTGATTCTGCTATATAGGCAAGCAATAGCTTCAAATTTATACGAGGTTAATATTAGTAACTGTTTTGAAATAACTGGTTGTGGTTTCACTAATTCCAATTTGTCATTGCCGACAATGGCAAGGATTTTAAAGAGTTTCGCATAATTTTAGGAATATTCTACTTATGATTTAAAGTAGTAACAACGTGTAATGTTATTTAATTACAGATCGAAATGAATTGGAAGCAGCAGAAAAATACCTTGATCATGCAGCAGTCACAAACTTTACGACTTTCATCAAAATGCTTTCTGATGTTTTGGTGCAAGGTGGTAATAGCCAAGTGGCCAGAATGGCTGCAGGCTTACAGTTGAAAAATCACTTAACATCCAAAGATGAAACTCTCAAAGAACAATATCAGCAAAGATGGTTGGCTTTACCGGAAGATATTAGACTTTACATTAAGAAAAATGTAATTAGTTCTTTGTGATCATTTTGCTTAACTTTCTATAATATTATATAGGAATGTGATATTTTCCACAACATTAAAATTAAAAATAACTCTTACAGATACTTGCAGCAATAGGCACAGAAAATAGTAGACCAAGTTCCGCAGCTCAATGTGTGGCTTATGTAGCTGTTGCAGAACTCCCAGTAGGACAATGGAAAGATCTTATTCCAATTTTAGTAGAAAATGTTGTCAATGCTGAATCAACAGAACTCAAAAAAGAGGCTACCTTGGAAGCTATTGGTATGTCATTAATTTTGAAGTTACTGTTTCGAAGATGTCTATGATTATACTAATACTATATTCTTTTAAATTCTACAGGGTACATTTGTCAAGAAATTGATGCAGAGGCATTAACAGAACAAAGTAACTTAATACTCACTGCAATTATTCATGGCATGAGATCTACAGAACCTAGTAATCATGTTCGCTTAGCAGCAACTCAAGCTTTGTTAAATTCCTTAGAGTTTACTAAAGGTAACTTTGATAAAGAAGCAGAGAGAAATTTTATTATGGAGGTGGTCTGTGAAGCAACACAATCTAGCGATATGAGAATCAGTGTAGCAGCACTTCAATGCTTAGTATGTACACTTTTTTTCCCATAGTATGTATTCAATTAATGGTTCTTTCCCCACTTAAAGTGCAAATTTCATAACATTGAAATTTTTAGGTCAAAATCTTATCACTCTACTACCAATACATGGAGCCTTATATGGGTCAAGCTTTATTTCCAATAACTTTAGAAGCAATGAAATCAGATATTGATGAAATAGCTCTACAAGGAATTGAATTCTGGTCTAATGTTAGTGATGAGGAAATAGATTTAGCTATTGAAGAAGCTGAGGCTTCTGAAGCTGGTAAGTTGTCTGGATTTTAATAAAAATCTGGTTTAGTTTAGTTTAGAGTTTTTTTATCTATCAATATGTAAAATTTTAGGTCGACCTCCAGCACGAACTTCAAGGTTTTATGCTAGGGGAGCATTGCAATACTTAGCTCCTGTACTAATGCAAAAGTTAACCAAACAAGATGATTCAGATGATGAACTGGAATGGAATCCATCTAAGGCTGCATCTGTTTGTCTTATGCTACTTTCTAATTGCTGTGAAGATGAAATTGTCCCACATTCATTGCCATTCATCAATGCTAACATCAAAAATGAAAACTGGAGGTACAGGGAAGCTGCATTAATGGCTTTTGGTTCAATACTAGGAGGGCTTGAATCAACTACACTGAAACCATTGGTTGAAAAAGCTATGCCTACTCTAATAGAAGCGATGTATGACTCTAGTGTAGCAGTTAGAGATACAGCAGCATGGACATTTGGAAGGATCTGTGAGGTTGTTCCAGAAGCAGCTATAACTGAGACCTACCTTAAACCTCTTTTGGAAAGTTTGGTCAATGGTTTGAAAGCAGAACCTAGGGTAGCTGCTAATGTTTGTTGGGCATTCACTGGATTGGCTGAGGCTGCATATGAAGCTGCTGATAGTGGAGATTCAACTCAACCTAAAACATACTGTATGTCCAATTACTTTGATTTCATTGTCCAAAGACTTCTTGAAACTACTGACAGACAAGATGCTGCACAACACAATTTAAGATCAGCTGCATATGAAGCTCTGATGGAAATGGTTAAAAATTCACCTACTGATTGTTATGTTACTGTACAGAAAACTACCATGGTGATATTAGACAGATTGCAGCAGGTACTGCAGATGGAAAATCATATTTCAAGTCAAGCTGATAGATCTCAGTTCAATGATTTACAGAGTCTCTTATGTGCAACATTACAATCTGTACTGAGAAAAGTGACCCCTGAAGATGCCCCACAAATATCAGATGCAATAATGACAGCCCTGCTTACAATGTTTGCAAGCAACGCTGGGAAAGCAGGAGGTGTACAGGAAGATGCTCTCATGGCAGTTTCAACCTTAGTTGAAGTACTTGGTGAAGGATTCCTCAAATACATGGATGCTTTTAAAAGGTATCTTTACGTTGGACTCAAAAATCATCAGGAACACCAAGTCTGCATAGCTGCAGTTGGATTGACTGGGGACATTTGTCGTGCTCTTAAAAATAAGGTAGGGATAACTTATAACATACAAAAAATCTTGTATTTTATAAAGCCTGACAAATATAAAGACTAAACCTGCAAAACTATACCAGTATGTAATTAAAACCTTTTTTTTCATGTTCACAGGTGCTACCATATTGTGATGAAATTATTGTGTTGTTATTGGAAAATCTTGGGGATCCATCTATTCATCGTTCTGTAAAACCACAAATATTATCAGTCTTTGGTGATATTGCAATAAGTATTGGTCCCGATTTTGCCAAGTATTTCCATGTTGTCATGCAAATGTTGCAGCAGGTATTTGAACTTTTATTATTATTTAATATTGCAAATCCATGATAACAACTACTTACTAAGGTTACTTTGCAGGCTAGCAACGCGCAAGTAGACCGTAACAATTATGATATGGTTGAATACTTGGGAGAACTTCGAGAAAGTGTATTAGAAGCTTACACTGGCATCATCCAAGGTCTCAAAGGCGCGGGTGGTGAGGTATATAATGTTTTAATATTCTAAAATAAATATTTGATTTTAAATTAGGACAAATATTGGTTCAATTATGTACAGAAGAGATGTACCATTTAGGTTGTATTACTGACACTGCAGTCTTTAGGGTGTTACCACACCAATTAATCGATCGACATTGATCACCCTTAGACTAACTCAGTATCTGTGCAATGGAAGCCGAAAATGCTTTAAAGTCATCTTATCAAAAGTTGATAAATGACAATTTCCTAAAGATTAAGCTACATACAAAAATGCATAAATGTATGATCGCGTCGGTGGCGCAGTGGTAAGTGCGTTGGCCTCTCGATCTTAGATTCGAACCTGGTGACTGCCAAATGAACCAATGAAGTTTTAACGGCTTAAAGAACCCTACCTAAATACGAAATTATACCAAAGTAGGCAACCCGCGGTAGGCAAGCATGGTGGTCTATAAATTACTCTAACTTGGGTGAGGCCTATACATCCATGCAGTGGGATTATTAAGGCTGGTGGCACAATTATTGGCAAGCCACGAACAGTAACATAGAGGTAGTGAACACTCAATACTTTCGTTTAGGTTCAATTTTCGAACTAAATGTGTGTGCTTATTTTAAAGTAAATGCACCCTTGCTCTATTTGTCTTTACTAATTTCTTTTAAAAAATTCATTTTATAATCGTAATCCCATAATTACTTATTCCATAAAAAATTTTAAAGTAAATAAAAACATATTGCATAACATAAAAGAAAAAGATTCATAATGGATAGCTCAAGTAAACAAAGGTTTTGTTATTGATGAATGAAGAAGTTTGGTAATGGTTAGCATCTACCAGGATCCAAGGATTGTAATGATGTAATAATAACATCCAAAGCACACCTCAAGCCTGGCTATGTGAATTTAGCACCCGACTTTTGCAAAATGGTACTTCTGATGTTTTTTTGAAAGATATTGGTTAGTAGTAGATAGTAGTGAAGTTATTTTCGTCTGTCATTATTTACTACAAACGAAAAACATAGCACTACAATCCACTACTAACCTCTGCACATACATTCCAGCCATTTCCAGCGTTTGTAGCAACCTGCTTTTCTTTGAAATCGAACTTACGTGGTTTTAGTATTGGAAAATTTTCAAGTGAAAAGTTAATTTTTCTGTGAATATTAATTTACTACAAACGAAAAACATTGCAGTACATTCCAAAACTACCCTTTTCTTGAATGACACAACAAATAAAAATTTTTTTTAGTTTTCGAGAGTTGAATTTTCTTTTGTTCTGTAAAAATTTTTTGGCTCTGCTACAAACGAGAATAACTTCACTACTATCACTACTAACCAATATCTTTCAAAAAAACCATCAGGAGAGCCATTCTGCAAAAGTCGGGTGCTAAGTTCACATAGCCAGGATTGGGGTGTGCTTTAGATGTTATCATTACATCTGTGTCGTAGCCATTACATAGAATTGCCCACATTAAGAGTGCTCTAGCATGTTCGACTGTCCATTGACCACATCATGATGGCCAGATCAATGCCAATACATCGTTTGTCGATGTGTCCAACTAAACGCGTGGCTCCTTTGTGGGATGGCCAATATGCCATGGAAAATGTTGCACTGCTTATACACATATAGGTAACATACCTTATATATTCGCGTTGTATCGCAATATATATCGATGCAGTGGAGTAGAGAGAAATTATTTATTTATTTAGGAAATTTCGTTTCCAACCGGAGAGTTGCCTAAACAAATAAGTAGTCTAAGCCAGAGCTTCTACCACTAACACCAGAATGATCTTCAAAAACATGCTGCATTACATTAAAATCGTTATTCATGATGATCGAGTCGGATGGTCGGACTGTACTACACACACACACAGGCTTACATGCTGATTTTTACCAGGTTAAGATGTTACGCTTGATCCAAAGGTATTGAAATATTTTCCTGAGTATTAAATATATAAATTAAGACTAGTAACTTGCATGATTTTTGTAATATGGTACAAACCGATCAAATTAATTTGATCAAAGTCAGTTAAAGGTCACACAACGTTTTTATAATTCTCTTGCCGCTACGAACAGTGTCTAGCTGATATTTTTGTTATATTTGGATGCGCCCAATATAATCATTGTCTTGGCGATTCCTAATGCAGAATAACGTCTGCGTCGTTCAACGGCACTGTCACAAATGATTGAAAACATAAACAATACACATCGGATTCACGGGGTCCATTTCAGAGTTCATCGCACGTATTTCGAATTGTCTATTAAGCCACCGTGCAAAACCACATGCACACAAAGCACCGCGTGCAAAGATGAGTTGAAGTATAACGATATTTATCATGTTTTTTTTAGGTACGATCAGATGTGGCACTAGTCGAGCCACACGTGCAGTCGATTGTGGCATTCATGATTCAAGTGGCAAGCGAGCCGGAACGCACCGACGGGCACATGTCCGTGATCGCGGGGCTGACCGGGGACCTGTGCACTGTGTTTGGCCAGAGGGTGCTGCCTCTGCTGGAGACCAAACCGCTGCTGGAACTACTGCAAGCCGCCCGTCGCTCCCGCACCCCGCGCACTAAGACCCTGGCCAACTGGGCCACCAAAGAGATCAGGAAATTGAAACAGCAAACTCCTTTGACCAGCTGGTGAGTTCCATGATTTGCTATAATATTTTTTGATAGAAAAATGAGGTAAAACAACATAAATAGTATAATAATTACAATGCAAAGGGGCTGTCCATGTTACATCACGCATCTATTGGGAAGAAGGTATTGTGTTAAATATTGTGTTACCTGTATCAATGACTGGGGAGGGGTTCAAAAATTATTTTGTATGTGATGTAATTAATATGTGGCTTCTAACTTAATTACTTTTTACCCTGAAAAATGATTTTACATGTTGTTATAATTGAATTATAACTTTTCTTACAGATTCGAGCCCTCTGAACACATAAGTGATGAGACACAGTATCACCTTACTTACTGCTGGTAAAATTCACTTGTGTAGGCAGGTCATATCACATTATTATATTAAAACGTTAGGTGCATTTGATTACAGGTCTTATTAATTGATTCTCTGTACATCTAAGATATGGGCAATATTATTATGCGGCGGCAATCAATTTATAGTAGTACTTTGTACTGTCTTTACCCTGTACTATGAATAATATAGCCCTGTTACAGATTGTATTTTAAAGTAAAATGTTATTTGTTGGTTAGTTGATATAATCACTAGGACCAATTGCAGTGCACCTAGCGTTAGTAGCATTCTTTAAATTTTAAGTAAGCCAGACCATAACTTTTCCATGATAATCATAAAAAGTTGAAACTTTTTCCTATTTGGTATTATAAATACAGACAGTGGCTGTGGTATCTTTACTTATTGAATAAAAAAGTGATAGAATGAAAGTATAGATTGTGTAAGATGATGAATGTTACTATAGGCATGCACATATGCAAGGGATTATGAATTTTATAACGTGTTATTTTTTGTGAGATGTTTGTTAGGATTTACGTCAGATGATTGGAATGGTCGGTAGTTTGTTCAATAATGTGATAATTTGTGTAAAGTTAGCGTTGTATGGACCTCAATAAGATGGTGTACGAATAAAATGCCGTCGATGATTGTGATACTGAAGGACGCCATATTGGTGAGACATACTTTTAGTTCATCATGGTGGCACTGATATGGTTCCCACTTATACATTATCATGCAATGCCACCAAAATGTAATATATCAGTTTTATAAACTGGAAATTAATTCGCCGTACTAATATTTTCGAAATAAGGAATTAAAAGGAGATGTATGCCTTCCAGAGCTCATCTTTTGTACATATGTAATTAGAAGCTGCATTCTTTCAAACATTCGTGGCAGTCCAAATTAATTCACAATGAGAGATACTTGACTTTGTAATTAAAATTTCAATGTGAAGTTACTGTTTCTTACTTTCATACATAAATGAAATTAATAAAAATAATTATGGTCAATGATATGAACTCCATAATCTACTTTATTAATATACCTACTTTGTTTTATCTAATATTTGGAAATAATTTTGGTGTAGTTGGGGCAGGATCGCCACACACTACAAAATTTAATTGATTTGGTAAAAAATATTTATGTTAATGTAAACAGTTGATAAAATATTCCTTGTCAATATGCTCTCTAATTTTTCTTAGTAAAGGTTTTGAGTCTAATCATGATTTAAGAATTGAAGGTAATCATTATATTGTTATTAATATGGTTATAAACGTTATTGTTAATTCTGCACTTTTAAAAATCACGTTTCATTATGTATTTTATCATTAATTTTTATCTACATTTGTCACATTAGGTCAGGTTTTGAACTCAATGAAGGATTGCATATTAATATTATTTTTTATTGTGAGTTATAGTGCTGTCAGGACAACGGTAATTTATAGCTGAAAGTTACGTTGTACATTAGATCTATTGGGATATCTAAACGGCTACCGTATATTGTAGTTCGAGTGTCTGCTAGTCTGTGTGTGTCACTGACAGAAATGATGAGTGTGTGAATTATGCAAGATTTTATGCAATGTGTTGGTATTTTATAAGTATATGTTCAATTTTCATATCGAAATTAAAGTTTGAATCTAAACAGCTTCAAGTTTAAGCTCAAGCAAATTTATCTCAAGAAATTCCTTTGTAGTCATCCATGAATACTGGTTTAATTTTATATCTTATATGACTGATATTTATTATAAGTATGATAGGAGACTGTGTGAGGTCTAGTGCCATGCCATGAAAGGTTCTGATTTAGAATCAAGGGCATCTGAGTCAATGCATACCACCCACTTTTCGTGCGCCCACTTTTCCTGCGCGAATCAGAAATCAATATGTAATTTGTTATTAATTAAAATAGATTTTTCTTTCGGATATATCAATGACTATTATTCTGTAAACTGTTTCGCTGTAATAATAAATGTTTAGAAGTTACTTCATGCCTATTTTTATTTTAACCTTGATTTTGTTCTTTAAAAACTTATCAGCAGGTGGGTCAGGTGCTCGTTTTATTTTGAAATTTAGTTCAGCAGATAATTACTGTTATAAATTAAAATTATTAAGCCATGTAAATGTGTGTAAAACTTCTAAAATTGTGCGTCCAATCGTTTTTGAGACATACGCAAAAAACACGTTCTCTCAGCGGTACCTTTGTCCTAATTGTACGACAAAAAACAAGGGTTATATAATTAGAATGTACTTGAGAGCAAATGTGTCTGGATATATGAAATTTGTGTGTCCTCAAACTTTAAAGATGTTCAATATGCCGCTAGAGAAACGTTTGGCTAGTAGCTTTTCGAGCACGTCAGATCTCAGATTCCAGAAGTTATCGGGGACCCATTTTATGAAAAAAACTGCAATAGTTTTCGAGAAATCATACTTACACAAACGTATTCTTGCAAAAAAGTTTATTTCGATACATAATTGCGAGTTGTGAATATTTACAATAAAAATTGTACTACGAACCTTAGCTTTTAACTCATTAAATTTTGCTTTGTGTGCATAGGTATGCAACCTACTATTTCATGTGGTAACCATTTTGACAGAGTTAAGCAAGAGGTTCTTTTCCTCTCGGTCTAAGATCCGAGTTAAGGTAACTTGTAAGGTTCGATTTTGTAGCGTCTTTGCACACATAGTAACATCAAATGGATAATTCAGTTAACAGTGGGATCAATTTTTCGAACGCAGAAAAAATATTTGGACTAGGACCGCTGCAAATAAATATTTATTCCCTTTTAAAATTAACTTTAAAGCTATAGAAGAGTAACTCATGGATGCTTATCGCGAAAACAAACTACGGTACCTTTGGAGAAGCGAGCAAAAAGTCGTAAACAGAAATATGTGTTTCTTACTGTTTAACTTTAGTTTAAACATGTGGATGTGACAACAGGCAAAAACGTGCTAACGTTGTTTGATGATTCGGTAATTTATTTAATTGAAAAATAATATCAATTCGCGTTTAAAATGTCGGCTGCGTATACTTTTATTGAACGTTTGGATGTGGTAAGACTTTACGCTCAAACGAATAGTACAGAGCAAACACGAGAAGCATTTCAAGAACGTTACCCCGAGTCACCAGTGCCGACATGCAACTTGATTCGTAACCAATGACATATTACATATAGATAGACAAGTCATACCCAAACATTACCGCACAAAAAGCGGGGTCAACTTAACTGTACATACCTACCCGATACAGTAATATAAATTTGTGGGAGAAGGAAAAAATAATGCGGTTCACTTGTAAAGAAGATATATATTCTATGTACATACTTCGTGACGTTGCTTCGCGCGTAAATTGTCGCAGTATATAGCGTTATTTTTTACTCCCACATACAAAATCATATTACATCTCGCTCTTTGCGTTTGTCGAAACGCAATAGCCATGTCAATTTTAAAACGTCATTTTAAATAGCAAAATAAGATAATAAATAAGATAGTTATAAAAATATAGTACTTACGCATGAAAAGAAACGTTTTTTCTGTCTTTAACAGTAAGAGTGTAATAAGTACATTGACTAAACACACAAGAAAGCATTGTACGTTAATATTTAATAAGTTTTATTTGACGTTCAGCCGTGACACTGAGTTGCACAAGACTTTGCCTTGTATTTGCGTTGCCAGTATAGGGAGTGGACAACTTGTCTATATGTAAAATGTCATTGTTCGTAGCATGGTTCAAAATCTCCGCGACTATGGATAGTTTACTGTTCCAGCTCATGCACAGGCAAGAGGAGGGACGATTATTCGTCTGGAATATTTGTAAAGACGGAACTTCTTTAACCGATTCCTGGCTCATGACGCACCTAGCTCGTCATGAAGTAACATTCAGGGAGGCCCATAACGCGACGAGCACGTCATTAGAAAATTGTTGTAAATCAAATTTTTATTCAATTCAAACAAAAAATCCATTTATTTTATTTAAAAGATAACACATTTGAGTCACTAATATCTGTGGCCACGACATTTTTTTGGAAAATTAAATTGTCAGAGGTCGTCAACCACATGCAATAATTGTTATTAATCCATAATTATATACACTCAAATAAAAATAAAATTCCAATAAAAGAGCCATCTACCCAACTCTTTTATGGTACATGGCTATTTGGTTCAAAATGCATTAGTAATTCGTGATAATAATAAGAACATTCATATTATTTCTGTACAATACCTCAGAATAAAGATTCGTATTGATAAAAAACTTAAAGCAACCTATTAACTAAAATATTTATGGCATGGAATATTTTTTAGCTCATCAAGGTCAAAAACTAATAAACAAATATCTAGAACGTCTCCTGCCCAAAAAATTTATTTTTGAATAAAATGGTCACAGGCTCATCGTCTTAATACAAACAAATGGTCGCGTGGACCTAGAACTTATTACGTTTACCAACAGAAAAATATCTATATGCTGGCCATTATATTTATGTAAATAATTATTATGCAAGCTATGATATGTATGGCCAACGAATTCTTAAATAATAACACATAAGTATTTGACCGGCACTTTAAGGGTCGAATAAGGATTGGTGAGGTAGAAACCGTCGATCGACGTCGACTGTTCTATTCTGCCATCGATCGACGTCGACGGGTCGAATATAATCCCATGCAACTGTACATTTATATGAAGGTATGTGTAGTTTGCCAACCCGCAGTAGGCGTGATGGCCTACAGTTGTCTGACACCACCCTTAGTTGGGAGAGGCTGATGTCCGTCCAGTGATTATTAAGGGTGTTACCACACCAATTAATTTTTCAAAAATCTTGCTGAGCGTTGGTACTATATCTATACTACCAACCCTCAGTAGGATTTTTGAAAAATTAATTTTAAATCAATTACTTTCTCATTTTTATGGTAATAGTTTAATGAATTTTAAGCAATTTGGTTTCACGCGGGGTCGCTCAACAACCGATGCCGGTGATGAGCTCATAAAACAAGTATTCAGCGCCTAGGAGGAGTCGTATGATGCTATTGGTGTCTTTTGAGACTTGTCCAAGGCGTTTGACTGCGTGGATCATACTACTCTACTCATGAAACTGCACCATTATGGCAAAAACCGAGCGCTTGCCTTGATTAAATCATATATTTCTAATAGAAAACAGAAAGTTGTAATAAATGGAGAAATATCATCAGGATCGGCAGCGACAATGGCTGTGCCCCAGGGCTCAGTTCTTGGTCCTTTCCTATTTTTAGTATATATCAATGATCTGCCATTGGTCGTTAAGAATCATGAATGTTTGCTGACGATACCGCCTTCTTATTTAAAATCAAAAGACAAGAAACTGACTATCGAGCAGTAAACAAATGCATCTCCAAAACAGAGAAGTGGATCTCAGCTAATAATTTGCTCCTCAATGAAAAAAAAAAGGAAACAACTGCTCGATTAGTCTATTTTGGTTACTTCCACAGCCTCATGACATATGGTATTCTGTTGGGGAGTGCTGGCGACATCGATACTATATTTATTCTGCAGTATAGGGCTGTTCGCGCAATATATCAGCTTGGTCCAAGGGTGTCACTTAGAAGTAAATTTGAGGAACTAAATATTCTTACTTATTCCATTCACAATATATTTTAGAAAAGTTTAATGTATGTTAAAAAGAACATAACCTTGTTCAAAAGAAAAAAAGATCTGCACAATGTTAACACAAGGGGAAGAAATATGCTGGCAGCTCATAATAGTAGGCTGCATAAACTCACTAACTCATTCATGGGTATACGCTTTTATAATAAGGTTCCTGAGGATATCCAAGGTCTTCCTATTCACAAATTAAAAAAAACTATGCAGCAGAAGTTGTATGCAAAAGCATATTATAAACTATCCGATTATTTGGATGATAAAAGCCTTTGGGTATAATCCCCTCATTAACAGGATTGTACTAGTATTTGTAACAAAACATGTGTAATGTGTCTGTATGTTCGTTGAGTTCTTCGTTCCGATGAATATCTAAGGCGTCATTGTCACTAAAGTACGTCTTCTTATGGTAGCGTCGTGTGACGGGTCGCTCACTTACCTCTAAGATGGCGATGGCTGGATCCCGCGTTAACTCGTGAACGGGTGCCGTTTGAGAGTGTTCGTCGTTTGGATGCTTGCGGGAAGGGAGACTTGCCGAGGTAATGGATGCAGTTAAGAATAATTTTGTATAGACATAAAGAGACTCTGTAAATTTGTTTTGAAAAAAATATACCCGTGAAGTTTCTTGCCAGTTCTTCTTCACAAAGGTTTTTTCGAACTGGTGGTAGAATCATGTTTTATTTGACGTCAATAAGAACAAGTGATTGTCAATGTAGAGAAATAAATATTTCATTTCGGCGTCCGTCGATCCGTCGACGTCGATCGATGGCAGAATAGAACAGTCGACGTCGATCGACGGTTTCTACCACACCAATCGATCGACGGACGATCAGTTGGTGTGGTAACACCCTAATATGTTATACTACCAGGTTCCAAGGACTGATAGTTCTGCTTGAATGGTCATCGTCTCATTGTGTTTCTATTTCCGATTCGGGAATATATCTCCGTTTTCTAATTAATTCTGGTTCAAAATTATAAAATATATATACTTAACTAATTAATCCAGATTGATGCAATATGATTTCTAAACAGTAATATCTATAGCTATTATACCACCCTATATCAACAAGTAATTCAACAAAAAAGTATAAAAGGTTTACAACTCCTGGTGGAAATATGTAACTTACCTTCCATTTCCTATAAAACGCGTAGATAGTCACTTTAAAACACACTAAACTAATAAATACAACATAATACACAGTAGAAGGTTTCACGTTGTATTATTATAGCTAAAACTGCTTAAAATAGCGTAAAAACATTACCGCGGGCCAAACACGCGCATGACGCGCCTCTTTTGTATGGGGCCGGGGCGGAAAGGCTCGAAAAATGAAGGTGGCAAGGAATCGGTTAAGGAACCCACAAACGAGCACAAGGCAAGCTGCCAGACGCTTTCGTGTAAGCCAATTGTACGTGTGCCGGTTGCTTAATGCGTCTGGCCAACATTCGTTTCATTTTCAGCCCGTACAGGATCTTGTGTTAGCAGATTACGCGAGAAGGATTGAATTTTGTCGGTAGCTGTTGACCGACGAACCGGCATTTACTAGGATCGGACTTTTCAATCAGCACAACGAACATTGGTGGAGTGAACCCACACGTTGTGAGAAAGAATGCATATCAGGTGAGGTTCAGTGTTAATGTTTGGGGGGTATAGTCAATAATACAGTGATTGGGCCTCACTTTAGTGAAGGGCGTCGGAATGGGCTGAACTATCTCCATTTCCTACATCATGTCCTCCCAGGATTGCTAGAATGAGTGCTTGAGAGGGATTTAATGGACTTACATTATCAGCAGGATGGAGCCCCAGCTCATTTTCATCGTGACGTCCGTGATTACTTAGATAATGAATACCCTGAACGCTAGATAGGCCTAAATGGACGCATACAATGGCCACCGCGTCCTGACTTAACGCCTTTGGACTTGTACCGATTGGACTTTTATCGGATACAATGGCAGAGCTTCGTCTTAAAATCATAGCCACTTTAGACGAAGTAAAGGCCGACGAATTTGTACCAAGGAGAATCAAAGACAACCACAGGAGACGCGCACAGTTATGTGATGAATTAAAAGGCGACCATTTTGAACATTTATTAAAGTACGTGTGAATTAAGAATTATTTTTTTGTTAATAAACTACGATTATGAAACAATTAGCGTGTTAGCATTAAATGTACAATGTAGGTTTCTGAAATACACGTGATGATCTTGTTTCATACCCTTAGCAGGTGCTCGATTGATAAGATAAAATAATTCTACTATGCGTTTCAACTAGTTTCAAGTAACAATAGGACCGACTTAGCGCCATATTGTGACGTCATAGCTGTCAATTCGAACCGGTTAGGTAGCGTGGGCAAAAAAATACTTTTTTAAGTAGAATTTATTTAAGCAAGAATTGCTTCTAGCGTCAAACTCAATTCGGCTTTCTAACTTTTTGACGTATTTGTCTGCCAGCCTACGCTTAATCCAATGCCAAATAAATTTGATTGGATTTAAATCACAATTATAACCTCAAAATTTCCAAACCGTGAGAGTTGAAAATGCTATTTTTGTGCCATTTTATTAACCCATACAGCTTTATTTTGAAAACTTTATTTTCGATGTAATACTCTGATAAATAAAGTAAAATAAATCGTTATTTTTGTGCAAAAGTTTTCTTTGCAGACCATAATTTTCAAGTGAAATTTGACATTAGAAGTCATTGACTTTCGTATTCTCATTTGAATCGCATAGTACATAGGAAGTGGTACTTTAAGCTACAGAGAAAGCTTGTCGAATAGGGTGACCATTAGGTTGGTGTTTTTGCTATTTAAAATTATTATCAATAAAGGTTAATTGTTCACTTCTAGAGAAACTACAGAAACAAAAGTCTTTGCGATTTTGCAGAATGGCAATATCATGGTCGCACATACAGCAAACATATCATCGTCTCGGCCTTTTGTGTAATGTATGTTCAAACCTACTTGAAGAGTGGTAGAACGTTTCTAGTATTTTATTAAAAAATTTATATGAATTTATGTAATTTTCTTTTAGGCCCTTTCTTGACAGTGTGACTTATGCTAATGCCTTCGTTCTTGTACTAACACTCGTGTTAAATGTCAGTTTTGACCCATCTGGGAAACGAACTTGAGACGAACCATGGACAACACAATAACAAAACTTTGAATCTACTAGCACTCAATATAATTACTTAGTATATTGCAGTAAAGTACTACAATATTTATTTAAGATAATGACATGACAAAAGTGAGTCACATGTCACTGAGTGGCATCAGTGGTAATAACTTTGCCTCATACAGAGGTCCTAGGGTCAAGTTCTGGTTGGGCATTCATTTGTGAGATGAACACAGATATTGGTTCTCATGTCATGGTTGTTTATAAGTTATATATGTTTGTTTATTCTGGGTTCCTCCCCAGTTCCCCGTATGATCATCCATAACCCAGGATCTGCTTAGTTTGTGGCGACATAGTTGGTAAACACACCAATCTGGGAACTTATTATTTATACTGCTAGCTAAAATAAAGGTAAATACATATCTGCTAAAACAATTGCTGACTTTTTAACAGTTTATATGAACATTAAATAAAACAAACTGATCTACCCTAGGTTATGTATTTCTATACAATGTGGTTTCAGTTATGAAGAATAAAAATGTAGCAGTTCTTCATCTTTTGGTTTTAGAATACATTCATCTTTGATATTAATGACCCAACCAGGTTCAAGGCCATAGAAAATTTGTCTAGGGTCCTTCCTTTCACATAGCATGTCATAGTTTGGGTTTTTTTCTATCTGTGGCAATTCGTAACCATACTTTTGGGATAGTGTTAACCTGGCCTGTGATATCTGTTCTGGATCAGCAAGGTAACCCCGAGACTCAGCACTGGTGTAATATTCAATAGCATCAGATGGGGGAATCATACGCCTAGGAATAGCTTGACCCAGTTCAAAAAACTTTTTGGGATTCTTTAATATTATTAAACTATGTGGATCATAATATGCTGTTGAAATAACACCTCCGCTTTTCTCAATAGCTGCAATAACTTGTTCACTTGCCCATTGAACTTCAATATTAATGGGTGCAGAAAATATATCAGCTCCCTCATCAGTCAACTGTATCCCAAAATGCTTTTGATCTGGCATAAAATGATAAAGACCTGTTTTAGCAATGGCTGCTATATCAATTGGCCTTGAAATATCAAGTAAGTCTTTGTCAATCATTTTCTGGAGTTCTTGAAGAGAAAGTGGAGGATATTGTCTTCTTAAACTGAAAAATATAAAAGCTATATTTAAAAAATAACTTATAGGTACTTTTTTAAATTATTTTTATTTTATTTGACTTTTCCAATTTTGTATGGTGTGAAGGATTTGAAAGTTAGAAAATAAAAATTTTGGTAAACCAATATTGACTTGAGAATGTTTAATGTGTATTACTATGAATAATCTATTTCTGACTTTTCTTTGGTAGAAGTCTGTGGAGAATCTGTAATGTGTGAAATTTGAAATAACTTACTGATGGCCTTTGTAATAAGGTTCTCGAGGAACACGCAAATAAAATGGATTATTTCCAGTTTCATATCCAAGGCGCATAAAATTTTGTCGTTGACCTGAACCTTTATTACCGGCTCCGTGCTTATCACCGCCATGTTGAGCACGACCCCTCTTTTGCTGAAATTTCGTATACGTAATGTAAATCAATGTGAATATTACAAAAGCGATAACTTCAGAATTGCAAGATTCACATACCGTCCTTTTAGAGCCAGGATTGTCTCTTATATTACCTAATGATATCCTTGGTAAGGATTTAAGCATAGATAATGATTTTTCAATTATTTGTCGAGATGACATAATACTACTTCTTTTTTCAATATGAGTTATTTAAAAACTATTTTGTGTCTTTACCCAGTATACTCTGTTTATTTCTTAGGTTATTGCACAGACAGAATAATACATTTAGAAAGGTACCTATCGTATTTATTTAGTAACAAAGTTTGACACCAGTGTTGCCAGATGGTCTCGGCGACATAACCCTAGACTAATTTGATTTCTGCCCTAGAAATCCCCTAGAAAATCCTCACCAAGTGGATGGTGGCATGCAGCGATTTTTTAAAGATGCGGTACATGCTAATATGTGGTTTATATATTATTAAACTTTATTATTGCCACATTTTATTACTATAGCAAAAAGTAACGGTATACTTTTTCATACAACGTCTTCACTAAAATCCAGCCGCTGAAGAGTGAATGAAAATCGAAAGAATATATAAAGCAAAAGTTATATGAATTGAAAAAAAAATTCTAGAGATAGTCAATTATTTAGAATCAATTTTTAAAAAATGGCTTTTTTTCGGCTGTTCATGTCTCTAAATCATATTTATAGCAACACTAACATTTTCTTTTTTTTATAGGAGTACGTTCCTTTATTTTGTTTGGGTCTTATTCCTTATTCGTTTCACACAGTTGATGATGTATCTAAGAAAATAATAACTGAAGTTAATCTTATCGTTTTAATGTTAACTTCAGAACTAGTGAGTCACGTACACATAACACGTAGACACGATTCATATTGCAGTGTTTAAGCATTCTCGGAGCTTTTCATTTTGACGGAACTCTAGAACGCACCTGTCAACGTCACGTTGATAGTAAAGATCTCCGATGGCGTCGTCCCAGCGAGGTGATATTTGGAAACTGGAGAAAGATTCTTCTGTTTTTGAAATAGGTGACTGTAAGTAGTTTTACAATTAAAGGCATTTTAAAATAAAGATTTGTGTAAGTCTTAGTACTTATATTTTGTTTCAGGTAGCCTTATTCACGAAGATTATAGCTTGTTTTGTTGGATATATTTTAAAGTATTTAAATGTAAGTAGTACACACAATATTTTTATTATTATGTATTTTATTACTTTAATTAATTTTCAATTAGTTGTATTGTTTCTGTTTTGAACCTAAAAATGACATAGCATTTGGTCATGATTGTTAAATTTTTCTCTTGTTGCCGATACGCTACCTATAATGGCTTTCTGTGTTCATTGCAACATTGTGCTTCATGTTCAATTTCAACATTGAACTGAATTTGAATTGAACAACATTGAATTTTACACTGAACTGTATAGACTAAAAAGTTTCTTTTTATAACAGATAACAAATGAAGATATTTTATGTGAAGAATGCTTTTATTTTGTAACTCTTGAAAATGCCCAAAGAATTGCCAATCCTAACTCTAGAAGCACAAGACAGCTTGGGCATCCATTGTATGTGTGTGGTGTGTATAATCCCTGTCCCAAAGGAGAGGTACACATTCACGCCTTTTGCCTGTGTGTTAAGTGGAAAGAGATTATATTGCAAATATAGTTCATCCTCGCCAGGTAAACAAGAGATTTTAACTCAACCACTAACTGTTGATATATCTAGAGTGAACAATGTTAACATTTTAAGAAACGTATCCTAAACCTAACTGGCAGAATGTGGCCAATAGACATCTACACCGCCAAAGGGTTCAGTGATGCTTTGCCACTTCCACGACGGATAATTAAGTGATCATAAAAGAGCTCTAATCAGTAAATAATATGATATTGTGATTATTTCTTATTTTTTAACTTTTCAGATTCCTTCTAATGATGCACAAGTGTGCAATGCATGCGGGCAAAGAGCAAATAACGCTCTAAGGCATGATTTAGAAAATGCTGAAGTCATTACTGTTCAGTCTGAACCATATGAATCAGAGCAAGAACATGATATGGAGTCAATACATCTTCGAACCTACTCGAGGACCCCAAACACCTCCACTCACTGTTTTTTGCCAGATTGCATTAATACACAATTACATCAGGTACCACGTATTAAAAAAAAAGACTTCTATCTCAATATAAATTGTATATTACTCCAAGAGCTGCAGTATGTGAGGAACACATTGTTATGTATGATTGGGATATCATAAACATCTATGAGTTTATGCATAAATTTTAATCCTCTTACATAGAAGAGATGCTCAGTCTTATGAATGAGGGATCAGGATCAATACTTGATTTTGAAAATATTGAAAACTTGGACAAAAAGGTGTTCCAGTATTGGACCGGATTAACAATCCTTAATTTTATGACAATTTTGAATATAAAATTCTAAGTGAAGTGTGCAAAAAACCAAAAACTGCATTAGCAATGTATTTAATAAAAATAAGAACTGCAGACCTCCTTACAAGAATTGCGAGTTTAATTTATTGTCAAAAGCTACTGTGATTAAATATATAAGAAGGGTACGTAGTATTCTGAAAGATAATTATACACCACTTTATCTGGGTTGTAATAACCATATAACTCAAGAAAACTTGTCAGTTAGAAATCTGTTGATTCCACAAGGACTATTTGGCACCCCTTCAAACAACCCCATAAATATTTGTGATGGTACATACATTACATTATTTACAAAAATCTTTAAATCATTTATTTCAAAAGAAAACTTAAGCCTTCGGAAATACAAGAATTTGTTAAAACCTTTTCTCATGGTGACCACAGATAAACACATCATTGATATTTTTGGACTTTATTCTGCAATGACTTCCGATGCTGATATAATCAAACATTTATTTCACAATGAAAATTCCCCCTTAAGGGCTTTCTTTGAGCCCAATGATGTGTTCTTAGATAGGGGGTTTAGGGATGCCATACCATTATTGATATCCTTAGGTTTTAATGTTCTTAAACCAGAAAGTGTTGATGTTGGTGAAACACAACTATCTACTATTAAAGCAAATAAATCCAGAATGGTAACAAACTGCAGGTGGGTTATTGAAATTGTTAACGGTCAGTTTAAACGGGATTATAAAATATTTAGAAGTGAGTACTTTAACCGGTTAACAAAATATGCTATGGATGATTTTAAGATAGCAGGAGCAATTATAAAACATTTTCATCCTGTTATAACCGACCGAAATTATGCTCATTCTCTTCTGTCAAGAGCATTATTGAGATTTGATGAACCAAATTACCTAGCAGACTATGTGAATGAGCATCAATTAAACAGGCACCGCGCCAACTTTGGAAGAATAGATGGACAGGTACCAGCATTGGATGTATTCCTCGTAATGGATATGTCTGATTTAGTAATGTTTAGTCTTGGGACACATCAAATAAAACAAGCCAGGTCATATTACGGAGATGTTCCCCGATAAGAGATAATGGGACATTTGCAATTGAGGTTAATAGTGAAGTAGAACAAGCAAATGTCCCAGAAATAGCATTACATGAGGCATTGTTAATGTATAATAATATATACGACTTTCCGACAACGATTGTCGGGCCGTGGGCCGCTGCCTGAGCACTCTTTTCTATGGGTGGGAACGCGTGGTTAAGTTCCATAAAAATATATTTTACATATATACTTTTAAACTCATCTGGCGGGAATTGGGAAAGTGCAATTAGGAAATATTATTGTAGTTGCGTTGTGGGCAAAAGGGCTATGGGAACATGTGCTCATGTAATGACTATTATATGGTACCTAGGATGGGCGCGGTACCAGCACACTGTCCCAGCTGCATCTTTATGTGATGATGTTTTAGTGAGAGAAGATGAATAACATGGAGGATAATAAATATATGTATATGCAAAATAGTTAATTGTTTTATTTCTAGTTACAAATCTATTACAGGTCAAATGTACAGAAAACAATTTGTAAAAATATAATCCTAAATGTCGGCAAAAAAACAATCCATAGACCTGACACTTGCTCCGCACATCTCAGGGTCATAGATGATGTTTATTTGTTGTATTTTGTATATTTTGCTTAGCTGTTAGAGTGTATGTACCACTAGCAGACAAACTAAAAATAAAAGTTATATTCTTCGTAAATTGAAGGTTAGTATGAAGTATGAAGTATTAACACATAGAAGTTTGGCTTACTACAATCGCTGCCTTTTTTTCTTTACCAATCAAAAAACTCCAGTGTACTGCTCATATGTCCTCACATAAGTAATAGAAGGAATGCAGTCCTTAAAACTACATATATCACCGGGAATGCCACCGTTTCCCGGCACCAATATTAAAGTAATGGTATCCATATTATTTCTTTGTGATTAGGATACTTGATACTTATGATGTAATTATTTTCCTTTTCATTAAACCAAACAAATGAGTACGGCTTCAGTTTTTATTTATCCAATAATACCGATCCTTTCAGGTATAGATTTAATGTATTATTTGATTTGAGGCACTTTCAATTAGAAAAATAATTCTTTACAAGTATCTTTTGATTGTGTTTACATTTTTGTACTATGATGAGAAATTATGAATATTGTAGTTAGGACCGACAACTATTCCTGACAGCATCACATATTGGAGAACACAGATTCCGAACAAGAAGTAAAATTAATTACCTAGTGGCATTAATTTATGATAAATAAACATGAAAAATGCCCTGCCTGCTCTGACCCGAGTAGGCATGACATTGACAGTTAGTTTCGACACATGTTGAAATACGTCCGTTTCATGCTGAGATTATGTGCATTTTATGATGGATTTACAACCACATTAAAAATATAAAAAAAACATTGGCTATCTTTAGAATTCATATTGACGCATGAAATGATTGTGTTTTATGAGCTTTATCGATTACAACTCTCACTAAGTCAGCTGGTTCTTAGGAAGATTTTATACCGTCTCTTTTATTCGTTATCTTCAACACCTCGAATCTCGACCTGAACTAGTTGTAGCGCTCAGGTAATTTAAAGATGATTGAACGTGATATTTGGTTAAAAAACTGTATTTGAAGTTTTTTTAATAGCCCCTAAATACTTTTGCCCCTAACTCGGTCGAAAAACCCCTAAATTTAGGGGGAAATCCCCTGATGATGGCAACACTGTTTGACATGCATGCATGCATGTTTCTCATTAGATTCCATAGACAGGTGTCTCTGTTTATTTACGCGATGGGTGCGTTCCAAATGCCACTGAGAGCGCTAAAACTGCTCACAACCGTTCTGATTCGACTAAGCTAAGTTATATTTTTGCTATTTTATTAGGAATGGTAAATATCGCTAAAAAGTCTAATTGTTCCTCGTATAAGTTATATCTTCATTAAGATCTTTGACCCTTATTGTCAGGTCCCATTATCAAATATTATTACAAAAGAAATGACTAAGCAAGCTTATAAACTATTTAATCACCTAAATTTAAACATCAACAAAGAAACGTCTTGGTATCAGTTTCGACAGATGGCTCAGAGCAACCATGCTGTGAGCTTGGGCAGTGTGAGTGGGAAGATCGCGGCATTTATGTCGTCATTGATGTCGTATCTAAATCCGTTGGAAACGCGCTAACAGGCATCCGGGACCGCCGGATTCGCTGTGACCGATATAATTGGCATTCGGAAAGCACCATATTAGTCACGTACAAGTACTGACATATTATAACCACTGGACAGACTTTGTCATATAAATGGCAAGAATATCTGAAGCGCCTCTAGCGAGGACTCTCAGGAAGTTTTGGATGCTATTTTGACGTAAAGTTATTTATTTATACAATTAAAAAACATTTTAGTCTATACTAGTATCATAAAGAGAAAAGATTTGATTGTTTGTTTTCATTGAATAGGCTCCGAAACTACTGAACCTGTTTGAAAAATTATTTCACTGTTGAGAAGCTACACTGTCGCCGATTGACAAAGGCTATATTATATTTTCAAAAACATTAGGGATCCATAGGGTCAAGTAGGCAACAGTGACTCCGTCAAGGAACATAAACTACGGCGAGAAGAATGACAACTTCATACTGAATAATGTGAACAGAATGCGATTGATGCGCCATCTATTGGGGGCCCCCCTGAATTATACACCGGTGGGTATTTTAAATTATGGTGTCGTTTATAATATGCTTACACCATAATTTTAAATTTTTAGGATTTTGTTATATAAATAAAACAGAATATTAAAGAAATGTGAGTTTATTAAAGAAAAAACTCATTATTGGTAGAACCGTATAAAATATTTTGCAAAATACATTCATATGTTTAAAGAGATGAGGTCATTTAAATACAATTTAGTCAGATATGATGTGAACTTGTAAAATATATGTATGGTTTTACAATATGAAGCGTTTACGTTAATGTTAGGCAAGTTACAAGACAAAATAAAATAAGTAATAGGTGAGCGAGATGAAGCGACGAGGGTCTTTGCCGAAATGTTGCTCGCTGCACGAACCGTCGAGGGAAGAGTTTCGTTTTGTTTTATTTGTTCGTTGAGCTTGAAGCGGTTGAGTCTTCCTGGGTTCTCTGGGAGTAGACCTGGTCCCGGAAGCGACATCAGCGACCTGCCAAGGAGAAAGTGTCCCGGGGTGAGTGCCGAACAATCATCAGGAGATGAAGAAAAGTAGTGAGGTGTTGTGTCGCCTCTTACATACCTTGCAGCCGCCCAACAGACGGCATTTTGATGTGATGTGACCTGTGCGCAGGCAATTATTGCACAGCTTATGTTGAAATGAAATGAAATGAAATATTAAATATTTATTTCTCAACATTGACAATTACTTGTTATTATTGATGTCAAATAAAACATGACTCTACCACCAGTTCGAAAAAAAACCTTCGTGAAGAAGAACTGGCAAGAAACTTCACGGGTATATTTTTTACAAAATAAATTTACTGTCTCTTTATGTCTATACACAGCTATTCTTATCTGCATCTATTAGCTCGGCAAGTCTCTCTCCCTCCAAGTATTCCAAGTTCACTAGTTAACGCGGGATCCAGCCATCGCCATTTTTCTTTAACTTGAGCCCATCTCTCCTCAGTAGTTAGTGCCTTATATGCCATGCAGTAGACTATTGGACGATGGCCTTAGCAAACCACGCAAGAACCGCGGTTTTGTACTGAAACTGAGAAGGATCTTAATTGATTTGAGGTTCCAGGTTGACTGGTGTACTTAAACTTGTTTTTGACAAGGGAGCTGTCGCCTTTGGATGGAACTCTCATTAGTTCTAGGTGGCGATGGCCTATCCCATTTTGACCTGTATATTACTTCTAAAACAGCATGTGAACTTAAAAACTCTCTAAATTCAACGGTCTTGAGCGCTCTTAAATTTATAGAGATATGGTCACTCAGGTGTCACAATGATCGGAGAGTGAATCTTCATTGAACACCTCTATTTGAGTCTGAAGCTGTTCAATGTAGTTGTTAGTTTCAAGAACTTAGTAAGTTTTAAATTTAATTAATTAATTTCAACTTGCATCTGTTAATTTAGCACTCGAGCGACTTAAATAGTTTTTGAAATTTGTCACTTGGCCCTTAATGAGCTACGGTTAGCCCTCAATGCAAGAAATTCTTCACTATCGGACCCCATTTTACTTATATTAAAAATTATTAAGTTTAAGTTAATAGAATTTGCAATTTACTATTGTTTGTTTATTGTTCAAAGTTTAAAAGAAACTTTCAGAAAGTCTTGAAATTAACACCTTGCAAATAATCACAACACTGTATCACTTAATAAAATAAAAAACTTTTACGCCCCTGTATAGGATGTTGCAGCTTGTAGCTAGAAGCAGGCTGTGCAGAGGCGAAGATTGTAAGCAGAGGAGGAAGCAGGTTTCATCGGCAAGGAGTATTAGGCTGAAATGCAAAGTAAAAATTTATAAGCAAAGAACAAAATAAAAATATGCACAGCTAGGAAAAGAAAACTAAGTTTGTTGATAAACAAGACTCAAGCAGAACTCTGATTTATTTAAATTGGACAAGAAAGCATATTTGAGTAATTAAGCACAATTACTGTTAGATCAGCCGTATAAAAGAAGAGGTTGTCTAAAAAAGCTAGTTTAACACAAGAAACCTTATAAATAGAAAAGGTTTACATACATTGAATTAAACTAGGCTTCTCCCCGACGGCGGTTATTTAGTTTAGCACATATCATGATTTATTATAATTGAATATTCGAATTTGAAAAACGTAGTTCAATGAGGTAGGCCCCGTACGAATGCACTGATAAGGCGGGAGATGACATTGGAATAAAAGGAATATGGAAACGACACTCCCCTTGGCAAGCGAGACACGTGCAGTAGTAGCGGGCAAAACGGAGGCGGCCTTGGGCCACGGAGGCGGCTCAGCAAGGCCACGCGGCGTGGATGCACGTGGCGGCGTGGGGCACGCCAGATGAATGAGCAGCGACCTGGATAGTTAATAATAATGCGAATATTAAACACACATATTCATTTTAGATACGCCGCTACAATTCTTTTGTTTATGGGGGTCACAAAGAGCCAATCAGATAATACATTAAATGGAAAGGGATCACATTTACAATACAAAGCGTTTACGTTAAATAAGAACTGGGCAAGTTACATGACAAACAAAATAAGTAATAGGTGAGCGAGATGAAGCGACGAGGGTCTTCGCCGAAGTGTTGCTCGCTACACGAACCGTCGATATGTTCCTTGAAAGAGGACGAGCGCGCCGGCGCTCGTAGTTTTATTGAATGATGCGAGGGGCTCGGAACACGTGGGACAGACGTGGCATCCGAAGCGATGGAATGTTCCCGATGTGGAGAAACGGCGTGAACACCGTTCGAGATTGAGACCAACTTTCCTCTGATTCTATTAGAAATTTAGGTCCATGCTACCCTTTTGTGTAGCCCTTAACATATTGAGGATCAACACCTCTAGACACCAAATCAGCGGGATTCTCTTCGGTAGGGACATGGAACCATAGGCAGTCTTATAAGAATATCCGGGGGCACTGGGTCGTCCCAGTCAGATTACTTAGAAATAGTAATCAAAGATTTTGCAAAATTTTTTTTTTTTGAAGGGCTCCTGCCGACGATGCCTCTGTAAATTTTCTATTTTTAACTGTACAAACCTTTTCACACATATATGAAAAACACTTTGTTTAATATGGTTTACAATATCTTGTTTATGTAAACCACAATTTAAAAATCAAAATTAATATTTCTTAGTATTTCATAACATTCTAATTTGATAGATTCCAAGTGTGAATTTTTTTCCAAAAAATTGTTCACAGTGCTTGCACAAACTTCAACATTTTTAATTAATGCTGTAGATCCATATTTCAAGCTACTTCTTGAATTTTCATATTCTTTGCTTTCTATAAAAAAATGTTCCATACTTCTCTCCGAATCATTTAATAAATGATGACACTGGTCACATTCATTATAAAATTTTTGTAAAATATAAACCACAAACACAAGAACAAGCCTGTACTTCACCATCTACTTCATTATCTTCATGATATGAAGGTAAATCTTGTGCCGCAATTTCCTTCTTTTTTTTTCTCTTTCTTCAATATCATTATTTTTAGTTTTTATGGACAAAAGCATTTTATAATTATTTAATATTGACATATTAGTGTCTGTTTCACAGTTTGTCCCTTTAACTCCAGTTGTTGACAATCGACTCAACACTGCCGTCTTTAATGCAGCAACAAATTGTCCAACTATTGGGTTTGTGTTGGATCCACAGTTGCCCCTAATACATCCAAAAAGATTCTCCAGGGGATCCTGCTGCAATTTTCTTGTTGATAAACTCCTTAAATTTGGATTCCTGGTTTTTAAATTATTCCTAAGGAGTTGTATCCCATTTAAGGTCAACAACCACCCTTAAACAGATGATGGTAGGCTTCGACATCCAAGAAATTAACTTGTACCAAAAACTTTTTCATTTTTTTGAATAATGCCAAGTGTGGAGTTTTTTCAGTCATATTAGTAGAATGTCGTTTGCCTCCCCTTTGGTCAGGCGTATTACTATTTAAACAATCAAATAAATTGTCTATATCAGCAATGAGGTCAGCTGTTACCACTGCTTCCGTTGGCAGTTCCCCTGAAATAATATATATATAGTTTGTTTACTCTATTGTAGTTTCATTAACTTTACTCAATAAATTATAAAATAGTTCTAATACTGTCTTGTTGTATGTAAGAAAATTTTTATTTCAATGTTCATTAACACAAAAATAAAAATATTTTTAACTGAAACAGTATGGTTCAGCTTGCTCGATCTGCATTGTAAACAAAATGTTTTCTTTACAAGTACACTGATCCAATGCATGCACACACATACAACTCCACTTTGTCTGTAGATACGGGGATCCTGTTGATATTTATGGTAAATCTTACCTTGAGCAATTTAGCAATACATTCCTGCTGCAATTGAGTGGCTCAAAACTTGAGCTGCTAACTTAACTCTCATTTTTTGTTTTGTATTTCGGTTTAAATGTTCCGATCGAAGTTTTGGTGCAAAACAAAGTTTGGGTTTTGATTATCAATTTCATAAAATTTTTGGATGCGGCTCCATTTGGCAATACCTGTAATTAAATAAATTGATTATATTGAGACAAACCATTTTCAAATACTTAACTTAAATAGTTTACAAGAAATTAATGCCTGTAAATCGTAGATTTCGGCACTGACTCACTGACTGACAGGTCATCAAAAATCTATTTGTATTCTAATGTTTTTGAAATCAGATCCAAAGCATAAATGTAAATGTACAGGCAAATACTTTGCAACTAAAAAGAAGGAAAGCGTATCAGAATTCAACATCACAATTTACAGTTACAATGGTTGTGGAAAAAATAAAAATGTGTGTATTTTTACCCTATACCATTTTAGAAGCTGTTATTCCAAAACCAACAGTTTTTATTTCACTTCAATATGATAAGTATTTACAAATTTTAAATTTTTTCGCTTTTCATTCATGTTCACTAATTTCATTACTTACCTTCACCAATGTTGCCTTCAGATGTTATATTTGTGGAATGTTTAATATTATATTTCATGAATAAATTTCTGAAACATTTGAGTGAATGAGGAGGATCAAATAGGGATACAATTTTATGGTTGTAAACTCAGGATTTGCAGCTGTTGCTCCCAGTATCCCCAGTGCTCTTTTGTTAACTCCATCCATGTCACAGACCGTATTTGATATGTTTATATTTGCTTCGAAACAATGGTACAGCACCTGAAAATATTTTAAATTATTTCAGTTACTTACTTATTTAATGTCTAATTTTAAATTTAAAGCGAAAAGTTGCAATTTTCGTATTTTCAGTAAATAAACTAACAGTTACCTCTTTAATTAAAACAGCAAGCCTATCTGCAGTTACTGAAGAGCTAGACAAATAATAGGCCACTGGCTGCTTCAGCTCTTTTCTAATGCCACCAATCATAAATACCAGTGCATGGGATGCAACTTGGGAGGATCGGCCTCGCTGGCCATGGTCTTAATAGCCATCAATTTTGTCTCCTTTATTATTGTAAAGTAAATGTTTTTTAATTGCCATTTCATCAAATATTCATTTTCCTTGGGGTCTTGACTGTTGGAGAACTTTTTTAACATCTCAAAAAATGTTTTATTGATGCCAACGTTTATATGAAATTGCTGGAGCAGCTTTTTTAAAGCACTTGGTGAAGGTAGGATAATCAACCTGCGCAAAAGTTTGTAGCAAGTTGGCGACCTTTTAAATTTTCTTATTGCTGAAATTTTTTGATCTTTTGTCCAGCGTCTGCCTTTCTCTTTTCTTTTAAAATTTTTAATTTCTCCTTGTAGAATTAGGGCCATGGTTGGAGTTATTTTCTGTGAAAGATATGTTAAGCTTTCATCATCCTCCAAAGCTTTTAATAGTTGATTATTTGATTGATTTTTTATTTTGATTCGCAGCTGACAAATTTTTTGCATATGTTTTCTGCATTTTCTCGTATAATATTTTTGTTTGTCTGGTACAGGGGGCAATGTGCTAGTTGTAGCAAATGAAACAGGTGCTTCCAATGTTTTATGAGCAGTAATTTTACATGTGTCACTTGATGCAGCTTCTTTTATGTAAATAAAGTTTGTTTTGTCCCCCAATGGAGACTGTGAAGGCCCCGCAGCTGTCATTTACTCTCCCTTCGTGAAGATAGGTGAACAATTTGATTGGTGTGCCACATTGCTGTCAGATTTATTTGAATCTTGTAGCACAACTCTCTAAAATGAAAACAATAAGAAATTTAACACAAATTATTAAAGTGAAATAATATCTCAGTTGAAAGACATATGCCCAGCACAAACCTTAACATCCTCCGGAACAGCAAATCTATAGAAAGTTTTTTTTTCAAAATCAACAAATGATGTTGGTTTAAAGTGTTGTTCACACAGCATATAATGTTCCGAATACAGCCATTTTTGGAATTCTGCAGTACACGTTTTTTCTGGGAAACAGTATTTTGCCCATGATTCACATCTGAAAAGAAAAACAACAATAATCAAAACAATATTCCGTTACCTTTATAAACAAAGTTCGTTACGATAATAGTAAAAATTGAGGTTTAAAGGCTGGGACATTGTGGTTAGTATTTAACACAATTTAACATACCGAAGTGAGTTTGTTATTCCAGGGCGAGGAAAGCGAAATAATTTCACCTTCTTCTTATTTGCAGGAGACCGCCCGCACTTAAAACACTTCCCTTTGTTTTCTTTCATCGTACAAACAAGCAAGCAAACTTACAACGAAAAAAATTAAACACTAAAGAGTCACTGTCTCACTTTAAGAGTCTTTTTCTCAATATCAAACACTTGTGAAGTTACCACGCGAACGAAGGAGCGAGGGCTCTACACAACGTTATTGTGGGGAAACAACAAGAAAAAAACAAGAGATTTCACTGAAATTAATGAAATCACAAAACGACGCATGCGCAACTTGTACGCAACCGACGTATATAGTATATATTCCTTAAACCGACCACACCTCAGCGCAAAACGTGTAGCCATTTTGATTTGATTCGACATAAATGGGTTCATTCATACATACTTCATTCATTTTTAGTGTTGCTATTGAAAAACAATCTTATGATTTTTTTAAATGAAAACATTTCTCCGGGCCCCCTGGGGGGGGTATGTTGCAATTGTGTAGAACTAAGTGAACCCCCCCTGGACTCCGTCGACCACAGTGGCTCAATCATTTTTCGATGAGAAAGAAAGGTAATATACAGGTGTCTCTCTCATTTTTAGGAAGTGTTTGTTACCCGAACATGTTCAAACCAGTAAACTCGCAGATCGAGGGCCGAGTGGTAGTGTGACTAAGGCACAAAATGTTTTAAAGGTAAGTTTCAATTGTTTTCACATCTTTGTTTGTTGCAATTGCTGATTGAATAGTATGTCTTGTATTAATTATCTTTTACCTGTATTTTGTCATATTTGATTTTGATTTTCGTTGATGTGATGAAATATTTTCAAAATGGGGTGGAAGTACACAGTGACTCATTTTTAAAAGGTACACAGTAGGTCATGAGCCACCTTTTAGATCTTAAAATTTCTTGACTCGTAATTATTCGAATTCTTTTTAGTTTATAGAATGCTACGGAAGAAGACCGTTAGAAAAATAGGAAACACTCATGTAAAAATTAAAGAAGTCTTGCAGGTAATAAGAGGAGGCGAATCTTTCAGAAAAGCATCAAACATAGTCAATATATAGCACCCTTTCTAAGTAATTAATATTATTACAAATGTTATAAGAACATCTCTTATCTCTTTCTCCCCATCTCACTTTATTAGATTTTCTTAGGATTTATATATTTAATATTACGTGCAAATATGACAGGATAGTGATCAGAAGGGTATACTCCATAACATTATAACACTGACGCATTGACAATAAGGTCTCTTACCGCGCTAGTTGCTAAACAGTGGTCTAGCCATCTCCGTCAACCACTTCCCTGACAAACTAATGTATGCGTGCCATCAGGTAGAAGTTCTAAATCGACTCATGACCACAAGTTTTCCGTGCATGTATCAATCAGCTCGTTACAGAACCTTTCTCCAGGATGCGCGTTATAGCCCCTAGCATAATCACAGCTTCCACACCACTACTGCCAATTATCGCCATCATTTCACTCAAGCACTGCGAGAACTCCACGAAATTAGCACTTGTGTTATTGTCATATGGCATGCAAATAGAAAAAAACTAATATTGCAAAATTCTCATTCACAATTTTTATAGCGACTAAACGATCATTACTACACTACACTGCTGACACTGTCTGGAATGCTCATTTCCTCCACAACAAGGTCACTTATGTTACCAGTTATGATACGGGCCGAAGTATCCATTACTGACTTGCCTGTGTAAGCGAAGTCGTCACTCACATTTCCAAGACACGGTAAATCATGGGGCCACAACCAAGTCTCCTGAAGAACGTTCACATCCACAGTGTTACATAATGCACGCACAGACTCCATGGATCTAATAAGACCTTTACAATTAAATGTAGATAAAATTACTCTTTCTTCGGCTTTATTTATTATGACTACCCTTTACACTCGGAGGGTATCTTCCGTCTTTTGTTCTCTTAAAGAATTTAAAATGCCGAAACATAATTCCTTCAGGCCATAGATCATCACTAAGAAACATAGTAAATTTATGTTTCGATACAAAAACCATGCATTGTATGGCCTTTCCGTCTTTACATTAATTTTCTCTAACTTCACAATCTCTTGTGTTTACTTTTTATATATTCACATATATTGCTCTCACTTGTCTGTTTGTTTACATTAGATATAAAAAGAGGGATCTTAGACGCTGCTGCTTTAAAGTTTCCGGTGATAGTAGTTGCTGTGCCTGTAATTCCGGTAAAGCGATTTTTAGTCTTCCGTTTTTTTACTTAAGTCTTTGGAATTGATGACGTTCCACCCACCTGGATAAAACAGTGTGCAGAGGAGCTCGTCATGCCCCTAACCTAACTAATTAATCAAAGATTTCCTGATTGTCAATTTCCTGATGCATTAAAAATATCTCTCGTTAAACCCATACATAAAAAAGACGATACTACAAACCCTCTTAATTATAGACCTATAGCTCTCCTCCCAAGTATCGCCAAAATATTTGAAAAGTCGATGTGTATACCTTTCTCGAGTAATACAAAATACTAGACGATAGTCAAAATGGTTTCCGGAAATCAAAATCAACCACTCTGGCAGTTTACCAATACGTTCAAAATGTGCTCCAGCGCATAAATGATAAGTACATATCATGTTTTGGGCTTGATGCTCGACATGACAAAAGCATATGAAAAAGTATCTTATAAAAATCTTACTTTTCAAATGATATGGTTTAGGTATTCGTGGTCCAGCCTATCGCTTGTTCCAATCCTACTTAGAAAATAGAAAACAAATAGTACAAATTGATCACTGTGATGAAGATAAAAAAAACCATTGAAACAATTAGATCAAAAGTAAAATTATTTAATTTTAAAATATAAAATTATGATTAACACGCCTTTGCCCTACTTGCATCCAATTGGGTCATAACTCCGCGATATTATTAACCCATTTTATTTCACAAGGAACGTGATTATGCTAAAAAAAAATCTACGTCAGCCATTTTGTTACCCGCCCTGTAACAAAACGAAACCCTCCAAAATCAGACGCCTGAAGAAACGCCCACCAACGATGTACTCTAGAATTGCAGTCGGTGAAAACAATAAAGGTTCTGCCATACAAAAAGTGACGGAAATGTTTAATATAATTGACGACAGCCAAAGTTTCTAGCTCATATTATGAGTGATAACGAGATTGTGCATCGAGATGGTTTTTGTTGCTATAGAACTCTACAGGATGAAATTTTCCGTCAACTTTTGGAAAAGTATCGCGCCATAACCTCCTGCACTTACATCCGTATGCAATTCAACTGGAAGCTTTAGATCGAAAATAATTAAAACCGAAGAACGAGACAAAATCGAAATAACCTCCTGTCTAATGGTTTCATGCTCATTGGCCCAAATTATTTTACAATTATTATTTGACATTAGCCTACACGTTATAGCGTTACGTTTAACTCTCTTGCTCAGCGCGAAGCTCCATCTCCGCACGCTGAGCCTTCACCAACTCCGCCTTCGCTTTGGCGAGGCCGACACATTGCCCAGTGGTGGGCGGTCGGCCACGTTCTCTGCTATGATGATGATGTATGTTGGTATGTTTGGCTGTGATTATCTCGCGATTGGGCTGAACCGATTTCGAATGTGGTTTAAAAAAAAGTATTTGTTACAGTTACGTTGAAGAGCGCTCCGTCCTCGCTGCTAACCTACTTCAAACTGTCATAGATCCGAAATGTCCGTTCAAAAATGAAAAATGGTATAAGAAACCTAAAAAGTATTTTTAAATAGCTATTAAATGATACCAATTCAAAGGTTGGGTTAAAAAAATAATTATGACGTAACATTTTGGCGCAAAAATCAGCCATTTGATTGTCATAATTAATTTTATAGCCTATGACTTCCAGTTGAATTGCATACGGATGTTTCAATGGTTTTTTTTATCTTCATCACAGTGATCAATTTGTACTATTTGTTTTCTATTTTCTAAGTAGGATTGGAACAAGCGATAGGCTGGACCACGAATACCTAAACCATATCATTTGAAAAGTAAGATTTTTATAAGATACTTTTTCATATGCTTTTGTCATGTCGAGCATCAAGCCCAAAACATGATATGTACTTATCATTTATGCGCTGGAGCACATTTTGAACGTATTGGTAAACTGCCAGAGTGGTTGATTTTGATTTCCGGAAACCATTTTGACTATCGTCTAGTATTTTGTATTACTCGAGAAAGGTATACACATCGACTTTTCAAATATTTTGGCGATACTTGGGAGGAGAGCTATAGGTCTATAATTAAGAGGGTTTGTAGTATCGTCTTTTTTATGTATGGGTTTAACGAGAGATATTTTTAATGCATCAGGAAATTGACAATCAGGAAATCTTTGATTAATTAGTTAGGTTAGGGGCATGACTAGCTCCTCTGCACACTGTTTTATTTAGGTGGGTGGAACGTCATCAATTCCAAAGACTTAAGTAAAAAAACGGAAGACTAAAAATCGCTTTACCGGAATTACAGGCACAGCAACTACTATCACCGGAAACTTTAAAGCAGCAGCGTCTAAGATCCCTCTTTTTATATCTAATGTAAACAAACAGACAAGTGAGAGCAATATATGTGAATATATAAAAAGTAAACACAAGAGATTGTGAAGTTAGAGAAAATTAATGTAAAGACGGAAAGGCCATACAATGCATGGTTTTTGTATCGAAACATAAATTTACTATGTTTCTTAGTGATGATCTATGGCCTGAAGGAATTATGTTTCGGCATTTTAAATTCTTTAAGAGAACAAAAGACGGAAGATACCCTCCGAGTGTAAAGGGTAGTCATAATAAATAAAGCCGAAGAAAGAGTAATTTTATCTACATTTAATTGTAAAGGTCTTATTAGATCCATGGAGTCTGTGCGTGCATTATGTAACACTGTGGATGTGAACGTTCTTCAGGAGACTTGGTTGTGGCCCCATGATTTACCGTGTCTTGGAAATGTGAGTGACGACTTCGCTTACACAGGCAAGTCAGTAATGGATACTTCGGCCCGTATCATAACTGGTAACATAAGTGACCTTGTTGTGGAGGAAATGAGCATTCCAGACAGTGTCAGCAGTGTAGTGTAGTAATGATCGTTTAGTCGCTATAAAAATTGTGAATGAGAATTTTGCAATATTAGTTTTTTTCTATTTGCATGCCATATGACAATAACACAAGTGCTAATTTCGTGGAGTTCTCGCAGTGCTTGAGTGAAATGATGGCGATAATTGGCAGTAGTGGTGTGGAAGCTGTGATTATGCTAGGGGCTATAACGCGCATCCTGGAGAAAGGTTCTGTAACGAGCTGATTGATACATGCACGGAAAACTTGTGGTCATGAGTCGATTTAGAACTTCTACCTGATGGCACGCATACATTAGTTTGTCAGGGAAGTGGTTGACGGAGATGGCTAGACCACTGTTTAGCAACTAGCGCGGTAAGAGACCTTATTGTCAATGCGTCAGTGTTATAATGTTATGGAGTATACCCTTCTGATCACTATCCTGTCATATTTGCACGTAATATTAAATATATAAATCCTAAGAAAATCTAATAAAGTGAGATGGGGAGAAAGAGATAAGAGATGTTCTTATAACATTTGTAATAATATTAATTACTTAGAAAGGGTGCTATATATTGACTATGTTTGATGCTTTTCTGAAAGATTCGCCTCCTCTTATTACCTGCAAGACTTCTTTAATTTTTACATGAGTGTTTCCTATTTTTCTAACGGTCTTCTTCCGTAGCATTCTATAAACTAAAAAGAATTCGAATAATTACGAGTCAAGAAATTTTAAGATCTAAAAGGTGGCTCATGACCTACTGTGTACCTTTTAAAAATGAGTCACTGTGTACTTCCACCCCATTTTGAAAATATTTCATCACATCAACGAAAATCAAAATCAAATATGACAAAATACAGGTAAAAGATAATTAATACAAGACATACTATTCAATCAGCAATTGCAACAAACAAAGATGTGAAAACAATTAAAACTTACCTTTAAAACATTTTGTGCCTTAGTCACACTACCACTCGGCCCTCGATCTGCGAGTTTACTGGTTTGAACATGTTCGGGTAACAAACACTTCCTAAAAATGAGAGAGACACCTGTATATTACCTTTCTTTCTCATCGAAAAATGATTGAGCCACTGTGGTCGACGGAGTCACTGTTGCCTACTTGACCCTAAGGATCCCTAATGTTTTTGAAAATATAATATAGCCTTTGTCAATCGGCGACAGTGTAGCTTCTCAACATTGAAATAATTTTTCAAATAGTTTCAGTAGTTTCGGAGCCTATTCAATGAAAACAAACAATCAAATCTTTCCTCTTTATTTTTCACTTTAAAGTAATAAAAATTTACTATAACATATAGAGGGGTCGGCACTCAAAGTGTTACCAATTTAAAATGCTGTAATTTTGACAATTTTGTTTTTTTTTTAATTTAAAAACCTCAGAGTATAAAAAAACATTTAAAATTAAAAAGAAAAAGTTATTGCTCGATGTGGCCACCTTTAGCGCGGATAACAGCATAAAGTCTGTCCGAGAAGGCTTCACACGCTGCACGAATGTTGTCTGCTGATATTTTGTTCCATTATCGGCGAAGAGCAATATTTAACGCGTCGACCGTCTCATATTTTTTTACCGACACTTCGGCCTCCAGGACTGACCATATGGAAAAATCCATTGGGTTCAAGTCCGGGGAATATGGTGGCCATTGTTGCGAAGAAATGAAGCTCGGAACTTTTTCTTGCAAAAAAATTTGGGTTTCACGGGCTTTGTGGGATGGTGCCGAGTCTTGTTGAAACGTCCATTGGTTTCTACCGAATTGCTTACGTGCCCAAGGTAACAAAGCATCGTTCAAAATCTTTTCACGGTAGATTTGCTGGTTTATCTTTGCACCCTGTTCTATGAAAACGAGAGGTGAACGTCCCATAGCAGGTACCGCGGCCCAAACCATCACTGATGCTGGTGCTTGCTTTCGCAGAGCAATTCGTTAGTCTAAATTGTCGTTTGATTTACTTTTTAACTGCACGCGATCGTTTTGTTTGTTAACATATTGCTGAACCGTAAAAATGTTTTCATCGGAAACTACCAAATTTTCAAGCTCTTAACTCCTTAGTCCGAACTGCCTTTTGTGCAAGTGTCAAGTGTTGCACTTTTTGTATTTTGTAAGGCTTCAGTTGTAGTTTATTTTTTTATATGCGCCCTATGCTCCGGGCAGAGACATTAAGACTTTTCGCCAATTTAACTACGCTTTGTCGTGGATTTCTTTCAATTCTAGCCTTTACCTTTCGAACCATTTCTGATGACGTTGCTGTTGTAGGATATCCACCTCCATGGCGTTTTTTGATGCTACCCGTATTATTTTAACGCGTGATGGTCCGATACACAAACAATTTGTTTAGATGTAAATGTCGTAGCTCATTAACAATGCAACAATGCTGGTTGCAATTCTCCAGCCAAATACAAAGCAATGACACAGGTGCGTTTGAATCCCATCTGGATAACTTTTTTACAGCGACGAAAAACAATAAGCTTCTGTAAGTTTATAAACAATACAAAAAACTTACGAATGTGAAAAAATGGGCGCCATACTTTAAACAGTTTGGTGCTATAGCAACTTAAAGTTGGTAACACTTCGAGTGCCAACCCCTGTATTTATAATATCAATTTAATTATATGGAACTACTTGTTTATATTTGCGGTAGGACTACCCTCTTTACTGGTTCTTGGTAATTAACCCCTTACTGCATGGAATTTTGTATCCTTGCGGAAAAAAATTATTTTGTGTTTTCGAGTACAAGGAACTCATAAAAAATACCAAAAAAATCTAGCATTATTATTTATTAATTTATTTACGAAAAACATACTGTACCATATATGGTACGGTATGCATTGCAGTGAATAAAATAGTTTGTGTCAAATATGGTACGACACGCATCCAATGGAAAGTTTATGACATGGGTAGACAGAATATGTGCACAAGCGTGGTTTGGCAAAAAGCCAGGTCTTTTACTTGGGATAAAAGGTGAATCAATCCTTATTCTTTACCTACCTTCTATTGACGAATATACATATCGCTCGTTTAGAATTAAAGAGACCTTATCCAAAAAATTGACTTTTGAGAAAACGCCCTTTGAAGTTCTCAAATGTTTAGAGTTTCACAATCAAGTTAAGTTATTTCGGGTACTGATTTATTAATTACTAAAGTTATGTTTTTAACTGTTGGAAGAACTTATTAACTCTGTATTTCCACAAAAATCGAATTAAAATCATAAAAATAGTATTAGATTATAATTGATTTTTTTAAATGTGTCAAATTATGTCTATACTTTAATGAAATTATTTTTTTTTATTTGACTTTTTATTGTTCGAGTCTTTCTATTTCGAAATATTTTTTTTAATTTTTTTCAGTATTTCTTAAAAAGCCATTTTATTATTGAAAAAAAGAAAAATCTATTGACTGTAATACACTGCTTTAATAAAAAATACAATATTGTTTTAAAATTTATATGTTCTAAGGTGTAACATAATTTTAAACTCTCTTTAAGACAAATGTTGACATAAAACGTTTTCTTATCTCTTTACATTTATGTGTGTCATAACCCTTTTTAACAAAATTATAAAATAAGTGACCACCAACAATCTTATTGTCACCGACATTTATCAAAAATACAAAAAAATAAAGATATCTATATCAAATTATACACAATTTTAGATCGTAGTATGGCCACTTTTGCGTTGCTCAGACTAGTATACCTAATACCAATCCCATTTTCAATTTTTATAGCTTAAATTATAAATTAAAAATAGGAAATATTTTAATAGGAACTATGCAACAAGTAGAGGACACAAAAATTAAAGTTTAATACAACATTTATAATGTAAACACAGTTAGACAAAAAAATCGATTTTTAAAATTTTGAATACAATTACATTATTAACTTGAATCATTGACCTCTAACTTACATACTTATCAACAAATCTTAATATCTACAGAGGTAGGCACTATAATTAGCTTTGGGTGGATCCCTACAATTAACACTAGTAGCAGTTACATAGAAGAAATTTTTTAAGAAATTTCGTTCAGAAATATTATCGTGAAAGATAAAATCATAGTTAAGTAACTATTGTGTTAACTAAAAAAAATAGATACTTTACCATACTGACCTGTTTTTTGTTATTAAAGTTAATCATTTCTAAAATATGATCTGCTCTTCTCTTCATTTTTTTTAGAGAACTCTGAAAAACCTATCAAATAATTGTGAACAATTAATAATATTATCTATAAATAGGTAAAACTTGATCTGTTACACATGTACCTAAACATTAATTGGACTGTGATAATTTGATAATTTTTAAACTAAGATAGACCATTTTACTAAACAGTCAACTGGATTTCTGCTTATTTAATATATGACAGACTTAATCATCATAAAGTTCCAAACCTAAACATTAGTTTCACATCAACAGAGACTGATTCAATAATCATACCTCAATTCATGATGGTGTGGTAGAAACCGTCGATCGACGGTCGATCGATTGGTGTGGTATCACCCTAAGTACGAGCTCTTGCCGCCAACCGCTTTGTCAACTTATGCTACTTATAACTAACTGAAAAATCGTGTCCAAAGACGAGAAGCCCCACCCACCTACTTAACCGAAAAATAGAACGAATCCTGATGAAACGAAAATGAAATGAAATAAATTAAAATGAAATGAAATATTTATTTCTCAACATTGACAATTACTTGTTCTTATTGATGTCAAATAAAACATGACTCTACCACCAGTTCGAAAAAACCTTCGTGAAGAAGAACTGGCAAGAAACTTCACGGGTATATTTTTTTCAAAATAAATATACAGAGTCTCTTTATGTCTTTAAAAACTTATTCTTATCTGCATCCGTTAGCTCGGCAAGTCTCCCTCCCCATAAGTATCCAAACGACGAACACCCTCAAACGGCCATCGCCCTCCTCAATCTATAATCTACTTAATCATTTGCGTACTAAATAACTGACCATTTGGCACTTTTTATGACTGTTCACCAATTAAATTACTTAACGCGTGTCAACCAGCCAGTGAGTGTAGTGCTGCGTTCCGTTTGCCGATTATAGCGCTCACAGCGCTCACATACCCGTTCCGATCGCCCGTGAGCGCGCCCACAGCGATATTGGTACGTCATCAATGACGTCATAAACGCCGCCATCTTCCCCGTCACAGTGCCCAAGCTACGGAGCATGGTCGCTGTGAGCGGCCTGTCAAAACTGACAATGACGTTACTTTGTTGATGTTTTTATTAGTCGATTAAAGATTTTAAAAGCTTGCTAATTCATTTTCTTTTGTAATAATGTAAAAAAATGGCTCCTGCTTCATTCAGGGTCAAATCTTAATGAAATTGTTACTTTAGACTTAAGCGACGAACAATCAGAATGTTAGCGCGATATTTACCGTTCCGATTGCAATAGCACTAATAACACTTTTAGCGCGCTCAAACGAATCGGAACGGTTTTGAGCACTTTTAGCGCTGTGAGCGCTGTAATCGGCAAACGGAACGCAGCATTGGGTAGTTGTTCGTAAAATGAAGTTTCACATTGTTGCCTGCGCTGCCGGTAGGTGCTGTGCTTTGAAACGTAGTTTATTTTCTTTGGTTCTTTACATTTAACAAATAATTATTTTTAATGTAAGTGCTAATCTGAACTCATATTGTACCTACTTTATTTCAGAGAGAAATAATTCATCGCCATGAAGCCACCATACAAAATCGGTATGTTGATATTTACAATTTTAAGGATTTTAAAATATTTTTTAATTGCACGTTCATGAGATGAGATTTACTATTACGAGATAGAATATTTGAATGCAATTGTATGGAGTATCGGACAATTTCATAACTTAACGTAACCTTGTCGGAACCTAACATGTGCCGACTATTTTAATAATAACCTAGAATTGGTGAGAATTTTCATCGTAACAATATATCCTATTTATAACATGAAAGTCCCAAATTTCACAAACCAAAACCAGCCCGATTAATTTATTTACATTACTTATCTTCAATCGTTATTTATTGGTTGCTTTATTGTTGCAATATCGACGATAATTTGATAAAACATAATAACCGTGAGAAAAAAGAAGCTTTATGTATACGAATACCAGTGATATTTAATTACATGTCTTTTTCTGCCTTGTAGCAAATGAGAAGTTGGCAGAACTTGGACGTAATGAAATAATGTTGGCTGAAAAGGAAATGCCAGGTCTCATGGCTTGCCGCCGTAAATATGCCGCTGCTAAAATTTTAAAAGGTGCCAGAATTGCAGGAAGCTTGCACATGACTGTTCAAACAGCTGTACTTATTGAGACTTTGGTTGAATTAGGTGCTGAGGTATGTTTGTGAAAAGTAAATCTGCATATGTGAGATAACAATTAAATGTAAATATACTTAGTTCATAGGTTAATAGATAAAAATGAACAATGTCAGATAAAATATTGTTTGTATAAGATTGCCTATTACTTATCCATTTTCTTACACAATTTAATGTTTTCATTACATTTTCTATTTAGTTATTTGTCTTATCATCATTTATTTTCTTCACACATTCATAATAATGTCAATGGTTCCATAATATGAGCATAAATTGTCATAATAAATAAACCATATTTCTTATATGAATTTCAGTCAACATTGTGGAACTAGTAGGCTATTCCGGATCTTTATGTATTCTATTCAAATTCTAAGAACCTAGATTAAAAAATCTTGTGTTATAGTTTTTAAAAGAACATTGATAATGATAACCTTTCAATTTAAACTTTTTATCTGATATAGAGTATTTTTAAGAAGTATTGTCAATTCTTTTTTTATTTGCTTATTACCTATCATTGTACATAAGATTATGTTTTTTTTATTGTATAATATTATGGAAGTTAACTTCACAGAGATATTGAAGCAATGCTAGATTAGCTGGCACTTCATGTCTAGATTGGCTCTGATACAACACATCCATGTGACATTATCATACCATATCAAGTATCATATTATTTGGTGCTGTCATTTTTATGTAAAAAAGATATGGGCTTTGTAAATAATCTTAAAATACTTAGTTTGATAATGATCCAAAAAAATAAAAATTTTGCTCAATAGTAATTCGCTGAATATGCATAGTTTAAATTAGTTGCTTTTATTGCAAGTAAATATATAAAAGGTGTGTCATTTTGACAGTAATAATGTCAAGAAACTTAAAAATCACAGGTCTGGTTCTCTAAAAAGGAATGAATTATCATATATTCAGAATGTTTATTTATAATTAAAAAACTAATGAATTTAGTCAAGAAATGAGTATGAAATCATGTTTATTTCTAGCTAAAAATCTGAATATAATTTTGTCGTTAGCTTTCTAAATACTATTTCAAATCATGCACATAGGGGTGTCTGTAATAGCATAGATTGTTATGAACATATTGTCATTTCTTGACAAACATTTAAACCATTGAGGACAGTTTAAAATGTCATGTTGTATGAAACTGTGTATCTTGTTTTTTTTCTTTCATAAAGGTTACATGCTTCTATCTAGATCACATCACACTCATTCACTTGCTAGATGATTAGATTGTCCTAATCACTGCAAGGGGATTTTAACTTAAGAACTTGCAATATTATTTCTGTAGCATATAAATGGTGAATATATGGATCTTATAGATGTGTTCAATTGAATTATGTTAGATTCCATTTTTTAGGTGCAATGGTCAAGTAGTAACATATACAGTACACAAGACGAGGCAGCAGCAGCTCTTGTTGCCAGGGGTATTCCTATTTATGCTTGGAAAGGGGAAACTGAAGAGGAATATACTTGGTGCATAGAACAAACTCTGATTTTCCCTGATGGAAAGGTATTTTATAAAATGTTTTAAATACTGGTCATTTTAAAAGTTACTTGATATACTAATAGTTTTAATACTCATAAGTTAATAAAACTATAATATGTTAGGTACAATTTACAAATATTTTATTCTTTGTTTTTCAGCCCTTGAACATGATTCTGGATGATGGTGGTGACCTGACAAATTTAGTTCACAAAAAATATCCACAGTTACTAGAAGGTGTTAAAGGTATTTCAGAAGAGACAACTACTGGTGTCCATAACCTATACAAAATGTTCAAAGAAGGCCTTCTTAAAGTTCCTGCCATAAATGTGAATGATTCAGTAACAAAAAGCAAGTTTGATAATCTTTATGGATGCAGAGAATCTCTGCTTGATGGTATCAAGAGGGCTACAGATATTATGGTTGCTGGTAAAGTATGTGTAGTGGCTGGATATGGTGATGTTGGTAAAGGCTGTGCTCAAGCCTTCAAAGGCTTTGGTGGACGAGTTATTGTAACAGAGATTGATCCAATCAATGCATTGCAAGCAGCTATGGAAGGATTCCAGGTTACCACAATGGATGAAGCTGCTGAAGTTGGACAAATATTTGTTACCACAACAGGCAACACAGACATTATTACAAAAGATCATTTCCTCAAAATGAAGGATGATGCCATTGTTTGCAATATTGGTCATTTTGACTGTGAGGTAGATGTTGCTTGGTTAGACCAGAATGCCAAGAAAGTTATTATTAAGCCACAAGTTGATCGTTATGAACTTGAAAATGGTAATCACATAATTGTACTTGCTGCTGGTCGATTGGTAAACCTAGGTTGTGCTACTGGCCATTCATCTTTTGTCATGTCAAATTCCTTTACCAATCAGGTGCTTGCACAAATTGAACTTTGGACAAAACACAATATTTACCCTGTTGGTGTCCACACACTGCCTAAGAAACTGGATGAAGAGGTAGCAGCTTTACACTTGGATCATTTGGGAGTGAAACTCACAAAGCTCACCCCAAAACAAGCTAAATATATTGGTGTAGCTGTGGAAGGACCTTACAAACCAGATCACTACAGATACTAAAGTCGAATTTACCTTAAAAAACCGATGTCGTAATTGTGAATGAATATAAAATTTACAAATCTTTTTGTTGCAACTTACATCTTCAATAAAATAAGCTTGTGGACAATTTGTGTTTTCATTTTCTCTTAGTAGTAGTCTTCTGTGTATCTGCAGAAGACTCTGGGTGCTGCAGGGGAAAATTTGGAGAGTATTACTTCATTATACTAACTTCAGTTGTGATGTGAACTTAACCTGACTTTTGCTAAATGGCTGTCTTTTTGGTTTTATTTTTGAAGAATATGGGTTAGTAGTAGTAAGTAGTGAAGTTATTTGTTTGTAGTAGTGCCAAAATAAGAATTACAGGCCCAAAAATGGCGTTATCTAAAAACAAAATTTTTTATGGTTGTTTTGTGTAAGGAAATGTTAGGAGTCGATTTTAGTGCAATATTTATCGTTTGTAGTAAAATTGACATCTACCTACATACTTGCTCGCACTCGAGTATGCATCGAGTATGTATCGTCCATGCTCGCACTCGAGTATCTAATTGTTAGTAAGTTGTGTAATTTGATGGTAATATTTGCTTGTCAGCGCTATTGCTCGTTCCGCACACGTTTAAGTGTGAGCGAGACAAAGAATCATATCTCAGTCTCTAATCTATAAACAGTCTATCATGTCCAATAAGATTTCTTATAGGAAATTAGGAATAATATAGGTACATACCTAGATACACTGTAGTGATCTGGTTTGTAGGTAAGTACCTATAATCTGAGCCTACATATTCCTATGCATCATTCTCTATGATTTATCTCTTATTCTTTTGTTATCCAGGCTGCACGTTTATAGGGTACTTACCGGTGGAGTTAAGGAAAGCTCAGAGTAAAATCTCTTTTAAGCAGCGAATTAGAGCTCATTTTTTAAAGTCACTCAGGGAATCGTGATAAATAATATATGTGTATTTATGAATAATGTAATAAGTTATCATATAATGTCTGTTTACTAATCTATTTTATGTATATTTATTATAATTTTTTAAATATTGTTTATGATGTTTATATATTACTAAATTAAAAGTTAATCTTATAGTATATAAGTATTATAAAGTGTTTTGTTTTAAGTATGTACGCATATGTATTTTTGTATGCACCCCTTAATTTGAAAACCTCTCCTTTGCGGTAGACTGGCAGAGAATGCCAAATGGCATTAAGTCCGCCGTTTGTACACTAATTTTATATTGTGCAATAAAGTTTTAAATAAATAAAGGGATTTATCAAAGGCTATTTGGATAATTTTGATTTATGGTTAATTGAAATGATATTTATATTTAAAAAAGTTAGTTGGCAGTTCAAGCATATTAACGAACTTCACGCTACAAATAATTCACGAATGATGGCGAAAGCTATCGAGACGCTTTTTGAATGAATGTTTTCATCTTTTTGACATACAATTGGGATTGTGTATCAATCAGCTTTTTTAATCGTAATGTAGTTTGGCATAACAGTTTCAGCATAGTTTTTTCGCATAAATTGAGATAAGCAGAATGACAATGGTTTCATTGCCATAAGTTTCACTTACTCTAATTTTCATTATCATCATTTTATACAGCATAAATGTAAAGGACATAACTGTTATACGTCTAAAGATAAATTATCATAAAATACAAAACGCATAATAGAAGTATCCGTTACCTCTAAAGTCATCAACGTAAAGTAAGAAAAAAACTTTTGGTGCCTAATTTATCAAGTATAGATCATATGTTGAGTCTTGAAAGTAAAAATAAATAATATTAGGTGCGACTTCCAGTGCAGCGAGGAGGAGCAGGTTAGTCAGTATGTAGGTCATGCCAAAAAGGGACTTGCACGTGAATAATAAGTAATAACATTTGACCAAGATTATTTAAGAAATGATGATGATGAATTGTAAATAATCATCTCACTATAATCAAAATATATAACACAATAATACAGAACCGAATTGGAACCACGCAACTTTTCTGTCCCGTCCTAGAGTGTTTTTATAAATCCGGAGGCGTGGAGGGAGGGAAACTACGAAATGAGACGCACCCGTTCAATTGGGTAAGGTTAGGTTTGTATGTAGTTAATACACGAGCGAGCGTGGTGCGGCAGCACCCGGCGAAGCACCAGGACCAAATTAAGTACCATTTCCAGCTTTTCACGAAAAGCGACTTCGGTTCAATTTGGTTCAAACAAACATCACGTCTGTCCCTTCAGAAGTTGTCATGGTGAGAAGTTGGCATTATGCGAAGTTGGCATTGTGAGAAATTGGCTATCTGAGAAGTTGGCATTCTGAGAAGTTGTCATTTTGCGAGCGGTTGGCATTTCGCGAATTTGGCATTATGAGATTAGAGGGTTTTCTTCATCTAATTCGAATGTATTCAAAACTTAAGGTGTCCAAATAGGTGGCGATGTTGCATTTACCCATACGTAATACTGACTAAACCACGTTGCTATATCGTCTGTAACAACCAAAGAAGTGTAAACATTTTTAGGTTATTAATTTTACGGTCCATTTATTTTTGTCAAATTATGGTATTCTATATGTTTGACTTGTCAACTTTATGCCATAGCGTGAGATGCCAACAAATGTTATGATAAGTAATCGTTGTTGTAAAACCATTTATGCAAGAACATTTTATGCTAATATATTATTATAATATTATTATAAATGAAGTTATGGGGAAATAAAGTATGCCTTATGATTTATTCTGTATGAACGTTATGCGAAACAAACAGTATGCCAAAAAACGTTATGCAGCCTTATTATATGCCAATTAAATTTATGCATCCTAATACGGACCCTAATGTCTATACTCTTTCAGCAGTTGCGAGTATAGGTATTTTTCAATATTTTTTCTTAAAAATAAAGAACATTGACTCATATTTTGTAAGAGAGAAGCACCTTTCCTAGCACATGTGTATGTGCCACACGTCAAAGAGTCATTGTCTATTTAAGTATGTGCATCATGCTTGATTATTTTACTTCCAACTTGGCAATAGCTATTTTGCAGCCCTTCCAATGTTTTATTGAGGAGTATCATGCATATACAACCAATATGAAGAAAAATGAAGATTTGATGTGAACGACGAAAGTTAATAGAATGAAAATTAGCGGAGAAAGACCTTATAAAACCCCGACACAAGCAAGCCTTGGACCATATAATTAGACTTCTCTATTAATCAAGAAATCATGTGCCCTAAGAACAATCTCGTTTGGAACAGCTATAGACTGCAGAGCAGAGGACATCAATATTAACACATTAAAAGCTCCAGCAACATCAAAGTAAACGGACATTTAAAAGTTCTCATTTTTTGAACTGTAATTGGCAAATACTTTTACGAGCCGACATTCTGGTTTTATCTGGTTTCAAAATGAAAACAATCTGACTTCCAGGAGTTTGGAATATCATTGTTCTGCTAAAGATTGTACTTTCCAAAAATTAAACATTCCTTTTTCGGGCGATTCTCTGTAAGCTCGTAGATCGTCATTTGTGAAGTGAACACGCGTTGGGACCGCTAACACACACAGTCCTCTGGTAAGTAATAATATTTATGTTAATTACTTTAATTATCTCTATACCTAATTTATTGTTTTATTATTTATGTCTAAACTGATCGGTAGGTTCTTAAAAAACTATTTTACATAATTTTTGTAAGAATTGAGAAATTTAACCAAAATACACAGTCCTCTAGCAACAGTCCCGTGCCTGAAAATGCAGCAAGGGACTGTTCTACACAACAGGGGACTGTGTATTTTGCGTATTGGTTATATTGTGTACCTACTTTGCGAGTGCGTGACAGTTGTTTGGAGACAAGAGAAACGCTCGAATATTCAAAGCCAACTGTTTATTAAAATCATATTCCTATAACACCTACTTACATACATTAACACAAATACATTTGCACGCGTCGTCATTTGCACACCTATGCAATACCCCACAATATTCCCCCCTTTTAAAAAAAAATAATATATTTTTACAGAAGTTACACTCCTTACTGCATTAAGTAGGAACATTATTTTATTACATCGTGTATTTCAAAAACAAACTCTACATACATAATAAAGATTTTCATAATCAACATTTAACACATTTCATCGTTTCATATTTCTATCGGTTTTATAATGAGTATGTGAACAAATAGCAGATACATAGGTATATTGTCAATTCTTATCACTATTGTTGAGTTTATTACAAATAAGGTCCAAGGTAGTGCATACGTTGTCTTAAATAATGATTCAAAACTACATACAATGTGTTATAATAGTTATTTACTGAGATTCAATTACATTTATTGTTTCATTATAACATGTTGTTTAATTTAACTTTTCATTTCTTATTCACGTTACACTGTTATAAACACATCACTTAATTATACAATATAATGAATGACGCGGTTGCGCCTGCTGCGGCGCCATTTGAATTCCCATTGCACTATGCCAGACTGATATTTCCTTTTGCAATATTTTTCTGGTATCTTGTTTACATTTTTTATGCAGCATATATGCTAAGTAGATGCTAGCCAGTACTACAATGATTATAGCTATCCTGCCATAATTCTCCCAGGTTTGCTCATGTTGCAAAGTTGTGGCACCATTCGCTCCGTTTTGAGCAATAATTACTTCTTCAGACTTTTTTTCAACACTGTATGATTTACCCATTTTGCAAATTACAATTTACAGTTTGTAAAAGAGAATAATTAAAATGTTTACGTAATGTTGCTTCTAATCCTTAATATGTAATGAATGATACTTAATATGAGTGTTACAAAATAATATAAAGAACCTAATTACATTCTATATCGTAAAATCCAATTCGTACATTTTTATGTCTTCTCAGCAATTACATGTTGTGACGACCTTTGTACATTCTAACTTAATCATGATAACATTGCTACGCTGCATATTATATTTTATAAGCTACTTGAGTAACCAGGATTTGCCTGTTGATTTTTTATTTTATACATTTATGAATCTAACAGGAGTTTTAACAATTCTACCAGATTTTGTGACCTTCATATTATTTTGTACTGTATCGTCCTGTATTGACATATTTTTTACTAATAAGTATGCGGGTTTTAATCTGTCTATCGAAACCAAAATAACTCTATCTTCTAACTGAATTTCAAATGTCTTTTCCGATTTCTTTATTACCTTGTATGGACCTTCATAAGGACATACTAAGGACTTTTTATTCCTGTCAGTTCTCAAAAATACGTGTGAACAATCTTTAAGATCCGGATGTACAAAAAAGGTTTGTGAACTATGACTTTTTGTATTAGTAGGCTTATATTGTTTAATGGTGTCTCTAATGTTTTGTATTAAGGAATGCGGATCGTAACTATCAGTACTTTCTACAAAAAATTCGCCTGGCAATCGTAATGACCGACCGTAAACCATTTGCGCGGCGCTTACGCCCGTTTCGTTTTTTATGGCTGCGCGAAGTCCTAGCATTACGCTAGGAAGTTCGTTGTTCCAATTCTTGTTACCATTAAGCCTTGCCATTAAAGATGCTTTCATACACCTATGCCACCGTTCAACGGCTCCATTGCTCTGCGGGTGATACGGAGTCGTTCTTATTTTTTGTATACCTAAATATGACATTAAACTAGAAAATAACTTACTTTCAAATTGCCTGCCCTGGTCACTTGTTAGTTTAACAGGGCAACCAAATCTACATATCCATTCTTTATACATAACATTTGCTACGGTTTCCGCGGAAATATCTTTTAAAGGGTGCGCTTCCGGCCACCCTGTACCTCTGTCGACAATTGTTAGACAGTACCTGTAATCATCTGTCGTGATCGGAAGTGGGCCGACTAGATCGATATGTACATGGTCGAATCTGTCCACCTGTGGATAACTACCATAGCCAGAAATTGTATGCCTATTTACCTTAGACTTTTGACATCCTATACATGTTTTTGCCCATAACTTAATGTCCCGATTCATATTTGGGCAAAAAAATTTTTCTTTAATCAAGCGGCACGATGCACGTATTCCTGGGTGGCTAAGATTATGTATCACACTAAATGCATTTTTTCTAAAGAACTCTGTTAAATACGGCCTAGCATTCTTATTCGATACTTCACAATAAGTAGACTGACTAGTATTCGGAATCACAAGTTTCTTAAAATTGAGTTTGGGATCGCTTAAATTTTTTTTTAATTCTATATCGTTACTTTGTTCTAAGGCTAGTTTTTCGTAATCTATTATGTTCGATGTACATTCTATAGTCTGTATACGTGATAACGCATCCGCTACAATATTATCCTGCCCACACACATGACGTATGTCCGTTGTAAATTCACTAATAAAACTTAGTTGTCTAACGCGTCTAGGGCTTTCTTTCTTGTTGTTTTTGCACAATTTGGAAAAATTTTGAAAAATTATGGTCTATAAAAATGATTAAGTCACGGCCTTCAAATAAACTTCTAAAATGTTCTACACCTAAATATATAGCAAGTAACTCGCGGTCATACGTGCTATAATTTTGTTGTGTTACCGTTAACTTTCTAGAAAAGTAACCTAATGGATTCCACTTGCCTTCGACATATTGTTGCAATACTGCGCCTACGCAATTATTTGACGCGTCTGCAAAAAGTGCAAGTGGCGCGTTGTTTACTGGAAATGACAACGTGACTGCATTCTCGAGACCGATTTTGCATGCCAAGAAAGCTTTGTTAGCATCCGGTGTCCAATGTATCAATTTTTTGTCGTTCTTTTTGGCCTTATGAATATATTTATTTAAAATATCTAAATATTGTATTGCTTTAGGTAAATGATTACGGTAAAAATTGACCATACCTAAAAACTTTCTTAACTGACTAATGTTTTGGGGTTTTGGATATTCTATGATTGCCTGTACTTTAGCTTGCAATGGCTTAATACCGGTTGTAGTAACTCGGTAACCTAAAAATTATATACTGGTGGCCTTAAAGGTACACTTTTCTAAATTTATTGTTATTCCGTAACTGTCCAAACGCTGAAATACTTGTTCTAAATGTTTATTATGCTGACTAATATTATTAGATCCTATTAAAATATCATCGCAATAACAGTAGAGGAAATCTAAGCCTGTTATTACAATATTTGTCATAAAACGTTGAAATGTTTGTGCCGCATTTCTTAAACCAAAAGTCATGCATTCAAATTCATATAAACCGAACGGCGTTGTAATTGTGGTCTTACAAATATCCTCTGGATTAATTAAAATATTATGATACGCTTTTTTATGTCAATTTTGGAATATATTGTTTTTCCAGCCATTAAGTATGTAAAATCGTGTACACTAGGGATAGGGTACCGGTCAGGCTTGGTGACGCTCTATAATTGCCACAAGGACGTACGTGACCATCTTTTTTAGGTACTAAATGTAGTGGGCTTGCCCAAGCCGATTTTGATGGCCTACATATACCTGCTTCCAACATGTTATTGAACTCCTCTTTTGCAATTTTGTAGCGCTGCGGAGCTAAAGGTCTAGGTTTACAAAAGACGGGTGGTATCGATGTAATGATAAATTGAGTGCTTCGGTACCTCTTTAAATGACATGGGCTTAAGGATGTCTGGGTATTTTTTAATATATCGTACACTGGGTGATCATTCCGTAACGTAGAAATCGTCGGTTCAAACTGGTTTACGATCGTTCCACTTACGGCCAGATTAGTCATCTTATCTATTAATAAACGTCCATTAATATCTAAAAGTAACTTAAAATGATTTAAAAAGTCTACACCTAATATGGCCTGTTTGACATCGCAAACAACAGATGACCATTTAAAAGATCTTCTTAATTTTAAATCTAAGCTAAGGGTATTTGTGCCATATGTCTTAATACTAGAATCGTTTGCTGCATATAGTTTATAACTGGAATTTATATTTAAATCGGATCTATTTCTTATATAACTTTTAGGTAACACAGAAATACAGGCTCCTGAATCTATCAAAAAACTTATGTTATTTAATCTGTCACTTACAATAAGGCGGTAATCCTTGACTGCATCACTTTCCGCCACCGGCTGCAGTTCTGCTAGTTTTCCGACGTTGAGGCTTGGCTCCTGTTCATCCAGCTGCAAGGGGCGATACACCTGCGCGCTCGTCCTCTAAATTTCCAGTGGTACATGCACAGCCAATCTGGACTCTCCGGTGTTCTGCGTGGCCTGGACTGGGACCCGTCACGTGAGAAATTCCTGAACCTGCTCCTACTCCTGGATCTGACTGTTTCTGCGTCCATGTTTTTTATTTTTAGGTTGATTTTTGCAATTTCCGCCATAATTGTCGCTAAATCGAAGCTGGTTGAAGGTTGCTGCTGACTACGGGTGACTTCACTGACCTGCACTGGCTGGTGGGTATCCATGATTTTGTCTGCTATGACGGCCAATTCCTCCAGGTCGCTCGTGGAAGTTACGGTGAGCACAGCTTGGACTGACGATAGTAGGTGCCTCTGCCACAATATTTTAAGGGTCTAGTCTTCTATCTTTCCTCTTGCCAATTCTTTCATTCGCCGTAAAAGTTGACTAGGTTTCTGATCTCCTAGCTCTATTTCAGTTATTAATTGTCGCACTTGTTTGGCTTCCGACTCTTCATATATTTGTAGAAGGCGTTTTTTAGTGTCTCAAATTTGTTTATTTCCGGCGGGCTGGTTAATATATCTGCACCTTGCTGTATAACTTCTTTGCTCAGCTTGGCTACAACCATAAAATACTAGTTCGCATCCGATGTTTTTTGCGGTGCTAAGATTGCTTCTACTTGGTAAAACCAAAGTCGCGGGTTTTCTGTCCAAAACGTCGGTATTTTATTTGTAACCGATAGTGTAGCTATGTTCGCTTCGTTCTCTTCAGTCTTCATGGGGGCTGGAGTTGGCGGCGCTTGCGAGTACATGCTACGATCACGTCGGGGTCACCACTATTGTGTACCTACTTTGCGAGTGCGTGACTTGGAGACAAGAGAAATGCTCGAATATTCAAAGCCAACTGTTTATTAAAATCATATTCCTATAACACCTACTTACATACATTAACACAAACAAATACATTTGCACGCGTCGTCATTCGCACACCTTTGCAATACCCCACAGTTATTATTTGAATGTATTATTTGTGTAAATGTATCCGTTTATCGGTTTTGTTAACGTTAGAATCATTAAAGTATGATTGCTTCGCATTATTTTCTTGCATAAACTTAAATTATTTTACACAGGGTGATCAAACAGACGTGATATGGCGACTAAAAAGAAAAAAATTATCCCGAGATGAATTACTACAGAAAAAGAGAGAAGCAGAGCGAATACGATACCAAAGAAGGAAAAATGACCCTCAAAAGAGAAAAGAATTGAGAGAAAAGGACAAGTTGAAATACCAAAAGAAGAAAAAAAAAAGGTTTGTGGAAGTTAGTAAAGGACATGACACCTCGTGAGCATAGAGCTGCCTTAAAGAAGTGGAAAGAATATTGTATCGTATACCGAGCCTGAAAAGACTGAGAAGCGTCACTAATACTTTTGTACGAAAATATCTCCAGCTCTAAGCCCAGCAGTTTCCAATGATAGTGTACAACAAAGAAAAAAAGAAGCCACAAAGCGACGAACGAAGTTTAGCAGGGAAAATATTGAAAAGATCGCAAGTTTAAAGAAAAAACTTGAAAAGTACAAAATATGATTAGTGAGAGTTGAGAATAAAATCAAAAAGAATGTTGAAGATACACCTAAGACAAAGATGTTGAAAATGTTAAACGAGCCTGAAAAAAAAGAAGTAGTCAAGAAAGCGTTGTTTGGCGACGTCATTAGTAAGCAGTTGAAAGAAAATTATTCCACATTGAAATGTACCAAGGAGAGACAATTCTTTAAAAAAGTTATTACTGGCAGTATTGTTCAAAAGTATAGGCACTTGATAGACCCGGCAAAAAATCTAATACCAAACCTTTAGCTAAACGGTGTAAAATACCTGATAGTTATAAACAAGTTGTTCAGAATTTCTTCGAAGATGATAGTAATAGTTGCCTGGCAGCCGGTAAAAAAGAATTTATAATTATAAAAACTGTGAAGAAACAGAAGACCTATCTTGTTGACACAGTTCTTAATATTTACAAAAAGTTTATGACTGGGGACTTAAAAATTAGCTATCAAACATTTTGTCGTCTTCGTCCATTTTGGATTGTGAAACCAAACGCTCAAAACCGCGATACATGTCTATGCATTGTTCACAGCAACATAGACATGAAGCTCAGCGCACTTCATACTGCTAATATATTGACTTACTGCAATTACCAGAAGTAGCTGGAAGATCTATGTTGCGACCGGTATAATGTGGATTGTTTAGCGAGATCATGTCATACTTGCCTTAATTAAAACCCGAAATATAAAGAATTTGATGATAGAAATGTCATAAAATATACAATGTGGGTTTCTGAAAGGCAACAAATCCACGGTTTTAAGACTAATAAGCCCCGACTGGTGACCAAATATTTAAAATACATCCAAGACAGCTCATAGCACATTTGCAGGAAGATTTACAAAAATTTTTGTATCACCAGCGAAATATTTTTCACCTGTATAAAGCCTTAATTAAATTATTTGGAGCCAAACCTACAAGATGATGAAGTCCTGATCTACGTAGATTTCAGTTAAAATTATTGCACTAAGTACGCTGAAGGTGGATCTCGAGCTCAACTGAGTCTGCATACCATAGCAGTTTACCTACGGAATTCCATCCTTTCTTTTTGCACAGTCTCCGAGAACATAGCACATTCACCTGCTGCCATTTGGACACATCTACGCCCAATCTTCAAGACTTTTCCGCGTGGCATCAAATGAGTGCATTTCTTGGACGATGGCCCTGTAACGCAGTATCGTAATAAAAGAATGTTTTTTATAATGGCAACCAAACTCTCTGAAGAAATTCCAGATATTGAGAACTTTACATGGAACTACACTGAAAGTGGCCTTGGCAAAAGTGCACCGGATGGTATCGGAGCAACATGCAAAAGGACAGCTGATTTTGTTGTTAATTCTGGAGGTGACATCAACAATTTTGATCAGTTTGTTAAAGTTATCTAAGAACGATGCCTTGGCATCACATGTATCACAATCGACGGTAAACATATCCAGGCAATGGTCTATAAAGTTGAAGAGGAAGCGTCAGATCAGAAGGGTTTTAAAGGCATTTTAAATGTGCATCAGGTCGCAGGTGTTTATTCCAGCTCCATCCTTAACCTTCCAACTAATTGTAAAACGCTTACAATGGAAAGTCTCAGCTGCTTTTGCGACAACATATCTTGTGAGCATGAAAACGACTTACGTGTAAATCCACTTAGGTTCGCCGTGGTTTGCGAACGCGCCCGCTCCGCAAACCAAACATATATATTATATAAACACATATATTATATGAGCTTGCACAACGAGGCTTCAATGTAGTAAACAAGTGGCTACAGCAACACTTACTAACTCTAAATTCAGACAAAACTTATTTCATCCAGTTTTCTATGCGAAAATCAATTTCAGAAAACCCTAACCTATACGCGCACTATTGTATTGATCAAATCAATCATTCGTGTTCATGTCCTCACATTACTGCTTCTAAAACAATAAAATACCTAGGTGTCATTATAGACGAAACTCTGTCTTTTAGACTACACATAGATGCGGTTAGCAACAGAATACGCAAGTTAATATTTGTTTTTAAAAAATTGCGCAGCATAGGACACTCTAAACTTATGAGGCAGGTATACTTTGCATTGTGTCAGTCGATACTAAATTACTGTATTACGTCATGGGGCGGAGCAGCTAAAACTCTTCTCCTTAACGTTGAAAGAGCCCAAAGAGCAATTTTGAAAGTTTCCCATTTCCGACCTTTCCTTTACTCCACTGAACTTCTCTATAAAGAGTGTAAAGTACTGACAGTCAGGCAGTTATTTATAATGAGCACAACTTTAAAACTTCATAGCACCCTTAACTATAGCACACAAACAGCTAACAAAAGACGGCTTGACATTGTTTGTCCACAAAGCACAAAAACGGCATTTTCTTCCAGATTTTACATTTTCCTAGGACCACTTCTATATAAAAGATTAAACACCAATCTTGGCATATATCCTCTGACCTACAACAACACTAAACGAATAATCCGAGCATCACTTTTGAGTATGTCCTACGAAGATACAGAGAAGTTATTAATAGTATTAAAATAAGATAATTAATGTCTCCAAAATGTTAATTAATTTTTTGTTGTATTTTTATTTATTTTTTCGTGTAGTATTAGTATTATTATTATTTTCTAATGTTTATAGTGGGACGAGAATTATGAAACACATTTTATGTAATATTCACTTTGCGCATTTAATTGTTAATGTACTTACTAGATTTAGAATTAATGTTTATACAGCATACTGTACTTAATTTAATAATTTGTACCTAAAAAACAGGTAATTCATAATTACTTAGTTTAGGTATTTGCCTAGTTATTGTTACCCTAGATCATGATAAACCGATATGATGACTTATCATAATTATAGTATCTATTGTAAATTTTTAGACACATATTATAATTGATATTTATGTAGTTTATCGTAGTAATAAATTTGTAAGTTCTTATTGTGTATTCCTAGATGTAAGTTTTCCGGAAATAAATTTTATTCTTATTCTTATAATGGATACGTCGTGATCGCGGAGCGCGACTGAAGCACGAGCGGAGCACGGCGGAGCGCTCGGGAAGCGGTTTTTTGCGCGATCTCAAAGGGGAGCGCAGTTTGTTCGTGGACGCGAGCGTGTCGTGACGTGTTGGGTAAGTTCGCGAACATGGAGTGGTCCGATGAAAATGTCTACAGCTCATAGAAGAATACCGTAAACATAATGTTTTATGGGAGCCACGAGATGAAAACTACAAGAAAAAGAATTTAAAAGGAGACGCCTGGAAGATAATTGGCGAAGCATTAAACACTGAACCCGACTTATGTAAAAGTAAAATATCTATACTGTTATCTGGCTTTAGACGTGAGAAAACCAAAGTTAATAAAAGCAAAGGAACGGGAAAAGGTAAAAATCAAGACCACTTGTTATTTTATTTATTTATTTAAGTAGGTACTTATAACAAAATAATTTACGAATTTATATTTTTTCAGGTGCAACGCAGATATTTCAAAGTTCGTGGTTTGCATATGAAGCATATTCTTTTTTACTAGATCGCGACAAACCTAGGGAATCGCTTAATACTGTAAGTACAAAGTTTTAATTTCTTTAAACTTTCACGATTATTATTCATATTAATATATTATTTAACGGGTCTAAATCGTGTATATTTTTTTATTAAAAAAGGTCGCATACCTTTCTTAATAAAAAATTATACACGATTTAGACCCATTAAATGATATATTAGTACCATAGATATATTACTACCAGATGGATAGTGATTACGTCACGATATTTAGGGTAAGATTTTTATGGTTGGAACACTGCAGGGTTGAAGCGATAAAGACGAAGTGGTCAGGCTTTGACACCATCTGGTAGTAAAATATCTTTGATTAGTACATTTTTTTTTGACACTTACACTACACTTAAGAATATTGGTTCTGCCACGGAATCGAACCTTCATTCATGAAGTAATCGGCCAGTTCGACTCTTATTTCTTTTATTTGTTTGGCGGAACGGCGACCTGTGTTTACTATAGGTCGAAATGAAGTCATTTCTGAGTCATGCCTCCAGGACCCTTCCCGTAATTGTCCATAAACTTCCGTATCTATCTCATTTGAAGTTATATAATGACTGGAATTCTCTCTTAAAAAATTGTGTAAATGACATATTGTCATTACAATAATGACAGCTTTATCTGGCTCAACGAGTAGGGGTTTTCTTAGTACTCGAAATACTGATGCCATTATTCCAAACACATTTTCGATGACACGACGCGCTCTACTTAAGCGATAATTGAAAATTCTTTCTCTTGAGCCCGCAGGGAGTGTTTTACCAGGATATGGTTTCATCATACTTTCAGATAGAGCAAAAGCAGAATAACCAAGGAAGAAATAAGGCAATGCTTTATTTCGTTCTGGTAAAGGTTCTGAGGCAGGCAAATTCAGCTCCTGATTAATTATCTTTGTATATAGTTGAGTGTTTTGAAATACTCCACTGTCCGAAATCCTGCCTTGACAACCAACATCAATAAATTTTAAAAAGTAATTTGCATCTGCTACAGCGAATAGTACAATACTAAAACTTCCTTTGTAATTGAAAAAATCTGTGCCAGTATTGATTGGTGCCTCTATAAGTATATGTTTTCCATCTAGCGCTGAAATACAATGCGGAAAATCCCACTGGTCTTGGAAGTCTTTTGCAATCTTTTTCCAGTCTTCAGCATTATCTGCTAACTGTAATGTAATTGTATATATTAATTTATTTTCAGATTATTGATAATGAAGACATCGCTATTGATACGGTGATACGGGTACTGATGAGGAACCAGTTGACACAGCGACATCAAACTCTCTTCAATCACCTCCCAAAAAAAGAAAGTGGATCCTAAGTTGGCAATATTAAAAGACGCTTTTGGAATTTTAAAAACATCTGCATCAAAGTCTAACGATGATAATGACGAGATAGTTACATTTTTCAAATTTGCAGCCAATAAAATGAGAAAGTATGACACACATACTAAGAATGCCGTGCAACAGGCAATATGCGATATTCTTTTTAAAGCCGATTACGTTTCAGTCACAATATGGATACTACACATCGCCGTCGTCATCTACACCAACAAATGTACCTTCTCCGCCATTCGTATGTCAACAAAATACCACTCCGACTCAGGAGGAAAACAGTCCGAGTGGTAGTGATTGGGATATACAAGATCTCATATAATTTTTCTGACATAATAAAACAAGTATTAGTAATAAAGTGTGGATACTAAATAAAGAAATTGAGCTTTTTACTTACCTTAATGTTTTCCCTTAATACTTGAATTAATGCACGGCATACATCTGGAATGAATTTGCTGATTGCTTGTTTAGATATTTTAAACAAATATTGCATACTTGTAAAGCTATCGCTGGTGGCTAAAAATCTTAACGTCAGTGCTAATTTATCCTGGGATGTTAAGGCTTTTCGAAGTCTTGTATCTTTTTTTTTAATTATTGGCGACACCAAATTCAATAAATATTCGAATTCGACTGAAGACATTCGAGTAAAATTTTTATAATGGCCACTTATTTCTTGGGATTTTAATATATGCATTATTTCATTATTTTTTCTTCCCTTATACATATTAGCTTGCCAAAATCGAGGAGGTCGTTTGTATTCCATCACAATATAATGTATCAAAATATAAGCTGCACTTCCTACTAATTCTGGAGGCGGCATGTTTGCACCGACCGTCTGTCGTGTGTCGACTGGAGACCGGAGCGCGGAATGTTAGTGCTCCGACAGGAGCACTGATATTGCAGCCTAAGTGTGTACACTGTACACGTTCACGTTCGCGGAGCACACAGTGTTCGCAAACCACGGCGAACCTAAGTGGATACCCGGCTTAACTTTCCTCATGATTTGTGACGAAAAAAGACCTTTATAATAGATGATAAGGAAAGTTCAGACGTTTCTTTTGATTAAGTTATCCAAACGTTGGATAATCCTAACTTGATTGTAAAGACAATATTTTATACGTTTTCTACTCAAATATACGTTTTCGAGCGCTAATTTGTTTTAATGTTAAGTTCATAGCGATTAAACTTTATTATGTGCCTTATTTGTTAAAGAAAAATCCTTCGGATTTGATTGGAGATCTCAGTTGAAATATCATATATTTGAGAGAAAAGACTGTTTTCTAATAATTATATTGATAAGTATTTCAATGAATACTGCATAAAGTTGATTTGATTTTTTCTAAAGAAACTTTGTTGATTTATTGATACCTACGTAAATGTGCCATAAAAATAATTAATGATTGATAAATGTAAAATGACTTTTTTCTAAGTGAAACAGTCCTCTGTCTCCCTGAACAGTCCCCTGTCACGATTTTTTGAAAAATCTCTAATAACTCGAAAAATACGTATAAAGTCAGTGGACCTACTTATCTAACTAAAATACTAGTTCATTTCCTTCGAAGTATAACACAGTTTGCAAAGGTTAAAAAAAATTACCAGGACAGCATTAATTTGTATGGGGGCTGCACGAGCTTACAAAAAAATTGCCCTTTCACAGAGTTTTTCAACAAAATGGAAGGAATACCAAAGCATTGTTCTTGCTAGCATATAAAACTAACAATGATTATAATAATGCTGATTTTGTTCACTAACAGGAGAAATCGGGTAATTGTTAATAGTCTGGAGTATTTTTCTCTAAAAATGTGTACCTATTCATCATTGCCTTATTAAATTTTAACATATAATTCCAGATTTGTTGCAGAGGAAGGAATGGAATCGAGTCTCAGTTTTCAATGTTAGTTTTTTAAGAGCTTTAAATTCAAGATATCTTTCCCGAAAGTATTATTTTTAAAATTAAATTATGCAGTTTAGAGTTCCGAACGACGGCCTTATTGTCTAATTTCAACACTTATCATGATCCCTTTCGAAAGTATAGTGGTTGCGATAGTGGTCAACAGAATTGTCTAATTTCTACGATCGCAATCGCTTTTGGATTTATGGTGTATTGAATGCCATAGAGCATTAGCTGCGTTTTGTTGCTTTGATTTTTTCCCAAATTGTTGGTTTATTTTTAATAAATTAAAACCATTATTTTTTTCATTTAGGGAAATTCATTTATTATCTTGGTTAGCATTTTGTTCATCAACAAATATTTTTTGCTACATATATTCAAAACTTGGGCATAATACAGTGTGAACGCCTACAATAACGAGTACGCAAATACCTATCTTAAAGCCTAAATCTTTCTAAATGCTTATAGCAGTGTGTTTGTGATTTCTGAAGATATTTCACGGATTACATTTAGTGAAATATTGGTAAGCTAAATAGAATTATGATACGTTATTTATTTAACAACAGGTATTTAACATTACGTAGTTTCAGAGCATTTTTGTTATTATCATTAATAGGATTAACTTTTACCTTCTATCTCGCCGGATACTTCAAAAGTACTATCAAATAAAAACATATATTTTTCATTTTGTCACGTTGGTTGAGCTAGCTAAGATAATAGAAATTGTGGCGTCCCCAGATGTGACCTACAGAGAATGAGTTTATCTATTCAGTAAACATGCGTGATAAAAGTAAGATCATGATATGATTAAATATTCCTGTAGGTCACATGTTTATTATATTTTAATATATTTGCAGTGTTTATAATACAAGTATTTGGACGTTACACAGTCACATGAAATAGTTTAATTGTGTGCTGTGACGTGTACTGAAAACAACTCGGAATACCAAGCAAGTTAGTACAAAATATCGAAAATCTTATAGCGAAATTTACAATGTTAACATAAGCCCCCTTTCGCGTGGGTACTTACATACTGCAAATAAAATAAGTAAAAACTAGTTCCCAATTTCATCCTCACCACTTAACGTAAAATCGTTCCCCGTGAGCAGCGTATCCCCCAAGACCTTGTAACTTTTAAGTTTTCATATTACTTTTTTTTTTTTTGCTGCCGAAGCACCCTCTTTCGGGAGGGAGGTGGAAGATTCGTCATGAATACCACCTCAGCCGTCTGCGGGGTGATGTGGGACTCACCAAAGTGGCACCTACCCATTAAAAACCACCTAATCGGCTGTAGCATGGGAATGCTGTCAGCCTTCATCGGAACGACACCCGGGTAGGGAGGTGGGCGCGCAAGCAGGGCCCCGCTAGCGGGTCACCCGCTGAGAATACTTAATCACTTAAGGTGCAAATGACATTGGTGATATTGGTGATTATACGGCCTGGGCAGCCTTAAGCTGGTCCAGATTAGCCGAAAGTTGATCGGGGGGATCCGAGAGTGGATTTCTCGGTCTGCGGATTTTGTACCTCGACGGCATGGACGGAGCAGTATAAGCTACTGACAGGCGTATAAGGGGGTTAGGGTGCTCTTCAGATCGCTTAAAGTAAGCGTTGGAGAGCGTCCTAAGGTGTTGTTGTATAGTAGGCAGTTCGAGATCTCTGTGCAGGTCTGCGTTTCGCACGTACCACGGAGCATCCGTGGCCCGGCGGCAGAAGAGGTTCTGAACTACCTGTAGTTTATACATATCGGAGGGTTTAGCATGTGCAAATATTGGGGCGGCGTACGTCATGACTGGTCTCACGCAAACCTTAAAAAGCGTTCGCTTGTTCCTAAGAGACATTTTACTGTGCCGGCCTAACATACTGTTAAGTCGACCCATGTACAGACGGGCGAGTTTGGTAACTCGGAAAATGTGAGGTCGGAATGAAAGCGTACGATCGAGCGTTACGCCTAGGTACTTGGTGGTTAGTGCCCACGGGATGGGCGTACCTAGCATTCGGATGTGGGGGTCGTAGGGACGACGGCGTTTGTGATCGAAGCGCATCGCAGAGCTTTTCTCTGGATTTACATTGATACGCCATTTTTTAAACCAGGCTCCGAGGTCATTTACGGCCTTCTGGAGTTTGGTGACGAGTGTGTCGACGTGCACGCATTGACGTATAGGGCAGTGTCGTCGGCAAAGATGGAGAGTTGAACACCTTTAGACGGAATAGGTATGTCATTGGTGTATATTGTGTACAATAGCGGGGCGAGTACCGAGCCCTGGGGGACGCCCGCCTTGAGGGGGCAGGGGGTGGAGAGCGTACCTTCGCGTTTGAAGCGAAAGTTGCGATCTTTAAGATAGGAGCCGACTAGTTTGACTAGTCGGTCGGGCAAGCCTATGTTGTGAAGCTTGTAAATGAGCCCTGCGTGCCAGACTTTGTCGAAAGCCTTGGCTACGTCAAAGAAGACCGCGACTGTTTTCAGTCGTCTAGGGTAGAAGCCGTCGAGTATCTACTCGACGATTCTATGGACTTGCTGAGGGCACGAGTGTTTGGCTCGAAAGCCGAATTGGTGGGGGATGATAAGGGGGTCACCGTCCGCTGGGAACAGGTGGTCCTTCATTCGAGCGAGTATGATTCTCTCTAGAAGTTTAGACATTGCCTTGAGTAGGCTGATGGGTCTGTGATTAGCCGGGTTATTCAAAGGTTTACCCGGCTTGGGAATGCCTATGACTGTAGCTTCTTTCCAAGCTTTTGGAAAGTAGCTTAGGTCGAAGCAAGCGTTGAAAATGATCGCAAGTAAGGTAAGCACCTGCCGAGGCAGCTGCTTAAGTGCATGGTTGGAAATTCCATCCGCACCCGGGGCCTTCTTGGATTTCTGTCTCCTGATGAGGAAGAGAATCTCATCAATCAATCGACTTCGTCTTCCACCGCCCGGATGTGAGCTGGGTCTGTGGGTTGGGTACTCGGGGAGCATTGTGAAGCAATGCTATCGGCGAAGCATTCAGCTTTCTCGTCGTCCTCGAAGGCGGTAGTGCCATCGGGACGAGATAACGGAGGGGTGTAAGTAAGGGCGTCTAGTCGGAGGGCTTTCGCCATCCTATAGTACGCCGTGTGGGACGGGGAAATATTAATCATAAGATCGTTCCTTTGAACGTCTCTATATTCCGCGACTGTACGTTTTACTTTACGTTGAAGCTGGTTAGCGATTTGCCTGTAGGCGGGTGTAGGGTTTTTTCTGGCTCTGCGGAGAGCGGCGTTTTTAGCTTTAATTAGGTTGCTAATGTCCAAGGGAAGCTTGGGCTTGCCATGCTTAGCAACCTTTAGATTCTCACTGATGGCCGGATTGGTGGCGGTAGTGAGCGAATCGACTATCGAGTCGATTTTATCCGTGCTATCGAGGTAGACGGATGAAATCGCGAGTGGTCAGTCTGGGGCTTCCAAGGCCGAAGACAGGGTGTGTTTGAAACCTTCCCAATTGGTATAGGTTTTCGGAGTAGGAGGGTCGTTTTGGGGTCCTAATATTAGAGACACCGGACGATGGTCTGAGCCTAAGTCGTCTAGCGGCTGTATGGTCTTGAGGTCGAGATTGATACCCTTGACGATGGCAAATGAATGAAGTGGGTTATCCGGATAGTGAGTCGGTGTGACTGGAGAAATGACGTCGAGATCGAGTGACTTCGTGATGTCTAGTAATTTAACACCAGTGGTGGTGGTCGACAAGCATGTCCATGTCAGTATGTTTGCAATTAAAATCGCCGAACATAATGACGGATTGCCCCAGTTCGAGTAAGGCCTCGAAGTCACATCGAAGGGGCGGTGTACCACTAGGTATATAGACTGAGGCCACGACTATGGTCCTGTGACCTGTCATAGCCAGCCTACATACTGTGGCCTCCATGTTGGTGAGTGGAGGCGTGGGAATCGGAGAGCAGTGAATACTTCTCTTGTAGTATATGGCAGTGCCGCCTCGTTGGACCGAAGCGGGCCTGTCATCACGCACAAGAGAGTATCTAGGAATGCTGAGACTCCTGGTGTGCTGTGGTTTTAAAAATGTCTCTTGAACAAGGATCAACTCGGGCTGTATGTTCTTAATGAACAGTTTGAGCTCCGGAAGTTGGTTGATTAGACCTCGGGTGTTAAATGAGATCAGGGATAAACCCCTGGGTTTGGTGCGACCAGTCGTGGCGCTAAGTGGAGTATTTAGTGTACTCATTATAAGATTTTATAATGTTTTTAAGAGAGATTCGTACTGGATGATTACCATCAGACGATCTCTAGGAGTGCGAGCAGCGCGCAGTTTACCTGCGCACTGTGAAATTTGAGACATATCTACGCCCTGCATAGTGTCAAATATTAATGGAAGATTCTCAGCCATTGAAGGCTGAGGAGAATTTTGGGGACCTGCTTGTGGAGCAGGGCGGATGGGTGCAGCCGGGCGTTGCCTCCAGGCGAGTACTGGAGTGGGCGTGGGCTGAGCTGGCTTTGCTACCGGGGAATCCCGGTTGCGCAGCGGCGGGAAATTCATGTTTGTGAGGGGCGGGGCCTGATTGGGTGCCGCCCCTCACAATCCCCTTACCACATGTCGTACGGTGCGGGGTGCGCGGGGGCAGCCCCTGTAATTAGCTGCGTGGCCGGACTGGCCACACAGCACACATGCAGGTGAAGAGGTACACTCGGGAGTGCGATTACACTCCCTGGTGAAGTGTGGCTCCAGGCACTTTACGCACCTGGGGCTGGCTGTGCAGTTTGCCGCCGCGTGCCCGTAAAGTTGGCAGCGATGGCACTGTCCGGGGTGACCTCGGCGGTGGGGCATCTCTACTGAGATACCGGAGAGGCCGCAGATAGTGCGGGCCTCTCTGAAAATGTCTCTCGCTCTGGGGGTGTTGGTCAGGATGACCAGGGCCAGGGGGAATTTTCATATTACACTGGACCAACACTTTTAATACCAAACGATGGGTGTTGTTAACTGCGAAGCTTGCAAAAAATGCATATTAGCGGTAACACAAAAAAGGATTAAGTGTACAGTATGCATACAACTGTTCCACTCGGATTGTGTCGGATTTGTGGGCGATAGTACAACTGCTCCTCGTTCTCAGTGGATATGTCCTACGTGTAAAGCTGCACGAAAACGAGGTGGCGACAATTAGCAACACGCCGGTTAGATCTTCAAAGCCAAACAAGGGAACCGAATCTACATCCACTGACTATCCAATAGATGGCGCCGTGTGTCCAAGATCAATACCTAACTCTGAACTAATAAAAGAGTTTGAAATAATACTTGACAGTAAGTTGAAATTAATTAAGGAAGAAGAGAGATTAAGAGAAATTAGAGCAAAACGATATCTAATGAACTAATTACAGAAATGTCAACTATTAAGGAAAATATGAAAGAGTTAAAAACAAGCCAAAATCAAATACTTACCGAGCATATTACTATACAAAATGATCTCAAAGTTATGAAACTGCGCATGACAGAAACTGAGAATGCCGTTAAAGATATTCAGGTTGAACTGCACAAACAGCAGCAATATGCACGATTGAGTAATCCAGAAATCGTTGGATTACCGATGACAAAAAATGAAAACCCTACAGATTGAACGTTTCGAATAGCGAAACATGCAGGTGTTATACTGACTTCTAATGACATTGAATTTGCTAATCGTGTTCAAGCAATAAAACCAACAACTGGTCGACCCAAGTCTTTAATAATAAAACTGAAAAGTAGACTACTCAAGGACAGTATTATTTCTGGACTACGGAAAACCAAGGGTAAAACCAACAACGGATATCGGCATTAGTGGAAAACAACAACGTTTCTATGTTAATGAACATTTGACACCAACTAATAAAGTTTTATTTAGAAAAGCAAAAAATCAAGCAATTGACAAAGGTTTCAAGTTTTGCTGGGTCAGAAACTGTAATATTTTTTTACGGAGAAACGAAGAATCTCCTATAATTTACATAAATTCCGAGAAAGACCTTTGCAAAATAGATTAACTACAAGTCTTTGGATAATTGTACATTATAATATTAACCATTTTACACGTCACCCTCACATACACACCACACATAAATTAACTCAGTCTTCGAGTAAATTATATCTTAACTCAGCTGTCCTAATTTTAATTATTTTTGGCTATGTGTTTCCTAAAAGGAGTTCTTATTGTGATATTTTAATGCCGTTCATTTATATTCATCAAAAAGTTTATAATTTAAATTGTTGCTTATTACCTTGTGCTTACTTCACTTAAAATATTTTATCAAAACATACGGGGTCTCAGAACCAAAACATCGACTTTCCGAAGTAATGTATTGAATTGTGACTATGACGTTGTAATTATTACAGAAACCTGTAATTTTTACAGTAATGAATTTTTCGATCAAAGATATGACGTATTTTGTTGTGATCGAAGTATAAAAACATCATCTAAAACCCTCATTGGTGGCGTATTGATAAGTGTAAAAAAGAATCTAAAAGCTGAACTGAGATTAGACTTATCATACCCAAATGTTGAGTGCATATGGGTTACAATATCTGGTAAACAACTGCAAACCTTTGACAGGCACGATATTGATATTGGAACTGCCTACATACCTCCAGGGCGCGGGCACGCTGCTTGTCTTAAATCAGTGACTAATTGCTTTGCAAAGGTATTCTCAGCCCAACTTCAGGATCATTTTATAATCGCCGGGGATTTTAATCTACCGTATGTTGACTGGTCGTCTTTAGCACCTATTATTACCAAAAAAGGGTCAGTTGAGGAACAAAATGCGACAGTTTAATTTCTAAATTTATGTAGTATAACCGACTTAAAGCAATCTAATTTATTTAATAACTCTCATAACTCAATTCTTGACCTTTTATGTAGTGATGTTGATGTAGATGTCATCAAATCAGATTTTCCTCTTGTTTCTGAAGACGGGTAGATAGATGCATCGGACTTAATACAAAAAAAACTTAGAAGTACTGCGACGGTGAAACCCGACCGACTTCTTTAAAGCTGACTATAACAAAATTAATTATTTATTTTCAAAAATCGATTAGAACTATCTTCTGTGTGGGGGACAATATTGATGACATTGTAGATATTTTTTATTCGAAAATTTACGATATAATTGCTACACATGTTCCTTTTAAATTAAACGTAAATCACGCTCATTACCCGGCATGGTATAGCAAACCCTTAATTCAACTAATAAAAATAAAAAAAAGTTACATAAAAAGTGGAAAATGTTTGGCAACCCCAGAGATTATGATGAATTTAGACTGTTAAGGTCACGACAGAAACATTTACAAGACACTTGTTTAAAATTACACATTGAACGCATGCAGACTTTTATTAAAAAAGATCCGAGACAGTTATGGTCCTGCATTAAATCATTACGTAGGAATGACACCAGTTACCCTTCTAAATTTACGCTCGGTGATACTGCTCATTTGGATGAGAACCCGGTCTGTAATGCTTTTAATAACTATTTTGAAAATAATTTTATTGAATCTGCCAATAATTATGATATACACTTGTTACCCTACCCTGAAGCTGGTGAATTTATTAATAGTGTTAATATCACAGAGTCTGTAGTTCTTAAGATCATAAACAAACTAGACGCTCGTAAAGGCGCTGGGAGTGATAAGATACCACCAGTGTTTTTGAAAAACTGTGCACGTACTTTAGTGAAGCCATTAACTATAATATACCAGTTGTCTGTTAACGAATTCGGTACTTACCCCAGAACGTGGAAAGAGGCAATAATATTACCAATACATAAGAGTGGCTCTAGGTCCAAAATTGAAAATTATAGGCCTGCATCGATACTTAATACTTGTTGTAAGATACTGAAAATTATCATTCACAATGAAATAGTGCCTGTCGTTCAAAAACATTTCACTGTCGAACAACATGGCTTTATATCAGGATGTTCTGCAATTACTAATTTAGCAACGTTCAGTGATCTGGTTCTTTGCGAAATGAGCAATAATCACCAGGTGGACGTTATCTACACCGATTTCGAAAAGGCTTTCGATCGGGTAGATCACGTAATCCTCCTACATAAGCTTTATGTGGAATTAGTGGAGACCTGCATAGATGGTTCTTTTTTATTATGTATCAAATCGAACTCAAGCGGTTCGACTCGGTATCGTCTTGAGTAATTATATAACGATTCCATCCGGCGTCCCTCAGGGATCTGTACTGGGTCCAACACTTTATAACGCGTACATATTTGACATAATAAGGCCTGTTAATCACTCCCATTGCCTTTTATTCGCTGATGACAAAAAAGTATATGCAACTATTAGAAATATCCATGACTGTTCTCTTTTGCAAAATGATTTAAATAGTCTCTCCAAATATTATATACAAAATAGAATTACTATAAACACTCACAAATGTGTACAAATATCTTATACGCGTAAAATCTCTAAGATCTCATTTGATTATAAAATAAACGAGACCAGTATAAAAAAGTCATCATCAGTCAGAGATTTAGGTGTTCAACTAGAATCAAAACTCCTCATGTCTGACCACATTGACATAATTATTGATAAGGCGTATACAAACAGCTATGTTTCATAAAACGGGTTTGCGGGCCTTTTAAGGATATAAGTAGCATTAGGGTACTTTACTGTGCATATGTTCGCAGCGCTTTGGAATATGCTTGTAATATTTGGTCACCACAGTACACAACATATATTCATAGGATCGAAAACTTGCAGGTAAAATTTCTTAAATACCTTGCATACAAAGATTTTTTGCATTTCGAAAACTATAACGATGCATGTTCACGTTACAATTTTGAACCACTGGAATTGCGACGACAAAAATATGATATGGCCTTACTACATTCGCTGTTGTCTGGGAAAGTAGACTGTGAAGAACTACTTAGCAAGCTTTATCTTCAGCTCAAAGACAACATTCGCGAGGAAATTGCCGCTATCCCACGAGCGATGTGCCAGCGAGTTTTCACGAATGTGAGGGCTAGATTGGAAGAGTGTGTACGTGTAGATGGCACAAATCTCAGCGATGTAATTTAAAAAAAAATCCCATTTGTATTCTTTATTTATTATATTTTTTCTTATTTTTGCTGAAAAAATACGAATTCTGCAAGTAATGAAGTTAACGAGGTCGCTAGCCTTACAAACCAGCTGACACAGATGAAAATTGTAATCGCTGCACTATGCGACGAAAACGAAAAGTATCGAAGCAGTAAATTCCGTTTAAGATCAAGGTCAAGAAGTGCATCAAGGTATCGTAATCAAGGTCTGTGTCAATATCATAGGCGATTTAAAGAAAAGGCATATAAATGTCAACCACCATGTGCCTGAGCTAACCAGATCAAGCAATGGAAGAATCAATTAGCACGAACCTACTCACTATTCACCCCTACGACCGCCTTATCTTAGCCGATCGACAAAGTGGCGAGAGGTTTTTAGTCTACACCGGGGCAAATATATCAGTGTTAAGAAGATAATCATTCAAGCACAAGCATATTACATGTTGAGTGACAATTTATTTGTTAAAATAATGAGCTAATATACTATAATAAACGTGTGACCTACAGTAATATTTAACATATGATGATCTTACTTTTATCACACATGTTTACTGAATAGATAAACTCATTCTCTATAGGTCACGTATGGGGACGACGCCACAGAAATCAACTAAAGGCATGTCTTTGGAAATACTAAAAAAATATTAAACGGAACACAAACAGCGTAAGTATTCCAAAAAAATATCGATTAGCGGTAATATAATAATTAATTATTGCAGGACGTTTGAAAAATGATCATAATTAATAAATGTTCAAAACTATTTTGATACCTCGAAATACCCGTGGTATCGGTAGCGTATCCCTTGGGAAAATAACTTTATTTCTGGGTCAAAGACATCATCTGTGCTTCTCTATACTCCTGACAGCGCGTGTACAAAACAAATATCATGATGATCGGTCGCGCAGTTTAAAATAATAATCTTTTTAAAAAAATAATCAAACAGCAAACTCACTTTTAAATTTAATATGGTTTCGTAGCCAGAAATGTTTTTGATAATCAAAAAACGAACTATTTGTTTTGAAAATTGTATGTACCTACCTATTTATATTTCCGGGTAAAGTTTATAATTTTAAGGGTATCGTATTTATCTTTAAAATTAGAAAAGGTTACAAAAGTATAAAACCTAACAATGAAGGACTCCTGAAAAATACCATAAACGATAAAAGTAATTATTTTAAAGCATTTTAATAAAATTTTCAGCCCAATATGTACTGCTGGCAAGACACTGAATAAACTACATATTATAGTGAATCGAGCCTTCCAATATACATATACCTAAAATTAAAAGTTTTAGTCATAGTTTAGTTTAATCGGTTTTCGGACAGAATTAGCATCATTGTAAAAAGAAAGACTAGACCAAAATTTAGTTTGACAGGACTATAATTATTTTAGTTACTCAATTTAGTTCAGGCAGCACATTTGGTATTCTGTTGCACCTATTTTACATTAAATTCTGACTAAAATTAGAATTGTAGGACCAATTTTAATCTACATGTCGAGAGGCGTGGAATAAACTTAACTATGTAAAAAAGTGTCGCGACGAACGTGTTATTTGTTGTAAAGATGGAAGAGATTATAGTTTCAGTATTTATTCGTTTCATCTTGGGGATGCAGTTCTACTAATTCTAGAGTAGAGCTATATAGCCAGTAGGAAATAGATGATAGCGAATTGGTCCTTTTGAATAATGGCAAGGCGAGTAAAGTTGGTTCTCTCTTGTGGTGTCTCAAAGCCTTAGATTTAACCTTGGACTCTCCAAATCAGACTCTCTTTCTTGTGGTTGGTCTGTCTATGATGATCCACTCAACAGTAATCACCTTCCTGTAAATATTAATTTTTTTGTCAATATTTCAAAGCAAATGTTTAGCATAATATGATAATAATAGCATACCCTAAATTTATATTGGTAGATTGGAAAATATTGGTTAAAAATGTAGATTCAGAATGGCTTAGTATTCGGTAACAGAATTCTACAACATTGGGAGGCTTGTAATCTCATTTGTACTTTCTTGAATTTCGCAATTCATAATGCTTTAACTTACAGTACCGCAACGTTTGGTTGTGCTGTATATAATACAAGACATTATCGCACAAACAAACTTGCTGGCAACTTAGAATTCTGACATAATTTGAGTAAAAGATAAAACATAAAGAATGTTCTAGCATTCCATTATCGGCAGCCGCCTCGATACCGATCGATAGGATTATAAATAAAGTATTGTATTGATTTTAAGTAAAGTGAGAATATAATATGTGGTAAGATTGATTAATTTGTTAACTACCCAAAAATAACTCTAGAAAGGTTAAAACATACAACTGAAACTTACAAATGATAAAAAAGGAATTTCTTGTATTCAAATATTCCACCTCACTGTCTTTGATGGCTGATTTCAGCAATTATTAGCCTATGAAGTACTACTTTATTATTATTATTATGAAAGCTTAGAGTCTAAAGCATTCTCTGAAGGTACTTAGAAACGAAGAAACTACCAGTTCAGATTTTAAATTTTAAGTTGAGAATTTAAATGATAACTCACTTCTCATAAATTCTCAACTTTAGGTAATTTTTTTAGTTACTTTTATTGAAGTTATGAGGCTGTTCATTTTATGCATAAACACACGTTCATAGAGATTTAGTAGCAAAAATAGAAATCCGAAGACTTATTTTTTTGAAATTTTTGAAACTGATTGGGTCGCAATCTTGCGAAAATTCATTGAAAAGACCTATATTATACATAGGGGTGATTCAGATATCTCTCAAGTCAATACGAGGCACGTAAAAAATTTTTGGACGTCACTTTTCTGGCCACCCTGTATTATACAGGAGGAGCATATCTTGAAGGCAGTGTCTATTTTCTAAAGATGGTGTACACAGGCGTCCGGATAATGCTTGTGGGGTAAATTTTGTCTTAAATTAAGATGTTTTAAAATTTTTTGTTGGATAGCTTCAATATGATTTTTATATAGAACATACTGACTACTTCAGATTGGGCTGCAGTATTCTAGTACGCTCCGAACAAAAGAGTAGTAAAGTAGTTTTATACATGAAATGTCCGAGAATGGTGCGGTAATCCTTAGTACAAAACCTAGGTTTTTATACGACCTTGTTACGATGTCTCCAATGTGTTCATCCCATTCATTGCCACCCACGCAGCATTTGCGTAGGACCAGTCTCACTTCGTCGTGCCATCAACGCACCATATGCGTTGAGTGTACTCTTAGATGTTTTTTGGCATAAAATTAAAATGGTAAAAAGATATTGAAACTTTTGGCAACATTCACGGCTAGAAACAAATTTTTAATGTCAAAACACTGTTGGTTTTTGGTTTGAACTGGCATTCTTGTTTTGGTAAGGCAAAAACGGTTGGTGCAATGAATGGCTATTTTGATTTTGCATTTAGTTAAGTTTATTGAGTGTTAATAATATACTTGTGTATCAGGAGATAAAGGGAAGTAATATTCTTAATTTTATCATTATTTTTAACTGCGTTATTGTGCATTTTTCGAAAAACAAATTATGAGCACGCATAAGGTGCGTTGATTGACATGGCGGTAGAAATCTTTTTATTTTTGCAAGTTCATTAAAAGATGATAAAATGAAAAATTAATTATGAACCTATCAAATATATATGCATGTTTAAAATAATCTGCTTTCTATTTATTTTCCCGTTAAGGCACCCAATTAAAATAGAAAAGGTTTTCTTCATTGCATTGCTTACTTTACAGATTGATTTTGTTTAATCGCTATGCCTGGTGTTTCGGTGAAAGAAATGGTAGCTAAGCTAAGTTAGGCTACGTTGCTAAGGATGTGCCTCATCGACACCGATATTTAAATTTAAGAGCTATTTAGGATACACGCTAAGAATTTGTAACGCGTTGTTTGCGGAGTGGTAATTGAGGGTCCAGAAAGGAAATACCAAAGCTCTCTTCTATGTTTATTTTGCAGTAAAATTAAAAATATACAAAAATGCCTGTAAATACAAACAAAAAATATAAACAAAATTGAAATAAAAAATAGTCACACAAAATAAAACAGAAACATTAATACAATTAAATTTGATCTGAAAAGAAAAAGTAACAACAAAATAAAATTTTAATGAATGAGAATCCTTACCAAAAATTTTGGCTACGCACACTCGTGTACGTAAAAATAAATTATTGATTTCATGAAAACTTTGATTGTAGATAATAAAAAATTGATAAACATGTAATTTTGAATAATAAACTCGGAAACAATAATAAATAAATAGATTCTAGTTGTTATGATGGATAATTTTTCGTGACTGGCTTGTCAAATCAAAACATTGCCGTTCTCCGACACTACGTAATTCGTAGTTTAAAATTACGTCGGGAACGACAAAAAAATAAAATTTACTGACAAAAAGAGGTCGAAATAGACAACCGTCACAAATTCTCTTCCCTTCCTTTTCCTATCCTCTCCTTTATATCCATACATCTCCTTCCACTCTTCCCTTTATTTTGTATCGGCAGCGCATCATTTGTTACGTGAGTGCCATTGATGTCTATAGGCGGTAGAAGTTCCTTACCATCAGGTAACCCGCACTCTCGTCTGCCCTTCGTCACTACATAAAAAAATATGAGCTTAACTTTCGCGGCTACGCGTACGATTCAGTACCTTAGCATCATAGCTCAGCTTCTTCACACACCCTGGAGTATGCCGCACAAACGTTATTAAAATTTTCAGTAGACATCCTTTTCAACGATGATATATAAGTGAATGTGAAGTGATGAATAAGAAGCGATTACTTATTAGAGCTGGCTTTAAAGGAAAAAGGAGTAAATGCTAATAGTAACAAGAGGTTGGTGATCATTTAAATAAGTAACCGAACGGTATGGGTTTTGTTTAAATGGTTGTTTTATAGAGTACCACAACTACTAATTGTTTTTTTTATCATAAGTAATAAATGTATTTTCCATTGAAATTGGTTTTGTTTTGTCATAATATGTTGGGTATTTATTGGGTAAACTCATAAATATCTATTTATGTGTTCATTCCTATATCCCGTAACATCGTCCGTTTGGACCCTAGGTAACCTTTTACCAGGATAAAAGAAAGCCTGTTTGTTAATCCATATTATATAACTTTTTTTTTTCTTCAATTTATGGCAATTGCTGTAGTATATTTGCCAGTGTCACGTCTTATTTACATAACAAATACTTAACGAAGCGGAAAACTGATGGGGTCAACGACCTGAAAATAAAAAAAAACTAATTCTAATTAAACACAACTACAGACTATTTATAAGATACTTATAATCTAATTTTATTTACAGAAATAAAAGTAGAAAGAATTGAAGCAACAAAAGGTGAAAGGTTAGCTAACAGAAATGAAACATTAACAGGTAAAATGAAATGACTAGCTAATGAATGAAGAAATGTGGCATGATCATAAAGAGGACAGGAAAAGAAAATGTGATCCAAGTGGCCCTCCTCCAAGCCGCAGTCACACAAGGAGGAGTCCTTTACTCTTAATCTATTTAAAAAAACAGGAGAGCAACAGAAACCCAAACGCAAACGAATAATGATGGAAGAAGGAATTTTGTCAATTTTAAATTTGAAAAACCAGGGCTTTTTTGGAATGAAGGGTTGATGTTTAAATAAAGTTCTTCGAACACCATGTTCCTGCCAAAGCTCATTCCAGGTCTTGTACAAAGACATACCAGGAAGAGCTAACAGGTCATTGGTATATATCTTAAAATTATCATAATCACCATGCAAAATAGCAGATTTGGCCAACTCATCTGCTTTTTCATTGCCTTTAATACCACAGTGACTAGGAATCCAAGCTAAAGCAATTTCAATGTTTTTATTTTGACAGACTAATAATAAATCTTTAATTTTAGATATTAATGGACTATATGATTTAGATTTAAAGGGGTTACATAAAATAGCCTGAAGACAAGAACGAGCATCAGAGAAAATTACAGAATGTTTTAAATTAAACAGAAGAATGAGACGGAGAGCTTCAAGAATGCCCACACATTCACCCGTGAAAACGGAAGTTTGAGGAGGGCATTTTTTCTTCATACAAATTTTAGATTGAGAGTGATAAACTCCAACACCCACACAACCCAAAGAATCTAATTTGGAAGCATCAGAGAAAAGAGTGGACCAATCAGGAAATTTAGAATGAATAATGTGATTGAAATGAGAATCAGCAAACATGTCGTTTTTATCAATATCTAAATCCAGAAAAACATTAGGGGTAGATAAAATATGGAAGCTAAAGAAGATTCATAAAGAGGAAGAATGGGAGAGTGGAATTTAGGGACAGATATTTTGTTGTATTTTTGGAAACTATTAACCAAAAGAGGAATATCTTTATTTTTCCAAAAACAGTTAAACTGAATAAGGTTATTAAGATTAAGGAGCTTAAAGATAAGGGGGTGAAAAGAAAATTGAAAACACCGAAACAAGAAACGATCAGCCAAATATTGAGCACGAAGAGGAATAGGAGGCTCAACACATTCTACCTGTAGGGAGTCTTTAGGGCTATTCTTCATAGCTCCAGTAACAACCCTTAAAGCTTTATATTGAATTTTTCCTAATTTGGCTAGGTCCTTCTTTTTAAGAGGAAAAAGCAAAAACAAACCATAATCTATTAAACTTCTAATAATGGCATTATATAGAAGTTTAAGAGAGTAAGGATGGGCACCCCACCAGCACCCCGATAGACATCTGATTATATTTAAGTTTTTCTCACATCTAGAAATTATATAATCAACATGGAGAGATCCTACCAATTTTGAATATAGAATCACACCCAAAAATTTTGCATGATTTTTAATAGGGATAATATCATTACCATAATGAAATGTTAAATCTGGTAGGGACCTTTTTCTTGTAAATACAACTGCTACACTTTTGGATGCAGATAATTCTAACCCATTTTCAAAAAGCCAAATCCCTAGGGACGCAATAGCTTTGTTTAAGGATTCTGAAGCCACAGAAATATTTTCATTGACTGAATATAATAAAATGTCATCAGCATATTGGAGAATTTTACTTGAGGTGCCACACTTAATATCATGAGCATAAATATTAAAAAGAAGAGGGCTCAACACAGAACCCTGAGGAAGTCCTTTATAAACAAATCTTGAAGCTTTTATTCCTTGACAATCAGTTTTCAGTCGGATCTCTCTTTCACACAATAAATTTTTAATAAATAGTACAAATCTAGGAGAAACCCCAACAGAAGTTAACTTTTTTACAAGAAGGGGAATTTGAACATTATCATAGGCACCAGTGATATCCAAGAAAACACTAGACACAGAATAATTTTTACTAAATGCTGTCCGAATATCTGATGAGAAAATCGCTATGCTGTCCAGAGTACTTCTACCCTTCCGAAACCCATATTGGAAATCTGGAAGGATATTAGTACTTTCAACTAGCCAGTCAAGGCGATTCTTCACAAGATGTTCCCCAATCTTGGTCAAACAAGAAGACATAGCTATAGGTCGAAAAGAAGAAATTAAATTTGGATCCTTATTAAGCTTAGGAATAGGAATGACATATTGAGATTTCCAAGAATATGGAATTATACCAGAACCAATAATGCAATTAAAAAGGCAGGGGAAGTAAGAAAGGATAGAGTCTGGGGCATGTTGCATAAAAGAATATGGGATACCATCCGGGCCAGGAGAGGAGTCATGTAATGATGATAGAACTAGTCTGAGTTCAGATAATGTGAAAGGAGAATCAATAGAATTAGAGGAGGGGAGAGGAGCTGAGTTAAAAGAGGGAATTTCAGATAAAGAGGGACAAAATGGTGGAGCTAAATTATCAATGAATTTATCAGCCCATGCCTGATCCGGGACAGAAAAGTGATTGGAGTTGGAGAAACTACCTCTAAATCTTTTAATATTTCGCCAAACTTCTGAAACCTGGATATCTGGAGAAACTGAAGAACAAAATCTTCTCCAGCCCTCTCTTTTCTTTTCTCTCAATAATTTTTTAGTTTCTTGCATAATGTCTTTTAAAGACTGGTAATTTTGCGAGGAAATATCATTTGCAAAAGTTAATTCAGCATGTTTTCTTTTTTTAACAGCCTCAGTGCATTCCTTGTCCCACCAAGGTGGGGGAGGGGGCTTGGTTGAAATAGGCTTTTTAAGCGGAAATGATTTGTCTTCACAAGAAACCAAAAGATCAGAAAGAGCTAAGGAACATTCTGAGATATTTTCAGAAGAAATAGGAGGAAGTGATCCAGAAGCCTCAGACAAAAAAATACTAAAAGAATCCCAGGACACATTGTTCAGGTTGTACTTTAACAAGGGCCACCTGGAAACAGGAGGAGGAGAGTTAACGGAAGAATTGGAAATAAGTACAGGAAAATGTCTACTTCCATAAGTAGACTTTAGAACAGACCATGAGAAGTCAGGAGAGATTGAAGGAGAACAGAATGAAAGGTCTATACAACTTATATTATCACCAGGACGGGAACGGTAAGTAGGAGATCCACCATTCAAAATACATAAATTAAGGTTATCAAGTAAACCAACCAAAGCCTGGCCGTTACGATCATTAAAAGAAGATCCCCATAAAGTATGGTGACAATTAAAATCACCTATAACCATGATAGGGGAAGGAAGAGAGGATAGTATGTTATAAAGTTCATAAATCAAGGCTGGAGAAGGATGAGGAATATAAATAGAGCAAAAAGTTATGTTAAAGAGACTGATAGCAGAAATTTGAAAACCATCATCATGAGGAGGAATTATGATACAAGAATATTTTAAATGGTTCCGGACCAAAATGGCCGAACCAGCACATCCATCAGAGCGGTCTTCTCTGAGGCATGTAAAGCCTGGTAGAGAAAAGTTAGACTCAGGCTTTAACCATGTCTCAGAAAGAGTAAAAAGGGATATTTTAAATTTATTAGCAAGAAAAATGAGTTCAGATTTCTTGCCAATAATTGATTGACAATTCCATTGTAAAATAGAAAACTTATTTTTCTTTATTAGCAGATTTGGCTCCATTATTGGAGTTTAAGTTTTGTAAAATAGAAGAGAGTAATGGTGCAACGTGGTCAGGTATACTAGACATAATAGTAGAAATAAAAGAAGTAAGGGCAGTAAGAAGAGATTCAATAGAAGAATCTGTAGATTTAAGATCTGAAGGGATAAGGTACGCCATCCCATTACCTGAAGTAGGTTTGGGATCTGAAATAATTTTACTATATGCCTTCCTATCATATCCAGAGTAATGGATGGTAGGGAGAGGCTTTGATTTTGCGAAAACAGTTTTTTTATACGATGTTGTAGTTTTAGAGTAAGATTTTCCAGGCAAACTAATAGCAGCAGAGGCCTCAGCATAAGAGACTGAGTTCTCTGCCATGAACCCTTTGATTTCTTTTTGCCTTGACAACTCAACACAAGATTTGTCATTGGCAAAGTGCGATTCACCACAATTTATGCATTTTGTTTGATCATTAGAGCATGAGTCTCCTAAGTGATCGCCTCCACATTTAAAGCAGCGGGGCTTTGATCTACACTTAGTTTTTGTATGGCCATAACGGCAACATGCAAAACAAAGAATTGTTGGGAATTTATATAGTTCTACGGGAAAACTGTTATAGCATGCAAAAACTTTATCTGGAAGTATCTGACCATCAAAGGTTAGGACGACAGTCTGACTTTTGCGCCAAGTGCCATCATTCTTATAATTGAGGCGACGGGCTTTAATGATTCTACCTGATTTGGAAGAGGAGGACACAGAGAAAAGGTCAATAATTTCTTCCTCTGACCATTCAATAGGGACCCCCCTGACAAAACCCATTTTGCAAATTGCAAATTGGGGGATTTGGCAAGAGTATCCTTGTGAACCTAGGAAAGAATTAGACAGGAAATTATTAGCAGAAGAGAAGGTTGAAAATGAAAGGGAAATTCTATTTCGACCAATTTTTTTAATACTTCCCATGACAATATTAGGAATATTCGACTTAAAAAGGAATCGACCAAAGGAAACGGGATGAATAGAAGTTGATAAGGAATCGGAAATTTTCTCTACATGAACTATGAATGGACCAATGTCATGTTCATTGTAAAGATTTCTATAAAAAGAAGTTGGGGAAGATTGGGATAGAACTGAGTCATTTGTTGGAGTAATTTGGGTAGGAGAGAGAGAGGAGGGCACATGAGGAGGGGATAGTGGAGAGGAATGCGATTGCTGAGCCAAGGGGAGATTAACTTCGCTAGATGACGAAGAATCTCTAGACGCCTTTTGTTTTTTTTATTTGTTTTTTTTTGAAATTTTGTTTCTTTTCCGAGGAACTCTAGAATTGAACAATGAACTCGTGAAGTCGCTAAATTCTACATCCACGGCATCCACGAACGCCGCAGGTGAAGGAGGGCACGTATTAGAATCCCGTGGTTGGTCCCCGGGATCGGGCGGTTCTTTCATTGTGTACAACTATAAACTATTACAAATTAATTACTTACCAACTCCAAGATAAACTAACTAATTTAACACGACACTATACAAAAATGATGAAATTAATACGATTTTAGGCCTTTGACCACAATAAATATTTAGATTGAAAAAATTTGCAAAAAATTAAACCGACGCGTAAGACGATCGCTGACAGTCCCATTATATAACTTATATACCTATATAACTTTATGTATTTCAAATATCATTAAGTGCAAACACGCGGTAACAAACAATCCTACACCCACAAAGTTTTTTTATAAAATTAATTAATAATTATAAAATCAATTTATACTATATTATTTTATTTATGACACTTTATTGTACACTTTATACAATTTTATAATAAAATATATCAATACTAAATATTAAATAAACATAGTTTATATGAATAAAGAACGGTACCTAATTTTAGTGACATATCGGGCATCGACACTCTCTCGGAAGACGTTGCATTAAACTACCCAAAGGTCAACGCAAACGGTGCGTTTAGGGGCATTTACGATTTAAATTCTTTCCCCAGTGCCACCAACGCACATGTTGCGTTTACCATTTTTAGAGGGGTTTTCGATATTTAGGGGTTTTTTTTTAGTTGAAAAACACGTTCAATTATGTATTTTTTTATGTAATCATTAAAAATATTAAGTGGCACCTAAGTGAAGTTTTCAAAATTTGGTCGGCAATGAATAGGTAAGCAGTTTTGAATCAAGGAGTATGCCGAGACCTCTAACGCGACTAGCCATATTAACCACCGTGCCAAATAGGTATGCAACAGTAGATTGACAAATTTTATTATATTATATTATTTATAAATTAATTGACAAACATGTACCACAAGCACAGGTGTCCGGTACCCATCAGTACCCACAGTGGTATAGTCAAGCACTTATACGTTTAATTAAGGAGAAAGCTAAATATCACTCATTGATTATGGAAGCGTTACGGCAATCCTAATGATTATAATTCATTTTCAACTCTGAGATCTCGCCAAAAACAGCTACAGATAAAATGTCAAACAAGTTATTTAGAGTCGTTACAGCGTATTATAAAAACATCGGCTAAGCACTTTTGGAAATATGTTAAATCGAAGAGGAAATCTAATTCAACATACCCGGTAAATATGAATTACAATGGTTTAAATTTTATATCAGTGGAGGAGAAAATATATGTAATTCTTTCAATATGTTTTTCTTAAAAAACTTTAGTTTTTCCGACGTTTATGACCCCACCTATACTTCGCTATGTTTTCTCGAGAGTGATAGTCTGGGTGCTTTTTCCGTTTCTCCTGCCTCCTTTGAGCGGGTACTTAAGGGTCTGGATATGACTAAGGGTCCTGGAAATTATGGTTTGTCACCAATTCTGTTTGTAAAATGTGCAGAGGCTCTGTCCCATCCGGTGGCGTGTATTTTCAACAGATGCTTCTCAGAAGGTTATTTTCCTAAGTTATGGAAAATTGCTCTTATAACGCCAGTACACAAAAAAGATGCTAAAACGTCAGTTGAAAATTACCGCCCTATTTCAAAGTTAAACGTTTTAAGTAAAAAGGTTGTGGAAAAAATTGTCTACAACTATGTTTATCCCTTCGTTCGTTATTTTATTCCTAATAAGCAGCACGGTTTTATGAGAAATCTATCTACATGTTCCAACTTAGCTGTTTTCACAGATATAATACTTCAGGACATGGAGGCAGGGGGCCAGATAATTAGTGATGCCACTATACCTTCGAAATGGTTCGCGGTAGATGTTGAAGTTAGACAATTAGGCCCCAGGTTCTGTGTCCTTCAAGCTGTAATCCTCATATTTGAAAACTCAATGAAAACAAATTTTGACAATGCTAAAAAATAGTTTTGAAATAGTCATAAATAGTCATGCATGTAAAAAAAATAGTCATATTATAGTTTCGCCGTTATAGCTATAGGTTGGTGAGGATTTTGGCTTGAACGTCAAGCTGTAATGTCATGAAATAGTCGTATGAAACGAAAATAATTTTGAGCTGATTTCATTTGAAAATAAAAACTTCTTATGTTCCCTACATTTCTATGGATGTACAGTCGCGTACAAAATCATTATTTCTTTTTACTTAGTAAAAAAATTGCGCTGTTTTGGTTTGTTACTCATTTCCATTACTGTAAACAAACTTTGTAGAGAGGGCTCTGAAATCGGTTTTGTAATAGGTTCCTGGAAGTAGTACTTATCAACCCTAATTCACCGGTTAAACACCGGAAATGAAAAGGGCATTTGTTGTAGGTACGCGACAACGATTTGGACTTTTAGAACGGGTTTCCGTGCCCTGGTTGTAAGTATTAATAAATGTGTCGTTCTATGGGTAAAGGAAAGTAAGTACCTTACGGTCGATTTTGAGTTAACGTTTTTTTTTGTAATCAGCAGCGAATGTGGAAATCATTAGTGTAATAATATTCGTTAATACCTTAGGTACGTTACTATTAAGTTAACGCTACTATTAAGTAAATACCTTAGGTACCTTTACCCGTAAAATAACACAAATGTAGTAGGCACTACAAAATATTTAAACAAAAAGAAAAACGTTTAGAATTTTTATCCATATTTAGATATTACAATTGAAAGCTTGCAAATACGATCCTAACTTGTTTCAATCTCAGTACTATCTTTTTATATCACAGCAATTAGTTTTGATCACAAATATCATAGTTAGTCAAATTATTTTGATTTTTGCCGCGATTATTAAAGAGGTGGTCATGTTGAGAAATTATAGGCATATTACAAAAAGTATTTATAATAGAAAATTGATTGGCAGGTGTAAGTTTAACTCGCTTTTTAGTTACAGAAAACTTTGGTTATAGATCAGTTTCGACATAAATTTTACATTTACTTGATTAGGGGAATTCTAGGGAAAAATCAAAATAATTTGATTATTACTGGTGAAACTACCAAATTGCTGTACTGTAATGAGTGTCTAACATGCAGAACGACTTGTTTGCACAATCGAATTAAATTCATGCAAAAACGCGAATATTTGACCGGATGTGATCAACATTTAATCATACCGAATCTTGTTCTCCGGAGTGCAATGCCTTATTGCAACTGATCCATAAGAACTCTTAATTTCCTGCAGTTTTATCAGGCATCATTCAGAAAAGACAGAGCAGCCTACAACAAGTGCGTCCACATTTCGATTTTTAAATGCATCAAATCTATGAATGAGCAAAGTAGGAAACATTTAGAATGACAGAGTTTTTGAATAATCGAAAACTGATTGATGATGACTTGTAAATTGTGACCTGTTACTTGGTATGATGTTGGTTATGTAAGGAAAATGTGCTATATATTAAATAACTTAAATATAATTAAAAAATACCTTTATTTACATAAACTTTTGACATAAATGGAATAAACTACATGAATATATTGGTAAGCCAAATTAAACAAGTAATTTCATAACTTCATCAGGTGTCTTCTTTATTATACTTTGTGGGTTAATATAGCCATTTTCAGGATCATTTACTGCTTGGTATAGTTGTGAATAAACCGCATGTATTACTTCAAATGCTCTTTTTTTTACAACTGTTTTATGTGAGTGACTAAGGAGCAAGTTGAGCTGGGGTAGTGTGAATATATCAGGGGAAATTATAAACAGCTCAAATTTATTTAAGAATATTTTCAGTGTAGATGTGTCCATCCCTGGTATTGCAGAAAGAGGGCCATTCAGTTTTTCTTGCAATATTGTATAAATAGGGCCAAGATTCAAATTGGCAACGAGATAGCTTGCTTGCTCTGATGTGAGGGTATCAATCTGTGCCTCAGACTGAGCTTGTAATCTTTCGTTATAATCATCCATAACAGTGTATAAAGACAATGTACACTGCACATGGTAAATGCAATTTAACATATAGACTGACATATCTGTTGAACTTAGATGGCATGCAGTTTCATTGATGGCATGTAACAAGGGGTCCAAAATATGGCTTGCTATTATTTTCCTTTCTTCTTTTCTAATATTGTTTGATACATTCATTACTGCTAATATATCTCTTAAAAATGCCACTAAATCTGTAACCACTAAAGATGGGTTAAGGTCAGAGGGTGGAGCTTTTACTCCATGTCCAAGTTCTTTTTGAATTTTACTATCAAGGGTTATCAAAAACACTTCTTCACTTTTTTTTAACAGTGCCTCAAATGTGTTGATAACATTTCCTTTTATAATGATTGACTGCATAACATCTTTGTAATAAAGTATTAAATTTGTGATTGACCATAAAACCAAAGGATCCTTGTCCGGTTTCAAAATTAATTCTGCTCTGACTTTAAGAAGAGGACATATTGCTTCCATAATACATGTTAAAGCTTCAGTTATTTTTTCATTTTTATCTGATATATCACAATGTTTAAATAGTGATGTTAAGTTTTCTTTCTCAAGGGGTGTAACTTGATAAACCCAAGATAAAATATCATTTATGTACCGCTTTGCATCAGTAGCATAGAACTCTATAGGTTTGGACCCAGCTGATCCTTTTGTAAGAGCATCAATAAATAGTTGAGCTATAGTAGCTTTACGTGCTGAGCAATATTCATCAACTATATTTGAAAACAAAACCTGTCTGTTCTGAAATTTGGCAAGTGCTATGGGTACTAATGCATTCTTTGGTGAATCAGTAGTGACACAAGCACCTACAGTCCAATGGTACAATTTTTCAATAGCTACTTCTTGTTGAAGGCCTATCATTTCCATAATATCAAATGCTGATGTCTGATACCAACATTTGATAAGTGTTTTACAGTTTTCATTAATTTTTTCAATGTTTGATAGAGTATCAAAAAATTGCATTGTTAATGGCTTTTGCCCTGAAAGATTATATAAATGTTCACTCTGTTCATGTGATATTTGAAATCTTTTGACGAAAGCATTTGTCCATATGTGTTTCTTTTCCGTTTTTTTTCGCTCATCTTTTAATTTAGTGGTTTGTGTAATCAAATGATGCGTTTTAGTTTTTGATTCAAGTAGCCTACTGGACATATTATTAATAGAATTATTTAATTTGTTAAGAGAGCCTAGTAATATATTTAATTTTTCTTTCACTTTGTTATATTCAAGAAGAACTGCTTTATTCACTAGCATATCACGTCTTTCTATTTCATTTACCAAAACACGTCGGGTGTACGCTGTATTTGAAGTGCACAGTCCAGACACAGTGTTAAGTGCTTCAGTACTGTCGGCGACTATGTGGTTATCGAATATCTTGTTAATTCTAAGTCTAAGAGGATTATTATAGACGTCCATACTGGGAAAATAATCTTGTAAGTTAATTTCACATTAATTCTTTAAAAACTGCCAAATCACTAGACATGCGTAATTCCGGACCGTAATATTTCCAAGTTCCAAGACCTATGCCTAGTGTTGCCGCTCGATAGTCCACTATCGATAGTCTATCGATAGACTATCGATAGTTGGGCAAAAGCATCGATAGCCCTATCGGTAGTTTCGATCGTATCGATAGACCCGTGAACGGCAATACTATCGACACACAGCAATAGTATCGATACTTTTGCTACTGAATATTGCAATAACAATCGATAATATCGATAGTTTACCTTATCGATAGTGACCTTTTTCTCAATAGTATTGCTTATAAAGTAATTGTCTAGCTAGTGGATGGCAGAAAACTAGATGGTTTTTTACTCACCACTGTTGCAGCTTTTGCGTTGACGCTTTGTAAAACCCTTTTTATTTTCTAGTTCTTAATCCAATAAGCTCTGTAGTAAAACATTTGCGTATAATTAGTTTTTAGTGATTTGCCATTGCAGAAGGAATCCCCTTAAATACTGTAGCACTATTTTACAAGGTCAAATCACATCAAGTAGTTACATCAAGATTACAGACTCAAAATATTTACTACCTACATCAACCAATATTCATACACAATACTATTGAATAACAGCCTACTATCGACCGCGCAAACATATCGATAGTATCAATTATTATTATAATAGTCATGGCCGATACTATCGATAGTAATTTCGATATTGAGCTTCAATACTATCGATAGTATTACGATATACTGATACTATTTTCTAAACTGAGCTATCGATACTATCGATAGGCCTATCGATATTATAGATGATTTCCGAGGTCAACTATCGATAGTCAAACTATCGATAGTTCGGCAACACTACCTATGTCCAAGGACATAAACTACGGCGAGAAGAATGACAACTTAATACTAAATAATGTGAATTGAAAGCGATTGATGCGCCATCTATTGGGGGCCCCCTGAATTATACACCGGCGGGTATTTTAAATTATGGTGTCATTTATAATATGCTTACACCATATTTTTAAATTTTTAGGATTTTGTTATATAAATAATAAAGAAATGTTAAATATTAAATATTAAAGAAATGTGAGTTTATTAAAGAAAAACCTCATTATTGGTAGAACCGTATAAAATATTTTGCAAAATAGATTCAAATGTTTAAAGAGATGAGGTCATTTAAATGCAATTTGGTCAGATATGATGTGAACTTGTAAAATATATGTATGGTTTTACAATACAAAGCGTTTACGTTAATGTTAGGCAAGTTACATGGCAAAATAAAATAAGTAATAGGTGAGCGAGATGAAGCGACGAGGGTCTTCGCCGAAGTGTTGCTCGCTGCACGAACCGTCGAGGAAAGAGTTTTGTTTTGTTTTATTTGTTCGACGAGCTTGAAGCGGTTGAGTTTTCCTGGGTTCTCTGGGAGTAGATCTGGTCCCGGTAGCAACATCAGCGACCTGCCAAGGAGAAAGTGTCCCGGGGTGAGTGCCGAACAATCATCAGGAGATGAAGAAAAGTAGTGAGGTGTTGTGTCGCCTCTTACATACCTTGCAGCCGCCCAACAGACGGCATTTTGATGTGATGTGACCTGTGCGCAGGCAATTATGGCACAGCTTATGTTGAAATGAAATGAAATAAAATATGAAATATTAATTTCTCAACATTGACAATTACTTGTTATTATTGATGTCAAATAAAACATGACTCTACCTCCAGTTCGAAAAAAAACCTTCGTGAAGAAGAACTGGCAAGAAACTTCACGGGTATATCTTTTACAAAATAAATTTACTGTCTCTTTATGTCTATACACAGCTATTCTTATCTGCATCTATTAGCTCGGCGAGTCCTTCTCCGTCCAAGTATTCCAAGTTCACGAGTTAACGCGGGATCCAGCCATCGCCATTTTTCTTTAACTTGAGCCCATCTCTCCTCAGTGGTTAGTGCCTTATATGCCATGCAGTAGACTATTGGACGATGGCCTTAGCAAACCACGCAAGAAGTTTTGTACTGAAACTGAGAAGGATCTTAATTGATTTGAGGTTCCAGGTTGACTGGTGTAATTAAACTTGTTTTTGACAAGGGAGCTGTCGCCTTTGGATGGAACTCTCATTAGTTCTAGGTGGCGATGGCCTATCCCATTTTGACCTGTATATTACTTTTAAAACATCATGTGAACTTAAAAACTCTCTAAATTCAACGGTCTTGAGGGCTCTTAAATTTTTAGAGATATGGTCACATGTGTCACAATGATTTGTCAGATTCACGCTGCATGGGTACAATATTTACTAAGCAGTCGCTATAGCAGTATGAAGAGAGTCCTCTATAAATTCCCTCTCCTGAAGTTCATCGGAGAGTCAATCTTCATTGAACACCTCTATTTGAGTCTGCAGCTGTTCGACTCACTCAAGCGACTTAAGTAGTTTTTGAAATTTGTCACTTGGCCCTTCATTGAGCTACGCTTAGCCCTCAATGCAAGAAATTCTTCACTATCAGACCCCATTTTACTCATATTAAAAATTATTAAGTTTAAGTTAATAGAATTTGCAATTTACTATTGTTTGTTTATTGTTCAAAGTTTAAAAGTAACTTTCAGAAAGTCTTGAAATTAACGCCTTGCAAATAATCACAACACTGTTTCACTTAATAAAATAACAAACTTTTACGCCCCTGTATAGGATGTTGCAGCTTGTAGCTAGAAGCAGGCTGTTCAGAGGCGAAGATTGTAAGCAGAGGAGGAAGCAGGTTTCACCGGCAAGGTGTATTAGGCTGAAATGCAAAGTAAAAATGTATAAGCAAAGGGCAAAATAAAAATATGCACAGCTAGGCAAAGAAAACTAAATTTGTTGATAAACAAGACTCAAGCAGAACTCTGATTTATTTAAATTAGACAAGAAAGCATATTTGAGTAATTAAGCACAATTACTGTTAGATCAGCCGTATAAAAGAAGAGGTTGTCTAAAAAAGCTAGTTTAACACAAGAAACCTTATAAACAGAAAAGGTTTACCTACATTGAATTAAACTAGGCTTCTCCACGACGGCGGTTATTTAGTTTAGCACATATCATGATTTATTATAATTGAATATTAGAATTTGAAAAACGTAGGTGAATGAGGTAGGCCCCGTACGAATGCACTGATAAGGCGGGAGATGACTTTGGAATAAAAGGAATATGGAAACGACACTCCCCTTGGCAAGCGAGACACGTGCAGTAGTAGCGGGCAAAATGGCGGCGGCTTAGGCCACGGAGGCGGCTCAGCAAGGCCACGCGGCGTGGATGGTACGTGGCGGCGTGGTGGCACGCCAGATGAATGAGCAGCGACCTGGATAGTTAATAATAATGCGATTATTAAACACACATATTCATTTTAGATACGCCGCTACAATTCTTTTGTTTATGGGGTCACAAAGAGCTAATCAGATAATAAATTAAATGGAAAGGGATCACATTTACAATACAAAGCGTTTACGTTAAATAAGAACTGGGCAAGTTACATGACAAATAAAATAAGTAATAGGTGAGCGAGATGAAGCGACGAGGGTCTTCGCCGAAGTGTTGCTCGCTACACGAACCGTCGATATGTTCCTTGAAGAGGACGAGCGCGCCGGCGCTCGTAGTTTTATTGAATGATGCGAGGGGCTCGGAACACGTGGGACAGACGCGGCGTCCGACGCGATGGAATGTTCCCGATGTGGAGAAATGCCGAACACCGTTCGAGATTGAGGCCAACTGTCCTCTGATTCTATTAGAAATTTAGGTCCATGCTACCATTTTGTGTTGCCCTTAACATATTGAGGATCAACACCTCTAGACACCAAATCAGCGGGATTCTCTTCGGTAGGGACATGGAACCATAGGCAGTCTTATAAGAATATCCGGGGGCACTGGGTCGTCCCAGTCAGATTTTTTAGAAATAGTTTGTCTATCCAGAATAATCAAAGATTTTGCAAATTTTTTTTTTTTTAAGGGCACTTGCCGAAGATGCCTCTGAAAATTTTCTATTTTTAACTGTACAAAACCTTTTCACACATATATGAAAAACACTTTGTTTAATATGGTTTACAATAATTTGTTTAAGTAAACCACAATTTAAAAATATCAAAATTAATAATTCCTAGTATTTCATAACATTCTAATTTGATGGATTCCGAGTGTGAATTTTTTCCAAAAAATTGTTCACAGTGCTTGCACAAACTTCTACATTTCTAATTAATGCTGTAGAACCATATTTCAAGCTACTTCTTGAATTTTCATATTCTTTGCTTTCTATAAAAAAATGTTCCATACTTCTCTCCGAAGCATTTAATAAATGATTACACTGGTCACATTCATTATTAATTTTTTTTTAAATATAACCACAAACATAAGAACAAGCCTATACTTTACCATCTACTTCATTATCTTCATGATATGAAGGTAAATCTTGCGCCACAATTTCCTTCTCTTTTTGTTCTCTTTCTTCAATATCATTATTTTTAGTTTTTATGGACAAAAGCATTTTATAATTATTTAGTATTGACATATTAGTGTCTGTTTCACAGTTTGTCCCTTTAACTCCAGTTGTTGCCAATCGACTCAACACTGCCGTCTTTAATGCAGCAACAAATTGTCCAACTATTGGGTTTGTGTTGGATCCACAGTTGCTCCTAATACATCCAAAAAGATTCTCCAGGGGATCCTGCTGCAATTTTCTTGTTGACAAACTCCTTAAATTTGGATTCCGGGTTTTTAAATTATTCCAAAGGAGTTGTATCCCATTTAAGGTCCACAACCACCCTTCAACAGATGGTGGTAGGCTTCGACATCCAAGAAAGGATTAAGTCCATTTTAGGCCGTCAGTAAGCTTTTTGTTTCAGCACTTAATGGACGAATGGAATGCACGATAATTCGTGTCATTTATGAACATGATTATTAAAAAAATTATCAGAACTAAAATATTTCCCAATAAAATTATCTCAATTAATAAGAAACACAACGTGACGAGTCTTCATACAATAGCTGCGCAACGTTGGGGTTACCGATTCAATGCAAAAGAAGTTTTGCTGGTAGCTTATTCTAAAGATAAGGGCATAAAGCTTTTTCATAAACAGTAAAGTAAACATATAAAGCGTACATATAAAACTAAATAAATAAAATCAAAAACATATTACAAACTTAATTATGTTAATTGTATAATCTTGCAAAGCAATATTTCGATTGCAACTATAACTTTTTGTGAGTTTTGTTTTTTTTTAGTTCGGGAGTTAGTTTTTTAGTTAGTTATCACAAAACTTCAAAATTCAAATACGTTAATCCAATATTCGCTCTGTTATTTTGCAACAAGTGGATGGGCTCTTTCGGTTTTCCTTTTTTTTTGACATTTTTTCTTCCCATGTTATTTCCTTTTTGATTTTTCTTTACATTAGAACGTATTTTATCATAAAATAAACTAAATTATCCAAAAAAGCTCTCCTGTGTTAGACAATAAGAACTCAAGCTGAAAACAAGCTTCATAAGCGCCGAAGGTTAAACTTGTTTGCGTCTATTAAAGTTGCACGGGGCTAGCATATAATTAGCCAAGAAGGTATCTAAACGCGACAAACACTCGCTTCGGGTCTAGAGATAATGTGGCTCAGTAGCGTCAGTTTCTCGCATTTTGAGACCTCCTCGACTAGTCGCGGGTACAGACCTCTTCCTTTAAAATCCTTTATGTTAGTGTAATGTATAAATGTGTTTTCTTTCTATATTCTAATTAATATTTTGGACACGTGACTCTAGTGTTGTACGTAACATTTCCTTTGACTTCATTATTTAATTTAAATACCAAAGACAAAAAAGTTAGTTCAATAACCTTTTAAATATGGTTTATGATTCTATAGTCAATGTATTAAAAATAATCATGACGGTATTATATGCTGAAACATCATCGGCCGACGGCTCAAACACTATGGACTTAAGCCTTTAATTGTATCAAAAAACTTTTTCATTTTTTTGAATAATGCCAAGTGTGGAGTTTTTTCAGTCATATTAGTAGAATGTCGTTTGCCTCCCCTTTGGTCAGGCGTATTACTATTTAAACAATCAAATAAATTGTCTATATCAGCAATGAGGTCAGCTGTTACCACTGCTTCCGTTGGAAGTTCCCCTGAAATAATATATTTATAGTTTGTTTACTCCATTGTAGTTTCATTAACTTTACTCAATAAATTATAAAATAGTTCTAATACTGTCTTGTTGTATGTAAGAAAATTTTTATTTCAATGTTCATTAACACAAAAATAAAAATATTTTTAATTGAAACAGTATGGTTCAGCTTGCTCGATCTGCATTGTAACCAAAATGCTTTCTTTACAAGTACACTGATCCAATGCATGCACACACATACAACTCCACTTTGTCTGTAGATACGGGGATCCAGTTGATATTTATGGTAAATCTTACCTTGAGCAATTTTGCAATACATTCCTGCTGCAACTGAGTGGCTCAAAACTTGAGCTGCTAACTTAACTCTCATTTTCTGTTTTGTATTTGGGTTTAAATGTTTCGATCCAGTTTTGCTGCAAAAACAAAGTTTGGGTTTTAATTATAAATTTCATAAAATTTTTGGATGTGGCTCCATTTGGCAATACCTGTAATTAAATAAATTGATTATATTGAGACAAACCATTTTCAAATACTTAACTTAAATAGTTTATAAGAAATTAATGCCTGTAAATCGTAGATTTCGGCACTGACTCACAGACTGACAGGTCATCAAAAATCTATTGGTATTCTAATGTTTTTGAAATCAGATCCAAAATATAAATGTAAATGTACAGGCAAACACTTTGCAATTAAAAAGAAGGAAAGCGTATCAGAATTCGACATCACAATTTACAGTTACAATGGTTGTGGAAAAAATAAAACGTGTGTATTTTTACCCTATACCATTATAGAAGCTGTTATTCCAAAACCAACAGATTTTATTTTACTTCAATACGATAAGTATTTACAAATTTTTAATTTTTTCGCTTTTCATTCATGTTCACTAATTTCATTACTTACCTTCACCAATGTTGCCTTCAGATGTTATATTTGTGGAATGTTCAGTATTATATTTCATGAATAAATTTCTGAAACATTTGAGTAAATGAGGAGGGTCAAATAGGGATACAATTTTATGGTTGTAAATTTCAAACTCAGGATTTGCAGCTGTTGCTCCCAGTATCCCCAGTGCTCTTTTGTTAACTCCATCCATGTCACACACCGTATTTGATATGTTTATATTTGCTGCAAAACAGTGGTACAGCACCTGAAAATATTTTTAAATATTTCAGTTACTTACTTATTTAATGTCTAATTTTAATTTAAAGCAAACATTTGCAATTTTCGTATTTTCAATAAATAAACTAACAGTTACCTCTTTAATTAAAACAGCAAGCCTATCTGCAGTTACTGACGAGCCAGACAAATAATAGGCCACTGGCTGCTTCAGCTTTTTTCTAATGCCACAAATCATAAATACCAGTGCATGGGATGCAACTTGGGAGGATCGGCCTTGTTGGCCATGGTCTTGATAGCCATCAATTTTGTCTCCTTTATTATTGTAAAGTAAATGTTTTTTAATTGCCATTTCCTCAAATGTCAATACATATTCATTTTCCTTGGGGTCTTGACTGTCGGAGAACTTTTTTAATATCTCAAAATTTTTTTTATTGATGCCAACGTTAAATGAAATTGCTGGAGCAGCTTGTTTAAAGCACTTGGTGAAGGTAGGATAATCAACCTGCGCAAAAGATTGTAGCAAGTTGGCGATCTTTTAAATATTCTTTTGCTGAAAAATTGGTATGCCACACTGCTGTCAGATTTATTTGGATCTTGTAGCACAACTATCTAAAATGAAAACAATAAGAAATTAAACACAAATTATTAAAGTGAAATAATATCTCAGTTGAAAGACATGTGCCCAGCACAAACCTTAACATCCTCCGGAACAGCAAATCTATAGAAAGTTTTTTTTTCAAAATCAACAAATGATGTTGGTTTAAAGTGTTGTTCACACGGCATATAATGTTCCGAATACAACCATTTTTGGAATTCTGCAGTACACGTTTTTTCTGGGAAATAGTATTTTGCCCATGATTCACATCTGAAAAGAAAAACATTAATAATCAAAACAATATTCCGTTACCTTTAAAATCAAAGTTCATTACGATAATAGTAAAAGTTGAGGTTTAAAGGCTGGGACATTGTGGTTAGTATTTAACACAATTTAACATACCGAAGTGAGTTTGTTATTCCAGGGCGAGGAAAGCGAAATAATTTCACCTTCTTGTTATTTGAAGGAGAGCGCCCGCACTTATATCACTTCCGTTTGTTTTCTTTCATCGTAAAAACAAGCAAGCAAACTTACAACGAAAAAAATTTAACACTAAAGAGTCACTGTCTCACTTTAAGAGTCTTTTTCTCAATATCAAACACTTGTGAAGTTACCACGCGAACGAAGGAGCGAGGGCTCTACACAACGTTATTGTGGGGAAACAGCAAGAAGAAGAACAAGAGATTTCACTGAAATTAATGAAATCACAAAACGGCGCATACGCAACTCGTACGCAACCGACGTAGTATATTTTATGCTACTTGAACCGACCACACCTCAGCGCAAAACGGGCAGCCATTTTGATTTGATTCGACATAAATGGGTTCAAACCAGTTCATACTTCATTCATTTTTAGTGTTGCTATTGTAAAAACAATCTTATGATTTTTTCAAATGAAAACATTTCTCCGGGCCCCCTGGGGGGGGGGTTATGTTGCAATTGTGTAGAACAAAGTGAACCCCCTCTGTGCTGCACGCACGTAAGCAAGCAAGCAAGGCGTAAGATATGCTGCGTTCCGTTTGCTGATTACAGCGCTCACAGCGCTCATATACCCGTTCCGTTTGCCCGTGAGCGCGCTCACAGTGATATCGATACGTCATCAATGACGTCATAAACGCCGCCATATTCCCGCTCACAGTGCCAACCACAAACTAACTAGTGATGCTACGCATCAGACGAACGTCTTCCTAACTAGGGATGAGACGTATTTACGCTACCAGGTTTTAAAACCAGGGTTTCACTTCGAAGTACGGCGCCCTGGTACGAGCAGAAAATACTTGCAAGTATGAAGTACGTGTTATAAGTCGGATGAGCGCAGAACTTGAAACGCTACTCATGAAAATACTTGTATAGAAAAGCGATCCATATGGTAATACGAATAAGAAACACAATAGCATTGATGAAAAAAATACTGGAACTTCAAAGTATTTCTGTTTCCATACGATTTTGCTCCTTATTTATCGTAGGACACCGTTTAATACGGGTCAAAATTCTTTGCAAGTATTTTCTTTAGCTGCCGCGGTTACGAGACAACGTAACGCTCACTTGGCTTGGTTTCTTGGAAGTTGGATGGGACGCTACTCATAAAAATACTTGCATAGAAAAGCGATCCATATAGCAATATAAATAAGAAACACAATCGTACTTGTGAAAGCAAAAATTTTTTATACGATTTTGCTCCTTATATCGCATACAATATGGGTCAAAATTCCATAAACGTGTTTTCTTGCCATTCAGAAATTCGGTCGCATCGCTACCAGCGCGTGGCTCGGATTGTTGGCGCGTGAGAGGGACGCGCGGGGAGTGGATTGCCGAGCGGAATGTGTATAATAATGTATTTACTTAAAGCACGAGCCATCCGATCCAGCCGGAAACTTCGAATAAGATGTCTTATGTTTAACTTAATAAGGAACTTAATTGAGTAAATATACTTACTAGTTATTACTCATCACATTGTTTAAAATTTCTTTTGACTAAATCGCGCCATTCACCTTTATAAGTATACCTATAAGGCACATTATTGCGTGTGTGGAGAATTTTATTTTTTGTAAATAAGTACAGAAAAGTTTTGTTTTGTTTTTTTTAGTTGTTGTTGTGATCTAATTACGTCGACTGCTGACAGTCCGCGAAATTTTTTGAAAAAATAATTTTTGAACTTTCGGTATATTATTAGTGTTCTAAGTGAGTAAATTAATAAAACTAGACATTTTGTGTATGTGTATTAGTTATAAATGACGATTTTTGAACTGTAAATTATAGTGTGTATCTAAATAGGGTTTTAGTGTGTTAAGATTAGTTAGGTATTATTTTCGATAAATCTATAAGCATGGCTCCTAGAAAAAGTTTGGCGTGGGATCATTTTGTGGACAAAGGTGAACAAAAAGCTGAATGTAAGATGTGCAAAGTGGTTATATCTTACAAATCAGGTGTATCAAACCTAACCAAACACGTACAAAGAAAGCACATTGCTGTTAATTTTGTGAGAAGGGAGCAACAAGTGGAGCATCAAGAGGCTAGTACCTCACAACAATTGACAATATCCAATACTCCACCCATCACCACATCTGGTACAATAAGAGCCAATCCATCATCAATTACAGCTTTCCTTCGACGCGATTCACAAAAAATTAAAAAACAAATTGATGATCACCTGATGAATTTGTTTATATGGGACCTGCAGCCATTTTCCATAGTCGAAGATAAGGGCTTCCGTGAATTAATAAAGTTTGCTTTCCCAAACTATTTGATACCTTTGCGAAAGTATTTTGCCAATAATTTATTGCCGGCGTTGTATGAAGAAGTAAAAACAAATACCAAAGCAGCGCTAAATGAAGATGCAATTAGTATATGCCTTACAACGGACATGTGGACGTCGAGAAATAATGACTCGTACCTAGCGGTCACGGGTCATTATATTGACAAAAATTATATTTTACAATCTGTACTCCTTGAATGCAAGGTATTAGAAAGCCGTCACACAGGACAACATATAGCTGAAGAATTAAGAAACGTCGCGCAAGAGTGGAATATTCTTGGCAAAGTCCTCCTCGCGGTATCGGACAACGGCGCCAACATTAGAAGTGCTATTAATCAGTTAGGGTGGAAACATTTTGGCTGTTATGCACACACAATTAACCTGGCAGTCCAAAAAGTATTAGGAGGGTCACACATAAGCGACTTGGTTAATAAAGTGAAGGCTATAGTTTCTTACTTTTAAAATATCAATAATATAATATATATAATATATACTTTATATTATCAAGAACAGGCGAATAAAGTCGTAAAGAGGCCACTCCAAGATGTATCTACAAGGTGGAATTCCACATTCTACATGATGCAAAGGTTTGTGGAACTTAAAGATGAAATAAAATGTGCACTAAGCAATCTAGACAGTGGTAATTTAATTATGCTGACTAGCTTTGAGTGGGATATTTGCCAGTCGTTGATTATAGTTTTACAACCGTGTGAAGAAGTGACGAGAGAAATGAGTATACAAAAATATGTTAGTGGAAGTTCAGTAATTCCATTAACTATTGGTCTTACTAACGCTCTCAATGAGATCGCAACTCCGACATATCAGCAAGAAAATAATATTGATGTTTTCCCTCACGAAACAGAAATGTGCCGACTGGATCTCCTCGCAGAAATAAACACGCGGTTTGCAAATTTAGAACAGAGTAGAACTTACACTGTTGCTACATTTTTAGACCCACGATATAAGTTATACTTTGAAAGCGAAAACGTTGCGGACAACACGAAAAAGTACATCGTGAGCCTAGTAACCGCGATTATCAACGAAAATGAGAGAAATGAACCTTCGACATCTGTTGATCCGGATAACCAAGCAAAAAAATCAAATAGTTTGTTATGGAAACATTATAACAAACAAATGCAACATGTACGACCAGCTGGAACGGCCAATAGCAGGGCAATTATTGAAACGCAAAGATATTTAGACGACGCAGTTTTATCTCCGGACATGGATCCTTTGGAGTGGTGGTGAAAAAATAATTCAATTTACCCAAATTTATCAAAATTAGCTAAAACAAAATTAAACGCCATGGCCTCCAGCGTGCCTTGTGAAAGATTGTTTTCAGTAGCGGGCAACATATCAACGGAGAGGAGGACCCGTCTGGGGAGCCGGAAAGTAGAGCAACTATTGTTTCTTCAACAAAATAAAAAATAAATCAAAACAAAATTAACAAAAATATAAAAAAAAATATAAAAAAATAAAAAAATAATAAAAAAAAATAAAAAATTTAAATTATCTATTATATCAAATGAAATCTTTTAACTACGCCTGCTAATAAAAGTTTTTAGATGAGGCCATGACCGAAATACCGAAAATACCTACTTAATTAGCAGACAGTCCTAAGCCTGTGATTCAAAAAGTAGGAAGGAAAGATTTCATTGCAACAACAAAAAAAGGTCATAATAGTCTCACGATTTGCCTATATTAACTAACCAAGCAAAGACTTCTATGCGCACACTACATCCTTAAAAGTCTTTGAACTAACAAATACTTTCAAGTATTTTAAAACCTGGTTTTCGACCCTGGTATTTTTACGTACTCGTACTTGGAAGCCCTGGTATTAAACCTTGCAAGTATATCTCATCTCTATTCCTAACTACAACACTAGGAACTAGGAACTTGAGGAACTTTTCAATTTGACAACTATTTTTTTTTTAATTAGATTGTCCTTCGTTTCTTAATTTTAAAATGACGGCATTGGATTTTGGCGTATTGCCATTGAGGCAGGCGAAAGCCCCTCTCCTTTTCTACAAGATAAATTTAACATTCTAAAAGATAAAGAAGGTAAAATAAATAAAAGACTTGTATATTTATGATTTTCTTTTAATTTCTAAATTTTGTTTGTATCGCACGGGAGGCAAATTTTTATTGTCTAGAAGCGAGACATCAGTACTATTTATTCAAATTCTGTTAATTATGTTACACCAATTAAACACCGTTATTCATATTGAGTAACCCAGAAAACATTTCTTGTGTGGCTCACAAACAATATACAAAGGTTTACCACACTTAAACCTTGTAAGCACAAAGCACTATTAGCACAAAGACACGGTAACCATTGTTAAGTCCTATCTCAGTTCTTGGAAAGTGATGAAAAATAACGTCCTTTCGGCTACTTTCTCATTCACTACACAGCACTTGTTGTACATTGTGAAGCACCGAATAAACGCATATTAATTACTATATTTGGTAAATGAGAGGTTATGTTTCAGAAATTGATCAATGCAAACTCTTCACTCGTCAATCATTGAAACCGTAATGGCAGATCGAGCTGATTGATTGAAAATTAAATAAAATTTTGCGTTTTCTGGCAATCAGCTGTAGTTACTACACAATAACTATTTCTGCCAATTTCAAGTATTAATATAATAAAAGTAGTTTTAACATAATTATAACATAAGAATCATAACCTGAAACCGTACATCATTGATTGAACATAGTGTTATCATTCATCATTCACATTGAAGTGACGTATGACAATTGTTCGCTCGAAAAGTAGCAAGAGATGTCAGCATCAAAAGTTTCTAACCATAGACATAATTCCTAGTTTTTTTTGTATGAAGACTACCTGCTATGGTGCCAACGCTACGGAGCATGGTCGCTGTGAACGGCCTGTCAAAACTGACACATGACGTTACTTTGTTGATGTTTTTATTAGTCAATTAAAGATTTTAAAAGCTTGCTTATTCATTTTCTTTTGTATAAATGTTAAAAAATGGCTCCTGCTTCATTCAGGGTCAAAGATCTTAATGAAATTGTAACTTTAGACTTAATCCACAAACAATCAGAATGTTAGCGCGATATTTACCGTTCCGATTGCAATAGCACTAATAACACTTTTAGCGCGCTCAAACGAATCGGAACGGTTTTGAGCACTTTTAGCGCTGTGAGCGCTGTAATCGGCACGGAACGCAGCACTAGTGATACTGCGCCAAGTATATGTTCCTTGTACTGCTCTAACAAATGTAAACGATTGTAGTCATTATTTACCTTGTCTAGAGAGTGCTTTGTCTCACGTTGATAGTTAAATCTTTAGTTCCTTGTTATATGAACAATGGTTTAAAAAAAAAGACCCTTTGAAAAATCCACAACTTTACTCTAGAACAGTTATGTTATCTGTAGTTCGATACAGCTACCCGTGTTCTACTTTAATACTAAGATCCTGCAAAAGTGTGTCATTTATTAAGTGTTTAGGTGCAATCATGGCTAAAAGTTCTTTTGAATATGTAAAAAAATTTGAATTAGATGATTCATTATTACCCAATTCTTGGATTGTAATAAGACTTGATGGAAAATGTTTTCACAAATTTGCAGATGATCATGAATTTGTGAAACCCAATGATATAAGAGCTTTAAAACTTATGAATTATGCTGCATTTTCTGTGTTAAGAGATCTTAGTGATATTTTGATGGCGTTTGGTCAGAGCGATGAGTATTCATTCATATTTAAAAAAAATTGTAATTTGTATAAACGCAGAGCATCTAAACTTTTAACAACGGTTAACAGTAAATTTTCTTCATCATACGTTTACTATTGGGCAAAGTTTTTTGATACGAAATTGTTATATCCACCAACTTTTGATGGTCGCATAGTTTTGTATCCTTCGGAGGAAAACATAATAGATTACATTAAATGGAGACAGGCAGACGTACATATCAACAATATTTATAATACTACATTTTGGACCTTAGTCTTAGAAGGGAAATTGACTCCAGCTCAGGTTATTCATGTATTATTGTTTTATGCTTAAGAGAAAAAAAGCTGTTTACTTTGCAGTCGGGTGTTTCTTAGTTATATTTTTATTAATTATTCTTGTCTCTTTAAATTATAGACCAAAATTAAGTTGCCATGTAATTATTTTTTTTTTCAGGCTGAAAAAAGACTTAGTGGCACTGTGTCAGCTGACAAACATGAAATATTGTTTAGTGAGTTCAACATAAACTATAATAATGAACCTGAAATATTTAAAAGAGGCACTTTTCTATCAAGAAAATTATTAGAACACAATAACAAGACAATATCAGTTATAATTGATGAACATTCAGATATGTTAAAGGAAAAGTTTTGGAAAGAAAACTTTGACCTACTAGCACTAAAGCCCTCCAAGGTAATTAAAACTTACAAGGGATCATTCACAGATCTTGCTAATGAACAAATTGGTAACTCTAGAAATACAAATATAAATAAAGATGCTACTATATGATATGTAATTTTTTTTTTAAATCCTTTCCTCTTGATAATTTTAAGTCAGTGATCAGATTTAACTTTACTTTGCATGCAGTGCCATATGTGGCACAACCAATATAATTACATACTTACAGATATTGGTGAGAATAAATTTGTGACACCTGTTAGCTGCCAAATGAATCTTTACAAAACTAGCAACTATAAAGTCCCAGAAAATATCCCTAGGTAGTGTTAGTTATGGGCTGACCAAGTAATTTGTTCAAAATTTCCGTCCATGATGCGAACTAAGTTTTATACAAAACTCAAAATCGTCAAAAAATTGATTTTTAATAATTTGGGAATGGAAAAAAATATATTTATATCGGAATTAATATTGTACATTAAACAGAGGTTAGTTATGTTTTGAAATATATTTATATTTACGTACTAAAATATCAATTTATTTGAATTCATGCATTAGTTTACATTTGCATATTCGAATAGTTTGGGTTTTATTTTAAATTATGGCAAAGAAGAAGTTGTCTGAATGCTCGATCCAGCAGTTTTTAATATACAACTTTGAAAAGCAAATGTGATCAAGATTTTTTGGGCGACGGAAGTTGAGAAACATTGCGTGGTGGTACCTATGCAATTATACCAGGTGGAGGAGGTTTTTAGTGGCTAAAAGTGTCGCCAAACAGGTATACACCATTGTCCTCTACTGATATTGATACCATCTTCGCCGAAAAACTACATAAGCAACCATTAAATTCTTAGCCAAGTACCTAAGAGACTTTTAGCAATTTTAAAAGTTGCTAAAAGTCTCTATGCCTAATATTCCGCATACTGTGGACAGCAATAAGAACGATCAAATCTATCCTTCATCAACTTCGTATAAGAACAAGACCGTCACCAATATGCCACCAAAAATATTTAGTCTACTTTGACTACCGTTGACAACCTGACAACCTTGATTAATTGATGGTGGTGGGCAAGGGCGAAGGTAATGGACACGTGGCCGATATCCTACCCGGTAGCGTGACCAAGTGAGATCTCTCACGGGGCTTACAGTAGCAACAGGGCTAAGAGGAGCAGAGAACTGAACTAAGTGGTTAAGACATTACAACTAAGTAAAGTGATTCGGAGCTTTCTGAGACACGACCTTCAGTAATGAAGAAGGCGACCAAGAAGAAGAAAAGCTTCTACGTGTATGGCATATTGCTACATAAAAAAAATAACGGTCGTCTTCTGCAACATATTATACAATTCAGAAGAAGAAGAAGAAAAACTGTTATGTAACAATCCTTCTCCCTGGAGATGTAAGGCGTGATCGAATTTATCACTTTCCTATTTGGAATCTGAAGATACCACGCTGCAGATATGTAATGTAAAGAAAACCCTTATATATCCTGCTAAATGTATTGTGTTGAGTCAGTACCCGATTTAGGGGCGGGCAACCGGGGCTGCGGCCCCGGGCCTCCGCAAGAATGGGGCCCCCACAATTATTAAGAAATTTGATTTCGAAAATCTTTTTGCTTTTTCTTTTAAATTGTGTTTTTTAACCGTTAACACTTCTACAAAGAAAAACCTACACAAATATGTCCACAAATTATTATTAATTGTTTATTAACGTGTTAATTCTAATAATTCGAGTTTGTTTCGCATTACTTGATTTATTTTTTATTTTATTCAGAAATTAATTTGGGGCCTCCACTCTTTTATTGCCCCAGAGCCTCCAGTCCTCTAAATCCAGCCCTGTGTTGAGTTACGCTAGAATAACGAAAATAATTATTTTTATAAAGAAAGCACCATGCGCAATAAAAAATGATTTGTACTCAAAACTTTCGATTTTCAATGTAAAAACTTGAATACTTTATTTCGTCGATTGTTCCTAATTCAGCGCTGAACCCTAGTGTAAGTGCATAGTGTACCACATATGGAACGAGGAAAACAAATGACATCTACTTATTCACTAGAATTTAATTGTTTAAATTATTTTTCCAGGTGTCTAGACGGGGCTTAAAGAATCACATATATTTTTTTCGGACCAAAATTAAAAATCATGCATTGTAGGGTTATTAAATCTTACTTGAGATTATTTTGTTTAGTTTATGAAAAAATGTAAGACTATTCTCTGGTAGTGTATGTCAGTCATTGATGAAAACACATTCTTTGATCAATTACTGTTTGAGCCCTTTATAAAAGGGATTCAGTCAACGAGGGGCTTTTTTAATTAAACCAAATTTTTTTTATGGGTTTGATAGATCTTGCATTGCTATGTGGTCTAAGTAACTGCAAATGGTTAGCTGTGTTGTCACTGCCTTCCGAAATGCCGAGTGTCTAGCTGTACTCAGACCACCTTGCTATCTTTTTTTGGCAGAAGGTTTTCAGGTCGATGATTAATTGAAACAGGTTCAAGGTGGAATTAATTTTAATAGCAAAATGTGCTCTTTGTATACAAAATATTTAAATAACATTTACAGTTATTACAGTCAGATAATTTTAAGTGAGTGACAGCAACCCAGGTACCAGCAATTTTACGGACCAGTGACGTCATTTTACAGTCTTTGTTGACGTAAAGGACGTCATATGTGACGTCATTTTACTCTTCAGGGGACGTCCACATGTCATAGCCCAGAGACGTCATTTCAAGACGTCATATTAAGAAAATCTGCTGACGTCTTTTGGCGATGATTTGTAACCTAATTTATGACGTCATTTTACTCATCAGGAGACGTCCTTATGTCGCAACCCAGAGACGTCATATTAAGAGATCTGATAACGTCATGTGAAGGTGGCATTTTAACCCAATTTTGGACCATTGGATGACGTGTTAAATACTTGCCAATGACGTCTTCAGGTGGTGGTATTTTATCGTAATATTGACGTCATTTTAATAAGACCTATCTAGTACCCGAAAATGACGTCATAAGTTACAGCCTCAAGACCTCTTCAGGTAGTGGCATTTTAACGTAATATTGACGTCATTTTAATTAGACGTATCTAGTACCAGCCAATGACGTCATAAGTGAAAGCCTCAAGAGGTCTTCAGATGGTGGCATTTTGACGTAATATTGACGTCATTTTCGTCGATGTCAAAAGAAATTAAAAAAAAAAAGGTTTTAATTTAGAATGAAATAAAAGTCCAAATGCAGCGTTACAAGTTTATTATATTAGTATATTAAATAAACAGTCATTTTTACTGAGTTGGAAGACGAAATTGTGTCTCTTCTTTGCCAAATAATGATATATTAGCAGTATTTAAGGAAAATAGTGATTTTAAATTTACATTAAAATCAACAAATTACTTAAACCAGTCACAGGACAAAAGAAAACCGAGTTAATAAAGACACAACTGTAAATACAAGAAATAAACACAGTAACATAATTGGTAAATGCCACTATGAACAAGGATTTCGTATCATTCACTTAGCATAGAGTGAGATACATCACTATACTACTTACATAACCGCATCCTTTCTCAACACTAAATGGATTTGAAAGGTAACAAAAGTTTATACAGGTTTCCAGGACGTTTGTCTTCGCTTACACACAACATGATCATTTGACAAAACTGATCCTTAATAAAATCTATTAAAGCCTTAAATAATATAAAAAAAATCACTGTCGTACACTAAAAATTACATAATTAAATAAGCTTCTAAATTCAATCGTCAACTCAGCATACACCAAAAAAGAGATATCCCGGTTTTTAGGTACATGGGTACTATTTTTTTTCCATCTGGAAACTGAGTAGGTACTGTTAATACAGTTATCAAAACCCGCATATCTGTGTGCCGCATTAATCATCCACATATATGCGCTACGCGCATTGGAACCAAATATTACCGCTACCATTGGAAAACAAATAAATGAATTATTGATTTTGTGAGCAGTTGAAGCGCATTAATCATCCACATATGCGCGTAGCATTGGAAAACAAATAAATGAATTATTGGTTTCGTGAGGAGTTAAAATACATTTAGTGACAAAATCTATTGGAGTTATATAATAGTCAGAGAGATTTGAAACAAGATAGATGCTATTTGCTCTAGAATCGTATGGGTAAGTATAATAGGAATCGTAATTAATAAATTCTTTACCATAAATGAATAAAGACCCCTCGTTATTAGAAACATTTTTTAAGATATTATGTATTTCAACAACTTTGTTTTTAACATAACAATAACAATCTTTTTTGCGAAAAGCATATACGTACATTGAAAATCCTTTGTAAATCAGTTTTTTAAAGCATTCATAGTTATTTCTACTGGTAGGAACCGGTCCGGAACTGTAATAGTAAAACACAGACGCTTTAACATCTGTAAAATATTTTTTTGACACTAATTTAATTTCTTCTAGTCGTTTTGCTATTTGTTGCAAAGGCTTATTAGGCGACCTAACTAGTCGTTTCAATACATTTAGATAATTTTCAAATGGGAAGGCTGAATAATTATCTAAAGCACCATATAATCCTACGTCATCACTAATGTGGCATAACATATGTACATTATACACTAAAAATTGTAAGCCATACACAGTTTTGGAATGATTTATAAACATTGTTAGCAACTCGTTCCCGAAACTTGCTCCAATTTTTTCAATATGTATAGTTGAACAAAGAATGGTAATGGCACAGTGAAATAACATAAAATTTTTAAAAAGAGCAATTGGAAGGACATCTTTCAATACAATTGGTCCAGTATATAAAATGAACATTCGAAATTCTGTTGCCTTCCAACGAGCAATTTCGCTCAATCCCCGTGGGCGTCTATTAAATTCAATCGGTATATATTTAGCACAGTAAAGTAATTTTTCAGAAATAACATTTACCGAACGACTGGGAATACGAACTGATAAGTTACCACCCACCCATATATTCAACAATTTTCTCATGACTCCCAGACAGACAGCATGCATGTAATCAATTGGAAATATTTTTACTAAATCTATTGGAAGATTCAGGAGTGGCGTAACGCCTACGTGATGGTCCTCATCAGATTGTGTGCGAAACTGTGCATCTGTCCTTTTACTTGCAGTGATGCTTTTGTAAATGACTCGACCTTGGACATACTCTCCTGGTTCAACACATTTATCACAAGACGAATAGCCGCCATGTGATTTTGTACATTTAATAAAAGCTTTTGCTGGTGCATCACAGATAAAACTGTGCACCTTTACAACATAATGAATTCCTTCGAAATCAAACCCATCCTTAAGCAGAATATTCAGTTCTGTAACAAATGGTTCCAAAAAACGAAATAAAGGTGAGGGCTTTGTGTGTCCACAGAACAGTGTTACTGCAAATGGCTTTGCACCAGAACTTGGTTCAGGCTCTTTGTTAATATCTGAAAGAAAACACCACTATAACAAGAAAATTAAATTGAAATTTGAAATAAATTTACATGGTTGATTAAAATCTTTCAACCTATAGTAAGGGTTAAATATATTCAAATATATATAATTTTTCATATTACCTTCTAAGAGTTGGACATATTGAGCAACAAGAGATTAAAGGGTATGTCATCAAGTGCAGATGGATAGACATGGTAGTACTACAGATTCCTAATTAGGTAATGTATGTATAAAAATTGACTTATAATTTACCAGCAACTTTTGTCGGTGTCACCGCATGAATAACCTGGATATTATTCTGAGAAGCACTTGAGCCAGGTTGGTTAAGAGACAAGCCAATATCTGCAAACATAAGAACTAATGTTACCAACAGGCAAGGCATACCAAACCAGCCAAACCTAATAAAAGTTTAACTCAAAGGTGAAGTACCTATCTTTTTTAAACAATAAATTAACTACCATCAAGATATAAAATATGCTTTGCAGTGAGCGGGAAGTCTTATATTTCAGTCATTAATACAAAAGAACAATCGAAAATTACTTACATTCAGTCAAGTGTTTTTTAAGCGGTGGAGGATGATTTAAACCACAATCATCATCATCGTCTGATGATGATATTAATCTCTTAGGTTTAATAGCATGGCGCTTCGGTCTGGAATCGATTATTATTTCATCATCTTCACTTTGAATGTCAGATGTTACTTCAACAAGCTTTAATTTTTTTTTTGCTTTTTCCAAGTCATCTATAGATATAAATGTAAAAACCCATTAGTGACCAATTATTAGAACAAAACAACAAGCAGCATAACATTAGGAACAATCATTCCAGCACTTTTGGCTAGCAACATTATGTGTCACCAGTAGCATGAAAACTTAGCTGGTTCGCGTTGTATTGACGTTCCATGACGTTTTTGCATCATCTGTCTGTAAAAATTTTACCGTCCAAGCAAAATGAATCGTTTCTTGAATATCGAAACCGGGCATAAGAGGATAAAGATGCCAATTCAGTCAGTTACGTAGGTACCCAAAATCATATCCCCCATAAACCTATTCGATACTAAACTGACAGAAAACTCACCAGTTTCGTAGAAAGTTCTCTGAATATGATAAGTTTTCCATTTTTGATCCGGCGAAGAATTTTGAACTAAAAGTTTATCAAATACACGTGCTTCCTTTATCGGCGGCCAATATACCTAGAAATGCAAAAAAGGAACGTGATTCTTGTTGAATACGATTTCAAGTTGAATTCTTGGTACAATTGACACAGGTTGAAATTAAGTAGTTAATACTCAATTTAAATAAACGCAACAACAAAGGTTAGCTAGTACTACACACCAAAAAGTAATACCGCCAAATACCAAACCGTCATAGTTTAGGTAACGGCTGCCATGCAGCGAAATTTACCTCCGTTTTTCTAGGAGTTATCCATTTTTCATGTACAATGGACAATGAGCCCCCATCATCTGGGGAAAACTGCACAATCACAAACATTTTCGTGTCAACAATAAACTTTAGGAGCAGAAAGTAAGAACAAAAAGTGAATGATTGATTAATTACAGCGTCGCTGTCGCGCGCGCGGTGTCGCTACTTACTTGCCAGTGTTCCCCCCAAACCTTACCTAAAATACCCCAAAATTCAAGTGTTACAGAAAAAAAAAACCACAGTAGTAAAAATGTTTATACATTTACTATTTATACTATTTCAGCGATAGCTGCCATAACTGGATCTGCATCTTCACACGTGTCGTCTGCAGATCCGTAATTTTTTTTACAGTTAAATCTTTTTAACATATTTGAACTTGCTATAACATAGAACATAGAGAAGGATTTCTGACAATGTTTAACTTATTCTCAATATGGATTCAGCAGTCTGGATGGCTCAGCAGTCTAAGTTTGTCTTTGATAATAACTACTTGAGGGAATGTTCTTTGTAGAACTGCATTAGAAAATGGTAATAAAACATGTTTGACTCAGTGGTCAGATACAGGTAAACAAATTGAGTTTAACACAAATAGCTTTAGGTATATTAGTTTATATATACAAATTAGGAAAATTACACCTATTTACACCTAAGACACGGTTTTCAAGATGACTAATAAACACTTCTTCTACATAAGATGACAATCAACCGTCAGGAGTAGTTATGTTTCTTGACATAATCAACAACCTAAAGTAAAAATATATATATATTGTAATGTTTAATGTTTATATGAAAGGAAGCAAACGAAGTAGCGGGTAACCTGTTGGTAACTGTTCACCGCCGCCCTCGGTCACACGCAACACAGTGGCTAGTACGAGTGCGTTGCTGGCCTTTAAGGTAGAGATATTCTCTGGTTTTGAAGAGTCCCATGTCGTAGGTATTAGGAAATACGGAAGCGGGCAGCTCATTTCACATGACCGTAGTACGGGGCAGAAAATTTCGCATGAAACGTACTGAGGTGGATCGCCAGCCATTCAGGTGGTAAATAAGGTACCTTATTATTTTTACTACATTCCTTTAGATTTTTTTGGATTTTCCAAAAAATTATTTATTTTTAATAATTTCCAAGATTACGTTAGATACCTAATCTTCATTACATTCCCAAGACTAATCATAAATAAAAATGCAATTTTGTGCGTGAATTCGGTATCAGCTGGTTGCAGTCATTGACTTCGAACGAGCTGCTTTAGTTATTAGGTCAATGATGAGGAAATCGAACCTTGAAAAATTTTACAAACAAAAATTAAAAAAAAAAAATACTATGGGAATGTGATGAGAATACCTAAGCTACCCTGAAAAACGAGTACACTTATTTATGGGCACCGTATATAATTTTTTTGGGCCCTAAAAAAGCCCAATATGCATATTTCCGCCCTAAATTTGTGGCTAAAAGCCCTAAGTTGGGAAGCCTGGCTCAAAGTGACATTTGATATTTGTCAAAGTAGATATAGCCATTAACGGATTATAACTATCTCTTTCATTTTCATAGGTTGTAAAAGAGAAAAAAAAGATCGTGAGCACAATGATTGGAATTGATTGATGATGGTGTAAACCAAAATTATTTACGTATTAATTGAAACTGAAAGTATGTACTCTGCATACCATTTAAAACCAATACTTTCAGTTTTTGAGTTTACACGAAAACTTTATTATTTTTGGTGTGTGCAAACTCATACTAGACCTACTGACCTTAAATTGACGTTATTACGACGTCCACATAGTCCTAAACAAAGGAAGTCCAAATACTGACCTTGCTAAAATGTCCACTTTGCGATGAATATGGTGCGTCAAGACGCTGACCCTGAATTGATATTAGTGCGACACGTCCAGATAATGACGAATATGGCAAGTCCCATTACTGACCCTAAATTAACGTCGCTAAAACGTCTACTGCGACGAATATGGTCAAGACGCTAATCCTAAATTTACGTCACTCAAACGTACACTGCGATGAATATGGCACGTCTAGATATTGACCCTAAATTGATGTCAGTACAACGGCCATATAGCGACGAATTTGGTACGTCTAGATACTGACCCTGAATTGACGTCGCTAAAACATTCACTTTGCAACGAATATGGTACGTCAAGACGCTGACTCTAAATTGACGTCATTAAAACGTCCACATAGCGACGAATATTGTACGTTAAGAAGCTGACCCTAAATTGACGTTAGTACGACGTCCTCTTAGTGACAAATATGGTACCTTAAGACACAGACCCTAAATTGACGTCACTAAAACGTCTACTTTGCGATGGATATGGTACGTCAAGATCGTGACCCTGAATCGACGTTAGTAAGACGTCCACTTTTTAATCTGACCCTAAATTGACGTCACTATAACGTCGCTGACGACAAATAAATGACCGGGCCTTACCGACCTTAATAAGACCTATACCTGACGTCGCCTATACGTTGCTGACGTCACCTTGCTACCTGGGAACAAGAGAGAAACGCTGTGCGTATGTATCAGGAACAATAGCGATAAACGCCGCGCACAACTACAATTCCAACTTCGTGCTTCGACTGCGAGCTTTGTCGTGTGGGTTCGTCGTTACAGAGCGGCAAGTGTAAGTAATTCGCCGAGTCGAGACATCGAGAACAGGTTTATACCTAACGGTGACAACTAAGCCTGTTAGCGGTGCCCCGGTGCGCTTTAAGGGCCCTTCAGGCCTTTAAGAAACTGGAAGTCCCGATCCCACTGCACTGGGCCTTACCCCGAGTGATGAAACAGTACTGTCCGAATTAGGGGCACCACTGCGAGTCGTTCCCAGCGGGTACAGCCCCCTACAGCGGGTAGGGAGACTTAGTTAGGTTGACTGGTAGGTCGGTCATAACTTATATACGTAATTTATAACCATATTAGCGCCTCCCCCTCCCCCGCCATCCGTAATGGCTCCGCAACTTTCCTCGGAACTTGCGAGTTAATTAGCCGATGGCCTCGTCGCTTCAGGAGTACCCGTGGATGCTAATGTATTGTTTCAGATACTTAGCACTCTTACCTCCCAACTCCCCGTACCGGCCCTCAGGCCCCGCCGCTGCCTAACAGCGCCCCCGCTTCCTCCGCCTCCTCAATGGAGTGAGAAAATACGAATGGAACCTCGACGGCATCGTCCGCGACATCCTTCTCCCCCCGTCCCAAGCGCAGCAACCCTTGAGCAGCAGCGCCGAGTCCGCATCGGTTGCGGACAACTTAACCGGCTCTCCAACACCAACCGTCTGCCTGGTGCCACAGTCGCCCGTCCCCGTCCCCTCATGTCACTGAACATGACGCTTCCCGCCGGCTCAGCCGCCACCAAACCAGCCTCGCGCTGCACCCCTCCCCCCGTATTCCTACAGGAAAAGGCCAAATGGCCTGTAGTCTCAGGCTTGTGCGTTTAGCACAAGATTAATTATACCAAGATCACGAATCTCTCCGAGGCAGTTAAAATATCAGTCCCCACCATCTAGAACTTCAGAGCGTTGACACGCCTCCTCACACAAAGGCAATATGCCTACCATACATACGCCCTCCCTGAGAAGCGTTAAATCAAGCCGGTTTTCAGGGGAGTCCCGTTCGAGTTCTCGAACGAGGACTTTAAGTCCTTGAGGACATTAAGTCCCAAGGCTTTCCCGCCGAAGCTGTGCATAAGATGCACAGCAAGAACGGAATGCGTTTCCCCCTGGCCTTGGTCATCCTGAACAACACTCCCAGGTCCAGGGAATTCTTCAGAAAGGCCCGCACTATCTGCGCCCTCTCAGGCATCTCAGTCGAGGCGCCTTATCGCCGCGGCCACCCTCTGCAGTGCCACCACTGCCAACTCCACGGGCATACGGCCAATATAGTTAGTCTGGCCACACAGCTAAATATAGTGGCTGTCCGAAATCTCCCCGTCCCGCGGCGAAGAGACCGGTGCTCAGACGGGCACCGCAACTCGCGCCAGCGAACTTCTCCCCGCTGCGCAACCGGGTTCCCCCGGTAGCAAAGCCTGCCCAGCCCGCGCCGACTCCAGCGAACGTATGGAGACAGCGTCCGGCTGCGCCCACCCGCCCTGCTCCAGCAGGCCCACAGACCTCTCCTCAGTCCTCAATGGCTGAGGACCTTAAACTAATCTTCGACATCATCCAAGGTGTGGATATGATCCAAATATCAGAGTGCGTACGCAAACTGCGCGCTGCCTGCTCGTCTAAAGACCGAATTTTGGTACTCGTCGAGTACGAATCTCTAATTAACTCATTATAAGTCAAACAATAATGAGTTCTCCACCCAACGCCCTGACTGGTCGTACCAAACCTAGGGGTTTATCCCTGTTCTAATTTAACACCCGAGGTCTAATCAACAACCTTCCGGGGCTCAAACTGTTCATTAAGAACATCGAGCCGGAGTTAATCCTTGTCCAGGAGACATTCTTAAAACCCCATCACACTAGGGGTCTTTCTATTTCTCGTTCAAGGATGTGGCACTGAAATGAAATATTTATTTCTCAACATTGACAATTATTTGTTCTTATTGACGTCAAATAAAACATGACTCTACCATCAGTTCGGAAAAACCTTCGCGAAGAAGAAGTGGCAAGAAACTTCACGGGTATATTTTTTTTTTACCGCCCTTTCGTAGTGACTTCGAGTTCGACTTACTCTAACTAGGGCAATCCATCATCATGTTCGGCGATTTCAATTGCAAACATACTGACTGGACGTGCTTGTCGACCAACACCAGCGGTGTTAAACTACTAGACATCACGAAGTCACTTGACGTAATTTCTCCCGTCACACCCACTCACTACCCGGACAACCCGCTTCATTCGACTGATATCCTAGACTTTGCCATAGTCAAAGGTATCAATCTCGACCTTAGGACCACATAGCCTCTAGACGACTTAGGCTCTGACCACCGCCCGGTGTCACTATTACTAGGACCCCAAAACGACCCCCCTGCTCCGAAAACATATACAAACTGGAAAGGTTTTAAGTACACCCTGTCTTCGGCCTTGGAAGCCCCAGACTGCCCCCTCGCCACTTCATCCGACTATCTCGATAGCACGGATAAAATCGACTCGATAGTCGATTCGCTCACTGTTGCCATTAACTCTGCCATCAGTGAGAATGAAAAGGTTGCTAAGCATGGTAAGCTCAAGCTTCCCTTGGACATTAGCAACCTAATCAAATCTAAAAACGCCGCTCTCCACAGAGCCAGGCGTTACCCCACTTCCGCCTACAAGCTAGCCGCAAATCGGCTACAACGTAAGGTCAGATCCACCCTCGCAGACTTCAGAGACGTTCAAAGAAACGATCTCATGATGAATATCTCTCCGTCCCACGTGGCGTACTATAGGATGGGACTTGACGCCCGAAGCTACACCCCTCCGTTGTCTCGTCCCGATGGCACTATCACTTTCGAGGACGACGAGAAAGCCGAATGCTTCGCGGACAGCATTGCTTCACAATGCTCCCCGAGTACCCAACCCACAGCCCCTTCGCGCATCCAGGCGGTAGAAGACGAAGTCCTCCTCAAGGACTCCCGTCCAGTCACCGCCGACCCCGTTACAGTGTTAGACGATGAGATTCTTTTCCTCATCAGAAGACAGAAATCCAAGCAGGCCGTGCGTTTTATTTGCTCCTGCTCCTCCTTGTAGCCACATTTTCAAAGTGCTCAAGGCATGTCTATCTTTGCTGTATTACCAGATGTAATAGCTTTTATACGTATTTTGTAAAAGTATGTAACCAATTGAAATATATTATCATATTTTATAGTACAGTGACATCATATTCTGAAAACATGAGGCAAAGCTTGTCAACATGGGAACAATAATTACTTTTTTTCTTGGATTTTCCTCACTTAACTACGAGCTTCTGTAATTTGTCAGTGAATTTTTAAATTTGTGTGGCTATTCGTTTGATAGTTCAGAAAAACAATTTCTGCTGGAGTAAAGTTTGCGGCTTTGTTGAATCTCTGTAATGTAAATCCGATAGTTTTTTTGTACACATAAATTAAACAAAAATAATGAACCATTTAGAAGTTATTAATGTAATATTAGTAAAGTTAATATAAAATAGCATTTATGAATGAATGAGTGGATGAGTAATTTATTGAAACAAACACACAACAAAAAATAGAAAAATAACAAAATAGATTTAAGTACTAACAAGAGATATTATATACAAGAAAATAGGCAAAATTTGCTGTCTTTCTGCCGTGCCCGTCAAAAGGCTCCGGCTCAGCATAGTGTTGCAATAAAATTTGCAAAGCTGGTATTCTGCCGGCAACCCAAAAAATCGCAGCCAAGTTCATATTTACAAGACAAAAAGGCAGTGTTTATGTATTAGTACTTAGACGTAATAGTAAATAATAAATAAAAAGTTAATTGTTATATTTAGAATTAAAAAAATAAATATATAAGTAGGTATCTTTTATAGTTATTTGTCGTTATTATTGTACCCTCTGTTTATCGGTTCTATTACGTCAAATATTTGGTTTAAAGTCGTTGAAAGTAGTTGAAAAGTTACGATGAAATTAAATTTTTTTCCGCAACGGGAACACGGCATTAACCAAGTTCTACGAAGGTTTATGTGGCTACATGTTATACTTACCAATAATTCGTTTCTATACCTAATCATGCACCCGTAAAATTTCAACACTAGTAGTAAGTAATTGAAAAAAGCATGTAATAAAATGCACCTCGAACAAATTAAATAGTTACAGAAAAGCCTGCGTACTGCACATTTGCCTACCTTGTTTGATGGCGGAACCTGTACTGAAGTTTTTATTCATGCCCCAGACTGGACTGAACACAGTTGTAATTTTTTTTTTTTTTTCCCAGACAACGACACCAACTGTGTGGCCCCAAAGTAAGCAGAGCTTGTGTTATGGATGACCATACAGTGAACTGGGGGGGAACCCAGAATAAACATACATATATAAATACAAACAACCATGACCCGAGAACAAACATTTGTGTTCATCACACAAATGAATGCCCCGGCCAGGACTCGAACCTGGGACCTCCGGCGTATGAGACAGGGCTACTGACCACTACGCTACTCGGCCGTCGATTTCAACTTTAAACATTTCAACTTTAAACTCCAGTAAAACCTCACATTTTCAATTAAGCATAACAAAATTCCCAATAGGTTATCGCCATCGCTGGTCTGTCACTCGTAGTCCGAACCATTCCAATTGGGTAGATGACACACGCAATGTTTATTTACTGTTGATAAACTATTTAAATATGAAATAAAAAAAAATTTGTCATGTACCCAATTCCATTGCTCCTGCTCTAAACTGGAGGCCACTGACACAATTAAGTACCTAGGTATTATTCCCGTTAGTAAAGTTAGTTTTCTACCTCACAAAGATGTACTAACAAGCAGTCAAATACTGATTTACATGTTTAAAAACCTCATACATGTTGCTGATTTAAAAACTATTAAAACTGTCTACATTGCTTTGTGCCAATCAATAATAGGGTATTGTGTGGGTACTGTACATCTGCGGGGGGTGGGGGGAACTGCAAAAACACTAATAGTTATACGAATTTTGGAAAGTTCTCACAGTTCGCCAACTTTTTATATTATCACCACAAATAAAGATTGACAGGCGCAAGATTGCCTGCCTGCTATAGAAATCTCTGCAAAACTTACTTTGCTCAACGATTCTTCTTCCTTAGTAGTTACTTGTACAATAAGATAAATTCTATTAATTCTATCTAGTCGCTAAACAAACAAAATAGTAAAACTATATAACCTACGTGTCTAACGCAACAATCGTATGATGACACAGAAAATTTACTGATTCCATTTAAATACTTCATGGTATATAAGACATTGCCTATTAAGTGCACTTAGTCATACTCACAATATTTCATTATCATACACACTGCTTAAGCACTGCTGCTACTTTTTCACACTGCATTAAAACTCACATGATCACAAGTATGTGAGAGGGTGATCATTAAACTAACATGATATTTGGTCCTTATTAATTATTTCTTAAACAAGGAGTTTATTTAATTTGGTTGATGTTTCAACTGCCTCGATGATTCTAGAGCATACACTGCTGAAATTTTACAGGTGCATAATTAGGTATAGAAACTAATTATTGGTATTGGTAAACTAATTATTGGTATATGTAATAAACCTTCGTGAAACTTGGTTAATTAGGTGTTAAATATTCCCGTTACTGTTTATACGACTGTTTATTTATGGCCTTTTAAATTTCACATTAGGGACATAGGGTGCAGCCCCGACGCATTTGTGTAGGAACCTATTTTGGATGCCTTGCTATTGTCGCCTTGCCTTGCCTTATTATTGAGCTTCTTTGGTCAGGCGTGGGCGAAAACCCCACTGGAATACACCTGGAGAGGAAGTACTCTAAATAATAGAGATAGCAAAATTTTACTCCAAAGAAACATGCCTCTATTTTTGAAAAGAAACAAAACTTCGCTTGCTTCACCCGGGAGTCGTATCGACTAAGATCTGTTAAAATTACACCCTGTTATTTTATTGCATCGATCGTTAGGGTCAATCAAATCTTTCTCACATACTTGGACAATTTAATGAAAGAAAAATCATGACATCTGTACTTATAAATTCAATGGGTCAAGCTAAAGCACTTTTACTCAAAGATCCATCTGTTTCTGGTTACTTATGTTAGTAATTAATAATTTACCATTGACGTCATTAATTATTCACTCAAATGACAAATTAAGTACTATTTAGATAAGACGATTGCAATTAGCACGTGTTTGTAATGAAAACTCTTCTTAAATGCGACATAACTACGTGTATGTAAGTAGTTTTAAATATGGAATCTAACATTAGAAAATATGTAGATTGTCAGTTTTGATTGTTTCACAAATCAGTTCAACGGTAAAAATGCCTTATCAACAACAATTTGATTTAATGGAAGCCTATTCTTTAAATAACAAAAATGTGAATCTAGCTCTGCGGTGGTATGGAGAGATATCGAGACCAACGGCCACCAACTCGGTTCGTATAGAAAATAATGGTACAAAATTTAAAGAATACGGGCAGTTACGAAAGTCGGCGGCAAACTCTTCAGCAGAACAATAACGATTTCGATCTAAATGTTTTAACATACTTCGAAGCATTTCCGAAAGCTTCAAGCAGAGGAGCTGCCGAAGTAATTGGTACAACCCACACTCGCGTACTTAAAATACTGAAAAAGTATAAGTTTAAATGTTATCGTGATGGTCGGTTGCTGCAAAAATTGCATCCTGGGGATTGTGATAGACGACTACAATTTTGTCCAAGCATGCTGAGAGAAATTGTCGTAAAAGAAACGTAGAAACTAAAACGTCTCTCCTTACAAATGGCAGCCCTACCTAAACTTGTGCAAGATTTGAAGCTTGTTAGGGAAGATATCGCTGAATTAAAGAGCTCTGTGGAATTCTCACACTCTACGATCCAAGCCTTGAGTGACAGGTTGTCGGGTTTCGAAGACCGTCTACGTGAGTTAGAAGAAACTGAACAGGACACAAAAAGATTACATCTTCGTATCGAAACCCTGGGGCTCACCATAAAGGACAATGAACAGCGGTCACGCCTAAACAATATCGAAGTCAAAGGCGTCCCGATGACACAATCTGAAAACCAGTACGACATCCTAACGAAGATAGGTACAGCCATTAACTGTCAAATATCAAAGGATCACATTAATTATGTGGCTAGAGTACAAATACGTAGCGACAAAAATCATAAAACCATAATTGCCTCATTCAATAACAGATACCAGAAGAAGAATTTCGTTGCTGCGGCCCGTGCTCGAAAAGGACTACTAACCCAAGATATTGGAATGCAAGGCATTACTCGAATATTCGTTAACGACCACCTTACCATTGATAACAAAATTCTTCTGAACAAAACTAAGTCTCTATGCAAGGAAAAGAATTACCAGTTTGTGTGGGTAAAAAACTGCAGAATATTTATAAGGAAAAATGCAACATCGCCGACGCAAGTAATCAAATCAGAAATAGACCTGAAAAAGTTATTTTCTTAAATAAAATAAAACACTTTTTACCGGATATTATCGCGTATATTTTAGTTAATTTTAAAATTATTTCGACGTTTCGGCATCTTTGCAACGTCGAAATAATTTTAAAATTAACTAAAATATACGCGATAATATCCGGTAAAAAGTGTTTTATTTAAAGTATGTATCGTGAAAATTTAAGAAAATATATTATTTTCTTAAAATTTTATTCTTTATTAGATAATCTTCCCTAGAAATACATAGATACAGGTACGTACCACATCGCTTTGTGCAGCTCGCTGATCCTTCCGACATCAGACGTTTATTTTGCCGTTTTCATCAATTGCCCTTTTGCCTTTGCCTTTGTTTATCTATATAGGACCTATACCTATTCCTATTTTACCGCCCCACTACTCTATATACCCATTGCTTCTATGCACCTGCCTGTAAATATGTGTATAATTGCTTTTGAAAATGCCTTCTACCCAGATTGTGCTCTTGAATTTGATACCACGCTTTTGTGTTTTCATAATTGCTATGCTTATATAATCTTCACAGCGTACCGTAAGTATATATACTTTCATAATCTTAATATTATAAGTACTGTTTTATATCGATTTTTAAGTTACCTTGCTCTGAAATTCTCAATAGTATTTACTTATGGCTTTATTAATATATTTATTACTTAACCATCTTTCCACTTCTATTTATACTTACTCTCCAGACTGTACTAGCTACTCCTATAGTAATTTATTCATTTTTAATATATCAATTTTAATTATTTATTTCCATAATTTATCTATATATTTTAAGTATTTAAAATGATTATTATTTATTATCGGAATGTTAGGGGCTTACGAACTAAGTCGAGTCACTTTACAAGAAATTTGCTTCTGAATAGTTATGATGTGGTGTGCCTGACTGAGACATGGTTAATTGAGGGTATTCACAGCACTGAACTCTTTGATGATCGTTATATTGTGTGGAGGTGGGACCGAGATTATTGTTCGACTGGCCAATCCCTCGATGGTGGCGTCCTGATCGCTGTGCGCCGAGACCTGATCGCAGAACTTCGTAGGGATTGGTGTTCTTCCGCTGAGGATCTCTGGGTAACGTTAAAGGTACAACACTTGCACCCACGGGTTTCATATAATATTCATCTCTGTGTTGTGTATATTTGCGAACAAAAACTTGGAAACTCACAAGCCACGCAGCTTCTAAACTTCTCAGAGTCCCTAACAAATATAGTGTCATGTAACCCATATGACAAATTTATTATTTTAGGTGATTTTAACCAGCCCAACATAATTTGGTGAATGTCTATTGACACAGGTCATTATGAACCATCAGCTCTTAATTCTAGCCAATTTGATTTTATAGATAACCTAAACTTATGCAATTTATTTCAATTTAATTATTTACTTAATATTAATAATAGATTATTGGACTTAATACTGAGCAATGACATTAATATAACTGAATGCACTGATCCGCTAGTACCGCTTGACCCGCATCACAAAGCAGCATGCATTATTGCAAACTTTGTGGAGGTGCATACTTTGGCCACAGAACCTAGAATTAAATATTTGTATAAAAAAGGTGACTATCGATGTATTCGCTCTGAACTTGAGTCTATTGACTGGTCTAACACCTTTTCGACACTCTCTTTTGATAGCTCTATTTCTTTCTTTTACGACACACTATACAACCTCCGCGAGCGATTTATTCCAAAAGTAACTGTGCGGCCAAGTAATAACTACCCACCGTGGTTTAAATTGCCTTTAATCAAAGTTATTAAGGAAAAAAACGCGCAACGGCAGAAGTCCTTCGGAAAGAATGTCCTATATACATCTCGGGATTTGGTAGCTTTAAAAATGTTGCAATGTCTTTTGGCATGGAACCAATTTTATTTATTCCAATCGGATTTTTTGTACATTTATTTTTAGAATAGAACAAAAAGAATCTATTATTGTTTGTATTCGGAGGACGAAAACTTTGATACTTTTCTACGATTTTCATGTAATCATCTCTGACTACGAAGGTTCGGTCGATTTTCGTTTTTGTATCCTTTAAAGTAATCAGTAAAGAGGTGTCAGAAATCGTTTGCACGTCATCCACTGTCAGTTTAACAAGCTCATTTGAACGACAGGCTCCACTAATGCCGAGAATTAACGCAACCTTCCAACAAAAATAGAAAAACTGTTACAACATTGATGTTGATAGGTTTACAATTAAATAGTTCAAAATACCTACTTGTATTAAGCAAGATATGTTGAAGATTACTTACTTTTACTGCCAAAAAATGCGAGTCTGGCGCTTCATTCAAAATTCGTTCAACATTTTGAGCGGTAAAAACCAGGGATTTTTTCGGTTTATAGCCTTCTGATAGCCTTTTAAGGTAGGCTTGCAAGTTAGAATATGTTTTTATATCAATGTTATGCCTTGTTTTTACAGTACACCGCAACATAGAATATATACTCCATAATGTCGATGACTTCCTTTTCTTCGACAGTTCATTAAAATAAGTTAAGAAAACAGACTCAGAAAATGTGCCCGAAGCTTGATTTTCAAGTTCCTACATTAATAACCATTGTAATACCTGGATTGCTACAAACGGCACCATCAGATGGCCTGCAAGATCACCAGATCGCACCCCTTTAGATAGTTTTTTGTGGGGATGTGTGAAAAATAAAATTTACACTAAATCTTATGCGACTGTAAATGAGTTGAAAGACGAAGTTCAGAATACGGTTTAGAAATGAATTTGTTAAGAATAAACTTGTGTTTCCTAGAAAATGGAGCCCCTTTCGAACAACTAATTTGTTTACCATTTTTTGTAAATAGTAACTTTAATAATTGAAGATTTCATGGGTTTCCTTTCATTAAATTTACCAAGTATGTTAGAGAGATTTCATTCTTGTAATTAATTAATGTAATTGACCCTAACGATCGAAGCAATAAAATTGGATGTTATTTTTACAGATTTTAGTCGGTTCGATTCCCGAGTGAAGCAAATGAATTTTCGAAAATCTTTGCATGCGGTTTTATTTCTTTTCAAAAGTAAAGGAATGTTTCTTTGGAGTAAAATTTGGTATCTCAATTATTTAGAGTACTTTCTCTCCAGGTGGCATTAAAAAATTCCACCCCGTATAATGATAGGGCGGATGCAAGTTTTGAAAAGCGTTAGCTTATTCTAAGCGACATTATGAAGAAAAAGAAGACTTCCAACAAGTGCAAATTTTTTAACCTCTGATGAAATAAAATATTTTAAATTAGTCGGAGGGTTGTAGGTAATTTAGCCAGTTTTCTTCAGGTTGCCTAGCGCCTATGATAATTGCTTCCTTTCACGTTTGCAGAAAGTAGTAGTTTGTCAAAAAGTTACTAATAACAGTTGTATGAATGCAAGTGGGAGATCTTTCAGAACCCTGTTTCGTATATTCTGGACCTGGGGCTATTCGCAGTTTTAGGTTTTTAATTATTGTCTGTACCTCTTCCACCGTTACCAGTTGGAGGGTGGCAGTCGGTGGGTTGCCGCATTTATTTTCGACTATGCTATTCACAGTTTATATGTGGAGGGAGTTAGTGCTCTTTGTACTCGGTGTACATTGTTGTGTTAAGCTATATTGGCTAGGAATTCAGCTTTTTCGGTCATCATGGGCGGGGGCTTAAGGAGCGGAAGCATGGATGACGCATTAGAATCCATCTTGAGAGACTTTTCAAGAATTCGTCCCAGATGCAATACCGCAGTCCATGTATGCGAGATTTAACATCTCGCTAAAGGGCTATCATACAAATGCGGTTTGCCTCGGTCGGAGCTTACGCTTTTACTTGTACACCCGGATCGCTGCATGCTTTGCTCTCAGCGTCTCCCTCACATCCTCCCAGACCCAGACCCAGCGAGTCATTTGCCATCAGAATCTGCCTGGAGGATGTACTGAGAGCAGTCCGAAAGTATTTGGTGAAAGCACCGATAGTAGCATTTGTCTCCTCGGTGAATGGCAAAGAATCGGAAGTGGTGGTTAGGTAGGGGCTTTCGGTTAGTTTAACCCAATCGATATGTGAACTTATTTCGCCCAAGTCGAAGCTTGACGCAAATTCGCTAACTATCGCGAAGTCCGAAAATGGCTCCCCACGGCCATAGGCTGGGGGAGGAGAAGGCAAGCAAGCAAGCAGTTGCTAACCTGACCTGCTGTACCTGAGAAGGCGGGTCGGTTAGTGGTAGCTGCGGTTTCGAGGGTGGGCCGAGCTTGGCAGGAGCAGAGGGTTGGGCAGACACCTCTACTTCGCCTTCTGAGAGTTGGGTTTTGGAGCCCTGGGGCAGCCTAGTAGTAGTAGGCTGTATGGCTAACCGTCTTGCATAGTACGAATGCGGGGTTCTCGAGGGGTCAAGGCCATGATCGCCCAAGCACATAACGCACCTGGGTTTGGCGTAGGGTAGAAGCGGGTAATCCCGGTCAGGTGACAGTACCGGTCAGCACACTGTCTCGCAAAATATTTGGTGTACGGGCACCCACACATGCAAAGACGGTGGCGTGATTGTTCCCCGCTCGACAAACCGACCTCCGTTCAGTTACGACCGCGCAGCGGTGAGAGCGAGAAGAGTGTTTATTTCGAGGCATTTTCTTACAACTTTTTGGTCGTAGAACGCAAGACGTGAGTATCAAAATATTCATATTCCATCAATCGTTTATATTTTTTGTTATGAAACAGCCATCTAGCTATCAATGTGATTGGATATTTAAAGTTTTTTGTAATAAGTTTTTGCTTAAATTATTTTTAAGCTGACCGGTATTACCAGCAATAAGTATATAATATTTTTTGTCAAAAAAGGTTATATTCTTTGTCTTATTCTAGAATGCCACGGAATAGAAGCCAAAGGTTGAAGGTGAAATGGAGTCAAAGTGATTTAACCAGGGCTTCCAACCCGTTGATGGAGGGACACCGATAAGAGAAGCAGCACGTTTTACTCATATTCCTTTTTCAACCCTCCAAGACTGAAAAAGAGAAACTCTGATTCCCCGTCTCTGGGAAGGAATTCAGTCTTCACAAAAGAACAGGAAGTTGAAATTGCAGACCAAGTAAAATTTCTCGGTAAGATATTTTATGGCTGCACTTCAATTCAAATCAGAAAGATGGCATATGAATACGCTGTTAAAAATAATTTAAAACACAACTTTAATGAAGAACATAAAATGGCTGGCAAAGATTGGCTTATGGGTTTTATAAAAAGAAACAATTTATCTATCCGTAAAGCAGAAGGTACGAGCTTAAACAGAGCAACCGCTTTTAATAAAGATGAAGTAAATATATATTATTCACGCTGCTGGGGCAGTTGATGGAAAAATACAATTTTACCGAGAAATATTAACAATGTGGATGAAACTGGGATCACGACAGTACCAGAACCCCTGTTGTTACTGAGACTGGCCAAAGTCGTGTGGGGTCCATAACATCTGGTGAAAGAGGTAAAAATGTAACAGTTGTTTGTGCAGTAAGTGCAACGGGAGTTTACCAGCCAACCATGTTTATATATCCTCGTCAAAGGCATTCACCAGCTCTAGAAAATGACGGCCCACGTGGTGCTATATATCGCTGCTCAAAAAACGGGTGGATTAACGAAGACCTTTTCTTAAAATGGCTAAATCATTTCGCCACTTTAACTAAACCTTCGGAGAACGACCCCATACTGCTCATCTTAGATCATCATTGCAGTCACATCTCTTTAAAGGCATATGAGTTTTGTAAAATAAACATTACAATGTTGTCATTATCAACGCACGGATCTCATCGGATTCAGCCTTTGGACGTATCTATCTTTGGTCCTTTTAAAGTAGCATATAAACAAGAGTGTAATCTTTTAATGAAATCTGAATTAAAACGTACGATTGGTCAAAATGATGTTGCCTCCCTATTTATGAAAGCTTTTCAAAAGATTGCCATCATACCGAAGGCTGAAGCAGGATTTGCTGCTACCGGAATATATCCTCTAAACCCAGATATTTACTGACGAAGACTTTCTCGCTGCTGAAGTATAAAACAACTGCGAATAGGTGGTGGCAGTAGAAGAGAGGTGTCGCATGGACAATAAGACACCGGATCAAATGATTCCATTAACCACAAACCTTTGTAAATCAGTACCAAATTCACCATCCCTTCTTCAAGATCATAGCCAAAAAACTCCTACAAAATCGCCCCAAATTCTAGAAAAAATAACCTATGATATACCTTTAAATTCAGTAGTCACCTCCAATAATACTCTTCAGCCCCAATCACTAGCCTGTACTGCTTCAGAAACCAGTGCAGAAAATCTGACCTAGATCTGCGAACGTGTGTAGAAGATTCTGTACCCTCAGGAGTGGCTGCCAAAGATCTTCTCCCAGTTCCGAAAAAGTTTGAAATAAATAAGAAAGCCTGTCGAAGACACCACGCAAAAATTCTTACTAACACTCCTTATAAAGCAGCTTTGATAGAGAAAGAAGAACGAAGAGCAACCAGAGAAGAAATCAAGAAAGTAAATCTATAGAGACAAAATGAAGCCAGGAAAAAAGACAGCGAAGGAAAGACCAGCAAATGCATCTATAAGAAAGGTGAAAAAAAGGGTGCTACAGGAGAAAAATAATGAAAGTTCATCGAATTCAGAAATTGAAATGACCGACGTACGGGATGATGACGACACCGACACCGACGATATGGAAAACAAGTGTCTGCTATACCATGATTACGGTCGTAACAATGAATTGTGGTATAGGTGCGTGTGCGGTGTACGGTGTGGACTTTGGGCTCATGCTGAATGTTCGGGCTGTGAGTCACCTGAAGGCTACACGTGCGATTTGTGTCGCTAAACGCTTAACCGGTATTGCCATCGTACTGACCGACATTACCCGCCACGTTGGTAATAGCGGTCAAAACCCTTTTTTTTTTCAAATGTTTATTGTGATTTGATTTTTGAACATAGTGATCTCGTTGGTTGTGATAATTATAGAAGGATACTTAAAGTTATGTTGTATCAGTAGTTTCGAAATAAAAAGTTGAATTTTCTATATTTTTTGTTTAATTTTTCTTAGGTGACCGGCAATACCCGTCCTTACCCTAACAGTTTCTTGCCGTATGGCCAGACTTGGCATCTATGGTATTGGCTCGGAGAGCCACGCTTGGAGTGGACCTGCCCTGTGTTCCCTGAGAGTTTGGCAATGGTTTTTAAATTAAAAACTTTCGTAGCTTCCACTAGTTTATACGGCAGGCAACCTATCTTTGCCATATATGCTGTGGACGGAGTGCACAGGGTAACCCTGGGTTTTAAGGTTCTGTAATAAGAGCTCAGTGTCGAGCTCTTTTGGTACGCTGCGCAGGACTACGCGTAAAACGCACTCGTCCGCGAGCGCGCATTTGTGGTAGGTACTCGACAGACTTCAGATACTGTGGCCACGAGAATACCTATGGCGGTATTTTCAACATGGGTATATGCTATTTTATTCAGAGACATATGTCTGGACACAGATGTCCACGCCGCTTAATCTCGGACGAAAATTGGAGGCGGATGCCGACCGGTTGGCTTGGCTGCTGGATGGGGTAGGTTGGATGCGGGATTGCGGGGCCCGCTTTTTTGGGGTTTTAGACTCATCTAGACGAGTCCGAGGCCGTAGCCCGTTTTTGTTGCTTGGCGGCGATGGAGAATGCCTCGCAGGAATGGACTGGTTCGTTTACACCATAAGGTATCCCTTATACTTGAACCAGAATACGACATGCTTGGCGAGCAACCTCACACAGCGCAACACTTCTCTTTGAAAACTAAAGAACTTTTAGTCGTTTAGTAATTTGATCTTTAATTCTATGTACAAAATGTATCAGGGTTAGATAAAGGTCAGTACCAGCATGTTCGCGAAACCTTATGTCTCCTTTCGTACAATGACGGTGAAAACTTACTTTTTTTACGAAATGGACAGTTTATTTATGGCCCTATTAGACTTTTAAATTTCACCGGACTTTGTGGCCTAGCGCTGAAGGTGCTTAGCCGGAACTTAAACTACTCCTACATACGATACGCCTAAGGGCACCCGAGAGGGCATGGACCTCGGCTTAGGACGTCGTATATTGAAACTACCACTGGTTCGGAAGAGTCATCAGGGTGAAAACTTGCACATGGCAAACAGTTTAATTTAATATTTTTATATTATACATATTACTGCAACAGGTTTTGCACCTAATAAAAATATATTAATGAGGGTTGAATTAAAATACGCTTTAAAGTTTAATGTATATATATTAATAACAAACTAATAGGTACATTTTCACAGTAGTAATATTACTATAACAAGTACAATCTATTCACATCTATATGAAGGATGCAATATATTTTTTTAAGCATACAGTACGGAAATAAAAGATGTAAATAGTTTAGTACTATTTAAAATAAAATACATGGAATTCTCAAATATTACTAATGACATGTATTTATAATTACAACTTACCTATTTATAGATTTCATAAATAATGCAATATTTTATTTATTTGTATTAATACTCAATGCACATAAGACTTTATCTAAAATGGCTCAATAGTAATCATTTTTCAAATCTGAATTAACTGTTATTCATATATATTTCTTTATAAGATCAACACATCAGAACATTTCCAGTTTATTCTTAAAACTTTCTACATGTTGTAAATATGTAATTTGTAGGTAAGTTTGCCATTTAAGTGAAAATATAACACTCAAGTATTTACATAAAATAAGTTCTCAACACTAATCCAACATCTAATAATATTGATATTGAAAGCCTTTAATATGTTAAAACATTTTAGAAAATGGGAATGTAGTTATCAATCTTAGCACGATGCTTTTGTGCTACACACTCACTGATCCAGACAATGTTGCGGCATTCTTGCTCCTTCAGTTTCAGGTATGAATAAAACACTCCAAAATGAAATTGTTGAAGGAAAGCATTGACATTTAGTTTTACCTGAAAGGTAATGAAAGAATATTAAACTGACCCCATGGGCAGTTTTGAACAAATTAAAGCCTATGTTCTACTATTGGACAAGAATAAAATTTAACAAATCCATTATCTGTATAATACATGTTAGACAAACACCAATAATAACTGAATCTTTCTGTACTGGACTGACAGGTACATCTCTGATTTTGAAAATATAATATAATTTTAAATGTGTTTATAAGCTACTACTGTACTTTCATGGGCTTAGAAAGACATTTAAATGTTTCCTTGGAATTTCTCATGTTATGTTTGCTATAACAATATATGAAATATGAGATAGACATAAATTTGCTATGCAAGAGCATCTACTGTGGTTAAACCATTGGTTTCTCTCTCTGATAGTCTCAGGTTTATTAATCATGACTGATAAACTGTTCCAATGATATATTCCAACTTATGTACAAAAAGCTAACTGCTCTTATAACAAAGGAAAACATGGTGAGGAAACCCACATGCCTAAGATATAATGTTGAAGGTTGTTGAGTCTGCTCCTGGAACTAGGCAAGTGTATTGGGCTACAAATTTCTTGAAAGTACCCCTAAGGTAGGTGCAGGTGATGTCCATGTAGTGGCATAGTTAGTGATTTGTAAAACAATGTTTTACTTCAAGATGATTTAAAATTGACACACTTGTTCAATAAAATACAGCAAATTATAAAGATTTAAGGAATTCTTAAATATACACATTATATATCTTGTACTAATTTGTAAAATACAAATTGAGTATTAACTTTGTATTAAATTCTAAATATGAATAATCAATAACAAAAGCATATATATTATATGTGCATATAAAAATTATGTTTAGTGAGAGGAGCTGCTTTAAGACATATAGCTAAACATACCTAAAAATGAAACAAACTTACTTCATGCTCAAAGAACTTGTCCTCCAAAGTTTTGTCACCAACATTATTACCAGCACCCTCAAAAAGTGCTGAATATTCTGCATAATACTCAGCTACTGCTTTGACTTGATCATAGTCATCAGCTCTCACAAGAGCGGCCAGTCCATCAGGGTTCAGCTTACCACAGCGAGGGTAAAGTTTAGCGCGGTCATCCTTGGAGAGTTCAGTGCCAAAAGAATTGATGGTAATTATGATAGCACGGCGGTCAGCTTCAAACTGAAAATAATTGTAAATCAGAACAGTAATTGGCAGAATGACACTATTTAATTGAGGTACCTTATGTTTGACAAAATGTTATAAAATTTAGTAACATGATATACACAAACATTAAAATTTTTTACAAATTACACACAGCACAAATTACTTACAGCCAATATTTCACACATGACATCAGCAGTGGTGCCTCCAATTTGTTTGCAGAACTCATAGAAAGCTTCCAAGTAAGCTTTGTAGAGAGTGTTACGAATTATTTCAATGTTCATCTCATCCAAATCTTGTTCACTGATGCAATCCACAAAGAATGGAGCTAATGGTGTATCAACCAACACAGCATTGTATAGCTCAGCAGGAGTGGCAGCTACATGAATAGCTTCCATCTGTTCAAATGATCCCAGTGGGTGACATTTAGGAATCAATTCAGATATTGGGCGCTGATGCAAAGTGCCAGTAATCAACAGGATAATGTTGTCAATCATGTAGCTGTAAGTAATGAAGTCCAGAAAAGTTGATAGAGGCTCCACAGAGTGGTTTCGGAGATGTTGAAACTCAATAACAAGCTTCTCGCGCAATTTGTCATCAATGGTGGAGACAGAGAGAGGGCTGGGTTCGTTAGCCAGGAAGGTTCCATAATCAGTACCTTGCAAATGCAGCTTTAAATCTGAAACAATTCATAAGAATACAAGTATAACGACAAGATTTAATAGTTAAAAAGTAAGAAACGGAATACGCACCTTCCAAGGTTTCGCATTGCACCAGATTCAAGTAATCCGACTGTTTGAGGATACCACACTTAAAACCTCGGCATAAGCCTTCCAAGTAACCACCATCAATGTTAAAAATGCAACCTTTCATTTTGCTTTCCTCTGTTTTACGACGAAAGTTACAGGCTGTCGTACACTACACGAGAAAAATGCAAAATGCAAAAGAAAGAAGGAGGAATCAGGAACCCCGATGATCATTGATTTGATCATATGATACAGACAGAGACTAGATAGAAGATAGATAGACTGATCAAATAGACAAGGTAAATTGAACAAAGACTACACAGTCAATCATTACTTTTTATAAGTGAAGAAGGTGTCATGAAAATGACACTACAACGACATCATTCTAGAAGACTGGGTACTAGCGATGTATTTAAATCTGCAGGAATTATTTTAGGTTTGTATGGTGTATCCTATTCTATTTATATGTTAATATCTAAATATAATATTATTTAGGGCTCGTTTTAAGTACATACTTCTTAATACACCCAATTCTGCTATTCTACTTCTTTAACAAAATTTCTTAGTGAATTCTTTAATTGAAATCAAACCACACACCAATTTCTATACCTGGAAATGAATGGCGTTTCTTCCTATAAGATTTATTATACTTATCAATAAAATGAAAAATTATAAAGTATTTATTTTTCACACATTGATCCATATAAATATTGTAACGTGAGTAACCCAATTTTGAAAAGTGTCTGAAATTGATCCTAAGGTGCTAATCAACACTATACTATTGATTAGAAAACACGCTCGCAACGAGCGTTTTTTTTACATTATGAATATGCATTATTTTATAAAAATATGACGTTTACACCCGTAAAGGTTATAATATAATACCAGAGTCCGAGAAACTGATATGGATGGAGCTATATTGATAAACGTAACACGATAATAGACCCGATATTTTGTTACAAAATGTAAGAAACTAAACTACTGCCGGATACTTTTGTACAAATTTAACTAATATTATATTTCATTACAAGATGTTACACGTATTAATTCTTGATTGATAATGCCAACTTCTTTAAAATTTTCGAAGCTGTTGTAAAAAAAGGTGGGTATAGGTTTAGGTATAGGTACTCGACAATGAAACGAAATAATTATAACGACAGGTAATCTATATTTATTTATTTTAATCAAAATCTGATGAATCGTCACTGTCACTCGATGAGCTCTCCCCAACATTTATATAAGTTCCTGTACTTGTATATTATCGAATGCCACATGAATTTCCCAATCCGACGCTATAATACTTTGGGTTCTTCTCACAATTTTTTCCCAGTTTTCGGCAGTTACTTTCGCACATGCATTTTTTAATAAATCTGACATCTTGTTTGCCGTAAAAGGGCGGTGAGTATTGTTTCGAGCGGCGTGTCCTTTAATTTGTGCCCATATTAGTTCTATAGCATTGTACTGGCAATGATACGGCGGAAGTCGAAGAACCTAATGACCACATTCGGCAGCTACTTCGTCTATAACATATGTTTTAGGGAGGCTTTTTTTCAATTTAAAAATATTCACTAATTGGGCTTTTAATACAGTACCATTCACAATTTCGCCATGACGTTGGAGCCAGTCAATTATCTCTTGTTTTTTATTGGCCTGCGTCGGCATTTTATCAATATGTTTATAATGATATGTAGCGTTGTCCATAATAATTATGGACGGTTCTTCCAGAGATTGCACCATTTCTTTAAACCATCCTTCGTAAATCTCCGCATTCATTTCTTCATGGTAGTCCACTGTTTTCTTGGATTTAAAGGCCAGTAAAGCATCTGACACGAACCTTTCGTAGACCCTGCATGGCATATGATAAGGCGTTCACCTTTTCCCATTGGCACTGAACTAATGGAAGCGGCGGTGTCGTCAGTCCAGTTCATAGATACTGTGTGGTTTGCATTTAACCAAGTCTCGTCAGTGAAAATAACATTTGACCAAACTGATATCTTTTTGGCTTCGCTCAAAAATTCGCAGCGAGCCATAGCAACGTCGTGACGCTCCATCAATATTTTACGTTTGTCCGATTTTTTATAAGAAAATCCAATTTCTTTCAAAACTAAGCCTAATGACGATTTTAGGCCATGGAACAAACCACATTCACGTAAAGAAACAACAAGTTTTTTAAGTGTTGGAATTTCTTTGCGCACGTAATAGTCATATATATGACGGCGAATAGCATCAGCGTTGAAGTTGTCACCCGATGTCACACGACGTGGTTGGCGTTTTTTCTTCGGCGTACGAAGCTGATTTTCCTGCATGCCGCTTGTACCGTAACCTTCGGTAGTAATTTTTGAAACAGTAGGTCCATCAATTCCTAATGCTGCCGCAACACGCTCTCGCACTTGCGACAGTGGTAATAGCGAGCCACCATTTTGATACTCTGCTTCAAAGTAATTACGAACCTTGATCACTAGTTCTCTCGCCTGCCTTTTCAGAACAGATCCTTTCGGCATTTTGATATTTGACAGCTGGGCAGCAATCAACACGGAGGAACACAAAATACACAATGTAACGTATGGATAATGTGAAAAAACTCAGCGAACAGAAATGTAGTGACTAGCACGACCGTCTTGTTGCGAGTTACAGATTAAAACAAACACAAAATAACGGTGGCCCATTGAGTGTTCCCACCTTGAAAAAATATATTTGAATGTTTTTGTTGTATTTGTCTTTGTTCAAAGTATAATAAAGATCGATATTATTACTTATTTGGTCACAACACTACATTATATCTAATTAGAAGTGTCATCGAGAAAATAAAGAAATGGAAAGAGTATCATTATTATTTTGTTTTATGGCAATCAGCTGTTGTTACGACACAATAACTATTTCTGCCAATTTCAAGTATTAGCATACACACGTACTACACGAGGTTAATAATTTTGTAGCGATCAGTTGAGTAGAACTTGCAGTATCTCAAGCATTGAGTTACCTTGAACAATACAAAAACAGGGGGATGAAATAAGTTTTTACAGATATTTTTAACATAGAAGAGTATAATTTATAAGGGCGTCTGGCCATTGTTAAGAAGAAGATCTGCACTAGGGGATAACTTTTTAGCAACGGAGGACGGTAGTGGGATGTCTTCAAATTTTGAAAGAATGTTCAAAACTAGGGAAATCAGGAGTTCTAAAAAATTGTCATTAGGGGAGCAGGAAGAGGTAGGGGGGAAGGCTTAATTAGATTTAGTAGATGGAGGGTTAGCAATAATAGCGTTATGGGCAATTTTGTCATAGCCTGGAGATAAAGACGGACTGGGTTTTGATGGTTTGTATATTGTTTTTTTGTAAGAAAGATTCAGTGAAGGAGAACTTTTAGAAGCATCTGCGTACGATTTTTTAACTGAGGGGAAGAGGGATGATGCTTCCTTGAATGATATGTTCTTTTGGGACATGGTGATTTTAATATTCTATTGCCGGGAATGTTCCGGGCAAGATTTGTCAGTTGCTAAATGAGGGCCTGAGCATTGCAGGCAGGAAACCAGAGGATGCAGGACAAGAGACACCTGAGTGAGTTTGTGCACATCTGAAGCAACGAGCACTGGATCGGCATTGGGCTTTCACATGGCCAAATCTACAACAGTTTAAGCATTGTATGGAAGGCAAAATGTATGGATCAACGGTAAATGATGAGTTAAAAATAAACACTTTATCAGGTAAGCATTGTCCAGAGAAAGTGATCACTACAGATCCTGTGGGGGTCCAAGTGGAACCAGACTCCATGGACACTTTTCTGTTTAAGCGACGCGCCTTCAAAATTGTTATATCACCTTGGCTTGTGGAGATTGTTGATACAACTTCCTCCATAGACCATGAAGTTGGGATCCCGCGGATCAGCCCCATTCTTGTTATATTATATGTAGGAATTAAAGCTATATAGTTATGAGATTTAAGACTCGGGTTTCTGAGAAACTCGTTTGCTGCACATGCAGATGAGAATTCCACAGAGACCCGATTTCTGCCAACACTCTTTATACCATCATTTTTAATATTTTTAATGTTTGATGTAAATAAAAATTTTCCAAAATTTAAATGATTAAATGTACTGCCTGACTTAGGGTGAGTTTCTGACCTGGACACATGAACAATGAAAGGACCTTAGTCAGAAGGATGGTAAGATTTTTCTTCTAAAAGATTTGGATGAGTGTAAATAAGGTTATTAGTTTGAGATGGAAGAGCATTCGAAACAGATTTTTTAGGAGTAGGGGACGAATCCCGATTTATACTTGGACATTTTCTTGTTTGCACATGTTGAGAGAAAGGGTCAGGGGAGTTGTTGACATCAGAAAACGGGATTGGGTCTGGGGGCTTAGGAGGGATTGGAACACAATCCATGCTCATTAAGAGCTAGATAATTCGTACAACCACTTACCAGGCGAGGAAGAGAAAAACAGAAACACTTAAAATAACTCAATGATGATAACAAAATCACCAAAATAACCGACAAATAACGAAAACCGTGTGTACACCGCAAACGAATAATTGACAGTTCATGGAAAGAGTATAAAAGAATTGTTGAAACATCAATGCCACATCCAGTGATTCTGACCAGTGCCTTTTTTGGTTTGTGACTGGTCGATTTCTGCAAATACCTTCGGATTTTCATATTATCTACCTATATTTTTCGTGTTTGTTGTGAGTTGTTTTACATTTACCCACTGTTTTTTTTTGTTTTTGATGGAGTGTTTTGACGCTAATGGGTTGTTTTTTAAATGACTAATTACTGTGTTTGTTTGTGCACTCGTTAAATATAAAATTCTTAGTTATTCTCATGTAAGCGAAATGTAAAATTTCTTTTATGGGAAATAAGAAACCACAACATTTTTAAATGCTTTTCAATTTTACTTTTAAATTTTCGCGCGTAATTGACGAAAACTCTGGACGCCATGAAAAGACGGGAATAAGTTATAATGGAACGACGGTGTCCAAATGAAAGAAGAGTCGTGGGTAAAAAAGGGAATCTAAGAAATAAAAGACGATAATAACCTGCCAAAACGCGTGAGCGTGAGAGTTTCTAGTCTACAAGGTTTTTTTTCAATTTAACGTTACATAGTGAAAAATTTATTTACATGCTGTTCAGAATACGCGAAAAATGTGGGTAGCAAATGAGCGTTGATATTTCAGCTTTAAATTATGTAATGAAAAAGAACAATTTTCAGTGGTTGATGCTATATAAGTACCATGGAGTAATTCTTTAGTTTCATCATGACTATAGGTCTCGGTGATCAGTGTAGCTTTCTGGGTGAACATGATCCAGCTTCCTAGGCTGATCCGCTGGATCTTGACATCCTCAATGTCAACAGGAAACGCCGCGCGTCTGCTTGTATCTAGCTGGAACTCCAATAGCTGTTGCGCGCAAGTAGGTGGCTGGATCTGTACCACGTGGTCGTCAGTACACAGGACGTTGTCTGCATCAATTCTTTCGCACGGCTTACGAACTGGCAGGTATTTAGCATTTTTCATCAAAAGGTAAGGGAATTCAGGGAGTAGGACCACGGTCTTATTAATCACGCTTTTATACACAGGAAGAGAATAAACTTTAAAATAATTAAATATGGTTTTATAAACAAGTGGAATATCTAAAATGAACGTTATCTGGTTTTGCTTTACAAAGGATTGGACTGTTATACATTTTTAAAAACTCAATAAGTTGTTTTCGTTTACTTCATACATTAAATCATAGTTTTGGCTAATTTCCTTTAAGAAGCTTAACAATTCGGTAGAGTTAACAATAGAAGTACTTATACTTTGGTAAATGCGAGAGCAGTTTCTATTTCGTTTATACTAATATAAATGGTTCTAAATATGTTCCTAAACATTTCGAACATTTTAAATGTATGGATTAAATACAGAGATTTACTTTCGGCGGTTGTGCCAGATTTTATTAGCTGTTCTATGTACCTTAATCGTTTATCAATTATGAGAGTATTATTATTCGATGCCTCTGTACTGTTAACATACACATCCAACATTTTAGTTAAGTCATTTTATTTTCGAATTTAACTGTATTTGTTTCAATTTTAGATAAAAGGGTATCATAACGGATCGCGTCTTCAGGGTCCAAGTTACCGGTTATTGCCTTTATAAATGATCCAAGAGGGTAGAATAAACTACGTCTTGCTGTTTGCATAGGAATTACCTGTTCTAACTTGAATATGGTATTTGTATTTAAATACTCTATTTGCGATATAATATCTAAGAATTCATGAACAAACGGTTTGTGTGAAGTCACAATACTAACAAATTCCCTGAACTTAAGTATATTACTTTCTAAGCCAGTTACTAATCCATTAAGGTCAAGTCTTCTAACAATGATCCATCTATCTTCTTGCCTTTGTGCATGTCCAAGTTTGATCGGTAACAATACGGGATTCTTTTCAAGGCTTTGGAGATGTACAATCTCACTGTGAGCTAGAAGGCTCCATAAGGCCAAGCACCACCTGTGGAGGGCGTTTAATATTTTTAATCGCTACATTAGTATCTCGTTTTCCTCCTTGTAACGGAACTTTATTATTTGCAGATTACCTCTAACTATTGCTTTTTGATATCTAGGTTTATCTTTGCTTTTTCTTGTATTTACGTCCTTAGAAAATACTATGTCACCTTCTTTTAGGTCTACGCTTTCACCTAATCGCTTTTCTCTAATGTTTTCTTTATTTTGTTTTATTTTATTTGATATATATTTATACAAATATCGCGTTCGCTTTGCATGATCTTTTATGTTGCATGTAAGATTTCTCAAACTCACCATCAAAAATGTTAGTGCTATCTGTATGACCGAAAACTGTTTCAAATGGAGTTAAGCTGGAGGTTGAGTGTATAGTGGTATTAAATGCCATTATAGAATATGTCATTATAGATACGGCATCAGTGCATTTCTGCTCATATTTTGCTAACCTGTACATTTCGATAAGGGTTGAGTGAAAACACTCAATAATACCTGTAGAGTTAAGGTTGTGGGAGGTACAAATGTGAAGTTTGGTTTTATACATAGCTGTTAACTCACGCATAAGCTCGTTATTAAATTCCGATCCAGGGTCGCTACTTATTTTGCGAGGTACACCGTACATGGAAAAGTATTTTATTAATAATCGAACGACCTCTGTTGTTGATTTGTTGTTAATCTCTTTTGCCTGTGCCAATTTACTGAATGCATCTACGATACTTAAATAGTGGCGGTTTTCTACTATAATTGTATCGATAAAAACTTCTTGAAAGGGAGATTGTTGGGTCTGCGTTAGTTGCAGAGAGGGTTTAAGAGGTTTTCTGTCATATTTCATCCTTCTACACGCTTCGCAACCGTTAATAATAGCTGATATTAATTCATGCATGTTATTCCAAAAATACGTCCGTTTTATTCTTAGCATAATTTCTTTAATTCCCCTATGGCATGTCTTTCCCTCGTGGTATTTTAACACAATAGCCTTTTGCTCATTTTCATCTTTAACGTACACAACTCTTTCCGTACATTCATAAAATTCTACCATACCTTCTTTGAATAATTGAATAATTTTCATGTCAAAGTCTTTCCTATTTTGCTTGTCTTCGAAGTAAAAAAAAAATTTATTTTAGATCTGATATATTATTTTAGGAATTGCTTTATTAAGTTTTAATTATTTATTGGCATGAATACTTCTAAAACCTTCTGTTTATCTCTAGATAAGTCTTTAACCTGTAATTCATTTTTAAACCACGTAAAAACTAAGATTTGATTAGGTTTGGTGTCTATGGCTTCGTTTAAAATTGGAATACCCTTAGTTTCTAGGTCAGCTACTGAATGTGCTGTTTTTGTACTACTAGATTGTGGTAGAAGTTGTTAGAAGTGGTTAGAACGTTCTAAGTCAGATGTTTTACTTATAGATAATGTTTCAGAGCTCTCAAGTATGGTTATAGTCTCTTCACTATCTCTATTACGTTTAACTAATTCTGTTATTTTGTCAGTTATTTCTGTGACATAGTCTTGTATTTCTTGTTAAGTTTTGTCAACGTTAACCTTTATCGATTCTTTGTCTAAGTTATCTATTGCATTAAGTTTTATTCTACAAAGAGCGTCAGCGTTAGTGTGTTGTTTGCCCTTTTAGTAGATAATTTTAAAGTCATATGCTTGTAAGCGTAGTCGCCATCGAGTTAATTTACTGTTGGGTGCTTTAAGAGAATAAAGCCAAGCAAGTGGTCTATGGTTGGCAAGTATTGTGAAAGTCACGCCGTATAGGTAGGGTCTGAAATGTTTTACAGCCCAAATAATTGCTAATAATTCGCGTTCAATGGTACTATAGCGCATTTCAGTTTCGCTTAGGGTTCTGCTAGCGAAAGCGACAGGTTTGTCATTTCCTATACTGCCTTGGGATATTACGGCACCTAAGGCTACTGACTGAAGAAGCGTCTGTTGTCAAAATGTATGGTTTGAATGGATCCGGATATTGTAAAAGAGGTGAATTTGTTAAAAGTGTTCTACATTGTTCAAACGCGTCCATGTGTTCCTGATTGATGATGATTTTGTTTAGTTTTTTAGGCATGATGTCAATGGTTGGGTTATTTAAGCGAAGTCTTTGAAGCGTCTATAATATCATATTAGTCCGAGGAAACTTTTTATCTCTGTCACAGTTTTAAGTTAAGTATTGCTTTAATTTTATCGTCATTTGGTTTTAGTCCTTGGTCAGTAATTGTGTGTCCTAGATATAAAACTTCCTTTCGGAGACATTCGGATTTGTCTAATTGTACCTTGAAATTAGTCGCCCTAAGTCTGTCAAATACGTGCCTTAAATCTTTTATGTGTTCTTGTAAACTAGTGCTGTATATAATCATGTCATCCATACAAACTATCATGTGGTTTCCTTGTAAACCCCTTAAAATATTGTCCATGAGTCGCTGAAATGTTGCCAGGGTGGTTTTTAGCCCAAATGACATCCTAAGAAACTCATAGTGTCCATCTGCACTAAAGGCTGTCTTCTGTCGGTCGTTTTCGTCAATTTTTATTTGATCAAAGCCATTTGCAAGATCAAGCGTAGTAAAGTACTTGCTCCTACCTAGTTTGTCAAATAAGTCGGTTATGTTAGGCAATGGGTATTTGTCATCAATCGTTATGTCATTAAGTCGTCCGTAGTCAACTACCATTCTGTATTTCCTTTCACCCGATGCATCGGCATTTTTAGGCACTAGGTGCACTGGAGTATTCCAGGGTGAATATGATTCTCTGATAACCTTATTTTTCAAAAGTTTTTGTACCTGGGCTTTATGAGCTGGGGGTTGTCTGTAAGGTCTTACATAGATAGGGTCTCCTACGTCAGTACAATTAACGTCTTGATTCTAATATTTAGTAACTTTACAAAGTTTTGTTATAGATAATGTCATAGGAACGTCCGAAGTGTTTTGTCTAACTGTTGAAGCATAACCGTTAACGCAATTAACTATGGCTGATGGCATCCCAACGCCGTCACAAAACTTAATATAGTTTAAGATAGCTTCACCTGAAAACTGGTCTATTGGTATTTTCACTAGCTGTTCCATTCTGGGTTCTAATTCTATTTCACTTCGTTAACTATTGGTAAGGTGGATTTTGTTATAAGTTGGTGGTTTTTGAGGTCAATTACGGCTTTTAGTTGGATCAAAAGGTCGTTTCCTATAAGTCCGTCTTACTTATGATCTACGTTATAGGCTTAAAATTTATGATAATCGGTACTGTTAAATGTCGGCATAAGTGGTATTTGAATTACTTTGTCATGGGTTCTTGAAGCGTGAGTACCTATAACTGTAAATGGTTCGTGAAAGGTGTATGGGCTAAAATATTGCGTAGCTTTGCAAGGGCTTATGAATGATCTAGTACTGCCGGTATCGACCATAAACTTTGAGTCTATTTCGGGCACATATATATATGTAGGGCAGTTTAAGTTTTGTATCACAATTAAGATATACTATTTTTGGTTTTCCGTTCACTTTCCGTCTCACTGTCTATTTCGTCGGGTTGTTCAACAATGCAATTTTGTTCAAAGTAGTCACTTATTTCGGTGTCATAAAAATTTTGGTAGTAATTTTGCTCGTCGTAATTATGGTTAATGGTTGTAATAGTCATTGTCTAGTTCAATTTCATTTTATTTAAATTTAGGGGGTTGTGCAGTTCTCATTGACACGTCATTGTCGTACTTGTTCCTATTTTGGTAAGGTTTATAATCAAATAGCTGTTGGGGTGATTTGAACTGATGGGGATGCATGTAATTATTTGGAGCACCAAACTGTTGGGGTCCTTACTGGGGTCTACCACCTAGCTGGGTTCCGAACTGGGGCCTAAACCCTAATTGGGGTTTATAACCGAACTGAGGATTTGGATTATTAGGCTTAACGTTGAATGGGGCCTGAGCATTATAAAATTTGTAACCTAACTGAGGCTGACGGCCATTAAATTTATATCCAAACTGTGGCTGTGTATTTTGAGGTAATTTAGCCAAAATTAAATTTAGGTACGTTAGGTAAAATCGGATGTTAACTTGAGTTACCAAATAGTTGAGTTCATTTCAGGCCCCTTTTGATTTCAGTTCTTTACGCAAAAAATGGCTATACCTTGATTTTTATAACATTTTATAATAATTACTAAAAAGAAAGTCAGAACCATTTTTATAGTTATGTATATAAAAATATAAAAGACATAAAAGCAAATCAAAGAATATGTAACTGAGTGCATCTTTACCGATACAGACAAGGTTCCCGAAGTATAGGTTATTCATTATGCAAAAAGAAATACTTGAGGTAATCTTTATGATAGATGACAAAGATATTCAGTTGAATCAATTACTTTAAAAAACTTTGAAATCATAACATACTAAATAATATCACTAAAAATATATTTATGTCAGCTTTATAGTAAAATATTTTATTTTTGTGCTTTTTATTTGCTTGGGTTTATGTGCGAAAATATTTTCTTTGAACGGTAACATACGCTCTGTTTTTCATGCAACAAGTGACTGCAGCCTGCCTACTAATAAGATAGCAAACTAACACAATAAATATTTAGTTAATAGTTAATTGTTTATTTTTCCTTTTTTCCCTATTAAATGAAGTAACAAATATTTTTAGATTAAAGAATTTGTGGTGCAATACAATATAGTTCGGTATTATATGTTTACTCTAATGATGGCTATTTTAACACTAAAAATAACAAAAACTAATTAGTATTTAGCTCATGTGATTATAAAATATAAGTTCATAAAATTTAACCTCCTCTAGAACGTATTCTAGAGCCTTCTAAAGTGTGTCTGGTGCCTTAAGCCTTACAACTCGTATTAAGGTTTCCGTAAGATTATAGAGGTTTAATGCCATTTTGTTATAAATAACTATTTTAACCCTTCTAGTTTCGTCATCGTCTATTTCATTCACTTTACAGATTAAACAAGATCGAACTGATTGTATTCTATTGCAAAAGTCTAAATAACTTACACCCTGTTTTATTTTTAATCCCTCTAACTCTATAGCTATGCACTCTTCATTCCTAGGGTCGCCAAAATGTTGGATAAGTAAGTCCTTAAACTGCATCCATGAAAAAATATCATTTCGCTCGCTTATTAAAGCAGCAGCTTGGTCTACTAACCTACTAGTGATAGTATGCATAATATAAAATTTATATATATATATATATATATATATATATATATATATATATATTTATTTGATGGCACAGCTAATAGTGTACAATCTAAAACATCTTAAACTTATACATGTTGAACAATTATTTTCTAAAATTGCACACCAGTTATTGCTACGCACAGCATTAGAATTACACAATTTAATAGAGTAACACAAAGTAATTATTAACATTTCAGAAACATTATTTATCTTTCAAGTAACAAAACAAAAAAATTAAAATAAAAAGAAAAAAATAAAAAGAAAATATCTAAATTATTTCTATATTACATTACAATTTTAAGGTATTTCCTATAGGTTTGAGAAAAAATATCAGCATCTTTACATTTCTTATTATATGCTCTGCACATACGGTATAATGGGTTGTGGTATGTAACATTACTATTACAACAAGGCACAGAAAACAATTTTGGTATTCTCTGACTACCTCCCACCCTAAACGAAACATGGCTTAACAAATCCGGGGCATCCCATTTATTGAAAATTTTATGAATGACACCTAGTTCATGGCTTAACCGTCTAGATTGTAGCGTGTCAACTCTATAATATTTGAGCCGTGCTTCATACGTTGGCAATTTGCGCCTCATGCCGAACTTGGAACACAAGCAACGAAGAAAGCGCCTCTGAATTGCTTCCAACCTATCAATATGGATGTTGTAGAAATGAGACCAGATGACTGCGTTGTATTCCAAGACACAGCGGACAAGTGAATAATACAATGTCAACACGCTAGTAGGATTCCGGAAGGGTTTAGCTGTTCGGATGATGAAACCAACAATTTTATTGGCTTTTGATATTATGTGTTCATAATGGTGTGTGTAGGTTAATTTTGAATCCAACCAGACTCCTAAATCTTTAGCTACATCTTGACGACTGAGTGCAACATTATTAATATTATATGAATAGTTCACAGGTTTTTTGTTCCTGGTAAAACTGATAACAAAACATTTTTCAATATTTAGTGTCATGTTATTATTCAGACACCACTTATGCAATTTGTTGATATTGTTTTGAAGTTGGACGGCATCTTCATTGTTTTTGATTTCATGATAAATTTTTATATCATCCGCGTAAGCTGTACAACTGCAAGTAAAAGAATTAATGAGATCATTTATGAACATAATAAATAAAAGTGGTCCTAAGTTCGAGCCTTGGGGTATGCCGGAGGTAGATTCAAATGGTGCTGATTCGAAGCCATGTATGATTACTAAATTTAAGCGATTGGCTATGTAAGAGGAGAGCCAAATTAAGAGTGTGCCATGAATGCCGAGGTGATATGCTTTTAGACAAAGGATGTTGTGGTCGAATTTATCAAAGGCTTTGGCAAAATCTGTGTACACAGAATCAATCTGTACGTGTTTATTTAATGACGTATTTAAATCATGGACGTAAGTAAGAAGATTGGTAGTAGTCGATCGGCCTGCGACAAAGCCATGTTGTTTGCTACTTATAAATGGTTTGAAGTTATAATACAAATGTTTGTAAACAAGGCTTTCAAAAATTTTTGCAAAACAGTTCAGCATACTTATAGGTCGAAAATTTTTAACATCATTCTTGCTTCCCCTCTTGAAGATGGGCACTATTTTGGAAATCTTCCATAATTCAGGAAACTTACCAGTTGCCAAACTCTTATTATAAATGAGATATAAGGGTCTTACTAAAGCCATTCCGCAGTTTTTAACAAAAAGTGGTGGTATATATATGTTCTGTCCATGATATTTATCAATTACGTATTCGCACTTTCTTAAAAATACATTTAATTGCTTTTTATCGCCGTTAAATAGCGGTATTATTTTACGCATTTCATTAGGAAAAACTTAAATGGTGGTTGTAGTAGTCATTTTAACGATTTAAAATGAATTAAAATAAATGAAAATCAATCAAACATAAAAATGTCACACAGAATAATATAACGCACAAATAAAATATCACACAAAAATAAAAATCACCACATAAATCAAATAAAGTCACCGTAAAATAAAAATAAAAATTATAAAACATTATAAAAAATATATATAAAAATTTAACACTTAAATATACAGTTCTTCGATACTTAGAAAAACCAGATAAATTAGTTATGGTGGAAAAGGTTCGATTCCAAAAATAACAAAAATTGAAATAATGGTTGGGAAAGGATGGTGAAAAATTGCACTCACATAGCCGGCATGCTCTCCTTGGATTCGACGAATTTGTTTGGTTCGAGGATCGTTCGCTTGCACCGAACAGTCACGTATACGCACGTTTTGAATTGCGTATTTTACTCAAAAAGTCGCGAAAGACTATGCTTCCTTCGAACGATCCTACCGGCTGCGCCAGTCAAGATCTCGGGAGCGGGAAATATGTATTTTAAAAACTAAATTTAATATTAAAAATTACTTTAATAAGACATGTAGTTAGAGTTGTACAACTAACATGAATGAATCTTATAGTTAGATTTTACAGTAGCTTAACTAATGCTTATCTCTAAACTCACAACGTACCGGACGTCAGCGTCTGGACTGCAGACGCTACGTTGGCATTTTCATGCGAAACAGTAATCAAGCGTCCCGGTAGCCGTTGCATAACTATTTATGTAAACGATATTTAGTTTCGTGGTGATTGTATTTTACTTTACATCATAATGCAATTGAAATTTACCACCCCTTTTCGGCAAAACCGCGGGCAACAGCAACTCATTCATGTTTCTTCCGAATTGGTTGCAATATGTCATGATTTATATCCCTTTTTTAGAGTTATAACAAAACAATGTATGGCGGATTGTTACTACAGTTCTATAGTACTACAAAACAGTCCGCTATGGCTTAAATATATTTATAAGGGTAGTTCACTCATTTTAGTGTTACATAAAATGAGGAAATCGGAAGGTTATTTAGTTGGTTTCAGTATCAATCCTTATAAAATTTAATACATTAGTCACCTTAAGCATTTTGTGTACATTATAATTGCCCTAGTTAATATTTTAGGAGTTGCAAAATTAAAAATATCGCGGGACAAGATTATTTCAGGCAGTCACAAATCCCACCGATGCGACAGGAGTAATGCACTATTACAAAGAAATATTTTAATTTGTTTTTACGTATACATCTATTTTTTACGTAATTTTTCCTATACTTACAGCATGGGAAATAAAATCACATTCAAAGTTCTCTATTCAAAGCGGATGAGCATTTTGTTACCCTCAAATCTAATCTACAAGTTCCATGCAACAATCTGATGCGACACTATGACAGAAGAATAATATAGGTAGAATGCTCTGCCACCCGTGCATAGCCGGGCTGGGTCGCTAGTTCAGTAATAAATGATAGCCGGTTTTAGGTAGGTCCGTCGGGTGGCAAATAAGAAAAGCCTTGTTATGCATAGTATCTTCATATCTACTATCGTCCAATACTTCTGAGAACACAAACTAATTAGTAATGCTATTAGGGAATGCAATCCCGACTAGAGATCGCATATTCGACATCCCGCGGCATCCAGTTAAAAAAAAAATTTAAAATTCTGCTGACTGAAAACGATGAAAACTGCTTTTTTGTGATAGTGAGGTTAATTAAAATTAAATTTCGTCACTTCATTCTTCAGATAGTATATAATTAAACAGGTAGTCCTTTTAAGGTACTAGGTAACTTCGCACAGTTTTAGAGTATGTCATTTGATTTATTCAAAAAACTTTACGTCTTTTTACTTGATCAACGCCGGACTTGCCGGGCAAAACTACAAAAAATACCTACGTATTGAATTTCAGAAAAACGATATGATTGAAACTGTGAAACGGTTGTTTCACAGTTTCAAAATTAATAAGATCCCACATAAAAGAAAAATCAGCTCATTACTTCAATAGCGAAAACGAACTAAGTACCATGAAATTACGTATATTAGAGTCTTTTTGCACAGTGATGTATTCCAAATATTAAATGAACTTTCTGAAAAACAGCCACCACTTTTAACCATAGGATTTTAATTATAAAGGTGATAATAGATAACTACATTAATGTAAGACTACACTACTTACTTAAAAAAACACAAATAACAAAACGCCAAAAATTTTATAAGTTGGTGCTTTTTGCAGGCAATTGACGTATAAGTTATAAAGCTATTCTATGTATGTTGAAATAAATGATTTTTAAATGTTTACTTGTATTTATTTCTGTGTCCATAAACCTGTATAACTCTTTAGGTGTATTTTCAGGCGTAAGATCTTTGTCACATCTGATTTATATTCTTTGACGATTGATGACGTGAACTCGGTGTGTTTGTGTAAATGAGCATGACAACTCCATGACACGTGCGGGCAAATCTATTGATTTATATGTATGTAGAAAAGTATATGTAAATATACCATTTCCTGTTCAATTACTTCACTAATTTATAAGATATATACAGATGCATTCAGAACAGGCTGGGGCGCAGTATTCCAAAACAATGAATTTTATGATTTTTGGAAACATAGTGAAAAAGTATACCATATCATACCTAGAATCACTAGCCATTTCCTTACACTTCAAAAGTTCAGCCGGGGAAGAAAGACATTGTGCAATATTATTACGTATTGAAAATACCACCGCTATTAGTTACATCAATAGGATGGGTGGTATTCAATTTCCACATTTAAATACTCTAACTAGACACATTTGGCTAGGGCATTTGGCGAGAAACGTAATTTATGCATTTTTGCTTTAATGTTTGTTTGCAAATGTGATGCATTTGTAACTAGGTATCCAGAACCGTATGCAGTCGCAATCGATACGTTTACGATTAATTGGGCCTCTGCGTAGTTTTAACCATTTCCTCTATTTTCCCTTGTCATAAAATGTGTAAGAAAATAATTGATTTGAATTGAAACAAAAGATTGAATTAACTCGCATAACAGCACCAAAGCAAAGCACTCCAGCCTTTCCCTGGGTGCCGCGAGACGCTCAGGGCGGCGTTCGCGCGGCGCGGTTGTCCGCCAGAGACCCTGACGTTGATGGTCGCTTCTTTGGCATCCATGACTATTTGTCAACACAATATCACGTTGAGGTTATAATGGGAGTTTTGTACGTTACGTAATACTGATATGTTCAAAAACCTGTTTTATTAGTTCTTTGTTTTTTTTAATGAGAAATTTAATAAGGGTTGTGCATTAAGTTCATTAAATTCAAACCGTTCAGCCTTGTCTCTATTGTTAGGCGAATATATGAGCAATGATGAGGCATATTTTACAAGAAGCCTATAAAATGAAACCAACTAAATCGGAGTATACATTTTCTCGGGATCCAAATGAGGTCCTAATCAGCTTTCTCTGTGATATCCTTATATTACTTTGACTTTAGAAAAAGTTACCGTTACATCATTAGCCGTATACAGCGGCATAGGGTCCAGACATTAAATGAGAAAATATTGTTTTTGCATCCGTACATACAATCATAATATACATCATTAAAACCACCCCAAATCGTAAACAACCTTTGCCTTGCCAATCTTTAAAAATAACATAATGCTATGTCCTGTATCGACTCAAAAAGATTATATTTTTTATGATGAAAAATATTAAAGCTTCGAACTCGGGATTCTCTTTTGTAAAATGAAAGGCCCCTCACAGAGCCGTGTCGAGTCAAACGCTAAGTCGGTGGATAAAGCAGACGCTAGGTACGAGCGGCGATGACATGAGTTTGTTCAGCGCACACAGTACGCGGCACCTGCGCAGTGTAGGTTATCCGAGAAACGGCTGCGGTGACCTAAAACTCTCAGGCCTTTACAACATTTTACCATAAACCTATATTAGATCCACTAAATGAGTTTGCCTTGTCCGTACTCAATAAAAGTACAAACCACCCAATATTTTCCGATAAAGATATTAATTGAAATTAAATTATTCTGTTAATTGATATAATTAATTTGGCAATCACCAAGTGAAAAAAAAATGCCTAAAAGTTAATGGATTCTTAATTTATGTACTAAAGTAAGGAATTTAATGAATAAATGTATGTAATGTAATGTAAGTGAAGTTCTATCGCTATTATATTAGTCGCTTCATTCGAAGATATATAAAGAACCCGTCCCTCCCGAAACCCATACAAAAGTTTTGTTCTGATCTGTAAAAAATGAAGACTTGCCGGGACCGGGGTTGATCAAGTAAAAAGACGGAAAGTTTTTTTAATAAGTCAAATGACATACTCTAAAACTGTGCGAAGTTACCTAGTACCTTAAAAGAACTACCTGTATAATTATATACTATCTTCGAATGAAGCGACTCATATAATAGCGATAGAACTTCACTTGGAAGTTCGTTTAATCATCTACAAAATATTATTTGAAAGAAACAAAAACTTTTATTCTTTAATATTACTAACTAAATAATTAACAGTTTTTTTGGAAATTAACATAATCAAAATAAAAAGTATAACTCAAGGAGATAAGAAAGTAGTTACGGGTGATTTTGAAAGTAACTTCTTAAAAAAGAAAGTGAATTTTTTTTTGTTTATTTATTTCTCCTCACAACATACTTAATATTAAAACAATTCATAAGCAATACATATATGGCTATTTTTAGTAAAATCTAGTATAGTGAGGAGCTGGTGCCCGAAGTAGGTTAAATCTTGTATTACGGTACAACAGGTCCTCGCCCACATAATATCATATTATTATCTATTATCTCGTCGATCTCGAACGGGATCTCGTCATATTATGCTTTGGGATTGATCCCGAAAAATTACACGAAATCTCGCGAGGTCGGGATTGCATTCCCTAGATGCTACGCATCAGACAAACGCAAAGCAGGTAGTCTTCATACAAAAAAAAAATAGGAGTTATTTCTACGGCTAAAACTTTTTGATTATGACAGCTCTGTTGCTACTTTTCGGGCGCGAAATTGTCATATGTCACTTCAATGTGAATGATAACCACAAACTAACTAGTGATGCTACGCATCAGACGAACGTCTTCCTAACTACAACACTAGGAACTAGGAACTTGAGGAATTTTCAATTTGACAACTATTTTTTTTTAAATTAGATTGTCCTTAGTTTCTTAGTTTTAAAATGACGGCATTGGATTTTGGCGTAATGCCATTGTGGCAGGCGAAAGCCCCTCTCCTTTTCTACAAGATATTTTAACAATCTAAAAGACAAAAAATGTAAAATAAATAAAAGACATTGTATATTTATGATTTTTTTTTAAATTTCTAAATTTTGTTTTATATTTTTATATGCTTTGTTTGTTTTGCACGGGAGGTAAATTTTTATTTTCTAGAAGCGAGACATCAGTACCTTTTATTCATATTCTGTTAATTATATTACACCAAATAAACACCGTTATTCATATTGAGTAACCCAGAAAACATTTCTTGTGTGGCTCACAAACAATATACAAAGGTTTACCACACTTAAACCTTGTAAGCACAAAGCACTATTAGCACAAAGATACGGTAACCATTGTTAAGTCCTATCGCAGTTCTTGGAAAGTGATGGAAAATAACGTCCTTTCGGTTACTTTCTCATTCACTACACAGCACTTGTTGTACATTGTGAAGCACCAAATAAACGCATATTAATTACTACATTTGGTAAATGAGAGGTTATGTTTCGGAAATTGATCAATAAAAACTCTTCACTCGTCAAACATTTAAACCGTAATGGCAGATCGATCTGATTGATTTAAAATTAAATTAAATTTTGCGTTTTATGGCAATCAGCTGTGTTAACTACACAATAACTATTTCTGCAATTTCAAGTATTAATATAATAAAAGTAGTTTTAACATAATTAAAACATTGAAACATAACCTAAAACCGTACATCATTGATTGAACATAGTGCAATCATTAGTTAGTTAGTTAGTTAATTGAAAAATGGCAATCAGCCGCGCTTGGTGTGGCGGGCTATTTCTGCCAGTGTCGCGTATTGGTGGGACAAAGTACAAAAAATAAAATAAAAATTGCCAAAAAATTAATTCTGTCTTACATTGGGATATATTATAGACTAAAACAAAATAAAACACATGTACAATAACTTAAACTAATAAGAATGATTAATTATTTATATGGTATAATACATTCTCAAACTAAACTAAACTTACTTGCCAAAAAGAAAAGAAAAAAGAAAAAAAATTAATAATAATATGTATAAAACAAAATACTCACTAACAATGTCAATCAAAGGCTAATATTAAATCGATGAATGAATTTACATAATATAATTAAAATCTTGGGGCTGTAAGTAGAAAGGAGAGTCTTGATATTAGTTGGGCGCTGAATCTTAGGGGGAAGGAAATCAAATAGTGATACCGGAACGAGCGGGCAATTAAAAAATATATGGTCCACTGTTCCTAAATCCTGACCACAGTCACAGAACGGGGAAGAGCGAATTCCATAGTGTTATCATTCATCATTCACATTGAAGTGACGTATGACAATAAAATTGTTCGCTCGAAAAGTAGCAAGAGATGTCAGCATCAAAAAGTTCTAACCATAGACATAATTCCTAGTTTTTTTTGTATGAAGACTACCTGCTATGATGATAACACTATGTTCAATCAATGATGTACGGTTTTAAGTTATCTTTCAATGTTTTAATTTTATTAAAACTACTTTTATTATATTAATACTTGAAATTGGCAGAAATAGTTATTGTGTAGTAACAATAGCTGATTACCATAAAACGCAAAACTGAATTTAATGTTCAATCAATCAGCTCGATCTGCCATTACGGTTATAATGTATGACGAGTGAAGAGTTTGCGTTGATCAATTTCCGTAACATATCCTCTCAATTCCCAAATACTATAATTTGCATATGTGGTGCTGCAAATGTAGCAACGGAGAATCAGATGTCCATAATCAAAAAGTTTTGGCCATAGACATAATTCCTAGTTTTTTTTGTATGAAGACTACCTGCTATGTCTGAGACACTGATTGACAAACTAACAATGGATATTTCTTTTTCAGTCTAATTATTAATTTAGGTTCAAATTGTAAGTCACCATCAAAAAAGCGTTTCCTTTAAGTAAAATGTGAATAATATCAATGATTAGGTTTAAGTGTAGTTTGTGAACTTTTACTGTAATTAATAAATGCTTGAGTGAACGTTACCAATAATTACGGATTTATTAATTGCTTAGTAAAATTGATTTATTTTCTAGGAAAAGTCATAAGAAATATCAATGTACCGACCCAATGTATATATCGTGAATTTTCTAAATAGACAAGGTAAAGCTTCATATTATAAAATTAAATGTTGCATGCATAATTGATTAAAATTTTTGGAATCACAATTATGTTTTAATATTTTACTCATCAGGTCTATTAAAAAACGGTTTGCTGGTGTGTAGTCATTCACAAAATCCTGAGCAAAATAAAACATCAAAGGCTGAATCAAGAAGGCTGGCTGAATTTAGAAAAAAATTGCGAGAGACTACTCCTATTGAAGATCTCGGGGATCAACCTTCACACCATCCACAACTAAAAAATGATCCATTGCCTGCATTTCCCAACAATACAAATCCTGAAACTGGTGAAGTGGGTGGACCCAGAGGACCTGAACCCACTCGTTATGGTGACTGGGAACGTAAAGGCCGTGTGAGTGATTTCTAGAGCTGTTTTCAGTATTAATGGCACTGTAAGTTATAAACCTTATTAGGAGTTAAGTGGAATAGGTAATGAAATAAATATATTTTAGTTTAAGCTGTGTTTGTTTTATTCTACAATAAAGAATATACCTATACATCTAGCTGATTGCTGGCTTCCCAATAGTTTTGGGCATTTTCTTGTTTGTTGAATCTTCTAATTCCTTCGATTTATAATAATGTGGGGCAACTTCTAAAAGCCACTTGCTTTCTATTTCAGTAACCTGTCTCATAAATTCTTTGGATGTAAATACAAGCTCATGATATATAATCCAGCGTGGCAAATCTTCAAACAATGCACTGTTTGGATGAATCATAACAGTCTGTAATAAAGAAAAATTTTGTATTTTAGATTATTTTCTGGGACAAAGTTTAGTTTTGTTTAAACTATTCTTAGTTTTATACAGCGTGGATTCTGAGATGGACAGTAAGGGCAGGTATGTTCCTAGGAAAACATCAATAACTTTTTCCATTCACAGATTTTAGATAAAATTTTGTCAGCAAAAAAATGCAAAAATGCAAAAATACCAAAAACTAACCAATTATTTACTACAACAGAATAGGACATGTCTACATAAATACAATGGAGTCATTTGTTTTCAGCTATATACTTAACTGCTTCTAAAAGCGCAATAGCCTTGAATTTTAGTAATAGCGTCTAAATCTCGTATTTGGCAGGGTTCCAAAGAGCCGTAGTCTATAAGACTCCGTATAAATAGGTTGTACATTCGCTACTGGGTATAGTGGTGAGAACCCCACCATACGCCAGTCAGAGCCCGAATGGCATTGATGTTGGCCTCGCGTTTTTTGGAAACATAGTTAGGGTGTGGTGTCCCGGAAAGTTTTGAATCAAAAACTACTCCAAGAAACCTTACCTCATTGGAAAACGGAATCGGTTGGCTTTGGAAAACAATTGAAATGGGAGGATAAATCCTTTTCCTGGTAAAAACTACAGCCTTACTTTTAGATGTAGATAAGGACAAGCCGTGATTACCTAGCCAGATGCCTAAATAATTTTTAATCAATCCTATTTCATGTTTGGGCAAACTTTTGTTCTGGGTAGATTACCCGCTATAAAAAAGACCAAATGAATGGCCGAAAAAAAGTAAGTAAAAAATGTTGTAACTATCAAACTTCTAATTAGACTTGAATATATTCAAGTTCTTATGTTCACGCTGAGAAAATTCTAGATTGTTAGTTGAAATTTATGAACCTTATATTAAAAATGTCTTCAAATCGCGAATGTTTAGACTTAATTGAAGCGTATTTTGTAAAAACACAAGCTGATTGGTGTGGTAAGCGAATAACTATCCATTGTGACAAGTACCAACAAGAAAGGCAATTACACCTTTTGAAAAAATGAAACTTGAAAAAAGTGCATCATTCAAAAATAAGTTAGACATACATTATACATATAAACGAAGATTTCTACTTTAGCCTTTGTGGAAGCTTATCCAGAGATATCGTCCAGATATGTCTTGAAGTGGGTGTTTCCCAATTACTTGCATCAAATTCATGTAAAAATACGGTTATAAATGCTATGGACAGGGGCACATAATAGTTCAAACATTACATCCGGGTGACAATGGTAGAAAGAAATACTTTTTGCAGATGACTAAGAAGAAAAATAAGTTAATGAATTTAAAGTACATCTTATGGTCTGACGAAACCAATTTTTCTTCGCCAAGATACTCTAGTACAGTTTTTTTCAGGAGGCTCTGTCAAAGAGATATTTTGAAAATGTTGAATTCCTAGTTCGGCAAAAAGTGTTATTTCTAAGAAGATTTGGGGCAAATGTGTTATAATTTTTTATTGTGATTAAAGATATGTTATTTAGGTTAAGATGATATTGGTGAAACCTACTTTACTTACCACAGCTAGTTTGATATGTACTGCACTGCAACATAAAAGAAACCTACTATAACTAGTAATTTATAAAATATGTTTTTGAGTAAATATTTACCTGATTGTGTTTAACAGTTTTGTAATGACCTCCTTTAGAGAACTTTGCAATGTGGTAGAAATACCCTGCTGTTATAGCTTTACGAATATTAGCATCATCACTAATACTTGAGACCATTTCTATTTCAACTCTGTCCATCAAACCAACCAACTGTTCTCTCACATCTCTCGCCCTTTTCATTGAACGATACTGTATAAAATTCTCATAACACCATTGCACGGAATATTCCGACCCTACCCATTGATTATAAACATTCATCAATGTTAAATGGTCGCCATGCCTGTGGAAAAAGTTTTTTCTTGCTGTGTCTGCATGTATTATTTTGTCTTTTGGTCTATAGAAAACAGAACTGTTTACCGAAAGCATAGCTGCTATAGTGACAACTTCTTCAGAACACTTGTACCTGAAACAAAAGTAAAGTGGTTTTAAAAATATTATACCATATTTATAATCATTAACCACATTTACGTGCGTAGTAATCATTCGCTCTAGTGAATAATAATAACACACAGAAAACTAAATATAAAAATATTTTTATATTAGGTACATCGCAAGCTTGTTTTAACGTGACAACTAGAATAAAATGAGCAATATTTAATAACTTCTATTTACTTACTTTTCACTTGCTAATAACATCTTTGCTAACATGGGGTCAGTGGGAAACTCAGCCATTCTTCGGCCAGCCTTTGTCAGCTCACCATGGTGGTTAAGTGCTCCAAGTGCATACAGTTGTTCCAATGCCAAAACTAAAGTTTCATGTGGTGGAGGATCAAGGAAATCAAAACGAATTAAGTCATTGATACCCAAGGCTTTCAAAGTTAAAACAGCATTTCCCAAATTTATTCTTTGAATTTCTGGAACAGTATTGTCTTCAAGTTCATATTTGTAAGCCCATGCAGTGTATAGCCTAAAACATTTTCCTGGAGCTACCCGCCCTGCCCTGCCAGCTCTTTGATTAGCTGACGCTTTAGATATAGGTACTACCATTAAACTTTCCATACCAGTTTTAGAGTTAAAATTGTTTTGCTTAGCAAAACCAGGGTCTACTACATATATAATATTATCTATAGTCAAGGAAGTTTCTGCTATATTAGTAGCCAAAACGACTTTTCTTGCTCCTTCAGGAGTAGGTTCAAAAATTTTTGCTTGCATATCACTAGGCAGATTTGCATAAACAGGTAAAATTAACAGTTCTTTCAGTTTTTTTCCAAGTCGTTTCGTTCTGTCTTGTAACATTTCAACACAAGTTTCAATTTCTTCTTGTCCAGTTAAAAATACTAAGATGTCACCGAGAGGTTGTGTTGCATGTATTTGTAGCACTGTGACAACACAGGCATCCACATAATCTGCTTCTGGGGCTTTAGTGTAATAAATATCTACAGGAAATCTCCGGCCAGGTATCCTGAAAATTGGTGCTTCATCAAAGAAACTGGAGAATTTCTCTGCATCTAAAGTTGCGCTAGATATCAATAGTTTTAAGTCTGGTCGGAATCTTGCTATATCTTTTACTAAACCAAATAATATATCTGTGTGTAAAGTCCGCTCGTGAGCCTCGTCTATTATCATAACACTGTAAGAAGCCAAGTCTGGTTCAGATAGAAATTCTCTATGCAGTGTTCCATCAGTCATATACTTAATAACTGTTCTGTCAGATGTGCAGTCTTCAAATCTAATGCTATATCCAACTTCATTGCCAAGTTTGACATTCATTTCTTGGGCAACTCTTGCAGCCACAGACATAGCTGCTACTCGTCTAGGCTGTGTGCATCCAATCTTTTTTCCATCATCTGTGAATCCAGCTTCATGAAGGTATTGTGGAATCTGTGTAGTTTTCCCTGACCCAGTTTCACCTTCTACTATTAGAACTTGATAATTTCTAATAGCTTGAATCAATGAATCTCTAAATGGGTACACAGGAAGAGACTTTTTTGTTTCAGCAATTGTCATGCGAACTTTTTGATATTCAGATTTTTCAACATCCTCATCTTTCTTTTCTTTATTTCCTTCTAGCTGTAAAGCTTGAATAAAATCAATCTGTTCATCTAATAATAATTCATATTCCTCTTGGGATTTTGCATCCTTTGCACCAACTTTATAAAATGCAGATTTAATTTGCTCTTGTTCCCATTTTCTTTGCTCAGAATGCGGCAATTTCTCATTTTCATCCACTTCTACATATTCTCCTGGAAATTAAAACACAAATATAAAATGACACTTGTGTGAATTTAAATTGTCTAGATACCATTTACCAGGATTGTTATAAGTTTTTGCAAACATAATATTAAATAGAGCTTTCAAATTAAATAGATTTGAATAATAATAATATATTTTCTTTATAAGATTATATTAAGTAAGATTGTTGAACAAGATAAAGTAAGATTATTGGTGGATTTTTGAAAGATACCAGTTAGAGTGAAGACATAAAAAGTTGCTATGACAGCTTAAGATAGCAACTTTTATACACAAGTTATTCAAAATTTATACGTCATTAACAAGAAGGTTACCTTTTTCCCCTTTTCCTAAATCTTGTGGCATATGATATCTTCTCACATTTTCTAATTCACGAGCCTTTTCATGTTCTTTAGCCAATTGTAATATTGTTTTCTTGTGTTCTCTATCCTTCTTTTCTCTTTCTGTTAAGCTAGAAACCAATAATTAATAATCTGATTACTAGGTTTTGTTAGAGCTTTACTAAGTGAGCCATTAAAAAGTGGTGCTCTGGATATATGTCCCTTTTTAGTAAATGAAATGAAATATTTATTTCTCAACATTGACAATTACTTGTTCTTATTGACGTCAAATAAAACGTGATTCTACCACCAGTTCGAAAAAACCTTCGTGAAGAAGAACTGGCAAGAAACTTCACGGGTATATTTTTTTCAAAATAAATTTACAGAGTCTCTTTAAGTCTATACAAAATTATTCTTTTCTGCATCTGTTAGCTCGGCAAGTCTCCCTCCCCCCAAGTATCCAAACGACGAACACCCTCAAACGGCACCCGTTCACGAGTTAACGCGGGATCCAGCCATCGCCCTCCTCAACCATATTAGAGGGAAGTGAGCGACCCGTCACCCGACGCTACCATAAGAAGACGTACTTTAGTGACAATGACGCTTTAGATATTCATCGGGACGAAGAACTCATCGAACATACAGACACATTACACATGCTTTGTTACAAATACTAGTACAATCCTGTTAATGAGGGGATTATACCCAAGGGCTTTTATCATCCAAATAATCGGATAGTTTATAATATGCTCTAGCACACAACTTCTCCTTTATAGTTTCTTTGAATTTGTCAATAGGAAGACCTTGGATATCCTCAGGAACCTTATTATAAAAGCGTATACATTGACCCATGAATGAGTTAGTGACTTTATGAAGCCTAATATTATGAGCTGCCAGCATATTTCTTCCTCTTGTGTTAACATTGTGCAGATCTTTTTTTCTTTTGAACAAGGTTATGTTCTTTTTAACATACATTAAATTTTCTAAAATATATTGTGAATGGAAGGTAAGAATATTGATTTCCTTAAATTTACTTCTAAGTGACACCCTTGGACCGAGCTGATAGATTGCGCGAACAGCCCTTTTCTTTTCAGAATAAATATAGTATCGATGTCGGCATCACTACCCCACAACAGAATACCATATGTCATGAGGCTGTGGAAGTAACCAAAATAGACTAATCGAGCAGTTGTTTCATTTGAAATTTGTCTAATTTTTTTAACAGCATATGCGGCAGAGCCAAGTTTTTTCGCTAAACCATCAACATGCTGTCCCCACTGGAGTTTGGCGTCTAAGGTTATGCACAGAAATACAGTTGAGTTTACAGGAGTCAGTTCCTGGCTCTTAACTACAATGTTTGTGTTTACCTGTTTGACATTTGGCAATGTAAATTTAACACATTTCGTTTTTTTTTCATTGAGGAGCAAATTATTAGCTGAGAACCACTGCTCTGTGTTGGAGATGCATTTGTTCACCTCTCGATAGTCAATTTCTTGTCTTTTGATTTTAAACAAGAAGGAAGTATCGTCAGCAAACAATATGACCTCGCATTGATTCTTAACGACCGATGGCAGATCATTAATATAAACTAAAAATAGGAAAGGACCAAGAACTGAGCCCTGGGGCACACCCATTGTCACTGCCGTTCCTGATGATTTTTCTCCATTTATTGCAACTTTCTGTTTTCTATTAGGAAATATATGATTTAATCAAGGCAAGCGCTCGGTTTTTAATGCCGTAATGGTGCAGTTTCATGAGTAGAGTAGTATGATCCACACAGTCGAACGCCTTGGACAAGTCACAAAAGACACCAATAGCATCACACGACTCCTCCCAGGCGCTGAATACGTTTTTTATGAGCTCAACACCGGCATCGGTTGTTGAGCGACTCCGCGTGAAACCAAACTGCTTAAAATTCATTAAACTATTACCGTAAAAATGAGAAAGTAATTGATTTAAAATAAATTTTTCAAAAATCTTACTGAGCGTTGGTAGTATAGATATAGGTCTAAAATTATTAGGGTCAGACATACTACCTGCTTTGAATATTGGAATGACCTTACTCAATTTCATTAAATCAGGAAAAACACCATTATCAACACAGTCATTAAATATACTGGCTAAGTACGGGGCTATACCATCAATGACAGATTCAATAATTTTAACAGAAATCCCATCTAAATCGGCAGTATTTTTTACTTTAATGCTTTTAAATGCATTTAAAACTTGTGGAACAGTAACATGTTTAAAAATAAAATCAATATCGCATGAATTTACATTTTTCGTTAGCAGTGACTGTGCAAGAGTGGAACATGAATTAATACTCGGAAGTAGTTGACACAGGGATGGCAGTAAAAAAATTTTCAAATGCTTCAGCAACTTCTTTGTCAGTTGACAACACTTTATCATTAATTTTTAAATTATATTTGGTGTGTGGTTCTTTTGCTTTCCCAGTTTCCTGATTAATTATATTCCATGCAGTTTTTGAAAAGTTAGTACTATATTTAAATTTTATTATTAATGTAATTAGATTTAGCTACACTGCAAACTCGTTTAAATAATTTTGAATACTTTTTAACATATTCATTAAATGTCTTATTATGATTATAAGTTCTTTCACTGTACAATTCATATAATCTATTTCTACTTCTGCATATTCCCACTGTTGCCCAGTCACTAAACCTAAATAAATTATTACATCTGACAATGTGTAGGCAAAATTTAATGATAATCTGAAACATATTTCAGGTGTGAAAGTGTAGAAAAACAAACTGAATTCCACATAATACCTAATATTAATACTAACTGGATACCTGTTGAAGTTTGTATATGTTGAATATTGGCAGGCAACACTTGTCACATATGAAGTGACAGTTTTCTAATATTAAACTGTTCATTTAAATGTCATAACAGATGATTGTTTTCTGTTATGAAGGACTTCTCATCTAGACACGAACGATGTAACATCTGATAGTTATAAAAATAAAATACCTAGTGTAAATATGAAATAGTGTTAGTGTGTGTAATAAAATAAATTACAATAACCATCATATCAGTGTTTTAGCTTCATACCTCCAGAGCCCAGTCCCTTAAAATAGAACCTCTTAGAGGTTATGGGCCCAGCACGCTTCCAAGTTTTGTTTATGTAGTGAGTAGTCGAGAAGGAGTTTAAAGTTTTAAATAAACTTAGAGTAGTTTATGTAGTGAGTAGCCGAGAAGGAGTTTTAAGTTTTAAATAAACTTGGAGTAGTTTATGTAGTGAGTGGTCGAGAAGGAGTTTAAAGTTTTAAATAAACTTGGAGTAGTTTATGTAGTGAGTAGTCGAGAAGGAGTTTAAGGTTTTTAAATAAACTTAGAGAGGTAGCAACTTTAAAGTTGGTATTAAGTTTGAAAGATTGAAGTAATAGTTGTTGGTTGAATTAAGAGGGAATATTTCTTTATTAAATAGATGGAATTAAGTGGAAGTATTTGAATGTAAGTGATTGTGAGATTTTAATGTATAATTAGGTATGTATGGAAGGTAATGTTTAATTTATGCAGGTGAGTTATTTGGTATGTTGTATTAAATTATATACAGGGGATTAAATGATTAAATTATATACAGGGGGTTAAATGATTGAATTATATACAGGGGGTTGAATGTGTGCAAGTGTTGAGGGGGTGTGTTGAAGTTTGTATATGTTGAATATTGGCAGGCAACACTTGTCACATATGAAGTGACAGTTTTCTAATATTAAACTGTTCATTTAAATGTCATAACAGATGATTGTTCTCTGGTATGAAGGACTTCTCATCTAGACACGAACGATGTAACATCTGATAGTTATAAAAATAAAATACCTAGTGTAAATATGAAATAGTGTTAGTGTGTGTAATAAAATAAATTACAATAACAATCATATCAGTGTTTTAGCTTCATACCTCCAGAGCCCAGTCCCTTAAAATAGAACCTCTTAGAATACCCAATTTAAAAAACAAAAAGTAACTGGAACCTCATGTTACTTACATAGACTCATCAAATAAGTATTCATCATCGGCAATATCTGCTTCCAATTCTACAACTTTATCATCTTTTCTCTTTTCTAAGTATTTTCTCCGAGATTGTACTCGAAGCTTTGGCAATAATTTATCACGTTCCTCAGCTTCCATTTTCAGGCGCTTCGCAGCTTCCTCAAATGATTTTTTACTGGTTGATTCAGCAACCTTTTTAACCTTATTTTCATCTTTTTTCCGTAATCTTTTAGCAAATTCATCTCGTTCTTGCAAGTCTTTGAGTCGACTGTTTTCAGCTTCATCAGAACTAGAGCTGTCATGTCTTCGTTTGGAAGACTTACTCATGTTTTACTGCAAAAGATAACTAAAAGAATATTTTTGAATGAATTTCTCAAATTATGTTCTCAAATTTAATTTCAATTCTAAACATCGTGGGACGAAATTAAATTACTAAAATGATAATACAGCACAATGGTGAGATTTTTAAAAAAGTACTTACAGTAAAATAAAATTATGCTACGGGTCTATTTTATTAATTTATTAGTGAGTGGTAGGTGGTAGTACGATTGGAAAAGAAAGTATTAGTTTTCATTGCTCAATAATGTTTGTTTGTTGTTGTTGTTGTATCTGTTCGCTCGTAAAAGCAGGCAAGGGTCTAAATCATACAGCCTTGAAAAAAGTTTGTTATCACAACAACTATTACTTTTTTTATATTTATATACGGCCATAGATAGTAGTAGTATTTATAATTCATCCTTTATTAGGATAGGCAAGGACCTGAGCCATACAGCCTGTTATATAATTTAATCTTTAATATTTTGATTATTAAGGCTATAGGTCGCAGAGGGATGGTTGAATTGGATCACAGACTAGAAAGATTGATCCAGTAGCTGAGGTCAGTGTCACTGGCTTCCCTCGCTGGACTGGATTGGGCACTGGCCGGCACTGTTACACGCATCCAGTAAATATCGGTAAATCATTGGAGTGATAACTCGATCACGAAAATGAGTTTCTCGCATGCGAAAAATCGAAGAGAATTAATTAAAGACATTGTGAATCATTTTATTTTACCTCTAATGTCGTATATGTATAGTTAGGCCCTCAACGTTCATTCCAACGCAAACAATCTACCGTGCTGTGGGCCACATATTTTTGTCGTGTTAACCTTATGATATTCGTAACACTATGACGGTTTTGCAGGGTATACCAAGATAGCTCGTAAATGGCAGAATTTAATTTTGGCAAATTAACACAATATACAGGGTGTAAAATTCAGGAAGCATGATACTTAAAGGTCAGTAAGTATACCATTGTTAGAATACACTGTAAAAGAATTGGAGTTATTGGGGCTGGTTAAGACTTTCACACATTAATTTTTTTTTTACTTCAACATCTTTGACAGTACTAGGTGGTTTTCGTACCTACTACGCATGAGGCGCGCGAGGCGCAAATAAATAAAAAATACGAGTTTTTTTATTTATTTGAAATCATTAAAGTAACTAAAATCGTGTCCAGTCGCATCGCATTACGTGTTACTCGATAGGTAAGTAAGTGACGACGGCTCCGCTCGCCTCATACGTAGGTAGATATGAAAACCACTTAGGGCTGTCAAAGATGTTGAGTAAAAAATTGAAATAAAAAATTATGGAAGTCTTTACCAGCCCCTATAACCCAATTCTTTTACTAACTAATTCTAACAATGGTATACTTACTGACTGACCCTTAAGTATTATGCTTCCTTTATTTTACACCCTGTATAAATTATAGCCTTTTTGTTTTTCTGACTGTAAGAGGTTCTATTTTATGGGACTGGGCTCTGGAGGTATGAAGCTAAAACACTAATATTATGGTTATTGTAATTTATTTTATTACACACTAACACTATTTCATATTTACACTAGGTATTTTATCTTTTTATAACTATCAGATGTTACATCGTTCGAGTCTAGATAAGAAGTAATTCATAACAGAAAACAATCATCTGTTATGACATTTAAATGAACAGTTTAATATTAGAAAACTGTCACTTCATATGTGACAAGTGTTGCCTGCCATTACTCACATATACAACCTCCAACACTGACTATGATATTATATGTTATATGGTGGCAGAGGAGAGATTTTTTTATTATTGAAGATTGTGTTATTTAGCAAGCTTAGGCTGAAGGAGCCGAAGTATTAGCCGACAGAGCTTTAAAAAATATCGCGGGTTTACTGCAATAGAATGGTAATACTATGATCAGAACTCCTAGCCTAGCGTCAGCGTTTGAGTTAAACTGACCAAAAAGAAGTTCTAGAGAAAACAAAATTGAGGCGATACGTATGTAGTAAGAGCTATCAGCAGACTCAGAGGTTTTGGATTCACATTAGCAATCGCTTGTGTAGATATAAAGCAAGTTGAGCTGCTAGATTCAGTTGTGATTTCTGCATGTAAAATAGTGAATCGTCAAAGCACACAGTTTAACTTAGAATAAATAATAACAATAGTACTTGGTAGTAGTACTTGACACCAAAGGTTTGGTACCTCTGGTCTGATTTTAGAAGTATCTACATATTTAGGTACCCCAAACAAATGCAAACTACAAGAGGGTTAAGATACGTCATCGTAATTACGTCAAAATGACCTTCGCAACAAAATACTTTGCTTTTAGCTCCAAATGGATTCATCCTCTTCATAGCTTTTATCCTTTGTTGTGCTTTTACATTTTGGCACATGACTTTCTTGCATTTCAATAAGACATTTAAAATTATTTTTTACTTAAATACTTAAATAATTTCTACTTTAATATTTACCCGTTCTTGAAGAAATTACCTAATTATTAAAAGTCAAAATAATATTTTTTTTCAAATAAACTTACAATTTCCGCTTTTGAATCGTCAATATTTTACTACCATACAATCCTTTTTTAGGGATAAGAAGAACAGGCAAATAATACTGATCAGCTTACCAGAAATGACATATAATGATATTTACAAACGTATATAATTATTTTTAACGTTATTAATATTCTACATTATTTTCCTGATAACATCATTCCCGAGTCTCCTCTCGAGCTATTGAATTTTACACATGTCACAGACAATAAGTCAAATCCACGTTGTTTGCACATTTTGAAAGCATAACATGACAATAATGTCCTGATCCACGCAAGGGCATAAAAAACATGATGTACTATTTATCTCCTGACTGAAAATATTATTAAACTCGTAGAGTCGTTTCTAATTTATTTTTAATTATTTTAAATATTAAAAAATGAAACTGTTTTGCGCCTACTAGGTGTGTATATTAATGATAACTTTCAAAATTCAGATCTTTTCTGTAAAGTTACGTATTTTTGGTCGATTTTCATTTACGTATGCCAGGCCCATGGTTTGTCCTTTAAACCATGACAACAGCCATTTGAGTTTTATGTCAGATTTCATTCAGAACTTCTTGAGAGTACTCGTAGAGGTGCTTTAATTAGGTCAAAAAAATATCTGTCACATGTATGGCAAAGCCTGTCCAGTGTTTATAGAATATATACAGGTCGGTGGTTCATATCCTCTACGATGTTCTTATTTTGAATAGCTGTCTACAAAATGTATGACATCATGAGTCATTTCAGTCAGTCATTCCTATGGAGTAGCTCACTTTCAAATTTTTCAAATTGGACGTTATTGAGATTTTATGCTATAAAACGAATAAGATGTTGGGCAGGTACAACTTTTCTCTTTTACAACTTACCTTTAATGCATCGATGCCGCCAGAGTATTGCACTCATATTTGAACCAATGGAAAATTAAAATTAATTATTAAAATATTTATATTAGTAACTGCACTTTTTTCTGTTGATCAATTTTGCTACTAATGAGTCGTCTGCTGGCTTTGAGTATTTGTGACACATTTTAGACACATAGGACACATTTTATCGTCTGCATTATTTTCAGGGCGTCATATGTCGGAGATCTCTTCAAGCAGGCTAATAGAAAAATTGTTGGTACTGTACCTTGGCCAGACAACACATTGGGTACTTTATGGAAAACATTTGAAGTTAATTTTCCTGCGATAAAGATTTTCGGCCCAACAGCAGATGACGTGAGTTACATAGGTTTTTTCTAATTTTGAACTTTATTAACCATATAAGGCTCACTTGCGTTGACTTGAGTTACAGTTTAGCTGGTTCGATAAAGCTACAGTTAGCTAACTCTGCTTAACATATAGACATACCAGCTTTTGTCCGCAGCTTCACTCGCTCAAAGGTATGGTTTAGTCGTTCAAAGTTACGCATGCTTTTTCCTGTCAATCTGGGTTTTTAAATTTATTTTTACAAATAACATGTCTTGTGTTTACTAATCACCTAGTACTTACAGTAAAATACAAGGTCCTAAAGAAAGTGGTGTTTAATTTCCTATTACTTCCGTAGAAGTTAGATTTTAACTTTTCTAGAGTTATTTTTGGTTAGTTAACAAATTAATCAATGTTACAAATGATAGACAAGAATTTCTTTTATTAAAATTTTCCACCTCGCTGTCTTTGATAGCTGATTTCAGCGATTAATAGCCTATGTAGTACTTTATTATTATTATTATGAAAGCTTAGAGTAACGCATTCTCTGAAGCTACTTAGAAACGAAGAAACTACCGGTTTAGATTTTAAATTTTAAGTAGATAATTTAAATGATAACTCACTCAACATAAATTCTCATCTTGAGGTAATTTTTTTAGTAACTTTCATTAAAGTTATGAGGCTATTTATTTTATGCATAAACAAACAGTTCATAGAGATTGAGTATAGCAAAAATAGAAATCCAAAGAAACCTTCTATTTTTTTTGAAATTTTTGAAAGCGTATCGGTCGCAGTTTTGCGAAAATTTAAAAAAAAATCTTAACTCGAAAACTGAAAAATCGTATAACATACATAGGGGTGATTCAGATTCTTTCGTATCGGAAGGACATTTAAGCAAAATGTCCTGTATCTCAGATAGACATCATATCATAACGTCCTATTTTCAAAATGACCTAATAGAAAATGGTCCTAAAAGTAAAATGACCTATAATGAAAGTACAATTGGAGATAAAAACAATGTTAAGGAAATAAACCATTTATTCTTCGATGTGGTAATTTAAATTTTCACTTAGTATGTATCAAATAATATTCTTTTTATTAGAAATCTTTCTTAAAAAATCAATTGGAGTAATTAGCTTTTCTCGTAGCTTGTCTACATTGAGTTACTATGTACTACGTACTAGAGAAGCTATTCAAAACAAATTTTGTATCACATTCCATTTTTTCCTATTCAATCATTTATTATTCGATGCAGCGCTACAAACATTTTAAGTTGTCTAGTCAAATGATTCAAACATGCAGCTCTTGGATTGCTACAATAATGTGTAATGTGTACAATGTGTACAATAATGTGTCTCGACCAATCAACGAATTGCAATTTGTCATACCAACAGATTATACGAGTGGTACAGAATGGACACAATATTTAAATTTTACCTAACTGCATAGAAAATAAATACATATTTTGTTATATAAGTAAATGAACATTAAAAGTGGATATTGTATATCCATTTTATATACGATAGCTTAGGCGTAATTAAGTAAGAAGGTTATTTTAACTTTATTTACCTCATTTATATTTTTAAATGGGTATTAGGTATATACAATTAGCGTTTGCCCATACATTTGATTTTTTGAGATAAAAGCAGGCCTCCGTTACTCTTTGTACTATTTTACCCGACTGCAAAGAGGGTTTTTCACGCGTATCTATGTATGTAATATTCTTTATTACCTCGTATTGGAAAACCGGCTGGATGAATTTTTATGATCAAGGCATCGTTAGATTTGTTGTGGCAACCTAAATGTTTTTACTTTTTTGTCGAGCGTTAACCTACATGAGAATTTTATTTGTTTTTTGTACTACTAATATGGTATAAGTGTAAGTGCATTTCAGGGCCGGTAATAATGTTCATTATCTCTTGTTATAAAATGAGCTTGTAAACGTACGGGTGGGGTGATGTAGAGAACAATTCTAGTTATTTGCGTATGTGCATTACTTGCAAGAAGTAGGGATAAATGCGGTGTCAGTGGTACTGCTAGTGAATTGAAACAAAGCCATTTATATATTATTGTTGTTCTGTGACTGTAGCTCATGAACTAGTTTTTTTGGTTCACATACATACATACAAAAGCTCGAATTTCATAACTCTCCTTCTGAAGCAGTCGAGTAATGATCAGTAACATGTAAGTCATCCCTATATTATAGTTCACCATCGTTAGTACTACGTGTCTATTCTGTGCAGTAAACTTTTCTTAATCTATGACCTCTATGATGATTTTCATAGAGGTGTTATATTAGGCTCAAATATTCCTATTATCGAATATAACGCTTTGCCAATATTAGGTTATCATGCCTATTATTCGGTAATAGTCAAACAATAGGGTTAGTTTTCCGTCCGATGTTGTTCTAATAATACCTACGCTATATTTATTTAACCTTATTAGTTTGCATGTATATTAGTTATACGAGAGATACGAGAGATATGAGAGAATCGCATATATTAAACTTATATTATAAATTCGAAAGTTTGCTTATTTATTCGTTTTTATGTACTGTTTGTCTGATTTGATTTTAATGTTTGGAATGGTACTGGATTTCTCGGATTAGGCCTCGGATTAACACATACGCTACTTTTAGTAAGTAACTAAGAGTTATTGAATTAAGTTTAAAACCAGGTAGGCTTCCGTTACTTCCATTCCGATACCAAAACAGTGGTAACGTAGATGTGAAACTAAAAAGTTTCGGAATGGAATCCTTAAGCAGAATACACACTACATGTAATTGTTTTCTGAACTGATTGGTGACTTTTACATAAGAGTAATCTTATTTTCAGGAATGAAAAGCTTTTTTGTACAGTGTGCAGCGAAGGCAACACATATTTTGATTATGTGTGTCGCGGTTTCTTCGTAGAAGATTATTAATAATTATTGAATACTACTAATCATTATAATTTTATTTTAGACATTGCGACCGAAACATTTGCTATGATTATTTATTATTGATCTCATTATTCTTGCCATGTGTAATATCCTTAAGAGTTATATTCCGAGATTACCGAGACAATCTATTCCGTGAATGTCCCATATTTTAAGTTTAATGTTTTGATTATTGTTTTAATTTAAAAAGATTATCGTGTTATTTCATTTTATTTAATTTAAGTATAATGTTCCTTGATAGTTTTAATACATGAAAAGTTCCTGCCCTATTCCAGTATTGTTTAAACGAAAAAACATATTATTGTTTTATCCAAGGAGTAACGTAATGGATATTAAAAATGTGTTTTTGACTGCTAATTACAATTTATTCTACTTTTGTTAATTTTTAACTACTGTTTGTATTTATAATTAACTAAATAACACTACTTAAAACCGTCATATGATTAAAATCATGATAAGTTTTATTTGATAATAAAGACCTTTAATTATGGTCTCGGAATGGAGTTATTTTGTTACCTAGATGCATTAAAATAGTGCTATTTTAATGCATTGATAATATATATCACTAATATTAATGTTTTTAGATACTTTGTAACATTGAAAATACAAACAATTCTTAAAAATTGCACTTTGCAATTGAAAGATTTACATCTAAATTATTTAGTTTACACTTTTTGGGAAAATGTCCCATTTACAAAGTTAATCACCGTATTTACAACGATTGCTAATTTAATTTATATGTATTTACATATTTTTTTGTTTTTTTACATATATTCTAGGTTTTTTTTTGTATATTTTTGTTCTTTTTTATACTTATTTATTTTTTGTTGGTTTTTTAATATTTGTTTTTATTTTTATAACATTATGTGTTTCTCATTTTTTATATTCACATGGTATACTTATTTACATATTTACATTTAAGAACATCAACTGCTTAAATTTCTCTGGTTTGAGTCTTGTTCTGCGATCTGATATTATGTAACCAGACTTGGAAAAAATGACACCGATGTGCTCATTGCGCAGCATTTAGGGCGATATATCTTGGCCAAGTTTGCAAATATATACTGGTGATTTAGCCACCACTTTGAAGGGTTGTTTAAATCACCATTTTCGTCTGTAATCGGCAACAATGGATCGCCAAGGTAACGCTGCACCTCAATTAATGCTGAAGCCAAAGGAGTTTGAGTGGGCTGGGTGGGTCCCAAAATTTCGATTAAGTTATCCCATGATGATAATTCCGCATTGTTTTGGTCTTGCTGACTTCCGCTATTTTCGGATACTGTAGCAGCCTCAGTCTACTTGTTGACTAATTCCTTTTTTTTTGTAATTTCTATTGTCCTAAGTAAGTAAGTCCTTTTTTCGCTTTTTGAAGTGCAGCTTTTTCTTGGAAACAGTTGTGTTTATATCTTGGGTCTAGTAAAGTACAAGTTGCAAGTCCCAATCTTGTTTTAAGCTGGTCTACTATGATCACGGCGGATTTTCGAACTTCCGGGTGTATGTTAGAAGGTATTTTATTTTCATACACATTGCGCAACACCCTGTTTTTTACAATTACGAGACTTCCAGTAACGAAGGTTTCTGCACTCATCTGCTGTGTAACTTCTTGCAGTAGTTTTACAATCTTGCACAGTTCTTTGCACATGACCCATTCTTCGCTAGTTGGCATTGGTAAGGTCCTATCTAGCAAACCAGCTGTACTTTTTAATGCGTCTTGGAGCTCCAAAAATCTTTCCAACATAAAATAGATAGAGTTCCACCTTGTTGGCACAGCCTAGAAAAGCCGTTTTGGTAGCGATATACCATTTTGAATTTGGTATCGCAGCAACTTTTCCATGGCAGCAGTGCTTCGCTTATAATGTGAAACAATATTTTTTACAGAGTTTTTAATCCTAACTCCTAACGTACAGCATTTTTCATACTCGCCGCATTATCTGTTGTAACTATCAGAATTTGGCTTTTTTGTATCCGAAAGTCATTCATGACCCGAGTTATTTCTTCTTCCACATGTTTAGCTGTGTGAGGGCTTGGCAGTGGTGCACACTCAAGAAGAATATTGCGACTCTCAAAGTTTTCATTTATATAGTGCGCCATGACGGCAAATATATAGCATCTAAGTAGTCAGTATTAATATATCATCATGTATATACATAAGCATCTTGTGACGCAGACGTCCATAGGTCCGTTGTCAAACGCAAAGACGTTATGGATTTCATGTTTGTTTCTCGAACTCTGCTCACAACTCTTTCATACAGCGCAGGTATGAGCGTATTGGAAGTATGTTGCCTTGTTGGTAATTGGTAGGCTGGATTCAAGGCATTAGAGTACTCCTTGAAACCTTTATCTTCAACGACGGAAAATGGTTGAAAGTCTTTAAAGAAAAGCAAGAACAGCTTTTCATGTATTGCTGTCTTGTGTGTAGCTGCAAGTTTTTTTTACCGGTATTTTAATTTGGGTTTGTATGAGTCCGGTCTCGTTAATTCTGCCCATATTGGTAGAGGTTGTCGGCTCCGATGGGTGTATTGTTGGTAACACAGAAGGTCCAGGCTGTACAAATATGGAGTTGGTTTGAGACTCTACGAAACTCAAACTTTAGGTTTCATTTTCAACGTTGCCGACGGTATTTTCCGATATCTGCCTTAATTGTGAGCTCGCAGGTGTAACACTGACATGCTTGTTTTGTATGTGTTTTCTTAAATTAGATATTGTGTTTTTATATGAGCACTTTTGCTGGCAAATGTTACATACTACAATTTTATTTTGCTCCGACTCAATCGTAAAATGTGTCCAAACTTCACTAGTTCTAGCAAGTTTCATATTTTTCAAATTATGTAAACTAATAAAAGTCAAATGTGAGAATCTTTACAACACAATCACTATTTTGCGGGGACTTATGCGCAAGGAGAGCATAAACATTAAACACGTCTAACTAAACTAAATGAACATTAGAAAAGATTTGGCGTTATTCTTTTACTCAGATTATTATAAAAATATTGCGTATTCTTTTACAAATTTTTTAAATTGATGTTGATTACGTGCTGTCACTCTGCTTATCCATGAAACTTCCGTACAAAACGCGAAGTGTATGCAACGCATAGATAATCGATCGAATACGTCCTTGGTACAATATCGCGTAGCGCTGCGCGTCCTGGCGAAGAGCGCGAGCGATGGATAACACGCATGTGTGGCAACGTCGCATTCTCTTGTGACGCGACGAGTGCACTGTGCAACGTCGCATGCAGAAGCTCGATCACTATTATTTGACTATTATAGATTAACCTAATATCGTAACATTAATATTAACTATACTATTTCCATTTCTTTATTTTCTCGATGACAGCTCCTGTAAAAACTTGTGCGAGCTTTTTTTTACATTATGTATGCATTATTTTATAAAAATATGACGTTTACACACGTACAAGATAGAAAGTACAAAGACGAAACTGATAGGGATGGAGCTATATCGATAAACGTAACACGGTAACAGACCCGATACTTTTTTACAAAATGTAAGAAACTAAACTACTGCCGGTTACTTTTGTACAAATTTATTAACTAATATTATATTTCATTACAAGATGTTACACGTGTTAATTCTTGATTGATAATGCCAACTTCTTTAAAATTTTCGAAGCTGTTGTAAAATAAGTAGGTATAGGTAGGTACTCGACAATGAAACGAAATAATTATAACGACAGGTAATCTTTATTTATTTATTTTAACCAAAATCTGATGAATCGTCACTGTCATTCAATGAGCTCTCCCCAACATTTATTATAAGTTCCTGTACTTGTATATTATCGATTGCCACATGCATTTCCCAATCCGACGCTATGTTTTGGGTTCTTCTCATAATTTTTTCCCAGTTTTCGGCAGTTACTTCCGCACATGCATTTTTTAATAAATCTATTATATTGTTTGCCGTAAAAGGGGGATGGGTATTGTTTCGAGCGGCGTGTCCTTTGATTTGTGCCCATATTAGTTCTATAGCATTGTACTGGTAATGATACGGCGGAAGTCGAAGAACCTAATGACCACATTAGGCAGCTATTTCGTCGAAGGTCACCCTTCGCAACGAATCCTTAAGCAACATCAAAGCTTTTTCAGCAATTAAAACGAATACAGAAATGAATTGTATGTAGCCATTTTGTAGGCATGCTAACTATGTGTTAGTATCTCTGGCTTTTGATTTCGTTGTGATCTCAGGTATATATAGTAAATTATTGGTTTGTTAAACGTCAGGATTGAGGAGCCAAATAATATGCGTTTTTTTACGGAAATCACCATGTTTTAGTATTTCATTCATATTGTAGGCAATAGGATTTACCTCCTTCTAAATTATCATTATGTAGAATATATGAATTGACCGAAAGGATTCCTAAAATGTACTCTATTGTATATGGATTGAGGAGTGTATGCAAGTGTAGGCCGTTAGGTACAAAAAGACGTTTTTATCTTTGATTAAAGTGATACTAGCACTACAGGTGACACGGCTCGCACAACGCCAATTAGTAGTACCTTTTTTATTTTGTTGTTTAAAATTGTAACGTTGCGTGTAAATTGTAATACAGCAAAACAAATTTACCTTTTTGTGAAGTAATTAATACAAACTCACTCTTCGTGGACTTTGAACTCGTACTTTCCCCAGGAACGCGTACTACGTACTACGTCTATACTGATCGCAATCAATTTCACTACACACTTTTGTACTTCTGTCATAGAAGAAAACAAATGCCAATCAAGTGGCTGCATTTGTCATTTGACATTATAATTTACAATTCCGAAATCAAATACTGAAGTGACCTGTCTTAAAGTAAATAGTAAAATACTCTTTCGTATTATATAAAAATAATTTTGTTTTTAATCCGCGACTGTACCACTTCTAAATGGGACATTTTCATTATAGGTCGTTTTACTTTTAGGACCATTGGCTATTAAATCATTTTGAAAATAGGACGTTTCGCGAATAGACCGTTAAATATTCTATCTGAGATACAGGACAATGTATCTTATTTACATACTTAAACGTCCTTCCGGTACGAAAGGGTTCAGATACATTTCAACACGAGGCACCTAAAAAAATTTTTGAACGTCACTTTTCTGGCCGCCCTGTTTTATTAAATAAACTACAATCCACAAAGTACTCTTAAATTATGATATTTTTCAGTAGTTAGTTCTCAACTTTTTGCTACGATATTTTAAGCAAATAAGTATTTCCAATTAATAATTATCAAACCAAGAAAAGTAAAAGAAAAACTTCAAAATTTTTTGTTTTTAACAGAACTCTGCTGTTTTTTAAACTAGAATAAAACTTAAAAACATGATTCTATACTGATTTCTTGACTAAATTCAAAGTTTTAGTTTCATGGTCCTTACTTTAAAAGTAAATTAATCCCATCACTATTTTCATCCTTCATTAACACCGGGTGGAATTTCTAAATTTTATACAATTTCATTATTTATGTTTTGATAAAGAACGTAAAATATAAGTTTCATACCTATAGCTTCAAAAACGACAATACTCCCACGCATACTTTCAACCCCCCTTTTACCCTTCCTGGGGATAATTTTCGAAACAAAAATCCCACCCCCTTAATGGTGGCATTCCTAATAATGCTGATTTTTGTATGATTTATAGCTGATAAAGAATCTAAAATATAAATTTCATGCCTATAGTTTGAAAACTAGCAAAACTCCCATATACACTCTCAAACCCCATTTCACCCTCGTGGGGGATAATTTCCGGAATAAAAACTATCCGAACCCTTCTCTAAGACTTTCCGGGGTCTATACACATTTTCATCCCCATTTAACCCCTATAGGATGGATTCCTAAAACGTTGAAAACTGTATTAACTTATCAACTTCATGCTTAATTCTAAATGCTTCAAAAATAACCAAAACTCCAAATCAAAATTTTAACCACCATTTCACCCTCGTAAGAGATGATTTCCAAGAAAAAAACTATTTATACCTTTAACCTTTAAAGATAACCTTTCCGGGGTCTCTCAACAAACTCCATTCCAAATTCCAATAAAATTGGTTCTGTGGTTTAAGATTAAGCGCGAACTTTTTGTTTAAGTGTTAATTTCGCATTTATAATATAAGTATGGAAGGATGTCTCACTAAATCCAATAGGAATTCGGTATGTAAAGTAATTTTGAGGTATATATTTTTTATATTTTTTGAAAGAATGAGGTATTTTGAAAAAACAAATTGAATGTTTCTAATTTCTGTTTTCAAAAAAATTCGTTTGATGACGAAGCAGTTCCTTTTTAAAATAGCATTCCAAATATTACCTGGAATGAAAAACTTTACAATTTTCTATGCTTCTAGATGACAGAATAATAATAAGTCCCCAGACAATCACACCAACTGTATGGCCCCAAAGTAAGGAGAGCTGTGTTATGGATGACCATACAGCGAACTGGGGGTAACCCAGAATAAACATATATAAATGTCAACAACCATGACCCGAGAACAAACATTTCTGTTCATCACACATATGAATGCCCCCGCAAAGACTCGAACCACGGATCTTCGACGTATGAGGCAGGGGTCCTTATCACACCACCACTCGGTCGTATATGAAAAAACTCGGTCGTCAATATATGAATATGTTCCCACTCGATGACGTTGTATTAAGGTTGAATGTGAGTCAAATTATTTACGCATTTTCGTTTTTATTCAGCGAGCTATTACTAACAAAAATATTATAAAAGTGAAATGGTTTTTGAATCAGAATCTGATGTTTTTCTTTATTTGCCGAATCGAGATTGATGGGACATTTCAACTATCAGGTAATCCCAGGTTAATTTTTAGACTCGAACTGCGCAAGTGTGCCTTATTAAATTTATTAAGTAACCTACGTATTTAGAAAAAATGTCATATGGAACTGGTAATCTTTTTAACAATACCTTTTAGCATTTAATAATCACTATAATTGTCAGGCCATTTTAATAGGTAACATTTGACGTCTGTCAGTTTTACATTCATAGTGAGGTGACCTGCTTAAAAATATCGATTAAAGTGAATTAATCGATACGGACTTGAAACATATGTGAATTTTAAAAATCATCAGGCGAATCCCTGTCCCATTATTATTTTTCTTTCGTAAATTTAAGGAGCAAAATAAGACAAGAACATAATATAGCAAAAATATTGCATTTATTCAGTATAACTATCAGAACTGTTATTAGTATTGTTATCTTCATCACTGCTGTCAGCACTCAGAGATATTATTAATTAATTTTCAATAATACTGTCTATTCTCACATCTCGTTCAAAATCTTGTAAAATTATTTTCTTTGTTTTCTCTACGACTTTTCTCCAGTCTTCTGTAGTGACTTCTGCACACGCAGTTTGTAGCAGAGTCATCATTTAAGCTGTACTGAAGGGTGGTTCAGTATTGTTCCGCGCTGCATGACCCTTTATTTGTGCCCAAATAAGCTCGATGGCGTTATACTGGCAAAGGTAGGGAGGCAATCGAATAACTTCGTGTCCATGCTCTAGGGCTAGTTCATCGATTTCATAGCGGAGCTTGGACGGCTTAGTTGCTTTTACCAGATTTAACAACTCAACTTTTAATAAAGTTTGACTTGCATCCACACCATGCACGAGGCAATTTCTTACTTTTTATTTGCTTGAGTTGGTAGTTTATCAACTTGTACAGAATGATACGGTGCATTGTCCATTATAATTTTTGATGGGTTTCTAAGCTGACTAGCAGCTTCTCAAACCACTCTTTAAAAACCTCGAAAGTTCATTTCCTCATGTAGTATCACTTGTAGTTTTAGAGGCGATTGCGAGGAGGCAGTCTGGAATAAAACCTCGAGAGGCTGATCTCGCGTGACATATAATAAGTCGGGCTCGTTTTCCCGATGGAACTTTTGATGTGGAGGCCGCTGTATCATCGGTTCATCTCCGCGAAACCGTATGGTTCGCACCATGTTTCGTCAATAAACATGACATTGTCCCCATCTGTAATTTTCTTTACTCAACGTAAGAATGTTACTCTTTTCAAAATAATGTCGTAGCGTTCTAGCAAGATTTTCCGCTTGTCATATTTTTTAAATCTATAGTCAATCGATTTCAAAACCTCTAATAGAGACGATTTACCGCCAAAAAATAAGCTGCGTCTTTTAACGAACTCATTACCTTTTCCCGTGTAGGATATTCTTTTCTTTAGTAATATCCCTAAATGTGGTTGCGAATTGCAGCAGCATCAAAATTATCAACGCTAACAATTTTCTTGTCCCTCTTTTTTTTTCGGTGTACGTAAAGTATTATCCTCCGAGCCTGATGGTCCGTATATCTCTTTTAGAATTTGAGTTACTGTCGTCTTCCCTATTCCCAATGTTTTGGCAACGTGTTCTCTCGGTTGTGTCAATGGTAAAAGAGGCCCATCGTTTACTGATTCACGTTCAAAATAATTGTAAAATTTCACCACTAGTTCGCGAGATTGATTGTTTAGCGTTTTCCCCCGTTTCGACATGTTAAGACTGTAATGTTGTTCTTGTTTACTAATCGTTAAGCAATCAGAGTCCAATTTATAGCCAGGTAAACGTAGTCAGTAAGATCATTCCAATAAAAAAGCCGAGTCAGAAGATAATAACAGAGACCACACCAAAAACGCACAATCACTTCGCACAACGACAAGAGACTGCGTCACGTAATGGTGACATGACATGGCGTCATCGACAGGCACTGGTGTTGCCAGCAACATCCCACCTAAATTGTACCTAACATCAATGATTTTTCTATTTAGTTATTTTTTGTATTTATATAGTTAGTGAAAAGAATAATAAATATAATTATGTTTTATTATAATCACAACGTGGTTATTAATTTATGGTGATATTTCTTCACAAGAATCATTGCATTAGATTCAACTTATCAGCTTTCGATTTTTAGAGTAACATCCCTAGTCTTTAAAAAGGAAGAGGATTAACTGAAGCAACATTGTAACGACAATCAGTTGTTTATTATGATTAAAATGGTTTATTAGTGAAAACAAATCGTAAAATTACTCGTATCGCTCATTATTACAATAAATATGTAATCGTTATTGAAAAAAGTTACGCAATTGTGCAGTTCTAACAAAACTAAATATACAAAAAAAAATATTATTTTATGCCCGCCGTTACAAGGTTACGTTGTTGAATTTTGAAGAATTTACCTATTAAAATGGCCTGACTTTAATAAGTATTAAACACACTTTAGCATTACGGTCTATAAATAATATTAAATGTTTAAATTAACAGATAGTCAACGATATCGATTTATCGAATAAAACGTGCTTGGTAACGGGTGGGAGCAGCGGTATTGGTTTAGAAATATCTCGATGTTTAAACTCACGCAAATGCAATATGATAATTCCATGTAGAAACACATATGCAGTAAACCGCATTGGAAAGAGTGTCTTCAATCACAGTGACAGAGTACACGTCTATGATATGAATCTTGCATCGCTTAGGTCTGTTAAAAATTGCTCAGAACAAATCTGCAAGGATCACAAGTACGTATTTACTAAACTTATGCTGAAAATACTTAGTAATTAAGTCAAGGGTAAAGAAATTAGGAATCTTATAAAAATAGGTCTAGTTATATCGATTTGTTAAAACATATGTTTCTTTACAAACAAACTAGCAATATAGTGTTTAGTTTCCATGAAGACGATACCTACGTTACCTAATTGCGAGTGTGATTCTTATAACTTATGCTTATAATATATAACATATACAGGGTGTCCAGAAGGTCAACGTCCAAATGAAAGGAGTTGACTTGCCATGCTCCAAATAGTAAAAAAAAAAATAAAAATAAAGCTTTATGTCGATTAGTTTAGTAGATATAGGATCAATTCTAAAATAAGTGAAAAATCACTCCTTATAGCAGTAATTCGTATGCTGAATCCGTAAATGTTGATCGATTTTGATTTTTTTCCGGTTATTAATTGGTTACTAAATGTTCTTTTGTAACAAACCTTTGATACAAGCAAATCTATTATGGTACGATAGAAAAAAAGCAATGAAAAAACAAATTTGTTGCAATTTTTTTATATTTCATTTTCTCTGCTCCACCGTGTATAAAACATGTATGGAATGAGGCTGGCATTTACTCTCAAAAGTTGGCGCATCTAATGCAGTTTCTAAAAAGGTACAATACTTGGCACTAAAATTGATCAGATTTCATTTATGATCTTTAAATTGAGGAAGCACCTATTTTTTAAATCATTAAAAATGAGTAAAGAGATGTTAAATACTACTAAAAGATTACATGAGACACTTGCTCAGGTAGACGAGCCAGGTAGTCGCTCCCCTCTCTTATCACTTATCCCCGTGCCAGGTACCGAAAATAAGTCAGTCAGTACGTCAACTTGTTTTGTTCGTATCTTACGTCACGTCTCTCTTGCGCATATATATTTTGATAAATACTAACGACTCGGCTAGAACTTGGAATTTGATTACCATTGTGATTTGGTTTAGTGTATCCTTGGAACTAACGACTTGGCTTTAACTTGGACTTAAGGTGTCCCTACGATTTGGTGGATTGGACTTGGATCGCTCTCTGAGCTTTCTATTGTGCTTGTGATTAGTGATACTTTTAAGCAATTCCCGTATCATACACATACAATATGTAAACATGCATTTTACCTACGGTAAATGTCAGGCCAATGCCAGGGCGGCAGCCAGGCTCTGCCGTGAACGATACCCAACGAAGATCGTTATCCATGTATTGTGAAGGTATAATTCCTGGAAGGCCAATACGAGATCAAGGTCGCAATATTCAAGACTTGGTCGGTGAAGATGAGGTTCTTGAACTAGTACAAAATGAACCCAGTATATCTGTACGAACAATATACAATTTTACTGGGATTCCCAAATCTACGGCACATCAAATTCTACAAAAAAATAAGTACCATCCGTACCATTATCAAAAAGTACAACTTCTTATGCCGCTTGATTATCCACAACGCGTAGCGTTTTGTAGAAAAATGTTAAGAATGCATGCAGCTGATCCAAATTTAATTAATAATATTTTGTGGTCAGATGAGAGTACTTTCAAGAAAGACGGAATTCTTAAATCTGTACAATATCCAACATTGGGCTTTAATCAATCCTCATGTAATCCGAGAAGAAAAGAGCCAATACCAATTTAAGGTGAACATGTGGACAGGCATAATTAACGGCCGTATAATTGGGCCGTTCGAATTCACAAAAGCCCTACTTCTTAATTCTTGAGACCAGATTTACCTGAATTAATAGAAGACCTACCATTGACCACTCATATATGAGAGATATGTGGTTTCAGAACAATGGTTGCCCCGCCCACTACGCGGCCTCAGTAGGAAATTACTTGAATGAAAATTACCCAGGTAAATGGATTAGACGTTTGGGTCCTATTTTATGGCCACAACGGTCACCAGATCTTAATCCATTAGATTTTTTTTACTGGGGTTTTCCCAAAGAGAAAGTGTATACAAAGCCTGTTTATGACATTAACGAACTCCGTTGAAGATTACATGAGGTATCAGATGAGGCGAACCAAAGAAGGATGGCACGATTCATCGCAAGCATCATTTATAAAAAGATGCCGCGCCTGTATTAGAGCAGGAGGAAAACAATTCGAACATTTACTGTAAATTAAAAAAAAATAATCAATTTAAACATTATTGCTATTGTTATTTACAGGTTGACTTGCACCGACATTCTTACGCATTATACTCGTACTACTAAATTTATTTTTAAACATCAACTTTGTATGGACTCAATATAACTTAAAAATTATTAATAGCTAAATGAGTTTAAAATAACAAGTGCTGCAAGTCGGCCTTGTAGAAATAGTAAGTAGGTAGTTAGGAATTGGTTGATGATGATAAAAACGGGTGATGAGAAAAGGGAGGGACGTTTAGCGATCTTTTAATGATTATCAAAATAGGTGGTTCCTCAATTTAAAGATCGTAAATAAAATCAGATCAATTTTAGTGCCAAGTATTATATTTTTTTAGAAACTGCATTAGATGCGCCAACTTTTGAGAGTAAATGCCAGCCTCATTCCATACATGTTTTTTACACGGTGGAGCAGAGAAAATTAGATATAAAAAATTGCGACAAATTAGTTTTTTCTTTATTGCTTTTTTTCTATCGTACCATAATAGATTTGCTTGTATCAAAGGTTTGTTATAAAAGAACATTTAGTAACCAATTAATAACCGAAAAAATATCAAAATCGGTCAAACATTTACAGATTCAGCATACGAATTACTGCTATGAAGAGTAATTTTTACCTAATTTTAGAAATCATCCTATATCTACTAAATTAATCGACATATAATTATTTTTGAAATTTGAGGTACGTACTGGTACAGAGTAATGCTTAGACGGGGGTTTAACAGTTAATGGTGGGGTTTTTATTATCACTTTTTATTACGTGTGGGTTATTGTGGTTTCAATCTTTAAGACCGAAATATATTTTCAGGAATATTGACATAGTGATCTTGAATGCCGCGGTTTTTGGTATACCGTGGATACTCACCGAGGACGGTTTCGAGATGACATTTCAAGTAAACTACCTAAGTCAGTACTACCTGCTATCCAGCTTGGAGCAGGTGCTGTCGCCGGACGGTCGCGTCGTGGTGGTTGCTTCGGAATCTCACAAGTGAGCCATTTTATTCGTTGTAATTTCGAAATAAGATGTACATACATTATGTAATAAATTATATACTTTTTAATTGGGTAAAGTTGTGTTGGATGGTGTTTTGTAATAATTTCATAGCTACAAAAAAGTGATCATAAGACCTAACTGCATCTGTACATTTAATATAAATTACCTTAACATACTTGAAACAATAATAATTATGAAATAAATATGTCAAGTTGCTGCTTTTATGGGTATACAGAATGCCATTAGAGCTATCTGCTTATAATTTAAAACGTAAGCACACGCAAATATACATAAACATACTAATATAGGTACGAAATAAATATTAAACACGTTCCAGATTTGTCAAATGGGATACAAATGAGACATTAACTCCAACAGAAGAGCAATTATCATTACCAGCTGATCGATACACCTCAATTCGAGCCTACAACGTTTCAAAGCTATGCAGCATGTTGATGATGCAGTACCTTGGCAACCGATGGCTAAACACCAACAGACGGATCTTCTCCGCTCACCCAGGTTCCTTCGTCAAGACGGGTCTGTGCCAAAACTGGTGGGTTTATGAAGCGCTCTACACTGTGATGTTGCCGTTCACAAAATCTATTGTGAGTGTGAATTATTTGTATTTTTCTTCTCAATAAAGATGTGGAAGGGTCACGTCGAAACAAGTTATAAAATGTACAATAATGCAATTATGGACGTTCATCAGATTGTTTTATATGCTTGACAAAATGAACTTTGTTTTCAGGCACAAGCGGCCAGCACTCCAGTGTACTGCGCAATTTCCCCTGAACTGAACAACCAGACAGCTTGCTACTTCAAGAACTGTGCGCGCAAGGAAGTCAGCGACCTAGCTAGTGACCGCCATCTTGCCTACCGCATTAACGACATCACGAACGAGATGCTGCACGATAGCGTCCCTTACACCGCCGCCGCGCAGAATGTCGCGCAACCAATCGATAAGAAGAACGAAAAACTAGATGAGCCGTCTAAGGATGAGGAACTTGTGTCAAACTACTCCGGCTGATTTATATTTTATTATTTGGTTGTTTAAACTAAGTTTTAGATTTGTTTTTGGTTTAGAATACTTAGTAAAAAAGCTAATAAAAAGATTAGATGCTTTGGTTAAAATGTCTTTTTCAAATTCAAATTCACGCCTTTATTCAACATAATGCACTACAACACGAAATAAAAATAACCTGAGGAGCAAAATGTTACAGAAAGATAGCTATCAAATATATTGTTTTTGACGTTATGCTCCCTGGCAACCCTATCATTTGTTTAGCTGTTTTTAAATAGGCACATAAAACGAATGTCCATAATTCGTGCACAATTTGTAAACACTTAATAGTACCTTTATACTTGAGAGTAATACATGTATATGTATATTTATATACATATATATATATATACAGGGTGTCCCAGACATGACACGTAAGGGTGACACTGGAGGTAGATGGGGTGCATCGCAGTAGTACCCCATACCTGTAGTTCTATAGAACTGTTGAGACCTCATATTAGTGTTTATCAGTACTATATAGTACTAATGGGACAAAATTAAAGATATGTTGATATTTGCAATCAACATCTTGTTTGTACGTTACATAAAATACCTAGTTTTTATAAGTATAATATCTATTGATTGCAATTATAAATGTCCACTTAAATTTGAGTAGCTTTGTCAAGTTGTTTACAGATCTGTGGTATATCAATTTCATCAGTGTCCCCAGTGTACCGCTTTTAGAATAAATATATTTTCATTGAAAATGTGCTTTACCATCGTTAAACGTGGTAGGGGAAGAATGTGTGTGCGTGTGGACTGACTGATATTTTCAAAAAAGTCAAATTTGTGAAACCTAAATAAAGAAAAATACAACTGATTAACTGGATCACTCAATCTGGTCGCCTGAAGAAAAAGCCATTGCGCGTATACGAGAATACACTACCTGTGTGTATTTAATTTGTATATGAAAAAATTGTGAACAATTTGTGAAGGCTCCTCACAAAATCTCTATTCATTAGAAGGCCACGTTGGAAACTTGTAAGGGTTTATGTGGATCACTCAATGCTCGCACTTGCCGTCCGAGTGATCTTTGAAATCACCGCCTAAAACTCAATAAGTATGTATTATTTTCGTTGTACGTTATAATTATGCTTGTGTGTGAATTTTTGAAACAAAAATCCTCACCGAAACCCTACTGGTTCAAAATAAAACTGAAATAAAATTTTTTGCCAAACGTCCCAACTGAGTGATCCTTATTTTGACACTTAATTAATAAATTCAAACTCATACATAGTAGAAAGTGTTATCAGAAATTGTGAAAAATATTTTTCTAAAAGTTGACTATCTATCCTTTTAAAAGTTATACTTTACGAGATAACACTTTTTTAAATTATCCGACTTAAAACGTCGTGTAGGGTGACCATGAACATAATATGTCGGAAGTAAAAAAACTCATACAGTAAAATGTCTTCAGTAAGCAGGCATTCAATAATAAAAACCTCAATAATTTTATTTGCGTTTTATTTTATGCTTGAAAAATTAGTTATTTACACCACGCAAAAAATGTAGGTTTTAATGACAGAAAAAGATTTTTACCTTAAAAAAATAATTAATTCTAATAACGCCGTTTTTTTCTGAAAATCTGGGAAGATTAAATAAAGTTTCCAATCCAATCACACCATAAATGAACGTTCAATTTATTAAAAATATGCAGTCTATGCAGTCCTGTCTCAAACGATGATGACAATATTATAAAACAGTCTAATACATGTGGTTTAGACTCAATTTGAGACGTATGAAAAACAGACAAGATATATATTATATATTAATCAATTAGAATCCAAAATTGAGTCTTTGGAGCAAACAATCGAAATACGATAACGAAATAATAACGAAATAAGAAATGTTCCTAGTGGAGTAAACGAAACCAAAGAGAAATTATGTGAAATCGTAATGAAAGCCGCTAAAGTTTGTTGAGGTCCCCCTGCAACAGCATGAAGTTAAAGATGTTTTCCGCACTAAGAGTAAAAACGAGAGTGGAATAATAATAGATGACCTGAATACGACGATAAAGAAGGAAAGTTTTATTAGAAACTCGCGCAAATTCTGTTTGAAAAATAGTGCAATTAAATACGTCACATCTCTCGCTGGAAGGTCCTACTAAACCTATTTTTATCACAGAAGTCAAATCGAGGTGCATAAACTTTCTAGCCCGGACTTATGCTCAGAAGAATGGCTATAAGTTCTGTTGGATCTCTTACGGGAAAACATACTTGCGTCAAGATGATGGCAAACGTCACATTCGTGTTGACTCAGAAGCTAACTTGGCTGAACTACGAAAACTACAATGACAAATTTTTTTCATTGCATTATTTTTGTATACTATAGATAATTTCAGTTGTAACACTTATTATTTACTTCTTATATATTTCATTATTACATACACTTATTTATACTATTTATTGAATATAATAACTAAAAACACACTCTTCAAAAATGAAATTATAAAATATTTAAAAAATGTAAACAAACATACAAGAGTCTTATCAAACCAAATATACGGCTTTTGTGAATGCACAAAATTTTTCTTCAAGCGCATGAAAGTTAATAGTGGTGACAATGTTTATCTATGTTTTAAAAAATGGCTGCATCACAGAGTATGATTGTTTCTGACATGGATAATATTTCTGTGGCTTCGTCTTTCAATTGTGATACTGAAAAATGCAATGAAATAATAAAAAAGACCCTAAATCCTTAAATATCATTACACAGAATATCCGTAGCGTATATAAAAATCTTGAGAGTTTCATGGCACATATATCGCAATTATCGTTTGAACCGGATATAATGATACTAACGGAATGTTGGCTAGATGTAGATAAACCAGTGCCGCATCTTCCTGGCTGTGTCACTTTTCAAAAAAATATCAACCAAATAGATGGCTTAGCTGTTTATTCTAAATTTAATATAGACTGTATAATAACCGAACCCGATCCTAAAGATGGAAACAATTTATTAATTAAAATAAATTCCGACATAGTTATTTTAGCTGTTTATAGATCACCATCTTTTTATCACACAGATAGATTGTTAAATGCTCTTGAAAATATAATAAAATCAATAAAAGCCAAAAACATATTTCTTACTGGTGATTTTAACATAGACATTAAAGAAGATAACACTGACTGAAATTCAGAATCTTACTTGAATCTCACTGCCAGTCTAGGCATTCTGCCAGGTCATACATATCCAACTGGCTTGAACAAATGTTTAGATCATGTCATGGTTAAAACTGCATTACCAACAAAAATTTTAGTTACTGACCACGCCTCAACTTTAATTAACTTATGCCTAGAGTTGAAACTTTAACCACTAAATATTTGCGTGGATAAAATACAGTGTTGCTACTGAGGTTGTAAAGCCGGCAGATTTTTCTTTTATAACCCCTATGTGTGACGCTGAGGTACCTGCAAATCAGTTTGTCAGTATTTTATCATCGGCGGTTAAATCTAACACTACCTGACCTGATAACGCCTGGCTTGGTTAGATGCATACGTCACCGTGATAAACTGCATTTAAAATTGAAATGGACCCCAGATGACGAAATTTTACAAATTACATATAAACGCTACAGAAAATTCTGTAATTCTTTACTGAGTAAACTAAAACGTCAATATGAAAAATCACTTTTACAAAAAGCCAAAAATAACAAACAAACATGGGCAGCTATAAAAACTATCTCAGGCCATAATGTTAAATCAAATCGGTTGATTTAATTAAAGATAATGCTTTAATGGCAGTTGATAAAGCCAACGTCTATTTTTCGGAAACTGGTAGTAAATTGGCGGGCAAAATCATTGCTGAAAATCCTAGTCTTGCAGTTAATACAAAAGGATCCTCTGCTTTACTTAACTCCTTTGTGCTCGATCCACCTGATGTAACCGAAGTAGAATCGGTCCTGTTAGGCCTCAAAAAAGACTGTGCTGTAGGCTGGGACTCCATCCCAGCAGTATTTCTTAAAATGACTAAGAATATCATTTTATCCCCGCTTATGTTTTTTAACGTCTGCTTTAAACAGGGCCGTTTTCCCAAAATATTTAAAAGATCCCTTATTACTCCTGTTTACAAGGGTGGTGCTCGGGACGGTATCGAAAATTATAGACCAATTTCTGTGTTGTCAGCCCTTTCTAAAATACTAGAAAGATTACTTGATAACCGTTTGATAAAATTTTTAGAGAAGTTTATAATTTTATCCCCCTCACAATTTGGATTTAGATCGGGCATCGGCACACAGGAAGCAGTAAATAGCTTGACAAAGTGCCTAGTGGATAAAATGGAACAAAAACCAAAATGTCTCGGTGTTTTTCTGGATTTGGCAAAAGCCTTCCATACCGTATCGATACCTACTCTTGTTAAAAAGTTGGAAAACATGGGAATAAGGGATTTTGTTTGAACATTTTCAGTACAATGGTAAAGTGTTTACATATGCTGATGATACGGCCCTACTTTTTACGGGAAGACTTGGAGTGAGGTTCAATCTACTGCTGAAAAGGGCCTTCAAAGGGTAGTACGGTGGTTAGAAGACAATTTGCTTACCTTAAATATATCAAAATCTACCTATATTAAATTTCATATTGATAGCGCTCCAACTGCAAATAGTAATATCGAAATTAAAATACACTCTTGTGATCTAAAACTAACCCAGATATGCTCTTGTCTTAAATTAACAAAATCTAAAACTGTAAAGTATCTTGGTGTGCTGTTGGATGACTTTAAGTTGAAAAATTAAGTTGGCTACCTCACATTCAACTAATAACGTCACGAACCCGAAAACTCATTTAAACTTTTAAAAAATTAAGACATAGCGGACTTTAACTTATTGCGTACTGTTTATGTTGCTTTAGCCCAATCAATTATAGGATATTGTATAAACACCTGGGGTGGCACATGTAAGACCTACCTAATTAGGCTTGAAAGAGCACAAAGGTGTCTGTTAAAAACTATAATATCTAAGCCATATATGTAGATATCCAACAAAAGAACTTTAGCAAGAATGTCAAATATTAACAGTTCGGCAATTATTTATTCTCAGTTTAATAACAAATCAACACAATAATACTTATTACGATCCTGAGATTTATCGTAGTAAGCGTAGGATTTCTAATATTACAAACACAATCAACTGTCGTACTACTTTCGCAAAAAGGCAATACTCTTTCCTCTCTGTGTACCTCTACAATAAAATAAATAAAATTTTAAACTTCTTACCCCAAACCGTGTATGAATGTAAAAAAAAAAGATTAGGGGCTGGTTGTTATCTATGGACTATTTTGAAACTGAAAAATTATTTATCTACCAAACCTAAATGCTGGAAACTAAATGTAATGGATTTCTTCATGTAAACTTCCATAACATACAATATAAAAAATGTATAAATTAATACACATATATATCATATATAAATATAAATATATATAAATACATACATATATATTCTATTTATATTTACAACTTCTTCATTATTCATTAGGTACACACATATTTATTCACAGAACGCACACTACACATACATACATTCTTAATAATCTTACTTTTATTTACACAGTAAATCGTAATGTATAATTATAACAATCCATTTTTGAATTACAACTGTATATACTTTTAAGAAATTAAAATGGGAGAGGGCGCTGACCCCTAAAATACAAACTTTGTTTAGTTTAGGGGTCAGACACTTCACATAAGCTTGTAACCTTTTCTGAGTTTCTAAAAAAGTTATTATTATTATTAGTTTTTATTATTATAGTGATGTACATTTGAGCTTTAGGCTACTATACGAATAACAAAATTAAAGGCATAATAGATAATTTACAAAATGTAACGATTGCAAATGTCTTACAGGTATTCGAAAAAAGAGGTCTCGCCTAGCACAACAAAAATTTTAAAGTAAAGAGTGACTATTATAAATATTGATTGTGCATGCAATGTGACATATATATTTGAACATTTGATGACATTTACAGTGCTTTTTTCAAGAAATATAGCATAAATAGAGCGTGTTCATCGAATAAGGTGTCAAAGAGCATTGCATTTCTGCCTATTAACATTGATTTGCTAGCAATTTTGGAATTTTCAGTCTGGAAGATGCAATCTGTATCAGTAATGAAACAAAAACATGTGATTTATGTGAAGGTGTAGTTGTCATTACTCATAAACTTTCAAATTTAAATGGGTTTGAAAAGGTTAATTTGAAGGATGCACCAAAAACAATTTTTATCAGAAACAAATGCCACAAATTATTAGGAGGTATTGAATTTCTTTCTGCATTAAGTCCTAATAGTATTGGTCATTACAAAGAGCATCGTTTAAATACTGACCAAATAGTCTGTTATGATGATTTAAAGGAAAAACAAATGTATATTAGCAAAGCTGAACCTATTTTTTAGATACTTAATCATATGGAATCGTAATATCAAAATAGCCCTTATGAATCAAAGTAACTGTAGGTACTAGTACTATGTTATTTTCACTGTACGTACTTCACTTGCATTTTTGTATTTTCGCATTATCAGAATTAATTATTTTTTTTAAGGTCAAAATCTTTTTCTGTCATTAAAACCTAAATGTTTTGCATGGTGTAAAAAACTATTTTATCAAGCATAAAATTAAACGCAAATAAAATTATTGAGGTTTTTATTATTGAATGCCTTCAGCTTACTGAAGATATTTTACTGTATGAAGGTTTTTTTTACTACCGACATATTATGTTCATGGTCACCCTACACGACGTTGAAGTTGGATAATTAAAAAAAGTTTTATCTCGTAAAGTATAACTTTTAAAAGGATAGATTGTTTGTCAACTTATAGGAAAATATTTTTCACAATTTCTTATATCACTTTCTTCTATGTATGAGTTTGAATTTATTAATTAGAAGTCAACATAAAACATGAAAAAGGATAAGACGTTTGTCTTCTATCTCACCTGATGGAAAGTGACGATGAAGACGAAGGTGTTACACGTCTATCCACGAGATACCTATTCACTCAACGCTTGAAAGAACTAGGACTATAGTTTTCTGGAAAAACAGACGCAGGCAGTTCATTCCACACCTTGGCAACCCGCACCAAAAAGGAACTATCGAAGCGTTTGGTTCGACTTCTTGGGATGTCTACCATGAAGGGAAGGAAGGTCTGTCTGCGTCTAGTAGTCCGATGCAAGAAGGGTGTGGGTTCAACCTGATCAAAAAGAGCATTCGCGCACTCTCTTAAATGTAATCTGTACAAGACTGCTAAACTGGCAACTTTCCGACGATGGTCGAGGTTTTGCAGTTTTTTGGTGGTGAGGTCAAAGTTGTTAATAATTTTTCGGGCTCTTCGGTCAACTGCGTCCATCGCTTCTAGTTGGTGCTTTGCAGAACCATCCCAAAGGTGGCTACAGTACTCCATACAAGATCGAACTTGAGAGCTGAAGTACCGTTGGACCTTCGAGATGATTCCCAACTTCTTTGAAGCAGTTTGAGCTATGGACACAATTTTTTGCCCAAAGTTTAGTTGGGACGATATAGTTACGCCCAGAAACCCTAGGTGGTCGGTTAAGTGTATAGAAACATTTTGGAAAGTGGGCGTTAGGTCGAAACTGCTCTTTTTCGCGGAGAATAAACAAGCCTGTGTTTTCGACTGGTTAAATTTGACCAAGTTGGACTCGCCCCAATCGGACACTTTCTTTAAGGCCAAATCCACCCGCTCAATCATGGACTCTCTCAAAGCCCGGATTTCTTGAGGACTCGCTCGCGCATTGTACATGTATCTCTCTACAACGGTGCTGTCATCAGCGTAACCTGGGGTTAGCAGGTAATCAATGTGCAGCAACAATAACGTTGCAGAGAGAACAGATCCCTGAGGTACCCCGGCATTAATTGCCATTAGGTCAGAAGAGCAGCCGTCTAAGACTACTCGAATTGACCGTTCCTTCAGAAAATCAGATATCCAGTCGGAGAGCCCTTTAGGTATTCCGTATGCTGGAAGCTTACTCAAGAGACCATCATGCCAGACCCTATCAAAAGCCTTGGAAATGTCTAAGGAAACAGCTATAGCTTCACCGTGACCTTCCAAGGTTTCGCTCCATAAGTGAGTGGCATACACAAGAAGATCTCCAGTCGAGCGTCGACTGCGAAAACCATATTGGTTATCACTAAGGAGCTCGTTGGACTCAAGGTATGCCAGGAGACGATTGTTCAATACACGCTCCATAACTTTGCAAAGAGCTCGAGAATATCGAAGTTTCCTGTTGTAGAATAGCGATGAGCGGCCATCAGCCATTCACGCTGGCATCCATCTACCAACCACCAGATAAAGTCATACTTCAAAGCAACCTTCAGTCGCTACTCGATATGAGTCCCTCCGTAGCTGGTGACTTTAACTCGAAACATACAGGTTGGTACTCCGTAGTTACCAACCCAAACGGCCGTCGTCTTCATCACATGTTAGATTTGCTAAGCTGTGATGTAGTGGGTCCTCGGGAACCGACTCACTATCCCTACAACACAAATCATCGCCCCGATATACTCGATATAGCAATCCTACAAAGTGTTAACTTAAGGGTTCACTCAGTAGAAGTCATCCACCAACTTACTTCGGATCACCGACCGGTAGTCATGCAGCTAGGTATCCCAACTGACCCTGTTCCTCAAACGAGGGCACACTTTCACTGGGCCAAACTAACGGAAGAAACACCATTCCCGACTCATTGTCATCCATCGAGGAGACCAATGCACCGATCGGTGCTTTCACCAACCACTTTCGAACTGCTATCAGTGCATCTTCCAGGCGGGTTCTGGTGGCGAATGATCGCCGCTAGATCCTGCCTGAGGATGTGAGATAGTTGTTGAGAGCAAAGAACGCAGCTATCCGGGTGGACGATTACGCTCCGACCGAGGCAAACCGCATCCGTATGAGGTATATCATCAGCATACAGCGAGATGATATGTATGAAACGGTCGGTTTTTTTTGTATACATTCGAATATAGTCAGATAATCAGCTATTGTTTATTGCTATTGGTTTTTCTCGATATTTAAATACACACGAAACATTCCAAGCTGATATTGTTACTATATATAATCGGGTAAGTGCACTAATATTTGGTTCTCAACGAAATAACTCTAGTTGAGCTGGTATGTTGTAAATTGACGTCAAAGTTATGACGTTGTCGTTTGGACTGTTAGGAGTATTATTCAATAACGCATGGGTGCACCTTTTATAACTTTTTCTAGTTATTAAAGGTAGGACTGAAAATTGTTTTCGGCAAGCTTATAAGTTGTCTCGTGTAGGTACTGTAATTATTTTTCGGTTTTTGAAAAAAGTCCCATTTCTTGAAAACTATAAACATTTTCTAAAATCTAATTCCGACAAAAATTTGCACAAATCAAGAGCTACTTGTGCATGTTTATTTTACAGCCGCATATTCAATGGTTTTCGAGATACACGATTCTGCAAAACATTACCGGAGTAGGAAATAAAATATCACGAAAACCTGAAGACCCACAAATTATTTTTTCAGCGCACAAAGTCCCACAAATATAAACTCTCTGCACGTGCACAATATATCTCTCTGCGATCATTCGTTTAGAATTTTCCTGCTGGAACAGCATTACCCTAGCAGAAATCGATTTTTTTATTTTTTTCCAAAACGACAATACGCACAAAATTTTAATTTGGTGCACATTTACAGCAGATGACGATCTAATTGTGCGTACCACTCATAACGCTCTAAAAGCAACTTTCCTGCTGGGGTAACGCACACCAAAACGTCAGCAACAATTTTATTCTGTAATTGCTGAAGATTACTTTGGGAATGACGAAAGATTAAAATTTATTTTCAAGAAAGCTTTTCTCAACATTACTAACAGCATTGCAAAGGAAGTCAAAGACCGATATGGATCATAAGTAAAACAGTTCGATCGATCTGGAAAATTCGGAATTATATATGTCACAAGGACATTTTTGTTAAACAAATGTAGCATTGTGCCTATTTGAAAGTATAAAATTAATTAATAAAATAAATTTACAAATTAAAAATTAATTAGTACTAAAACTATCTACACAAATACCTTATTAATCATTTAAACTTACAACCTAAACTTATAATAAAATAAACAAATAATCAAAACTATTTACAAACAACTAAATAATAAAATTCAATATACGGAACCGTCAAGTCCGCTAGTTGAAAATAAATCTTATTTTGCGCGCGCGCATTCCTAATTAGACAATAGAATGCCGGTTGACCGGTTCAGCAGCGAGCTTGCCCGAACGTCGCCGTGCTTAACACGACGCGACAACCATTTATATTTCAACAGCCTAACAGACTGGACCGCTGCGTAATTGAGACGCATTTAGGTTGAAAAAAAACGTTGATATCCCTTTTATATTCTGTAGTTTGTTGCCTTTGTGAATTTATAAAACAAAAACAATTACTGAAAAGCTACAAATGTTATATTTTAATTGAATATTCATTTTCAATGATTGTATGGAAGAGATTTGTGTGGAGTGACCATAATTTAACATACCACTGAATGATGAACCATAATTATTTTTATTCATTTAATTATAATGCAGTACATTTTTTTTCTGGTAAATATGATCAATAATGTTCACTCTATGCAAAAGTTAGAGTATAACTAACTCTATGCAGAATATGGAGAAAATCACCAGTGACTAATTCAGAAATTAATAAATATTGAAACAAATTATTAGATAAAAACAAATTACTCTAACATTTTCAGATTGCTTACGAGGATACAAACAAAGATATCGATTTTTTTCGATATCTATGTATCGATCGGTTCTACAATTTTAGGACATTTCTATTTGAATAGCGTTTCTCACCAATCAATATGAGACTCTTCGATTAAAGTAAAATAGCTGAAGGTACTGACGTTCTCACATAACGTACCTAAAAGTGGTTCCAGTACAACAAATACATTTATCCACACACAAACTCAATTATACTGCTCTCAGATACAAAATAGCCGTTGTCCCAGTAACCACACTGGCTGTTCCTTAACTTTAGCGGCAGCACGACCACGATAACGACATTATTAAGAATTTAAAAAGTTAAAATAGAAAGGATCGTAGAAGGTACCGCCCCAGACGAGATCTAAACACAACAAATACTTAACTTCTGGGTTAGATTCAGTTGTGTAACTTTTGTTTTTAGTGTACAAAAAAAAAAAACCAAAAATCAAGAATAGCAGATATTTTTAAAATATATTGATAGCAAAATACTATATACTTTTATCTAATAGTCAATCATATGAAGATGTGAGATCTCGCATCGTTCGTTCAGCCGAAACACTTCCACTACAGGACAAAGGTCTTTCCCAAGGGTCTCCACATCGCTCGATCTTGCATTTTCGACGAAGATTGACCTGCTTCTCGAAGTTGGACCTATGTAATGAATAATAATAATAATAATAATAATAATAATAGTAAATAAATCCCCAGACAATAACACTAATTGTATGGCCCCAAAGTAAGCAGAGTTTGTGTTATGGGAAAAAAGGAGTAAATTATGGTCACAGGATTTTCAAAAGGATATTAATACAAATGATTAAATTAGCGAGCCTTTGATACCGTTTGCTGGTTCATTGTGTAGTTCAATTTAGTAAAATTCTCAGGATACCAAATATATTTTTATTTATTTAAACTCCAGTATAATTTATTGCACTATGATACAGTTTTCATAATAAACTAATAAACAATATAGCCATAGGCACTTTCATGAGTAAATTATTTACACATCTTTCTAAAAGGCCAAAGACCGTCATTAAACATTTTTGTTATGTGCAATAATAGTACTTGCGTGTATTGGTGCCACCATTGCGCCAAACAACGGACAAAATATGAAAGTTTCCGTCAGTTTCATCAAGATCTTACAGCGGCCTTAACTATCCCACTCCAGAAATATTAGTCCCAACCAACTCAGGGGGCGGTTTCGGCCAATTTATGCAGTCCACTACGATAGCCAATGTTGGCTTAACAGACTTTACCCTTATCTTCGAAATAAAGTCTTATGTGGATTTCCTAACCATGGTTTCCTTCATCATTTGAGCAGTTGACTTAATGTATTTATTCAGTTTTAAAAACTCATTGGTACACCTAGCAGTGACCAGGATCGAACACTTAAGGCTGACTTTATAATCGAACATTTTCAAATATACTTGGATTAAGTTTTTGAGTATGACAGAGTAAATACTAAAACATTCGACTAGGTTTAGATTTTTAAAGGTCAACAACCGAGCAAGTAAAACGTTAAAACCAGTTTTGATATTTGACCTTATTAAAAAACATCAGAGTATTTAACAATATGTAAAAAATTGCGAATCCTTTGAGTAACAATGTGATAGCGCATAAGATCATTAGAAAAAACAAGGACTAAGTATTCTATTTAGCTATGAAATACATCTAACAAGGTGAATTATTATATCTACTTAACAATTGTTTTCAAGTGCGAGTAAAGAGTACTGATTTGTATCAGTTTTGCTTCAAAATAAATGCGAAAAAACATCGTTTGTGCTTTACATTGCCATGAAACTTAACAATTAGATAATATTTTTTTAGCTAAAACAATTTTAATCTAACATATAATAAGATTTATATCTTGTAAATATATCTAAGGTGTGGTGAATAATTGGCTAGTTTAGCACTAAACCCAATAAGTAATAATTCGTTAGCCAATTTTATAAAAACGCTTATATAATTACTTCAGTTCAATCTTAAATTTGTTTTATAATATTTTAGATATAAATAATACGTCTAAATTCTAAGTGAAATACATTATTTTCTTTAAATAAAATCATTTAAAATAGAAACGATAGATTTGCTTTCAGATAATTGCAACTTTGGCAAAAAAAAATTGTAAGTACTCAAATTTATTTAATTTGTAATTTTACTTGGAACATTACATAATTGCAATGATCTAAAAGGCTGCAAATTTATGACAACTTCAAATTCAAGTCGATGCTTATAGAGTAACATAAATAAATACAACACTAGCATAACATAAGCGATTTGATAGTCTCATCGACTTTTCAGAAATCAAATCACTAACTGGGCTCTTCAACATATTCTTCAAGCTGTAAATAAGATAAAAAAGACGTGAAAATAAAAAAGCAGTTATTGCAATATGATTATCGGCTTTTTTCAATAAAACTAATTCAAATGAATTTTAGGGAAACTTAAGTTTGACAAAGGGCTTCGGTGTAATTAGTGTGGAAGCGCGTTTGTGAAGGATATAAAAGGAAAGATAAGCTAGTGACATTTAAGGAACAAATGCCAAAAATGTAAGTTGTCAAACTATAGAATATACGCCGTATACTTGCATTATTGGAATAGAAGTCTTTAAGAACATTAGAGTTTGGTATGTTCTAAAATCATTTTAAACATTTTAAATCCGGAAAACAATATAAAAGAAGTGAATAAAACTCTGACCTGTGGAAAGCCTAAGTGGTCGCTAATAGAGCAATATTCGTTTGTCAATCTGCTTACGGCAGAAGGGGCACACAGTTATGCGGTCGCCGCACATTTGGCACATGCCATGCCCGCACAGGAATATCATGTTCTTCAGCCGGTCAAGGCAGATCGGACACATTGTCTGGAAATGTTCAATTAATGTAAGATTAATTAAAGTCTTAAGACATACGATCGATTGACACAAAATTTAAAGAAATGTAAATACAGGCTGACATTTAGACCTAATAATTGTTACTAATAAACAAAAAAAAACCTAAAGACCAAACAAATCTTGTGTTATGGATGATCAAACAACGAATCAGGATTAACAAACATATTTTATAAAGTGATTCCTGTGTCAAAAGGCCTTTGAATTAATATAAATAACATTTCAATTATCATTGAATACAAAATTCTTACAGAATGAGCTTTTACACCATTAAAGTATATTTTGTTATAAAACAACATAGCCATAAAATATTATTAATATATAAATAAAGCTCGAGATATTTGTTTATGCGAAAGTTGTAGACAATGATTATTCCAAAAGTTTTTTTTTCATTATTGATGAAATTGTTGGCAAAAATAAGTAGCTTGACTTTGAATTAACAAGAACGTATGTTCTGAATCTCATCTTTTTCAGTGACCTTCTCTAAATATACAACACACACCTGTTCCTTAATATCCTGTAACTGTTGCTGCAGCTTCTTGACATCGGCGACGGGCGGCGCGGCAGCTGCGGGCGCGGGCGCAACAGGCGCGGGGGCAGGGGCTGCGGTGGCAACAGGGGCAGCGGCGGCTACTGGGGCCGCGGCTACAGGAGCACTACGGGCGTTGTTCAGTTGGTGTGGCTGCGCGGGCGCGGGCGGCGGCTGACCCTTGTTGGCTTGCGTTTGTGCTAGGTTGCTAAGTTCTTTGTCTGGTACTGAAATGTAAGGGTGAGAATTATGCTAATTTATTTATTTTATTTTGGTTCCTTTTTCGCTACAAATAGATATTATTTAAGGGGTTCCTCTGGTGGACCTTGCATTAGAGAACTAAAGTCACAGAAGTAGCTAACCGAATCAGCAAACTAGAATTGACAGTGAGCTGGTAAAGTGTGTCCAACAACTGACGGTCGTTGGTGTCAATTGATTCTTGGCTAACCGCGTCATGACAGACGAAGTGTAGGACGACCTCCTTGCAATGTACAGCCCACTTAAAGAAGGTAGTAGCTGGGAGTGGATTGATGGATTTAGTCACAGAACATATAAAACAATAGATGTAGCATGTTTGCAATTTTTCATGAGAATTCACTTGCTATTTAAATAGAAGGAATGAGCGATTTTCATAGGAGGCACGGCGCTATGGTCAATTTATCGTGAATTTTAAATATCAAACATATGCCCAAAATATATTTGTCGAATTTGAATGGCACAGAGGTTTTTACTTTTTTTAATAACACTAGACTAGTTATTGAAAACTGATTTTTAAGCCTGTTTGACGGGCCAGAATAATTTGTGGAGACAGTAAATTTTGGATACTTCAACTAGTTACAGACAGAATACTTTTTTATAGCTGTGAACATCCTAACGTCTATGTATTATTTGAAGGTATGTGGTGTGAATATTCCTATCCACACTGCGGGGTAGTGGACTGTATTTAATAGATGGCTGGTAAATCTTAAATCATTCCCGAATTGAAAAACTCTCTCGGCACGCTTAAGCACTGACCTCATATGCTTTTCTTGCGGCGAATCCAGGCAGATTCTCCCTTGAATCTCTTGATTCGATCACCAGCACTGACACCTCACAAGATCTTTGATTAACGATTGTTCAGGGTTATTTCTTTGTAACAAGATATATTTTAGTGGAGCGGCCGGCGCGCGCGCGGTAAGGGATGCGAAGCAATTATGAATTTTCACTAGGCGGCGCTGATGCTCGTGACAGTGACATTTGTCACAAGCGCGGTAAGTTCATGCTGGTCGGTTTGTAGGTCCCAATCCACCATCATTCAACCAGCAAGGAAACAAAATGTGGTTCAGCGTGCCCAGTAGTGCGATGAGAGTGTAATTAAATTACGAATTAAAAGTCATGGCAAATATTAAGAAACGGCCAAACCATATGCCCCCGGCCTTGAAAGATCCTCTTTCAAAATTAGCGCGGAAATTAAAAAGAAAACCATATTGGTGTAAATGCGGGTCATTGAACCATATTGCAGTGCGTAAAAATATTCGAATCAAACAATGCGTAACTAAATAACATAAGTTAAAGCGAACGGTTGAGTTTAAATTGACGGGGTTTAACTAATTGCTATGCGGTAATATGAAATAAAATACTATATTGTAACGTAAAGACGTGCGGTTCGTCATAATGCGATGTACCATAAACTGTATAAACAAATGCGTTTATACGCGCGATGTATATATAAATGCGAGGATATGCGATATTACGTAAATATATGTGCGTATATATAAATACCTTATAAGATATGCGATTAATATACAAAAAAATGCGTAATACATATATAGATTATTATAAAATATTAAATTATATTAAAATGCGTTTTACTATTGTGTAGGAAGCGGACACAGCTTAACAACTGGGCTTTGGTAGGTACCATACTTGGTCCTGACCTCCGCAATGCGGATAATTCCATCCTTGCCTCGTATGACTTTGGTAATAATACCCAGAGGCCAAGTTAGTCGTGCAGCATTGTCCTGCATAACAACAACGACCATTCCTTCCACGATGGGAAGACATGGCGTGTTCCACTTCTGCCTAGCTTGTAATGTATGAAGATACTCCGAATGCCATCTTTTCCAGAACGATTGTACAAATTTGTCTAAAAGTTCATACCGTTTAAGTAAGTGCGTTGAAGTTGTCTCGACTGGAAAAGCGGGGAGGATCTTCAGCGGTGCGGTATGCAGGAAGTGAGCAGGGGTAAGGGCCTCAGGTTCCGAGGGATCGGAACTGAGGACAGTAAATGGACGAGAATTGAGCAGAGATTCTACTTGCACGAGTACTGCCGAAAGCGCTGCGAAGGTGAAAATTTGTGTTACGGTAGAATCCGAAATTGTGAATATAAAATCAATGCGATAGCGAGCGGTATATGTGTTAAGAACCATTTTGACGAGTTTGGACTGGAGAAGCGCTGCGTACACCTCCAGTCGTGCGAGAGAAATTACCTTAATAGGTGCGAATTTAGATTTAGCGGTCACTAAGGTGACCGTGCGTGAACTTGGAGTGGAGAGACGGAAGTACACCACTACACCATACGCCTTTTCACTGGCATCTGCAAATCCAACTATGACTGCCGAGCATTGGTAAACGACACCAATGTGGCGCGAAATTCTCAAATGAGACAATAGTGGTAATTCGACGATACATTTATCCCATAATTTAGTAATGTGCGGTGGTAAAATAAATAATTCTTCGATTAAAAGTTTAGCGAATAAAACAACAGGAGCTACAAGTCCCAACACATCGTACAAACGAGCGACAGAAGATAACATGTTCCTTTTAAAACAAGGGCGATTGTCAGTATTGACAAAGAAAACGAAAGCGTCTTCAGAAGGAAGCCAGCGAAGTCCTAAAATTCTTATAGTGTCACATTTGTACAAATCAACACTCTGCGCGAATCGGAGAGCCTCAGGAATATGCTCCAGAACTTCCGAGGAATTTCTGGACCACCTGCCAAGATGAAAGCCCCCGGCCTTGAACAGCTTTATCAATTGACGGGCGACCGCGCGTAGTGCAAGAAACGGTGAAGATTTTAAACAAAAATAACGCGATCACGTTGCTATGTTTGTATTGGGTCGTTGCAGTCAAATCTATATATAATGCGTTGAAAAGGACGATCCTGTTCGCGGGTTTCAATTTGCAGATACATTTGTTGAATATCTCCACAAATAGCGATTTTAAATAAGCGTAAATTCAATAAAATGTCGAAAATGTCCTTCTGCAGATTAGGGCCACAATGTAAAATGTAATTTAGTGAAGTTCCGTTATCGGACTTAACACTAGCGTCAAGCACAGGTCGAACTTTCGTAGCGACCTTGTCCTCTCGTAAAACAGGATGTTGCGGTATGTAATAAGCGAAATTATGGGAGTCATCTATCACAAGCGTTAAATATGATTTGTCAGGGTAATCTTTTATGACATCGTCATATAGCGTTTTGAGAAGCGGTTGCGTTGCAAAACGACGTTTTAGGTACAGAAACCGGCGTCGTGCGATATCAAACGTATCCCCGAAACAGCTCGGATCACGTTGAAAAGGAAGTGCGACTTTATACCTCCCGAATGCGTCTCTAGTCGTAGTTGCGTAAAAGTCCGTAAAAGTCCTCACAATACTTGTCATCAATACTAATTGGCGGTTTCGCATCAACCTCTTCTATTTCCCAGAACTTGTGAACTAAAGATTCCACCTCACAAGTAGCGATGGAACAGAACGAAAATGACGAATGCGGTGGCGAAACAGAAGTAGGTGCGTCACCGAGGACGACATAACCTAAGACGGTTTCTAAAGCGGTTGGATATCCAGGCTTGTTTACGAGTTTGCCAGGTAGAAGAAGTTGCGCAAAGAGGTTGACACCCAGCAGAATGTCAACATCTCCGGGTGTGTTCCATAGATCGTCAGCGAGCGGAATATGGCCAAAGGCTGCAAGAGAAGATCGATCGACTGGACACACGGGCAGTTGTCCGGTAATTTGATTGAGCACCAAAGCGTCAATAGCGAATGAAGCAAGAGAGTTGAACTTCGACCTGAGGGATAACTGGACTGAACCTCGAACTACCTGTGCGGTACCTCCTATACCTTGTACAGTGACAGAAGGCGCATTGCGATTAGGACGTAAGCCTAATTTTCTACAGCATTTCGCAGTAACGTAATGTTTTTGCGAACCTGGATCTAATAAACAGCAAATTATATGTTCACGGCCATCATGGGCAACGGCGTAAACTTGAACAGTGGCTAAGACCTCAGTCTTAGCGAGCGAAAGATGAGAAGACGTTAACGACAATGAGCACAAAGCGACTTTGTCCGATTGCGGTTGATGTTGTGAGGATTGCGGTTTATCCGCGGGAGGATTTGAGCGAACGCGGTTATAAGCGGTATGGTCCTGAGAAGGAACCGAATGGTGCGGTTGCGCATTCAACGCAGACGAAGTACTATCTCCAAAGTGCAGCAAGGTATGATGTCTAGCATTACACTTGCGGCAAGAAGAAGCAGATTTACAAGTACCAACTGAATGGTGCGGACTCAAACAATTGTTACACAATTTGTTGAGTTTTGCGAATTTATATCGATCATGTAGTGCGAGTTGACGAAATTGCTGACAACTATAAATATGATGCGGTTCGCCGTGGCAGCATAAGCATTTGCCACGGGGCGGTTGCGTAGAAACAAAAGCAGAATGCGTACGAGCGGAAGCAGGCGGTGAGGAGCGCGCGCCGGGGTTGCCAACACCACCGCCGCCGCGTGTTGTAGCCGTGCGCTGCAGGATCTTCACCTGCTCGTTCACAAACGTAACGAACCTATCGTAAGATGGCATTGCGTCTTTCGATCCCCGAAGTGAGGACTCATAAGCCCTAGCGGTTTCTGTGTCTAATAATTTTAATCCCATACAAACGAACAAAAAATCCAGTAGGTCATCGACCTTTAGTTGTTTGAGCGCGGAGATCAACGTGGTATATTTATCTATAAATTTTTCCAAGTTAATAGCGGACGAACTTATTAACGGTTTTAATGAAAATAATGAATTTAGGTAAGAAGTAGCCAAGACGCGGTTGTCCTGGTACTTGTCTATCAAAGCGTTCCAAATAATTTGGTAATTGTCCGCGGAGGGAATAAGACCGGCACAAATATTTGAAGCTTTCCCAGTGAGATGACTAACTAAGTAATGAATGCGTTCCGAGTCCGATAAACTGTTGTTGTCATGGATGACGCGCTTAAATGTTTCATGAAAATATGGAAAGTTCTGAATTTCACCGTCGAACACGGGAAGCGTAATCCGCAGGATTTTCACTAAGTTCGGAACGGATTGATTACTGTCGGAATGAAGCAGAGCGGAAGCAGAAGCGGGAGTGCACGCTGCGGCACTCTTTCGATCTACGCGTTCAAGCGTCGACTTAATGAAATAAAACATTTCATCAAACGTAGTGAGCGATTGGTAGTTAACTTCGTAAGACGAATCCTGTTCTAAGCGATACAAGTTAAGTTGATCAACTATCTGTATGTATTCACTTCTAAGTTGATCTATCAAGCGAGCTTGAGCGACAAATGTACTGCGTGACTTTTCACTGCGTAAATCCGAAATAAGATCGAATGTGCGTTGTAAAGAATTAAAGTATTGAGCGCGCTTAGCCTCATACAATTTAATTTTGTTCGATATTTCTGCCATCTTAACGATAAATATTTTTTAGAAATAAAATATAAATTAAAAGTTCAAAATAAAGTAGACAATGTTTTATTAACAGTAAATTCAATAAAATATAATGTAAAACACATTGAAGTAAACAGTACTAACTATACAACCGTGCGTTTAAAGTTACGTTAAATCAAAACACAAAAATTGTGCATAAGTAAAAAGTGCACAAACTAAATTGAATGCGTAAATCCGCGAGTAAAACTGTGAGCGAGTAGCAAGCGAGCGACGGAATATTGTATAAGTCAGTACGACATTTATTCAAAACAAAAATACCTAAACAGGTGCGTTGCGAAATTTATTAAAGAAACAAATAAATTCGAAAATCAAACAAGCGAAACCGTGAGCGAATATAGTATAAAGCGAACGAGCAAAGGAGTGTACCTACAACGCGAGGCCAAACACAAAAAAATACCTAAAAAGGTGCGTTATAAAGTTTATAAAATAAACAAACAAATTTGTAAATCAGCGGGCGAAACCGTGAGCGAATATTGTATAGCGAGTATATAGCGAACGAGCACAAGAATGTACCTACAACGCGAAATTGGGTACAAGAAATACCTAAATAGGTGCATTATAAAGTTTATAAAACAAACAAACAAATTTGTAAATCAGCGGGTGAAACCGTGAGCGAATATTGTATAGCGAGTATATAGCGAACGAGCACAAGAATGTACCTACAACGCGAAATTGGGTACAAGAAATACCTAAATAGGTGCGTTATAAAGTTTATAAAACAAACAAACAAATTAGTAAATCAGCGGGCTAAACCGTGAGCGTATATTGTATTAGCTAGTATATAGCGAGCGATGGAATGTTCCTACAGTGCGAGGTTTAGAACAAAAAGAATTACATAAATAGGTGCGTAGCGATATATAAATAAATAATAGTATTTAGTGCGAATATTAAATAATATAAAACTGTGGTCCATTCCATAAACGAACATTTAAATATTTTTATATAAAAAATATGTAATATAACCTATTAAAACAAGAATATCCCAGTAAATATAACTTTGATTAAATGTAGTATTAATACGAAGTTTATATATGTCTTAAAATAGTAGAATGTATGTATTAAGGTTCGGCGGGTCAGCGCTGTGCGTTAAGCATTAATATTTTATTGTAAGATTTCGAATCACCGTCACTTGTACGGGCGTTGTTCACTTTGGAACAAAATCGAATAAAACAATATAAATGCGATATATTTCTATGAAATATGAATAGATTAAGCGTTACTGAGTAATAATAAAGCAGCAGTTTTAGGTATTGTAATGAAATAACTATATTTTAAAAGATTTCCTTTTACATTGCGTGAATACGATTGAAGCAATAAACACTTTTATAGTCTAAGCAATAAGGTTCAATGTCCCATGCGCGAAATTGTAATGAATTATATTTTAATAGTCGAAGAGACTGAAAAGATTTAAATATCCAGGGTCGTAAGGACCAAAAATTATGGTGTGAATATTCCTATCCACACTGCGGGGTAGTGGACTGTATTTAATAGATGGCTGGTAAATCTTAAATCATTCCCGAATTGAAAAACTCTCTCGGCACGCCTAAGCACTGACCTCATATGCTTTTCTTGCGGCGAATCCAGGCAGATTCTCCCTTGAATCCCTTGATTCGATCACCAGCACTGACACCTCACAAGATCTTTGATTCACGATTGTTCAGGGTTATTTCTTTGTAACAAGATATATTTTAGTGGAGCGGCCGGCGCGCGCGCGGTAAGGGATGCGAAGCAATTATGAATTTTCACTAGGCGGCGCTGATGCTCGTGACAGTGACATTTGTCACAAGCGCGGTAAGTTCATGCTGGTCGGTTTGTAGGTCCCAATCCACCATCATTCAACCAACAAGGAAACAAAATGTGGTTCAGCGTGCCCAGTAGTGCGATGAGAGTGTAATTAAATTACGAATTAAAAGTAATGGCAAATATTAAGAAACGGCCAAACCGGTATGTATGATTCAAGAATGGAAGTGATTGGTATTCTTTACAAATGACGAAATCTATTCACTTGTCCCCTTTTTAATAATACGCTGTGTGCCCGAACACAAGATAGTTGGTCCAAAAACAATACAATTACAGTGCCTTTACACTTATGCTGGTTCACACTGACCATCGCAAAGTGCCGTGAACACAGTATTCATAGAAATGCGTTTACCTACATTCATAGCAATCGACACCCAGAGTTGTCGGGTTAGTCCTATTATCACCGAGTTTACCAACCTTTTTATTTTTTTGGCATAGGGCAAAAAGTTTAGTTTTTCTAATAAGAAATAATAATAAAATAGCACTTTACACTGAATTAACTTACAATTATTTCACGACTACATTTTATGCGGGTTTTTGTTTCGATGACTTGAAAATGTAGTTTGATGCAAAAATAAACCCTAGCCCGAGAGATTGACACCCTGCTGAGTTCACGTCACCGCGAAGTTCCACCGTTTTTATCGCAATAAAAACCTCAGTGAATGCGAGTTCAAACTCAGCAAACTATTTGGCGTTGTCGTCGTGATAAAACAACATGAACTAATTGAAGCTCTCTCTCTTTCTGTCTTTTTTTAACTTTAGTCTTCTTTTTTATAAACTTATAAAAAAGACGATCCATAATCTTTTCTATTACCTTGTATTAGGTATATTGTTATTTTAAAATGGTTTCAGTGTATTATTATGGCACTTAAAAATAAGTCACCCTTTTCTGTCAAAAATTTGTTTTTTTTATTTTTTTTTATTAATAATTAGCAGGCGTTTGTCTTCCATCTCACCTGATGGAAACTGACGATGAAGACGAGGATCATACACGCCTGTCCAAGAGGTACCTATTCACTCTACACTTGAAAGCTCCAGGGTTATATTTGTCTGGAAAACAGACGCAGGCAAAGGTTCCACGCTTTCGCAACACGAACCAAAAATGAGCTATCGAACCGTTTAGTTCGGCTCTTCGGCACGCTAACCACAAACGGGTGAAACTTCTGTCTGCGTCTGGTTGATCGGTGGAGAAAGGGGGAAGGTTCGATCAGCTGAAAAAGGGCATTTGTACACTCTCCAAAGTGCAATCTGTAAAAAACCGATAGACTAGCAACTTTTCGACGATGTTCGAGACTTTGCAGTCTCGAAGAAGTAAGTTTGTCGTCACTTATGAGTCTACGGGCCCTTCGGTCGACAGAATCCAACGCTTTAAGATGGTACTTAGCGGAATCATGCCAAAGATGGCTGCAGTACTCCATACAGGATCGAACCTGGGCTGTGTACAGGTTGAGCAACTGTTCGGAGTTGAAGTACCATCGGACCTTTGCGATGACTCCCAATTTTTTGGAAGCTGACTGTGCCATAGTTTCAATCTGTTGACCGAAATTAAGTTTCGACGTGATGGTCATGCCTAGAAGCCCTAGATGGTTTGTGATCGGTACAGATACACCTTGGAAAGTGGGCGTCAAGTTGAATGTGCTCTTTTTACCGGAGAAGAGACACGCCTAGGTTTTGGAAGGGTACATAGTGTCAAATCAACCCGTTCGATCATCGACTCTCTCTGAAATTGGATCTGGTTTGGACTCGCTCGCGTATTGGACACATATCTCTTTACAACAGTGCTGTCATCAGCGTAACCAATAATGCCTTCCGATAAAAGAAGGTCATTAATGTGCAGCAGGAATAATGTTGCAGAGAGAACAAATCCCTGAGGTACGCCGGCGTTGATCGCCATTAGGTCCGATGAGAAGCCATCGACGACAACTCGAAGTGACCGTTCCCTCAGGAAATCAGAAATCCAGTCGCAGAGTTCAGATGGTATGCCATACGCAGGAAGCTTGCTCAAGAGGGCTTCGTGCCATACCCAGTCAAAGGCCTTGGAGATATCTAAGGATACGGCTATTGCCTCTCCGTGCCCTTCCAAGGCCATGCTCCATAGATGCGTGACGTACACTAGAAGGTCTCCTGTTGAGCGTCCTCCGCGGAAACCATATTGGTTGTCACTGAGGAGCTCATTGGTCTCTAGGTACGTCAGGAGACGATGGTTCAATACACGTTCCATAATTTTGCAAATTATGGAAGTGATTGCAATAGGTCTAAAGTTGACTGGGTCGGCTCGATTGCCCTTTTTTGGTACGGGCTGTACGTTTGCAAACTTCCATGATTTTGGAACTTTTCCAGTCCTTAGAGAGAGTCGATATAGGCGAGTCAAAACAGGAGACAACTCGGCTGCACAGTGCTTTAGAACCACTGCGGGAATGCCATCCGGACCACTGGCTTTGTTCACGTCTAGATTTAGTAAGCATTTGAGTACCTCTTTCTGGTGAATTTGGACGGCCTCCATCTTGGAGCCGAATGGGTGGGGTAACGTGGGTGGGCTTTTACCTTTGGAATCTAGACGTAAACATTCTGCGAAGAGATTTTCGAACAAGCCTGCATTCTCTTTTGCGCTGTGGGCCAAAGACCCGTCAGGCCTTTGCAGTGGTGGCAAAAAAAGTTTGCCAAATAAGACAAGTAAATCGGAATATATCTATATTTTAAAGCACATATTGGTTTAGCACTTGGGTACAATCAGTGGTGTTAATACGAATATTCCTTTGTTTCAACAAGCAAAAGACAAGCAGAGTGGTCACAGGCACTAAAAAGAACAATTGTTTAACTATTTGTGACGAGGGCATCCAATGAAGTTAAAGAAAACAACCAGAATGGACATTGGCATTGGATGTTTTAAAAGTTTCAAACAAGACTGAAAATTTCATATCGAGAAGATTGTCCTGTAATTCGGGGAAAACAACTTTGAATTGGGCTATATAATTATTTCTTTAGTGAGAATCATGGAAAACCTTTTTCTACTTTCGGCTTATTGTTTACATGCCTGTCGAAACTAAGATTCCACCAACAGGCAAATAGTACCAACGCTTTATGATGGAACCGTTCAACCACTACTTATTTTCAAATAATTTATGCTACACATCTGATCAGATGTAACGTCGGAAGGCATCTCATGGCAATCGTGGCAGAAGAGACCCACCATGCAATAGGCAGTCTATCGAGACGACTTTTGGAGTATGCATTTGTTATTCTTTTAAATAGACTATATGAATACGATGCTTAGGATAGAGCGTTATGTATGATAGAGATCGCTTTGTTTCTACAAAATAATTTTAAGTAACTTTTCTGTATAACATGGTTTATAATAATTTCATGATTTAGCAAGGGCAACGAATAACAAAAACCTAATGATATTTCCGGAGCGAAAATATTACTGTAAAATAGAGTTGTTTTAATTTATTTCTTAACTATTAATTACTATGATTTATTTTTATACTTAATATTTAAAAGAAAAGTTTTTCTTGCCCAGTAAGTATCAATAATTAACAGTTTTGAAAACCCCAAAATATTTTCTATACAGAAGTTGTTTTTCCACTAAAATAAAAGACTTTTGTGCATATTTCATCTAAGTATTTTAAGCCCGAGACCGGCTTAAACTGTGACAATGGAGATTAGCAAAGCTGTCATTTGCATGACAAAGCCTGTCCAGTGTTAATAGAATATACAGGTCAGTGTTTTGTTCTCAATAACACCTGTCTAATCAAATGGATGTGTTGGTAAATAACAATCGATTAATGAATCGGGAAAGGAACATCAACCGTATGTCTTACTTAATCATTATAATTTGCCTACAATATTAATCGCAACTGAGCGAAAGTTAGTGTTTCTGTGCTCACTCATGATGACAGGGGTAAGGCCCACGTGATACTTCAACTGATTTTTGTATTTCGTAGGTTGAGCGACAGTTGGCATGCTCATGGAAAGGTTGACATCTAGCAGTGGACAACAATACCCTATGATGATGGTGTGTATTTTGTATTTAATTGCTTTGCAAGACCCTAGCTTCCAATTCCACCCACCTTGCGCAACCTGTCTCGCGAGCGGCGTGCGGCACTCGACACACTTGCGCATGAGCGGCGCGCAGGCTGCGCACGCGCAAACGTCGCCGCACGGCCGGCACACAACGGTCGCGGGCGCGGAGGAACACACCACGCACTCGCGCACCGCCTCGCGGGAAGTTACTGGCCCTCGGCATATCAGACATTTCTTTACCTGGAGTAAGAATGAAAATAAATTGTCAGACTTGATAATGTGTTATTATTTATATCTTCAATTCATATCCACGACAGCCTTAACGTTCTCATTGCAGGGTATCAGTCTCAACTTCATGGTATGTGGGTTTCCACACGAAGTTTTCCTTTACCGTACGAGTAGTCGGCTTAATGTACTTAAGATGTAAAAGCGTATTGGTACATTTAGCATGGTATTGGGATTTCGATGAAAAGACCTAAGTAACAACAGAGTATAAAAGATATGGAAAACTTTCCTAAACTAAAACTTCATCAACTCAAGAACAACTCTAGTAGTAACTAAAACTCGAGATTATTCATGAATATAAATGATATATCAATTTAAAATACTCAGAGGTATTAGAATTATCACGTTCCTACAGCAAAGTGATAAGAAAAGCATAAAAGAACAACATTTTGTTAATAAAACATATGTAATGAACGGAACTCACCCTCGCCGCACATGCATTACAACAGCAAATATGTTTACAAGGTTTAAACATCGTGTCCCTTTTAGCGTCCGAGCACACCAAGCATTCGTCGGCCGTCGGATCATTCGATTGCTCATAGTCGCCACTTCCACCCGCTTCCACGTTCATCGATGAAGTACTCAAAAGATTTATATTATTCGACGACGAATTTACACCAGAAGTCGATGGGATAGGATTTGGTGATACACTAGCTTGGCTAGGTCCAGCGATTACTCCCGTAGAAGTGCAAGCGACTGAGAGATTTTGTTCCGATTCAGCAGTCATGTCATTGGCCATCGAAGCGCCTTCTTTTCGACATGTTGTCAAGGTTTTGCAGAGATTCGGATCAGCGCATAGATCTAATGGGGTTTGACCTGGAAAGAGATATATGTTGCTATGTAGTGACGTTTTGAGCTAAATGAAAGAATTAACTTTTCAAATGTTTCATTAGTTGGACCATAATTTGTTCCAAGTTGTATTAGTAATATTTAAATATGTCATTTTGTTACACAACAGACATACAGCAGAAATTCATTTTATCGCACCCATTATTATAATGGGTGATTTTAAATACTCGTATTTAACGGCTTAGAAGGGTATTACACTATCCTATATATTATCCTATAGATTTTCGACATTTGCTTTTAGATAGAACCATAGGAACCATATTTTTTTGTCATATTGAATATTATATATTGAATTTTCACATTTATTTTTATCATTACTTGATAAAAAATCCGTCATATTCTAAATTCGGCAGTTATTTACTGTACTGTTTTATTGACGGATAAAAAGAAAGCATAACAAAAATTTTTACCACAAATTATTGCTGGCAACACTGCTGTATTAAAAAAAACAATCTGCTGCCACCTGCCCGGCAGATAGTAATCCTAGATGTTTACGATTTCTTATTTTTTCTCCTCTTGTACTGGAGTATTGTGTTATTAATAAGAATACAATTGCTGGAGCAATAGCAGAATACATAACCCACTCGTGCTCCATTGCAACCACATATAACACACACAATAGGATCATTGAACAATGATAATGTAATACACATACATGACTCTATCGGTCATTTATGTAGAATCAGAGCATAGATATATGGTAGTGTAATACTTTAGAGAGACAAGTCTTTAGATAATTAATTCGGTTGCCTTGTTTCTTGTTTCTTTATAGATTGGCAGGTGTTTGTCTTCCATCTCACCTGAAGAAAAGTCATGAAGAGGACAAGAATGATACACGTCTGTCCAAGAGGTATCTATCCACTCTAAGCTTGTACCCTCCAGGATGAAATTTGTCTGGAAAAACCGACGCAGGCGGATTATTCCACTCTTTGGCGACACGAACCAAAACCGAGCTGTCGAAATGCTCTGTTGGGCTTTTCGGCAAGTCTACGATAAACGGGTGGAATTTCTGTCAGCACTTGGTTGACACGTGAAAAGGGGACAGTTGAGGATCAACTCAAAAAGAGCTTTTGCAAACTCTCCAAAGTGTAGTCTGTAAAAACCTATAAAAAAATGTTCGAGACTGTGTAACCTCGGAGATGTGAGTTTGGCTTTGTTTATGTGTTAACTAGCTTTTAGGTCGATTTTATCTAGAATATCGCTTACCACAATTACCTAGAGCAAACTAATTCTCCTTGTATCAAAAGTAAGGCTAAATAATTGGTTTTTAATTCAGTATGTGCACAATTTAATTAATGAATCTTAGCAGCTAAAAGCTACGTAAAGTAACCTATTACTTCTACAAGTAAAAACCACGTAAATCGTATGCAATAGACACGTATTTTGACACGTACTTTTCAGTAATGCTTTAATTTACCAAGTAAGTCAGTTGGCAAGCATCCAAGAGATTGAATAGCGATACCTCGATCTATACGATCCATATACGGTTTACTGGCATGCAATTTCTAATCCTAACGTGATCAAAAATAGCATTAAAACAAACGTTATATACAAGTAAATTAAAGTTTAATAAATTTTAATTTTATTATTGTATATAGAACGGCTCGCTCAAATGTTAGCTTTTTAATAATATGTAAAAGATATATTGAAGGTACAAATTCACTGTTCGTATCTTGAATTCTGTACATAAACGCGTATAACATAGAATGCGAACACCGTGATACAAGCATACAACTTAGACAGAAGACTATTTCTCATGTCATTCTCAAACCAACAGATCTGTTTTTTAAAGCGAGATCAATCTCAAAACCACAAACCATATAGTTGCCGCACTTATTATCATATATTAACAATGTGGTTCTTGGTAGCTAAACAACCTTTTCTAACACATATCTAATCCGTTATCATACACAGGAAGTAACAAGTAAGTCTACGTGTTTGTTTGTTCAATCATAATCGACAAACTCTGAAATTACCTTTTAAAAATTATTTAACCTTTACAAAAAAATATTATCACGATGTAACATATACTGCATTTTATTCCGTAACTCTCCATGAAACCGCGCAGGGGCCTCTAGTCAAATAAACCTATTGTTTTAACCTTTTCTATTTTTAAAAGCAAGATCAGCGCCATGCGCTGCTAGGTAGCATGCTATCGAAGCGGAAGACTTCTTGTCGTGGGCGTGAGTCAACCCCGGCAGCGAGGTGAAGTCGCGGGCGTCTTGCAAGCGACGGAGCTGCTGCAGCGTGTGGTGGCGGAGCGCCTCGTGTAGCGGAGTGTCGCCATCCTGAAATATGAAACTGATTATTAGCATTTAAATTGAATCAATTAGAATTAGAAAATAATGGAGGTGGTTTTGTTTTCAGGATCTCTTAAATGAGGCTGTAAGACGCTTAATGCATTTATGAAATCACTTAATTTTTATTTTAAAAGCGTTGTGAATTAAATAAAAAACGGACAAAATCGACTATGCCACTCGAAAGCTTTAAAAAGTAAAAATAATAGCTAAGTAAAGTAAATTAAAGTTACTTCACATAAGGTGAAACAAATATTGAAACTTACAAAATGGCGTTATTTATGACAGTGCAACGAATTTCTGTTAGTATACTTATATAAAATAAAAACAAAAGTTAAATAAGCGGAAGAGTCGTGTAGTGTCCGTTCAAAATATCTCCTAAACTTTTGGAGTTGCAAGTTCAATGAACGCAGATTTCCATAATGTAACATAACGCAGATTTCCAAACAATCGAAAACTCAGAAGAAATGTTCCATTTACCAAAAGTCATCTCTATAAATTGTAGAGACCATCTCGGAGTTGAAATTACAAATTTCATAAGTGCACACAGTTGTAAAGTTCACGTGAACATTGCCAAGTCCAGTGAGTTCTGTGCACAGAATAGGTACATACCTAAAGTCTATCTTTGGTGGCGATGTTAGCAAAGAAAGTGTGTATTTATATATCTTATTTGCCGACTCTATGGCTTTGTAGAGATTTTTATGAAACAGGAAAACGTTAGTTTGGCACGTATCCAAGAGCTGTGATTGTTTAAAAATTTTTCGAAATGAATTGAAATTCTATTTTAGTGCTTCTCCGATTCAGTTTGTGGTCGAGGCTGATTGTGGCGTTTTTATGATGTTTGTGACAGATTGGTATACAGTATCTTTATGAAAAGGAAGTCCTGAAATAGTCGTTATGACATCCAGATGCTTTACTTTTATGAAATTGTTATAGCTTAGTGTGGGAAGAGCTATAATAGAATATTTTTTATGATAACTCAACTTTTTTTAAAGATCGGCTTATCATTTTTATTTTTAATTTACTTAATTAGTTTTGTGCAATTCATTACCAGCATAAAGTATTTTTTTAAGTAATTAAAATTGATTTATTTTCTCAAACACTGATGAAAACAGAATACTGAAATAAAGTCCCTGTTATATTCCAACGTACATCGCTAAGTACCGACCAAATATACTCGTACCTGGTACTGTGTTTAATGGCATGGAAACTATTAGTCATACTTAACACATATATTATAGCTTCCACGAATTTCACCGGAATGGATGAAGTTTATAGAGATTAGGTACCTATTAGATTCAATATTTTACTACCTTCATGGCATAGGAAGTTGTAAATTATGAATAGATAGAGTCCAGTTATGCTTTAATCCTGTTTGAAACAAAAAATGTTTGGAATAATAGTTCTTTTATATAAGTACATTTTTTAATCTGTTTATTTTGCGTATTTATTTTAGGTACGTAGTAATTTATTTAGTCTATTGTTATTTGTGAATGTTCGGTTTCTGTTTCTTACCGAGGTTGTATAAATACCGAGCCTTAATAAATTGATAAACGTATAATAATTTATTAATAAGTAATATACGTGGCAGGTTTCTAAAACTTGTATAGAGGGATAGCACAGATTGCTGTTGTATTTGATCAAATGTAAAACTAGAGATACTTTGTTGATAAAAATAAGCGCGGAATGGTAGGTATCCATTCAGTTTTAAAGTTCTTCAATTTAAGATGCAATGTCTGAGAGACATCGCTTTTGGTGGTTGAAAAGACCGATGAAAAAACTAAATCAGAGATGTTGGTAACTATTATAGGAATATTTTCATGACAGTATTAGACTGGAGTTCTAAGTTGTTGTTACTTGGAGTTTGTAGAGCACAAATAAAATTTTTCATTAGTCATTCTCCTCATAAACCAAAAGCAATTTTAATTAGTTTCGTCCACCGTTCTCTTGCGTTTAAGGCTTACTTTACGCCATTTAACAAAAAACAAAGACTATTACCTAAATAAAAAACCTCACCTTATCACACAAATTAACGTTAGCGCCATGAGCAACTAACAGCCTAACGATTTGCGTGTGCTGTCTCTCCACTGCGAGATGCAGGGCAGTCTGCTGGCTGGCGTTCTGCAGGTCCGGCCTGGCCCCAGCGCGGACCAGCAACTCCGCGACTTCAGCGTGGTTGTTGAGCGCTGCTAGGTGCAGGGCCGTATATCCGTCATCCTTTGCGTCGTCAACGATCCATGGACGAGGCAGCTTCCCGAGCATTATCTTCATTGCGCTGAAAATAATTATTGTTGATTTTGAATATGCATGTTTTTAAGATATGTTGTATGAAAAGTTTTCGTTTAAGGGATAAAATAATTTACTTTAAGCTTAGATACCTAAGTGTACAAAGAGGTATCTAATGTAGAATCCGTTATACAAAAAAGATGTGAATTAATTTTTATTAAGCTACTTTTAATGAGAAAGATAAGATATAAAGATAAGAATAATTGTACGATAGGTAAAAGGTCTAAATTTATTATTTTTATTTATTATTTAAAATTAAATTTTTGGTACATTTTTCAGGAAATGCAGAAATAACTAGTTAACATTGTAATGGTATTCAATAAAACACTTTGTAATCAGATTTTACGCTCTGCTCACAGACTGAGAATCAGATGGAGACGCCTGTCATCTTAGTCACTCGTAACCACGGTGTGTATAAAAATACTGAAACGTCGAGCTAAAATGTACAATATAATTAATCGCGATAAAATCAGGTTAAAAAGTATTTTATTTAATATAAAAAGAAAACTTAAGGAAATATAAAGGTATCTTGCTCGAATATCAGAACATTGATAAAGTAAAGTCTCGTATCATAATGGGATGTACATATGCTATATAAAGATACAAAACATCGTGAAGAAATATCGTGTTTAGTCATATATCACATACATTTACGCAATATATCATCAGAAGTTTGTAATCAGACATACATTCTAGTAATATATTTCCGAAGCTCTGTGGATTCCGAGATCTGGTAGCAGTTCGTGTAATTGCAATAACAATTAAACCACATTATGTTACTTTAAGAGATTTTACATTAATGTGACAAAGCAAAACTAAATGAAAAGCGAAATAAACGTAATTCAAAAGAGAGAACTTTATTTTCAGACTATGATCTGCAGCCGGTTGGTTTAAATGTACAGGTTTTCTTTTTAATTTCCAGGAAAGATATGCGGTCGTATATTTAGTCGCTTGTTTGTGGAATGCTCATGGACTTGGCACGGGTGCCGAGCACTTTCTCAACCTGAGAACTTACCGAAAACATTTCGCGAATTCGCGTCGTCGGTTGCTTCGGATTAATTCAAAAACTGTTTACGCTATTACTTGCAGCAATAAACTATAATATTACACCAATCTAAATAGTAAATCTGTAAAAATATACGTAACAACAAGGAGCATAGGCGATAAAACGTAAATTTTTAATTCAACTTTCAAATACATGTTGTGACTTATGTGCTTAACACAATTTATAAATAAGTAACTTTATGAGGATTTTAAAATAAAAATAGGCCGCTAGAGTCAACCCCCACGAGGCGTATTACGTTCACATGTTATGTCACCCAAGGTGAATAAAAAATGGCTGTTGAGTCCCCTGCTAAGGTTATTTAAACGTTGTATAAATTATCTATTTGTGGTAATGATATCATCTATAACATTTTGCATTTAGGAATAGAATTCAGTACGTATTTTTTTTATTCAGGTGAGAAAAAATGACTCTTTTATCGACCGAGGGGTCCGTGAACATGGCGTAATTCCTTACATGGTTTCTTTGCATTTGTGATAGAAATTTATTCGTAATAAAATACAAAAACATTTGTTTTACAATACACCCAAGCCAATGCTTGCAACATACATTTTTATTCAATCTATGAAACAGAAACATCATGTAGAGGTGGATGAACTCCATAACAAAAATAGCAACCTAGCTTCAGTTGCTTGCACATTACCATTTCTAACCATTTACAAACAAATGTTTATAATTTCAAAAAGTTATAGCCGTACTAAAACATAAACAGACATTAGAAACTAGATATATTTCTAGCTTCCGAAAATATATCACTGTTTCACCGTGGTGCGTTAAATAAAGGATATTTATGGAGCGTTCCTCGCGCTGACTTCATTTGTAATAGAGTAGATGGCAACAATAAATTAGGCGCTACACATATTAATGCGGCGCAACACATACATACATTTAAAGAGTAAAAACGAAGCGACTAATTAAATAAGGTCAAACGTCGACGACGCGGCGCGGCGCGGGCGCACGCCAGTCCTACGTACAGTGCTCGCCGGCGCCGGGACTCGTGCGATCCTCTAGCCGCCATCTACATCACACAATAATAATAATACCATTCTGTGATCTTATTTATAAAAAGTGAACCATTATATTGCATATGGATTTTATTCCCAATTCAAAGCTGGTAAGTTGACTGTATATGTCGATTAAAAACATTTTGGCAACGTTAATTCATATGGACATAAATTCTCGTGGTGCTTTTACTCATCCATAAAGAAAACAAGTTAAGTGATTGGATTTTTTAGGAATAGATTTCTTTTAATTCTGGAATTCGAAGGGTTTGGGACATTTTCTGAACTTTGAATGTATCATCAAGGAAATTCAAAACCTAAAGACCAGCAACGAATTTTCAAATCATAGAATTTAATGTCTAATGTGAATATAAGGTGAATATAAAGGTGGAATTCAAATGCTGATAGATATCTCGAATTATTTTTTTATTGTATTTTTTTCTAGCAAGCACCAATTTGTTGAATTGAGAAGGAATATATTACCAGGTCGTATACCAAAAAGAGCTCATAAGTAAACAAGATCAACACGTTCAGTGTGACTTCCATTAAAAGGTAGACATAATTGAATCAGCTGTATATTGATATCTTATTTTATAGTGCCACCTATCGTTTCTTGCAATTCCCTATCTGAATGAACAATGTTCAATGAAAACAACGACCGATGTTAAAAATTGTTAAACTGCCATCAACCGATTTCAGCTTCGTAGTTATTTCATTTACTGGATTTTTTATATATATTTAAAAAAAATTTTGATATATCTAGTTGATTGCTAGTTAACAATAATACTAAATGTTATTAAATGTTAATAATGCTAAATAAGTTATTTCCACAAGCAAAGTCATCATTTAGCAGATTCGTTGTCTTATGAAGGCATATTAATAAAAACCATACGCCTATATAATATTTTCAATCTTTATAATTATTTTGTTTTGTTGTAATAAGTTTCTCTGAATATTAACAATACATTTTCCAGTCTTCAAACCATAAGATGGCGGTTGTACAACCAATTGGCTTAACCTAAATAGAATTTACCAAGGATGGTAACCACTTCTTATCTTATTGAGGAAAAAATTCTTTATCTTGTACAGCGGGCAACTGTAATAAGAAATGTTTACCACATCAAATACCTCAATGGTAATGTAATGTGTTATCCTTTTTTATAAGGATCATGAAAAATCATGATTCCAAAACTTTTTTCAAGCTCGCAACAAAGCAGTTCAGTTTAAATAAAGCCATGAATGAGTTCAGCAATTACTCTCCACCAAGCCTCAGTGCCTTTCAGCGTGACTTAATGTCATCATACAGGTTTTATATCGCAGACAATTGCCGTTTCAGCAGACACTGCCAAGTCTCGCCGCTCCACCACACACAGGTTATCGCTAGCTATTGACTAACAAAATCTTACTAGGTTTGGCAACTTCTATCCGAGAATTTGATACCAAGAATATTTAATATGAAAACCTATATATATAAATGTAAAAAAAATACCATACCATCTCGGTGAATCCCAAGTCTGTAGTTAGATAAGAGCGCGACCCACGCACTTCACATTATTCTCTATTACCCGTGTCTATTATAGGCAGGATCATCTCCTATTCGTGATTTGATTGGGTTAGTTATGTGCTCGTATTAATTTGACAAGTAATTAAGTTCGTGTCGAGATACAGGTATATTATTAACTCGCAATGGCATTAGTCGTGCTCGTTATAAGAGCCAGAAGATTAACGCTAACCGTACTGCGAACTGGCATTAACAATGTATTCGATTATTTAACAACAAGGGGAAATTAGTGTTTATTAACTGTCTCTATTTAAATGATGAAAGTGCGTCCCTACTGTGTTACTTATAACTGTGCGAATCTGAATCATCATAACCTACTCATACCATGGCACGACGGATGTGCTCGAGAAACAAAATATCTGGTTAAATATTCAGAATAATGAATTACACATATAGTCTCGACCGAATAGAATTTACGGGGCAAACACAAATAGCCCAAGTGATGATATTCGTACAACGGTGGCCTGAAGCTCCGCGGATCTGGAATAGTAAGTTATGGAAATACGCGATTGCGCGATTGGGGCAGCAGCGGCACTAGTGCCCAATAACAATGTTGCATTAATATTCAACAGTTGCTCTTTGGACGCTCAGTTCGCTCGCATTACAGTACCTCCACATTTCTTTGCTCTCTACGCCGCGTCTTACCAGTCCATCTCGTCAAATTGCATTTACTTTGAACGCTTTCAATAAAAATTGGGAAGTTGAGGTTAAAGTGGAATACCAATCGATCCCGTATAGTTCTTAGTAGACGTTTTGTCCATTTCATTTGAAAAGCATTATTTTGTAAAGTTTAAGTATAAAAAAGTTTCTATTACATTTTATGTAGGTATGATGCAATTTTTAAAATTTGCCTGAGCCCAATGACCTAATTAAAAACTGACAGCAGTTTAGTAGGCCTCGACACAAATCACGAGGCTTATTTGTGCATGTTAAAAGTAATATTAATTATTTTTTATTCATTTTCTATTGCATACAGAATAATAACAAGATTTTCCACAATCTCAGAAATATTTTACAAAGGTATATTTTGTTTAATGTTTGTAGTTCCAAACTAGGAAAATCGAATCGCGTACCAAACTATGTTGCTTTCTTTCAAGCAGACAAAAGATGAGTTGGCTGTCGTCCCACTTGTTTGTCTCCGAAAGTTTGCCAAAATTCTTTTATTGACTGAGTGGACACACAGGCTAGCATTACGGCGGCAGGCGGAATGTCCACGTTTGCAGAATTACTTTGTGTTCTATCGAGTAGAAGCACATTATGCGGTTATGTGTTTGTTGTACGGCTTTTCAAATGTAATTTGTTAATCCGGTAGAATAGGTATTTCACGAATGAAATAAGTTAATAAGATTTTACGTTTTCACAGATTTCATGTTGTTTCAGTTGGGGTCAGTGAACGCAGAGGATTGCCAGAGCCTACAGCGATCGTCACTATGAATAGCGGACTACCCCGCGGGAGGTGACAGTGGTGGATGGTGTCGACTAATAATAGTCTCCCCTCCAGCGCGCGGCGGCGGGTGCGCACATGTGGCACGGAGCCGCGTTCTGAGCCGCGGTTATTTTCGATGCGGTCGTCATGCGGCGCGGTCGGAGCGCGTCTTACATAAGACCTCTGCGGCGCGGAGCCACTGCCGTGCGCCGCCGCACCACCCCGCGTCGCTTTGCAGGTCGCTGCACGCTCGGGAAACCGATCCGATAGACGCTCGCCACCGATTCTATTTCGGGAAAATACTAATTTGGAATGGATGGTACTCGCGAGTCGTAAACGAACTCCGCTGGTTGAGTCCATTTTTAGAGCTGGTCTGCGCGTGCGCACGGATCGCACCGCCAGTGCTCCGCGAACCGCGTATGCGCCGCGTCGCCTGCGCCGCCCGCCGGCCACCGGCTGCTGCCGCGGCTCACGCCTGCTGCCGCTTCTGCCACAGCTTTGAAGATGGACCTCTCGACAACTCAGTCAACGTCAATCGCATCATCAGCAAGAGCCAAGACTCAACAAATCGTTAGCCTTGCGCGAGTTCCGTGCTTCCTTACTTCCCATAGTGCTTATAATCGTATGGAATGTAAAGAAGTATGGAGCTGCGCGGGCGTGCCTTCGTTCCCGGAAATCACATCATCTGCTCTCATGTGTGACTGAAGATATTTTGTTCATATTTTTTTGCTTAATATTTCTTTGTGGTTACAGCAATTCGCTAATGGTGATTCCATTGTTTCAAACTTATAACTTTGTGTGGAAGTTGAGCATTGGTTAACAAAAGTTTTAAAACAGCTGACTGTGAACTGGTATTGTTACTGCACGTAAAGTTGTGTAAAGATTCCATAAAACAAAAGTAGAGTTTAGTGCAGTTCTGTGAAAGTGGCTTTTAAAAATAAGCAAGTAAAAGATCGATCGGGTTTAGAGCGGGAGTCGTAAAATAACATCTGGCGTAGGTAACAGTTCTGACTAAACCAACATAAATAACCACCAGCCTCGCGACCAATCTCCGCGCAATACGGATTATATTTAGACGAAGCTAGGTTTTACATTACAGCTTTATTTTAAACATAACGTAGTTCAATTAAGTATGTTATAAATTTATAACATACTCTTGTTTATTTTTTTATTTTATTATGGAATGTTAGATGATACTGATAATAAACGTTTTTAATGTTAGAAAGTAAAAAAATATGATTTACATTTAAATACCGACCCAGTGTTAAGTAAGATTATCTAACTAAAGCGACATTCTTCTTGTAATTCAGTCAAAAGTCACTTAGATTACAAGTAAATAGTCACTTCGAATTAAAGTTATGAAAGATTATTCGATTATTTAGTAAGTTACATAAATTGGCCGTGAACTTAACACTTTAAAAACAATACAGAAATAGCGTTTAGAGAATGTAAAATAATTTAAAAAAAGGCTTTATTGCTTTATCCTCTTACATGAATAATGAAATATAACATGTTACAGTGTTTAATTTATTTACATTTCTAATCTGTCGTGACGATACCCATATTAAATTCCAGACATAGCTTTTTACTTTTATTTATTTAATATGAGAGCTTTTTTATATTAAGCTTACTTGGCACATTAATAAATATAACAAAATATACGTATATCAGAGAAACTTTTATCACAGTCATAATTATGTTTACATACTTTTGAACATACTATATTTTTTGATACAAACAGACATTACCAGGCAATCCGATATCTCAATTAAAAGTGCAACTGCAACGATCGCACGTGAAATCCAGTAGCAATATAGAATTTAAACTTATTTGTTACAGGCAACACTGTCATCTTAATTACACCATATTCAAATTAGTTCAACTTTTTTATGACCGCAGTGGCAATGGGTCATTGTCAGCCGTTCATCCGCAAGTCACAAGAAAAAGAAAAAAAGGGGACGAAACAAAAAGCGGGCGATGTCGGGCTGCGCCTGCACCGCATCTGGAGAACACTGCATCTCATTATGCAGGGTCCACACTTGCGTCAATTTGCCTTTGTGTGCGCTTCGATAGCTAAATTGTTAGCAAGGTTCGATCCCGAAGGGAGTTCTGAGATGTTGAGTGTTTATTAATAATGCAGTAGATGCTATTAGTAATTTATTTGATGTGACGTTAGTGAAGTTATTTCAAATTTTGTGTTTACTTAAGTAATCATAATTATACATTTTTCATACCAATATTAACTTAGAATTTTGGTTTAGGACTATACTAAGGTTTATATTTGTAATTTACTTCAATTTAAGATTTCAAAGAAACTAATTGCAATATATTAGGTTGAAAATAATGTACCAAGCGAAGTTTAATGATGAAACATTTAAATGCCAGTTTGAAGTTCATCTGTTTAAACCAAGTACCATTTAACGCGATCCCTTATCTCAACCGAAAGATTCCTCTAGGTAAACAGTGAGTAACCATAATGTTCCGGCTGAGGTCTTCCAGAGGGCACATATGGTGACAACATGGACACAGTCAGTCGCGGCTGACTGGCGTTTGCGCCGCTCCAAAACAATCGCCGAAACTAACTTAGGGCGGAACCGATCTTATGCACTTACTTGCATTGTTCCCCTTTACGCTCCGCCAGCTTATATGCGTGACTCACTGTTCTGATTTAGAGTATGATTATTTGCTATATTTTTGGTTGTTGCAATAAAAATAATAATTTATTCATAGCTATAAAAAGTAAGTAAGTAAAAAAGTCAAATTTGCGCATCATATACAACTTTTTATGTAAGGACAGTTTGTTTATATTTATTCTATTTATTGGTAAGACTTTTAATCTAATAGACAAACTCATTGTATATATTCAGCAATCACGCACTTTATCAAATTAACGGCATTTACTTTCCGAGAGAACAAGGCGACATCTCTTTAAACTCGTAATATCTCAATATGCTTAAAATAAATTGTGATTTAAAGGTCGATAAAATAAAGAGTTCAGTATTTGATTCGGAGTGTAGTCCAAGTTTCTGGTTCACAACCGTTTAAAGTAGATTCATGTTGTGTCGTTAAGTAAGACGATAGTACAATTGATTTATCAGTATTTTGAGAAGGGAGCCGTAATTATATGAGTTGTTTATTGTTCGGCGGCGCGAGGGAGTGGGCAATGCGTGCGCGTACGCAAGTCGGTCGACGTCATCGTTGGCGAGGGAGCGCCGGTACGATATCAATCTCCAGGACTTTTTGATATTTACTTCGTTTTGGTTGAAAGGATATAATAAAAGTTGAGGTTTATTTTTGTTCATCATCGTTGAAGCAGACCACTATAGCATTTTATTTCAATTTAATGTAAGTAACAAAGGTTTTTTCGAATAATAATCAAAACGTTTAATAAAACCGGACTTCAACTGAGCACAAGTTACATTAGATAGGCCATGTTCTTATTTCTCACTGCGATCATCCATCAGCCGGCGGATTGCGCCACACACCCCGACCTAGCCCTTTAATACTATAAACGCCTTTTACTATCGAACAAAGACCTTCTCTATGAGAAACGGATCTTGACCTACCAGTTTATTCGGAACATTCAACACTCAAAATCACTATGAAAAACAATTTATTCATGCATCCATGCAACGACTATTGCTCACAAAAGAATCCGAAACTAGACAGGGGCATAATGAAAACTAGACAAAGGCCATTTTAATAGAGTTACTTGCGTGCAATTCGGTTTAGTATTTTTTTTATTCTTTAGCCGATGAATGAATAAATGCTGTCTTAAAATATGTTCGTAAGGGTTGTAGTAAGACGTAGTGATCATTATGATTTCGCGACGACAAACAGCCATATGTGTTCCACATTTATTTATTGAATCATTTGCCTACTGACAAAGAATCTATAATGACACAAGAAAAATTGAGTCACTTAGGAATAAACATCAGTTGGTGTATATTTAAGCATGGTGTTTTTTTGTAATTTGAATTTTGCACAGGCAGTTAAAATAGTATAGACCAAACGTCAAATGTGGACTGAATTCATATTTACGAACTTGCAAATATGAATAATGTTACTACATAATAATCAGTTATCTAAAAATTAATATTATTACGCTTTGCGTATCTCCCGCAAACTTTTCCATTACGGTATTGTATAAAGGTGTTCAAATTTCTTAGTTTGATTCGTTATTTAACATAAACCCTTTTACAAAGTTTATATAGGTAGAGTGGTCACTCCCTCGGAAGAAAACAATTTGAAGAAGTTTGAAATGGACCAGGCTTAACATTCATTATTAGTCTATACTATACGAGGGTAGATTGAAAAGTTCGCGGCCTAACATAGATAACTTTGTCATATTATTATAAAACTACCCTCATATGAAACCTAGACTCTTTGTCAGTCTCTGTGCATTTTTCTCTGAGATACATGCGTAATTATTTATTTTATTGAACATTAAGTGCGAGTAAGTTTCATTAATTTTGAAAATGGATAGTATAGAGCAACGTGCCGTGGTCAAATACCTCCACAAGAAACACTTAACTCCAAAGCAGATTCATGAAGATATGGTGGCTACTTAAGGAACATCTGCTCCGCCGTATACAATGATAAAAAAAGGACAGCTGAATTTAAACGTGGACGAGAGAGCATCAAAGATGACCCCCGCTCTGGACGGCCTTCTACATCTACGACTTCGGTAAACATCGAAAAAATATGTGATCTCATCATGGGAGATAGAAGATTGAAGGTATCTGAGATAGCTGAAGCTCTAGGGATTTCATATGAACGTACACAAAACATGATCGTTAACGAATTAAGGTTCCACAAGGTGTCTGCAAGATGGGTTCCGCGGCTCCTTTCAGTTGAACAGAAACTAACTCGGCTCACGATTTCTAGACACTGTTTAGAGCTTTTTCAAGCTGATCCAAACGAATTTTTGGCAAGGTTTGTTACTATGGACGAAACATTGGTTTATCACTATACTCCTGAATCTAAACAACAATCCAAACAATGGAGAGACTCGGATCTCCGACCCCCAAGAAAGCCAAGGTGTGTTTTTCAGTAAACAAGGTAATGGCATCGGTTTTCTGGGATTCTAAGGGTGTCATCTTGGTTGATTACTTAGAAAGAAGTCAAACTATAAATTTTGCATACTACTGCGCACTATTACGCGAAGAAATAAAGTCTAAAAGACCAGGATTGTTGTTCAATAAAGTTTTGTTTCATCAGGACAATGCTCGTGTTCACACATCTGCAGAATCGATGGCTCAAATAGTGAATTGTGGTTTCGAATTGCTTCCTCATCCCCCTTATTCACCTGACTTGGCACCATCTGACTTCCACCTATTTCCAAAACTAAAACAAACACTTAGTTGGAATGAAATTTTCTACCAACGAGGAGGTCAAAGTGGCCGTAGATGCCTTTTTTGAAGACCTTGACGAGACTTTCTATTTAAATGGGATCAAGGCTTTGGAGGACCGCTGGACAAAGTGCTGCGATCTAGGAGGAGAGTATGTAGAAAAATAAATATAAAAAATTGCATTATTCCTGTGTTTTCTTATTTAGGCCGCGAACTTTTCAATCCACCCTCGTATATAGTCAGTAAAATATACACTTTTACACAATAGCGAACAGGTCTGGTCATTATATTTACCTTAACTACTTTATGAACATTAGCAAATGATGTTGGTAGACATAGTAGCGCCTTTGACGACAAGAAGTTTTCATAACAATCACTGCCATAGTTTTACACAGTTTAAAATTGTATAATAAAACTGAAAAATACATTACTTTTATGCTGACAGAATTGCTCATGAACATGTAAAAAACTTAAAATAACAAAATTACCTAAAAATACCAAATTACTGTTAAAATAAAACATAATAAAAAAAGCTGTTCGATCGAATATTGAGTAGCAGTAAAATATAATATGGTACTACTTCATCAGCATTACGTAGATATTGAAGAGGATGCCTGTTATTTGCGGATAAGGGCCCAAAATAACTATCGGTCGAGTCTGGCAGGGTTCCAGAAGGCACTCTGGACTCTTCGTGCGCGTATGACGGTGCCTCTCTGCATACCGATCTTTACTGCGGGCATAATTTATTGATATTACGTTTCGTGCATAAGTGTTAAGGATGGGAGGATTGGAACAGCTGAAACTTGTTGGACGACGTCAAGTCTTGCGAGTTTCGAAGTTTATGTTCAAAGGATGTATATTTGGTGCAAACTGCGAGAGGGATAAGTAGTTCGCTTGATTTAAGGTAATATTTTTGCATTAGATAACGTTATGTTATTTTTCTTAGAAAACACATTTCAAAATAGGATAGTTAAGTACATAAAAAGGTTTAAGGTGTAAAAAACTGCTACTCATTAATTTGTCTAAAAACTGTGCTGCTTCTCTATAATTTGAAAATAAAAAAATACAATATGATGAAACAAAATCTACCCTTTTATTATTTAAAACTTATTTTGTAACTTCACATGGATATACGATAAATACTCGTATAATTTTATAACTCAAATAAATAAACAGTAGTACCTAAGTGAGAGCTTGCGCTTAAGTTGAATTTGTTTTAGTTATTTCAGTAGTCCATACTTTTTGAGCATTGACAGAAAGATAAATGGACGCTGGGTCTAATACAATATTGACGTAATAATTATCCCGACTTAAGCCACACAGTTATGGAAAAACAATCTTTTGCCTGCGTCTTCACTCGCTAAAAATACAGTATTCTTTTAAACCCCATTTTGTTTCTTTTTTAAATTTACTTTTTATAATAACAGGTATTCTATAAGTTTAACAAGTGTATCTGAGTGTTTGTGTCTCGCGCATGTAACTATTTTTATCTGGGTTTAAAGCTGATTAAATTGAGATCGTTCTTACTTACGTTCATCCTTTTTCTGTCACTCGAAGGTTTTTAATTTATTTTCACAAATAACTTATCTTGTGTCTACTAATGACCAAATACAGTAAAATATAAAGTCAAAGAAAAATGGGCACTCCCAAAGTGCATATATGAAAAAAATCACCAATACATAAAAACCATATTTTAATAAAAAATTAAAGCAATACTTATGCGATATTTAAAGCAAATCATATCAAATTAATCATTATCAAAACAAAAGAAGTCAAATCTACTAAAAATTTTAATTTTTCACCTTCTAACACACATCCATACAAATATCCTGTCTGTTACCTTAAACGTAAAATATACTCCTCGTTTGAAGGCAGTACGCAGAGTATCATTCGCCAAACTCAAGAAGAACCAAAGAAGTTCCACTCAATACCAGGCCACTCAGAAAGTTTTGCGAAAGAAGCTTTTTATGTATGGGGCGCTGGCGAGTCATAATTTATTTAAAAGTAAAAATATATTAATTCAAAATAAAATTTTCTTTTAAATTTTTTACCAGCATTTTGAAACATTTTCGTGCAATGATTTTTACGACTTCAAGTTCAACCTGATAAATCCTTTAATCGACTTCAATTAGCTTTTACAAGGCGTCTTCTTAAGGAACTGTGTGCCGCTGGTATAACGAGATGAAGAAAGAAGTGGTCGTCCTTTGACGGCTGTTACGAAAGAAAACAACGTGCTACAACTGAAAAATTTTATTCAACAAAACCGGCGAATCACATACGAGGAGATTCAGCACAATGTGCAGATTGGATCGGGAAGTGTTCATGATATTCTACACAACCTAGAAAATCCTCCTTCCTTTGCGTAAGGAGGATTGTTTCGCGCTGGTTATCGCACATCATCACCGATGTTCAGAAGCAGGCGCGCGTAGAATGGTGCCATGATATGACTGATAAATTCAAGGCAGGTTCTTCCAGCCGTGTTTACGATATCATAACAGGTGACGAATCTTGGATTTATCAATATGATCCAGAAACAAAGCGCCAGTCAACAGTATGGCTGTTTCAAAACGAACCAACGCCTACGAAACTGAAACAATCGAAAAGCGTTGGGAAAATTTTAATCGCCAGTTTTTTCTCCTTAACGAGTTATTAAGTATAAATTTCCTTAAGAAACCAAAGTAGCACCCTTGCGAATGCTTGCCAGAAGTTTTGCTTCTGCGAGTAACAAGCGACCACGCCAGTAAAACTTTTGGGTCGACCGCCTTGCAGCCCTGATTTGGCACTGTGTGACTTCTTGAAATTAAAATCTATCTCTAGAGGATTCAGTTTTCATGGTCAAAAGATGCGCTGTTTTCGAGAAGGCTGTTGAGGAAGTACCTGTTGCAGATTGGAAAATGTGCTTTGAAAATTGGTTCAGACGCATGAAACTTTGTATAGACGCCGGTGAAGAGTTTTTCGAAAAGATGTAATAAAACAAATACAACCTATAGAACATTATAATTTTTTTTCTCAAAACTTTTTAAGTGTCTCACTAACAATACATAAACAAGACTACTATGATGAAGTTTAGGTTAAGTTTTCTTAACACAATTTTGTTGGTAAGAAATTTTGATTCTTGTAAAACTATGTTATGTCACCATTTTATTTTTATGTAGGAACTGAAATATAAGTTTCATGCTAATAGCTTCAAAAATAAGAAAACTCCAATCAACTCTTTGAACCCACATTTCACCCTCCTCGAGGATTATTTCCGGGATAAAAACTATCCTATGTCTGGGGTCTCAAACTAAGTGTGTACCAAACAAAAGTTTCATGGCTCTTACTTTAAAGTAAAAAAAAAACCATCACTATTTTGATCACCTATTTAACCACTGTGACGGCGGAGTTTCTAAATTATGTACATTTTTTATTTTTTATGTTTTATTAACAACCTAACAAATAAGTTTTATGCCAAAAGGTAAAAAAAAACTCCCATACATACTTTCAACCCCCATTTCACCCTCCTAAAGGATGATTTTCGGGATAACAATTATCCTATGTCTTTTATGTCTCAAAATAACTCCACACCAAATTTCATGTGCATCGATTCAGCGGTTGCAGCGTAAAAAGGTTTTTTTTTATTGAAAAAGGATTAGACGTTTGTCTTCTATCTCACCTGATGGAAAGTGACGATGAAGACGAAGGTGTTACACGTCTATCCACGAAATACCTATTCACTCGACGCTTGAAAGAACTAGGTCTATAGTTTTCTGGAAAAAAAGACGCAGGCAGTTCATTCCACACCTTGGCGACTCGCACCAAAAAGGAACTATCGAAGCGTTTGGTTCGACTTCTTGGGATATCTACTATAAAGAGTTGGAAGGCCCGCCTGCGTCTAGTAGTCCGATGTAAGAAGGGTGTGGGTTCAACCTGATCAAAAAGAGCATTCGCGCACTCTCCAAAATGTAATCTGTAGAACACTGCTAAACTGGCAACTTTCCGACGGTGGTCGAGGTTTTGCAGTTTTTTGGTGGTGAGGTCAAAGTTGTTATTAATTTTTTGGGCTCTTCGGTCAACTGCGTCCATCGCTTCTAGTTGGTAATTTGCAGAAACATCCCAAAGGTGGCTACAGTACTCCATAGAAGATCGAACTGGAGCTGTGTACAAATTAAGTAGCCGTTCAGGGCTGAAGTACCCTTCGGTGACAGATAGACAGAGGGGTTACCACACCAATCGATCGACGTCGATCGATGGTAAAATGGAACAGGCAACGTCGATCGATTGGTGTGGTAACTCCCAGACAGAGTAACTTTCGCATTTATAATATTAGTATGGATATAATATTAGCTGCAACTAGGAAGTTGACAATAAAATTACCTTACGCAGCTTCGTCTACTTAACGGTTAAATTTTGACAGTTTTCACCAAGCTATCTGTCATTTTGGTAGCGTCAGGCAGCTAATCAAGTCAAAACAAGTATGATATTCACACTTCTTTATTTTCATTCCATTTTGGCCCGGACACGTTTGAGCGCAGACCCAAAGTCAATTTGTGATGAACTTGTCAATATAAGTAATTATTATTGTTGCACAACAATCTGTCAGTTCATTCATTATTAAGGTATAATGTTGACAAACATAATGTTGATCTAAGTAAATAGACTGTTTTATATTTGAAATTTAGGGGACACTTAAGTGTTTTATATGTAATTTAAACTGTATAAAATTTAAGGTCTCATCAAGTACCTTTCATATTATATTATAACACTATACAGGTTATTTTCATTATTATAACTTATTTTATGAGAAAACTTAATATTACATACTTTTAAAGATGTGAATATCATGCAGTAATATATTAAAAAATCACTAAAATAGTTATATTTGTTTAGATTTCCACCGCCTTTTCTGTCACTGGTAGTGTTAATTGACTGCACGACGACCCTAGACGCTTGATACCAATGTCGAATAAGTGTCTAAATTCTACTCAACATGCTAATTGCGCTGGCTAGATCGGACACCACTCTGGCAATTCGCTGCGGTGACGGTGGCTCTGTGACAAACAGACATACGAACTGTACCGATGTTTTTCATGAGTTTGAAAGAGAAGTGTCATTCTTCGTTGGTTATGGTTTTGTAAAAAGCTGAGAAACCCCTCTTGAGCACCATGGGTTCCGAATTAGAAATATTGTCCCCTTTACTTCTTTTCACTGTATTTCTAGCTTTGCTTGCTTTTCTTCACAAAAATACAACTTTCTTGAAAATTTTAAGAGAAATCTTGAGGTCCTTTTTTCTCATGAACAGATAAGTTTTATTATCTGAAATAAAAAATACGCTTCCAAACATGTTTTATGAAATCAAACACGAAAATTAAAACGTAGTATTCCGGAATGCTTTACTATTGGAAATCGATACGTACCTATTTGGTTTTTTGTGGGAGAATACTTTGAAATGGACTACGCGAGTAAAACAAATGGTTTTACCATTTACAATATTTTGTATGGCTAGTTAAAATATTTCTTAAAAGATCTAAAATACTTACTATATATATATATACACTTTTTTATTCATAATTTGAGTAGAACAGTACAAGTATTATAGGAATTAGCAGAACGAAGTTGATTAGTAGATAATGTAGTTTCAGTAATCTATATCCGAAGTTGTTTTAACAAAAATCCCAATTTTTTTATAGTTCAAAAGCTACAAAATAATTTTCCCTTATTTTATGGCTTATAGTTATTTCCAGATACCTAAAGGTAGATTTATAATATAAATCTGGTCTGGGCTGCAGTTTCGAACTTCTTTAAATATTTCATTCGCATTATCTTTTAATTATATATTTTTAAGATTATTTGTTTTAATCGATAATGCTATCAGCGCGATATAATATAATGCTAAAGTTATAACATTTATCTTCTTTAAAGATCCAAACAGTCCCTCATAGGGTCCTGATAAATGCTCACATATCAATTTATGACTATGTATGTAAGCAAAGAATACGTTAACGCAAGTTTTCAATACTTATTCTCACGTAATAAACATTTTCACAAAAATCAACATTTGTTCATACATCACATTTTAATCAATAATTTTCAAGTGGCGCCATCTACTGACAAGATACGCTACTAAGATGGATATCTTGGACCTTCCAGTTTAACTTTCAAATATAAGCCGATAGATGGCGAGAAATCAACGATTGATTTGATAATGGTATAGTAAAATTTTGATAAAAGAAATTCAGAGGTGACTGGAAACAAACCTGAAAAGGTATCTTTAAGTAAACAAAGTTGGTATACTACAAAATTTTCTAACACAAATTATTCGCACATTACATTTACTTAATAAATTGTTTACATTGTTTAATTATACCAATTTATGAAAGCTTTGAAAAAAGTTGGTCTTACAAGGCGTCGTCGGTACCTTACTGTGAAGGGAGAAAATGAGTAGAATATAACCTAGAAAGGTGACAATAGGTGCATTTTTTTCCCAACGCACTTTGAGAAAAAGCTGTATCTAATCACAATTTTTTATTTACAGCGGATTTATTTTACATCGAACGAAAAATAAATGGTCCTTAATCTGCACAAATACGCGAAGCAAACTTGGCTTACTGACGAATGTCGATATAAAACAAATAAAATATAGAGAACGACGAATATTTAAGCCATCAATGTAGATTCTGTGTATAGATTAGACAATAATACGCAACAAACAGCGAATTAAAAATCCCATCGACCACAAAAACAAGCATATTTTCAAAAAAAAGAGTTTGATAAAAAGGCCATACGATTTAATATTCTTTTTGTGGAGATCTATATTTCAAAAATTACTTAAACATTTAAAATTTAAGTCCAAACCATTTATGTGGCATTACACATTGAATTATTTAATCAAGATGAAAAAAAGAATATATTGTGCCAAATTACCAAAAAAAAAAAAACAGCTGATTATCACGTATGAATGCGATCCACTTTGAGCGGTGGTTTGAGATTATTTAACCAAAAATTGAACATGCAGCTGGACAATCCTTCTTAGCATTCAAGACGCCAAGATAAAACTCCCGCCACTGCATAGAGAAAACAAGTATTCAAGAACGGCTGCGTCATAAAAAAGTAAGCTATGACGAAAAAAACGTAACGTAACCTTTGTAGACGTTACCAAAGTTACGCAGTGGATGAGCTCACAAAAAATATAAGGTTGAAATGCTAAGACCTTACCATTGTGAGCTCAATCGTATTGAACTCGTGTGTGCTGACGTGAAGGCACACGTAGCTCGTAATAATACCCCATTTAGATTGGAAAATATGAAAAAAATGCTACAAGAAGGAATCCAAAATGTATCTTTTGTCAAATAGCAAATTTGTGTACATCACATCGTTAAAGTCGAGAATAAATTTTATAGCAAAATTGACAACGTGTGTGATAATACAACAGATAGTTTTGTCATAAATACGACTGATTTCAACTCTTCTAACGAATCACCTTCGTCTGATACAGACGACGGCGATTAGAATAGAATTAGGAAGAATTATAATTAGACTTTTGTTACAATTTCTTCATATAAAATTTTTTGGAATCTCTGTTCTCGTTGGCCTTACTTTAGCTGTCATTCTTTTTTATATACTTAATAAATTATTAAAGGATGTAATTTTAATTTAATGGATGATAATGAATTATCATCAAAGTTGACTGAAGTTAACACGTTCATTTTTATTAAATTACACTTTAAGCTAAATTTGATCTTTCAGCAATCGAAATAAAAAATTGTCATTTAATCTCAAGAAAATCAACTTCCTAATCCTAAAAAGGTTTTTTTAAAGTTATGCCTTAAATTTTTTTTTTTAAATTGCTGCTCCCAACATACCAGCGTTCCATTACCTAATAACCTAAATTCATCCTTAAATAGCTAGTCAATATTAATATCTGTTCAAATCCATGGCTCGAGGTTTCCTATTCATTTATAACTCCTGAAATATGAACTTGACAGAATGCTACGGTATATCTAACAACAACGCACCAGTTCGAGCGAAAGCAGATATTATCGAGTATAATAACTACAGAATGCGGAGCAAAGGCCAGGAGACATGACACATTATGATTTGACAAGCGAACGCAAATATCTCATCCATCAATGTGGCTTCAGCACATTCCTGCGACAGCCGGGGATATATTGAAAACATATCGACGTAGCGCGGCGTCGCGAGCTTGCTTCTCCGTTTAAGATAAGAAGGCTGTCGTTTGTTTTGCTCATAAAAAATAGGTCACAGGATAAGAAACATAAACATAAAAATATGTACACAGTTAATCATTACGTACGCAACTCGAGTCGATATCATCTAAATTAAAGCATTAACGTAATTAAAACTTCAAGGAAAAGAACAGAACCTCCTTCTTTGCTTATTTATTCTTTCCCTTTATTTGTGTTAATAAAGTAGTTAAGTATACAGACACTGTCTCATTTTATATCTTAATCGGCGAAGTCCTGGCAAATATCATTAGGTGTCCTCGGCGGCGGCAGTTCGCTGTAGCAAGTAGCTAATTCCACCGACGCTAAGCAGCAAACGATTGTTTATAACAGTAATTAGCTACACATGTGCTCCGTGCGAACCTTTCTGCTTTACACACACATACATAACCAGCACGACACACATCCACTAGCCCCTCCAACAAGACAACTTTGTGAACCCAAACGAAATTAATCCTCAGATGAATAAACATCTAGAAAACGAACCGTAAAGGCAGACGTAAAGATAAGAATATTTAAGCAGTTTTTATTTCGATTAAACTTTATCCTTGGCTCATTTCATTATTCTCCACCAAATGAACGTTTCATTCCTTTGTTTTTTTCTTTAAACTCATTTCATTTTTATTAAATGGAAAAATAATTCCTTCGCAGACGCCTAACTTGAAAAACTTCAATAACGCTACCATCTGAAGTTTATTAGTCGCAGACAGTAAAAAGTTAACTTGAGAACTGAACATAAAGCAGATGAAACGCTACTTAGGTGTAGGTATTCAGTTATTAATATACTGTCTAGAAAATAAAGTCTTATACGATGGTAATGGGTGCCATATAAGTTTAAAGCGTCTATTTGAGAGGGTAGCGGCACACGATATTGCTTAAAAATGACTTGGGAACACTGAAATAACGCCACTGGGACGCAACTGTTGAGAAAGATTTTCTTGATGTCGAAGTAACAACCCTCTTGTTTAGAACCAGCTGATATATTTTATTTTAGTTTATGATACAACATTTTGATCGTATGCTTCGCGTTATGAAAAGAAATATTTTGTAGGTTTTTTAAAGCATACATTGTCCAATGTTTATAAAGAAAAATGAAGAAGTATGATTCATAGCATGTGCATTTTCTTGTACAATATAACATAATTCATCTAACGTTCTGCTTAGCCATGCAATGTTCTTCGCCTTATACCTTCAGTATTCATATTAATTTAATCTCGTGCCTCCGAGACGAAGAACATACACATAGTGGATACATACACAATACTCAGCATTCGGTACTTAACTAACCATAAATTATCGTGTTAAGTTCAGCGGGACTTTGAGCACAGATTAAATTATATGCGTTGTATGTAGGTGGATTATACCTCGGTGCCTGTAATCAAGGCCGGGTAAAGAGGTCGACCGCTTTGGACACAAAGATTGCCGCTGCTTCTAGCGATTTCTGTTCTGATCACCAAATAACTTAATTGTAACTTGTCACCAGAACGAACTTAAGTAAACAAATTTATAAACTAAGTTACCGTATTTGTTGTAAGTTGTTATTACTGCTGCCGAGCGACGGATTAGAAGGATTTAATTTTCAAGTTTAGATTAAAAGATTAATCAAAATAGGATCTTGCTTAACGGTAACCTTTTTGCTATTGGTAATTTCCTGAATATGTTTTAATGAAGGTTTATTCGTTGCAGTAGCTCGGTAGTTTCTTTAGTGCATCCGGAGGATAACTATATGCAAACGAGTATCGGCGCTAACAAAAAGACGCCTTGATGAATCGCAACAGAGAAAAAAGATTCTCAAGGAGTTTTATGTTGGGAATAATCCCGAAAACGGCCCACGCAATTCTTCATTTCATTCACGTTCCCCCGCGATGAAAGTTTTTCTGTGCAATTTTTCTGTGGGGGTTATCAGGTGGGGTGCGTTGGGAGTCGCGGCACGTCCTGCGCCCCGCGCCCCGCAGCTCCACTGAATACAAACTTCATTAGGCGTTTTGATAATTAGCTGGTTAAACGTTCCTCACTCTACGAGCAGTTTACTGAGTTACATGACCTCAGGTGCCCATGTATCTTTTTAATCACGTCCGACTGCTGCCATAAATACATTAAAGCTTACCATTTTGTGATCTAAATTGTAAATCCCAAAAAAGAAAAACACAAAAACACAATTAGTTAGGCATACGTAAATGAGTAAAACGTTTAACTGTGTCATTTACATTATTTGTGTACTACATTAATCCGTTATTAATTCCATGGCTTTTAACATTAATGAATCCTTTTAGGTTATTGCAATGTTTAATGAAACCTTTACAAACAAAACACGGGTGAAAACGGTAGCGACGTTTAAAAATTGCTTCAAATGTGTATACTAATGGTAATGGTTGATTGGAAATCTATTCTCAAATTTTTGTGTATTTTAGAAACACAAGCATTTCAACTTCTAAAAGTGCACTAAAAGTGCAAAATATTTTGCTCTATTTTTTATTGAGAAGGTGGAGCGTTTTGTTTTGATTATAACACGATGGAAAGTAAAGTTGAAAACTATCAATATGTATAACATCGAGAATTTTTTTCGGATACTACGAGAGAGAAATGGATGTTATAAAAATAACAAGGCACAAATAAAACAAAGAGATTCTGAAATTATAATAAAGTTAGCTTAGAATTTTTTAATCGTAAAACTTTTGTTAATTTGAGATGATAAAGACAAGTAAAAAAGTTTTTAAATTTCTGGATTCGAACCTGACGGAGTCAGGTAATTTACATTCACTCTTAAAATAAATTGCGGGAAAATTATAAATGAAACAATATATTTTCACCTTAAAGAATATATGTGATGTTCGACGCAAGGAACTGTAATTGAATATTGTAAGAAATTAGGTCTGAATCTTTTGTCCCAGATGCCATTCGCCATTTTTTTTAACGCGTGTATCCTTCATAAATAAGCGTTCATATAAATACAAATATAAAGTACACCTACCTATTGATTGACGAAATCTCGTAAAGCGTCACGTTACCGAGTTATGAGCTGCCAAGAATTTTATTCTTTCTTTTAAGAGACACTACTTTTATAGCTTTAATGAATATTTGTTTTGGGGTGTTTCTTCACCTACGTGGAGCTACATTCTACATAGCTTACATACTTCTTACATTCACATTTAAATTAATTTTAAATGTATGTATAGACTTGATCTGAAATGAAATATGTAGGTAGTCACTTATTATCTACAGGATAACAATCGCGTCGAACATAGCGCTTCAACAAGGTGAAGAAGATCGCAAAAACCAATAATTTAAATAATTTGATCATTGAAGTACTTTGATAATAAAATTTAAAAACTAAAAAATTTGTGAACTCGGAATCGTCATGCTTTAAGAGAATTTACTTTATGTTTGTATCAATGTTAACTATCGATTCATGAAATTTTCATGTATAGGCTATACTTATAGCGGACATTCTAAAAAAACAAAATTACGTGGCGGATAGTGCCTGGGACATTCTTTATAAAAAAAAAAACTGGAATTTTTATGACCTACTTTATATTTTTAAGAAGTTAAAGACATACCAAATAAAAAGGAGTTTAAGATTGAAATATATAAAAATTATATAGCCAGATGAATTTAAATCGAATGTTTTTAGTCTTAGATTTAACATAAGATTTAAATTCTACAATATACTTACGGCAAGCCAGCGAGTACGCGAGATGTCTTGATCTTGTGAATTTTGATATTTCAGTATTTATAAGGAACGCGACCATAGGCCATCAGTTAGACCCACAATTGTTTCTGTAATTTAACTGGCTGTGCCTTCCCTTTAACTAGAACATAACCACGTAAACGAGTCTATTATGGCGGTTTAGACGGGAGGACTGCACCGACGCCTCGGGCGAGATCTTAACAAAAGAAATTATATTCTTACTACATTCACTGAAAATAAATAATACAAAAAAATCTTAGAAATGAAATTTTATAATAGTAACCTCGCAAATATACTCTTTAAAAACTGGCTGACATTTGGAATGAGACTACATTTTACTCAACAATCGTTAAAAATATGTACGCCTAGAAATTCTCAAACGTAAACTTTTTTAAAACCCCATTTACAATTAAAATATTACTGTTTAAATATTTAGACCAATTTGCCTTACAATTAAAAAGAAAAACTCAATAAGGTAGCAAATTAAATTCACTTGTTATTTGGATTTACAACATACAATAAAAATATTGTTTTAGCACATTACTTTAAAAAAAAAAATAGTAATTTATTCTTATATTTCAGTTCAAGGTTCAGGGTACCTACTTTTTTAGTTCAGTTATTAACATATCATCCTTTTATGTACAGCAAAGTGTTCTATAAAAGATACATAAAAAAATATGCTACATAAGTTTTTCAGGTTTGGTCGTGCCGGCACATCCAGTCGGTAGCATTTGTTGAACGACAAGGCCTGGCCGCAGCAATGACTAGACATAATTGGCTTGTGCCGATCGGGTGGCCCATTAGGGTTTACTGCAGGTCGACACAAAACCCGAACGGTATACGCAGTGCTTGGCAGGGGCGGTTAATTACGGCTCTAATACGTGGGTACCACCCCTTAGTTATCATATTATTTACAGCAGCAGCAAGGCATATTTAATGCTTTTGAAGCTTTTGAATTTATACAAAAAATATAAAAAATAAAAAAATATAAGGAGATTATTATGTTTTTCATAAATTTGTTCATCCCGGATTTTTAAGCTCAAATTTTTTTTAAGGTTACTTTTTTCACGATTGAATATAAATCTCTCTGCTTTGATTATTAACAACAAAATATTACAATGTTCAAAATAATATAAAGATTATAAACAAAATTTCCAATAAATCTACTAAACAATCACTGAGCTGGATTATTTTTTCTCGAAGACCTCATTAAAAAAATCTTATCAGGTCGCGCTCGTAGTGCCTCTATCCAACTAGCAGCAGGACGATCGATTGTCAAAGGGTCTAACGATTTTTTAATTGTCTCCAGAGAAGTCTAAAGGAACCCCGGTTCAAGAGGGACGATAATAAAAAGTGACAATTTAACCGGAACGTCGCAGGAAGCAAAGGAAAGGACAAAACAAAAGGAACGAGCTCTGGGGAGAAGTTAGAAAAATTAGGGAACAATGAAGAAGGAAACGCGGCGCGGGAGGAGCCGTGGCGCGGGGGTTAGCCGAGCTAAAGCGCTATATCAATTTAGCTTCTATTGTTTAAACAATATATTATACTTGATTACTTACTTTAAACGGCCAAAATGGATATCTTTTCGAAAAAAAGGTAATAAAATTATTACTAAGTTCTTTTTGAGATTCACTTTATTATCCCCTGGTAAAAACATCAGCAATATAAAACACACAAAATGTTACAATACTTTGAACTTAACACTCATACCATCACAGAATATACTATATAAATAATTAACACGGTATGCCTCTTAATAACGATCACAATTTAAAATACACAAAATTTTATAAAACATCACAATTAACACAGTCAGTTTGTTAATCACTTTCTATTTTGTGAAAACATTTCATGACATTTATTGAATAATAGGCGTGAAAGTTAGGATGGATGGGATAAATTGCTATTTTATTATTTGTCGTGTTAAACTTTAAATGATGACAAAGTTAGCGGAAAATTCGACTATCCAAAATATCTGTGTAAATTTTTTTACATGTATAATACGTTAACTAAAATTTTTTGTATGTTTTGCTTTCTTATTTAAGGGCGGACGGTAATATGTCTACGCCGTAGTTGGCCGTAGTCGGCCGTAGTAGCTACAAGACAATGATGCAACCTAATTGCTACGCGCGTAGACCCTAATGTCAGAATATTGGCACCGTAATGAATGAAACAAGTCATTTAACTAAGTGGAATTGAAAGTATTCACCACAATTTAATATTTGGCCATTTATGTTGTCTACAATAAGTTTGAGAGTTATGTCTTGTGTGCACGCATACAACAAAAACTTTCAATTAATTTTTTATTAAGCATTTTAAAGGCAAACTCCTGTCAAAGCTGTTTCCGTGATATACGACTTTACGTCGCAGCGTGACCAGATCTGGAGCAAAAACAGAATGCGGCCACAACCGCAGGCGAAGGCTAGTCGCACAAAAAACAATCAGAATTTGTTCGGGAAGAGAAAAACCGATGACGCTGCACACTTCGCCGTCACATCTGCGATGTCGCGGATCGGGAATCGGATCAGTTTGTTTTTATCATGAATGGGGTTTGCAATTTGCAATAAAAGAGGAGTGAGGAGTGAGCGGGGAGAGCGGTCGTTTTCGACGTAATTAAAACAAACAGTTGGAGGCTCGGCACTCTGTAATTCCGTTGGCGTTGAAATAATCACAGCGGCTCTATAGCTCGTTGCCGAGTCGATACCACTCGAACGATGGACCCGACCGGAGCGATGCTCTTCCTCCATCGATCGGAACCCACTTAAAGGGGATTATTTATATACATCCGAGTCATGAATCCTTAAACAACCCGCAACTACGCATTATTACATAAGAAATATGTTAGAAATTAGGTTGAAATCGATTTCTACATTTAGAAATGTGCATAATTTATAAACATATCGGAAATACAAAAATTAAAGGTTGCACGCGATATTTTAAAAGCTATAGTCAAGTCGCGAAATGAATTATAATTGCAGCAAGGTGTAAAACCCTTACATTTCGCATAAAACGGTTTTCGGTAAAATGCAAACTGATTAATTTAAATTAATGCATATCTTTTAAAGTAAAATCTTAATAGCATCCAAATATATAAGTTTGTAGATCTCAAAATAAAAGCATTTTATTATCGTATTCTCAGAAAGTTTCGGCTAGAGGAAGTTACATAAATATGTCGCCGCCTTTCGGAACTTTGCAGTTAAAACCTCCGAAATTTAATCCAGATAAAGTTGCAGCGAGGTCTCCTTCCATGCAAGAATAAATAAATGAGATGCCGAGTTACGCGAAACAAATGAAGTTGAAATTTTTGCGGAAACTCCCGGGAGGAATACGCGGGAACTTCTCCACTGATTACGAGATTGGTATCTGCGAGGATGAAATGTAATTTCGTACTTCATTCCACGCCAGAGCAAATGTATTTGAGCGTTGCTTTCTTTTTGTTTAGATGATTTCAAAGAAATTAATTAGGTTAGTAGGTAAGGTGGATGGGACGTTTGATGTCGGCGCGGGCTGCGTGGGGCGTGGACGGGCTGCGGAGGCTTTGCTGAAAGTTGCGGCTGAAGTTACAAGTGTCGGAGCGGCGGCGGCGGCGGCGGTAGCGCGGTGCGCGGGGTGGGGGCGATGCTGCGCGCTCTCAGTCGCAGCGCGGCGTCCGGGCGCCCCGGCCGCGCCGGCAGCCGCCGCGACCGTCCCACCTCCGCTGCCTAGCCTTCAATTATCCTACATCAACATCAGACCCGATAGCCACATTATTCTGCACATTTTTCTGTGCCGCGAAAGGCGGGCGGCGTGCGTGTATTTCGAAGCTTTCGTCCAGGACGGCGCGGGGCGGGGGCGGGGGCGGTGCGCGCGGGGCAGGGTCCGCGACGTCGCCGCCGTCGGGATGCATTCGCGGACCTCGCGCGACCTGCGGCGCCACCGCTCGCACCTGCTAGTCGAATCTTCTCTCGGTACTCGGTCGCGCATAGATTTTATTCTCTCATGCGGTTTGCGAGAAATAAATTCGGTTCTTAATTTCCGGGTTATTATTTTTGGGTCAAACGTAAAGAGATGCAAGGTCGCTGTTAGGTGTCAACGAACCTCCTGTCTGTTGGTTACGTCAGGTCAATGACGTCGGGGTCATCCCGTTGACGCGATTCAAATAAATTTGGGGGTGATCATTTCTTTTTTCGTCGAATGTGTTTGTGATTTTCGGTTGATACTAGCTCTGACGATTTTAAATATTGTGCATCGGTTTGAAGAAGGAAGACGGAAGTGTGTAGTTCGAGCGACAAACGAGAGGCCGCGGTAACCCTGCCCGAATTAGTGCAGCGGCGACGAAAATAGCGCGCGTCGTGTTACAGCACGTGGCGGTCAGCTGAGCGCCCTAATGTGGCGCCGCGACTGCCGCCGGCTATTTCAGGGCCCGACTGCTCGCCGCCGCTCCGCAACCACTCCAGCCTAAATATAACTCTGCCATCCCGACGCTACGAACACTCGTAAACTCATGTTTCTCGCTCTAACCATACCCTGATGTTTATATTTGTAAAAGCACGTGATGAATGAACAGTACGGATGACCTGAAGACCGACTGAAGCCGAAAAAGCCGCCGTGACTGATGTCGCCACCAGCGCCAAGCTCAAGACGTCGCAGCTGAAAGTACTAGCGTTGTTCGCTTTAGCTGGTTGACTTCGGGTCAAATTGTCTATATATCATTTGGTCCCCTTCAACCAGCTGTAGTTGACATCTGCTTTGCTTTCCATCACCTGTCACATCAATGCATTGACCAATATTTCAAAAGATTTCATGAAATTTTTATGTAAAATTATTGATAAATGTTCTCTCGTTATTATTATATAATTTAATGTTAATATATAAACACACAAGGACTTCGTTCATACAACTTGAGTAATTTTATTAATTACTTGACCTATTTTCTCAGAACGTGTAATTAATTATTTAAAGTGTTAAGAAATCTCCTATTACATCAATATAAAATAGTGTTAGCCAAAACTTTAAACATTTTAAACAAACGGCAGATTTTAAAACTATACTGCTCTTTTCCATTATTTTATTTGCTGCCGAAAACATTAAAAAAAGTATAATATAAATCAAAAAACCTTTTAAATAAAGCAAATCTTAAAAGAGTCTTAACAAAACTTAATGTCTAAAACCGCAAAAAGCAAAACAAGCAAAATTTTAAGCTGATTACGTATGCACTCATACATAAATTATATTATTCTTTCGAAACTAAAATATTCCATGTTAAGTTTGTGCTTTTGTATTATTGATTGTAGGTTGCGAAGGTTTCGGGTCGCACAACTCACGCGAAGAAGGGATCGTATTGCTTACCGCACTTTGATGTTACAAAAGATTTAAGATAACCCTTAATAAGCTTGCTCGCTTGTCAGACTAACCAAAACTCGCTTAAATATTCATATAATAGCATTAAAAGATTCGTTTCACTTTAATATTTTGAGAAAACTACAAGCGCGTTACGAAGATTAAACGAAAGCGCGTAAAAAATTAAGATTAAGATATAGCCAGATGTTTTTAATTTTCACGCCCATTCAATTAATTAAAAACAATGTCTATTAAGACTTTAACCCATTTAATACCGAGAGATTACACTTTTCATCAAAAAATTATTAAAAATTCTCGGTTACAAGTATCTACTGCTAAGCAAAATAAATTTTGTCCATCCTTTCCTTTTGTAAATGTTGATTGAGAGGATTGTGGAGGATGAAGGCGGGGTTGAAAAACCAAACACTCGACGTGTACGTAATTATTGTAAGCGTAGCGATTTAGGAGTGTATGCGGCTGCGAGGAGAGCTCGAGCCCAGTGTCAATATTTGATTCAATTAATGATTCACAATACACACAATGATAATATAATCGCTTAACAAAGTTAACTCTCAAAGTCAAGCTCTTGTAACCGTGATGGCTATTACCGACATTCCAAACTTTAAGTAAAAAATTAAGCCCTATTTCAGAAGAAATTTTCCGCACTAATTATTTTATATCAAACATTTGTGTAAATTTTTAACTAATTAGCTGATATTAATTCAGTAACAAGTTATAAATAATGTATTCGATACATTTTCCCAAAATGTCATTAGTTACATAATTTTATGTTCGGATGTCAGAAATTAATTGTGTGAACGTTAATTTATCGTTGTAATTTATTGTATCAAACGATTACATTCTGATTATACGAGATAAATATTGCTGTAAATTGTTGTGATTGTGATCAAATGTTTTAAATGTATATTTAATATTAAACAAAAAATAGAATTAAATATAAATATTAAGAATGTATCATAAAAAAATATTTAAGAAATACTATGTAATATTTTGACCTACTTCAGAACATTCGTTGTTTTATCATGGAATTGCCATTTTTCCCTTTTCCATTAAATTACAATTTTTGTTAAACTTTTTCCTTGTATCGAAATATAAATCGAAGAAGATGCTGCATTACATAACATTTTGTAAGAAACGTTCGCAGGATCGGATGAGTTGGTACGTGACCACCGTAGTGATGAGGTCCCCGAGCGGCGGAGGCTTCACAACGCACATAAATCAAGCCTCGCCAGGGAACAGGCGCTCACAAAAACTAACTACAAACACATCTCTACCTACCTACATAGTTAAATCAACTTTGGACATGTCTCGCAAATTGTTATTCAGGTAAGTACCGGCAGGCTTCTTTGAAATATCATTATAATTTTAATAAGACAAAGTCGTTTTCGCGGAGCAGCATTATCATTAAGTAAGTTTTCGGATGGTGCAGTGCTACCGTGTTGGTAAGTAGCAGGCAATATATCTGTGGTTAATAAAAAAAAACAGTAAAATAATTTGACATCCATCAATTCCTAAAAATAATACTTTAAACAACACAGAACTATCGAATACAAAACAGATCCAAAAAAAGGAATCACACAATCATAATTACATGAATGGTAGAAAATTGGACAAAAAGTATAACCCCGTTAGTTTCTTCAGCTGAGCTGGCGTGTTGAGGTGGTGGCATTTCTCAAAATTCGGCTTAGGAGGAAATCACCTGGCAGGCCATTAACCTAATTCACGGAGGCAAAGACAGGGCGGGGGACTTCAGCCGGGTTTAATATCGTTCGCAGCCGGTAATAACATGGAAATAAGCCGCCCAAGGAGCGGGCCAATCACCACGCTCGCGAGTTGACACCGACACCTTATATGCATACCCTGCCGGATATGAAATCTGCAAATTGTTTTTGTGTTCCAATAGACTTAGCGGTTTTCTCGAAGGATTTTCAAAGCGTTCGCAATTTCGCAGTTTCAGATTGGAGACAGTGTAATAAATGGATATATAATACGACGTTGTGTTTACTTATTCTTGTACTGAGCTGGGATTTTTTTCCGTGGAAGTTAAATTGATTTTTTGTTCAATACTTTTCAATTACTTGAGCAATAAGCTTTCTTTGTTACACGACTGCTTAGAGGGTAGTTAGTTTAAAAGTAAGGGTAGTAAGTTTTAAAACAATCACGGACTAATTCTTGACAAGCATCGTTTCTTATTAGAAATGTTTAAACATACAAACGGTTAAATAAAGACAGAAGAAAAATGATGATTAAAAATTATGAGGAGTCGAATTTATTCGTGCCCTATCCTGAGGCTGTTTTCATTTTAACATTAAATAAATATTAAAAAGGGATTAATAAAGAAGAGGGATTCCTATTAATATAGTAAAATATAATATATAATAAAAAATTAAGAACACATTTCAGGTACCATCGTTCACACTTCGGTTATTGGTAAAATTGAATTAGGAGAAAAAATTAAGAGTCCTTCAAATATTCTGAAGTGAAATTACGTTTTGTGGGAAACGTTAAAATACCTTTGAATACCAAAATAATACTTTTGGAAAAGGAATTATTCAATTATGATTTGTAACAAACACTTGGTTTAACAATAAAAAAACATATTCTTTGGCTTTACTTATCGGATATTTTGTGAGAGTGTTTCTCATTGAAGAAAGCTGAGTCAATATTAAATAAAATTTTAATAAATGTAAATATCCTTTAACTTGAACAACGAGTGTAAGTTTTTGTTGGTGAAATCTTGAGCGTTATATGATAAATATGGGTCGGCAATCGCTTCATGGAGAGATACGACAGGATAATTTTCTTTACGCCGAAAAAACTATAGGAATACTTAGTTGTAAGCTATAACACAAAGAGAACCACAACTAGAGCAACGCAAATTTTTGAGGTACTTAACTAGAACAAAAAATCAGGGCCCCAAAAGAGACCGATAAAAATATTCAGTCTATTTTGCCAGCAAAGTGTCTGAATTTGGTGAAATAATGTATTCAATCGTCCTAAAAGCACCAAGTGAAATTGAATATCATTTTGGTACTAACATTATTTAAATAAGAACGAATCTATATTCGCGTGAAGAATTGCTTCGAGGTTATGTTTACACTGCGGGAGGTCGGTTGGTAAATTTTTTTGAAATTATTATTGTTAGTCGTAGTATAAGTTTTCAAAGAATTTAATTGAAATAAAATGGAAGCATTAATATGTTATTAATTAAACGAACAAATTTAAATATCAGTAAATTAAAGTAGTAAGGTAAAATCAGAATAAAACCAAAAAATAACAAGGAGGCTCTATTATCAAACCGGATGAATATTCATTTTGCCATGGACTAATTAAGCGAATTTTATAAAATGGTTGCCTTTGCTTGTACACAAAATCGTTTACATGAGAATTTACATGTCGGACGACCCTGTGATCAAATATATCAAAGGCCGTTATTTCACAAAGGAATGCCACTCAAAAATCATTATTTCATATTTTTGTCATCACGAGCTGTGTTCCAAACTTTTTGAATTACTAATATTGTAAAAAAACATTGCATTCAGAGATCTATCAAAAGAGGCATATATTTTGTTTGCATTTAAGTCTTTTACGTGAGTATATTATCTTAAGGTAATGTTTTTTCTTCAATAAAAAGACACAAAACTTAAGCTTGGATAAAAAAATAACATTGTAAGTTTGTAGAGTAACGTATAGAAGGCCTTTGTAGACTCGTCGTTATACTGGTTCTACGCTAAATTCATTTTGCAAAAGTTGTTTAGTTTTTTGAACTAGTTCGTTAGTAACTGATTTAGATTATTGTGGGCCCGCATCTGTTATAAAAATGGGTGAGTTAAATGAAACTCGGCAATGCTTTAGGGATAAAAGAAAAATTCGGTAGAAAAACTACGCGGGGGTTCATACATGATAAAGAATAGGATAGCTTCCATTTCTTATCATCCATATGATCATAATCTTTGAGCATAAACATATTTACACCTGTTCAAATGAGTTTTATGCAATGCAATGATTGGATTTTTATATATTTTGCGTCCTAGCTTCAACCATTCACACTCATCAACGCATATTGTTATATCGGCTCCTACGAAACCTTCAATGAATATTATTGCGAGAAGGTGTCGTGAGATTTCATTTCCGGCGGATTACGGCACAATGGCACGCCTGAATTAAATATTTCAGGTGTTGAGGCGTTCCCGCGACTCCTGCTCGCCTGATGAAACGACATGCTCAGCGCACTCACGGCCTCGGCGAAATTTAATTATTGTTCCACCGCTACAGTTCAACACACTTTTAAATGGCGAAGCGCATTTCTCTGACGCTAAATGAGTTTTCACGTCAACTTATTATAGTTATGCTAGCTCTCCGCCATTACACTTTTTGTTAATAGCATAAAGGATTTTAGTTTTTACAAAGCGCAATCGGTAACGAACGCTCGGTCGAATGAAGGCGCAATTTATCTGGATTGAAAAAGCACAAACAACGTCTCCTGTTTGAGTAAGTAAATGAGTATCGCTCTCGTAAATCGATCACTTAATGGGATATGAATAAAGCGCGGAGGTCGGGGTTGCGGCGTACACACGCCGGCTCTAATGGAATTCACTTGTAGGCAAACAAGCCGCAGAACGCCCTCGCTACCTGCGCCGCACGCCGTCCGCGGCTCGCAGCCTCCTCCGCCTCGACGATCGACGCCTACATTAGCGTTTACTATAGTCTTACCCTTCATGATAAATTAACCACTTATCAGTAACAGCCTCCTAAAATTTCGTTGCTTACCTGTAACCAAGAAATATTAGATTAATGAAATGAAGGCTTCCTAATTCTAATAGCACTTCTTTTTAAATAATTTGTGATAAGAACTCGATAAGTTCGAGTTGCATTAAAAATACATGTATATCAAAGTAAGAACTCAACTTTATGAGTTCTTCAAGTTTCTTAGCTCTTGAGCAATAACGATTGTATTAATGTTTGTTTTATTAATTACTGGTGATCGGTTTAAACTTTTAACATTAAGGGCAATTTTTTTTATAATGGACAATTCTAGGACCACTTATGCGGACGTAAAATTTTATTTTAATAATTATAGGGCTGTAATTCTAAATGGATGATTGATTTCTGAACTTCAAGATTTTTTGAAATGGTGGAATCCCTTCCACTGTTTTATATTCGTATAAATATAACTAAATCTACTATTTCGATCAGCAAAGACAAGCCACGAATATTAAAAATCAGAATTTCTTATTAAAGTTGAAATGATACATTTTTGCATATATAAAATTTTATATTGCAAAAGACTTTATATTTTAAGACTTATTTAAGAAGATAGCGAGAGGAAATATATTAAACCATGCAAAAAGCTGCTTTTTGAACCTTGCACACATATAAATTTACCTTGTATAAATACGTTATTTATTATTTTAAAACTTTAATGGAATGTGGAGTAGGATAAAGAAACATTTTGCATTTCGCTTAAAACATACTTAGAGGTCCCTTATTCTAAAAGGTCTTAATTATTATAGCCAGTGCAGTAACAATATACGAAGAAAACAATGTTATATCTATTAACTTAGTACGTATTGGTATCTTTATACAATTTCAAAAGAACCAAAAATCCATAAAATAACATTATGATAATTACCTATATACTAAAGAGATACAACTCCAATACTCAGAATCCTACATAGACAACTCGCTTGGGTCATATCAAGTTTCTAAAGCGCCCAACTAACAATGTAATGTTGTAAGAACGTTTTTCATATCCTATTGGTGGTTTAAGATCTTTACGTAACTTTATGGTCGTGTTAATTAAATGTTGACTTAAGAATTAGCGACTGATGAACGTTATGTGCCTTCACTGTACAAGCTGGAATTTTTTAAGATTAAAAAATTAGTTATAAAATTGTGGTCATTTATTACTTAGGCCTATGGTACCTACCTATTGTTGTATCTAGCGTGTAGTTTTTCATGAAACTTTAGTTTTCGGGTAAGATATATGTTATAGTAAAAATTTCCCGCCATTTTACTTAAATTTCACTATATTAATACGAGGGTGGACTGAAAAGTTCGCGGCCTAACATAGATAGCGTTGTCATATTATTATAAAACTACCCTCATATGAAACCTTAGACTCTTTGTCAGTCTCTGTGCATTTTTCTCTGAAATACATGCGTAATTATTTTTTTTATTGAACATTAAGTGAGAGTAAGTTTCACTAATTTTGAAAATGGATTAGAGCACCGTGCCGTGGTCAAATACCTCCACAAGAAACACTTAACTCCAAAGGAGATTCATGGAGATATGGTGGCTACTTAAGGAACATCTGCTCCGTCGTATACAATGATAAAAAAAAAGGACAGCTGAATTTAAACAGGGACGAGAGAGCATCAAAGATGACGCCCGCTCTGGACGGCCTTCTACAGCTACGACTTCGGTAAACATCGAAAAAATATGTGATCTCATCATGGGAGATAGAAGATTGAAGGTATCTGAGATAGCTGAAGCTCTAGGGATTTCATATGAACGTACACAAAACATGATCGTTAACGAATTAGGGTTCCACAAGGTGTCTGCAAGATGGGTTCCGCGGCTCCTTTCAGTTGAACAGAAACGAACTCGGCTCACGATTTCTAGAGACTGTTTAGAGCTTTTTCAAGCTGATCCAAACGAATTTTTGGCAAGGTTTGTTACTATGGACAAAACATTGGTTCATCACTATACTCCTGAATCTAAACAACAATCCAAACAATGGAGAGACCCGGGTCTCCGATCCCCAAGAATGCCAAGGTGTGTTTTTCAGTAAACGAGGTAATGGCATCGGTTTTCTAGGATTCTAAGGGTGTCATCTGGGGTTGATTACTAAGAAAGAGGTCAAACTATAAATTCTGCATACTACTGCACACTATTACGTCGTTTTATTATTCTGTGTTTTCTTATCTAGGCCGCGAACTTTTCAATCCACCCTCGTACATTTTTTAAATTAATCTTCACCCATTTTGAATAATTTTTATGGAAACTACCGACTCTTACAAAACAAAAAGATACTGCTCGTTCCGCCATTATTGTGGCTTTACGGTTCCTCAAAGTTGAATATATTTTATTGATTTATTAACACCAATATTCTGGGAACAAATGAACATCTTTTAATATTTAATAATACGATTCTTATTTATTCAAAGATCAAAACATTCTTACCAACGTAATGATTTCGAATAAATTTTTTCATCATATCAAAAAGATTTTGAACAGTTTAAAATACTCAATGGTATTTTGTATTTGGTATTTTACAATGGACTAGAGAGAAGAACACAACATTTTTTTTATAACAGAGCAACTTATAAGTAATCACATGTTTTATTTCCCGCTGTCACACACATGTAAGGACGTGAAGATCTATGAAAACAAATTTCAAAGGTGTCGATTTAATATAACGCTATACTTATAACGTTATTATTATAACGATTTATTAACAAATTTTCATTTGAATGATTGACTGGGACTTCATGTTAAAAATTATTGATGATAGTTTTTAGACAGGTGAACAGTGAATGTAATTTAAACACTGTTTTTTTAAAATAAAGTTAAATAAAGTAATTTTTTATCACTTCAATTAATAAGAATCATTAATAAAACTAGATTTTTTAACTGACTCAACAGTATTATTTTATCAACTTCAATAGTAAACAGTTTATTTTCGAATGGATAGGCGTTAAAGTTTTTTAAATTACCATTTTTTTTTACTTTGACTACTAATTTGGCTACGTTGTATTTTACACTACTAGTATTATAACCTGAACTATAAATACCAGTCAAACACTTTCAACCAATAAACACACACAGAACCTTGTCTTAAACTTGTAAGACTTTCTTGGTTTATTTATAAAATGTACTAAAAACACACAATTTATTTTAGTTCGTTAAAAGTTTACGAACCACCATTCAACGACGGTTTAGTTGTACAACAGTTACATTAAGGATTCGCAATCATCAACCATTGTCTTATGGAAACCTTTTACGCAACTGCATCGTTTTCGCTACCGAGGCCTTGTCTAATAAACGTTTTAGCTGCCACCATTATACGATGTCGTATAAATCAGTCGAACGGACGTTTACTAAACTTAATAACGCGACGTTTTGTTGCGCGACTAAAATGTCTTGAGATAAACGTCTATACAACACGACGTTCATCTGAATGCTACGACACGAACACGACTGCTACGTAACTGAAAGTAGTAAAGGTCTAAAATTAACGACATTTTTGCTAGTTTGGCGTCTTTCGAACTACCATAACCCTGTAGAACTACTCTTAACCATAAGCTTATTTATGGTTTATATTTGGCCTGTCTCACCATTCATCAAGGCCAATCTTCTGTGAGTGTTATTACTTGGACTGCTAAAAATGTTTGTACTTATGTTTTGTATTCTATGTATCAAAACGGAATTCTCTATTAGCTTATCCGGTGTGCGAATTATGTGTCCTGCGGGTAGGATGCTTTTCCAAGTCATTTTTAAACTCTAGACGTAAACGTAATACAATGAGCGGCATTGTAAACAATTTCATTCATATTAATTATTACTGAAATTCACTGTTACTATTACTTTTGTTAATTTTTTATTAACAAACAACACCACCCAGATTAAATTCTTCGTATTATGCTATGAAATCAAAGCAATTATCACAACTTTAAATAAACCGTTCGATAGATAAAAGCTTTACAATACAATAAGCAGTCTTTCAAACCATGGCAAGTTTATCCCTAAAGCTCGACTCAGCTAAAGCTGAAATTCAATACTCCGCTTAAATTTCCCTCAATTTACTTCGACGAACAAGTACATAACGTCGGTAAAACATAAGACGAAATATACCGAGCCACTTAATTAAGCTTGTGTCTTTCCGCAATAGAGGGATTTAATTTAATTTAGTAGGACGATGGGTACAACGATGTCGGATACAAAGCAGATTCCGGGGAAAGCCTTAGTTGGCCTTAAACCAGATTGAAGAGCTTAGAATTCCTTACATAAGCGTTGGGGTATAATATCGGAAAAGAGATCAGAAGTTAATCTATCGGCAACATTCCGCGCGTTTCGCCGGAAGGCAGTAGCCGGCGGCGGCGGCAGGCTACGGCCGCGCCGCACGCGACCGCGCCCTGCCGCTTCTAATCGATGCTTGCAGTTACACCATACACTACACTGCCATGCTTCCACCAGATTTCATGCAATAAATAAAACCTCCGTCGACGTTCCAAAATTTTCGCATCGATTTTACTAAACTGTTGAACATAAGCGCACTGTTAATGGGAGGCTGACATGCACTCCGGTCGTATTTATGACTAATTCCGAATTTTTCCACGCTGATACCGTAATAGCTATTCACGGGTTAAGGCGCTCGAATATAAGCGGAGTTAGTGATGGTTGTCACTTCTTTCACGGTGGAGAATGAAGACGTCATGATGTTTATTTTGGATCATCACGCGTCACGCGTCACGCGCGTTTGCGTTCATTTCAGGACTATTTGCGATGGGAAGTTTAATCAAAGACTTTATCGAATAAAATTAACAATTTAATGTTTTTGCATGGGATGAAATAGTCTGTGTTAACTTATCTTCCATAAACTCTCTTAAATAATAACTACAACAACAGTGTTAATCCCTACAATTTCTCTACAGCCAATTATTCCATAAAATTTGGTAAAATAAATAATAACTGAACATAACATACACCCCCTACAACAAAAAAAGCACACGAAGAGAGATGCGAGCGAATCGCGGCTCTACAAAACCTTGACATTTGTTCATGTCGTAAAAATATAATGGGATAACTTGTATTTTACGATCCATGGATGCCTCGACGACGAACGGTGGGATAACCGTACGATATAACTTGAATATGGATAACGTCCTTAGGAAATATTGCTTATCAGACATCTCATTTATTTATGCGGCCTTAGTGAGCTTACGGAAATAAATATGAAATTGCTTGGGTAATAACTTTTACAATGTCTTGATAACAAAATATTATTATTTACATAGCCTTTTAAAATTCAATGTTATTGTACCTGTTTTTTTTAAAGGGTAAAAAAAATACTTAAGTAAATAATTTTGCTACCAAAATATTTGTAACGAAAGGGCTTTCCCTCAGGCCTTCGAAAACTTTTCGAATTAATTATACTCAAAATAAGTTAACGAGTTTGCATATGTACAAAAGGGAAAAGAATCATAAGCAGCATAATTTATACAAACATAAACATAAAGCAGATTTATGGCAACATTCCGTAGCTCTCTTCTGGGCCACTTCCTTCATTTACATGTTTCATATAACACAGTATGACCATGGTTCCCGAGGGATGGACGCAGAACGTTAGAAACCGCTCCAAAGACCATGTTCCAGAGTCGGAATACTGTATACTGACGTTATATAACTTTATATTTACAGTGCCTCTTTTTTATTCAGTGCATACATATTTGAAGGTGTGGTAAAATAATACCAAAAACAAACTCCTTACACCTTTTTGCAAACTTTTTTATTCAAACTTCAATAAATTAATAATAATAAATAATTTCGCAGCTGTAAAAGGTAATAAGCGTAAAACGTACTGAAAGTTTAACTTATAGGTATTCACAGTCCCGCATTAGGTGCTTGCAGTTGCGGTTCCAAATTTCGAGAGCAGGCAGGCTTTGTGTGCCGCCAACAAACAACTAGCTAATTCGAATACTGTCCACTTCGCCCACATCGCGACACAATATCCCAGTTTAAAATAGCAATTTTAATGTAACAGAGATGCATGATACTCATAGAGGATGTATGTGAGCCGCTCGCAACAGGGAATAGATTCCTTTAGTCACATTTATGGCTAATATATTCATGAAACTTTCATAAAAATGTATCCGTGCACACATATACGAGCTTGCTTTGTTGTGAGCAATGTACACATTACAAACGCACACACAGATACGGGGGGCTATGTAGATTCGTTATAAGCCAATATTTACGACATGTTCACATATTCTTCAGGCGACGTCTTTGTAAACAAACAGGGAGTTAATTGAGGAAGCAATACTTTGTTCCGATTTGAAGTAAGCTGAGGGTTGCGATATCAGCAAGATGGAACATGTTTCTTAATTATTTTAATCTTATAGTTGTCTTTTAACGAACAAGTTTAAAAAAACTACATTTATTTACGTACAGATTTTAGTTTACTAGTATTTCATACAAAAATTCAAAGTAAATAGAAAGGAGTGCAGCGAGGCCATTGTAAAAGATTTCGGCGAGCAGCCAGCGAGGCAAAATAAAATCGTCGGCGAGCCACGTCACAATCACGCGCAGCACGCGACGCGCCGCGCAATTTCCGCCCGCCGGCTATCTGATGCCTCCGGCTGCGCCCTCACAAAACACATCAAATAACTCCGTGAAAAATGTTACTTGAAAAAAATTAGCCACCGACCCCACAGATAGGTACTAAACTTGCTGCATATGAACGTACAGGACCCGTGGGATCTCACCCGACGCCCGTAAAACGCTGAGCCGTAGAAAAACTTGAGACGTAAAGAAACTTTGTTCAGCGCCGCACACTTAGTGCAGAAATTATTGCACTTCTCCTTGTTCTTAAACTTAACTGTTGCATACAGACTTATCTTTATATAATGGTTGCTGTACAGAGTTTTGTTCTTTATTTATACTTCTTTATGGAAGTCGTATAACTCTTTAGCTCGCTAGAATTTCAAAGGCATTGTAGAATGTTTGGTCTGTAATTCATATTCGGAATGTTATACTTGTAAATTAACTAAGTTTTAGCTAAACATAACTTAAATAACGTATAAGGAAAGAGTTTATAGACATGCCATATACTCGGTTATTTTCGTACTACATATATCTGTTAATAAAAAAATGGGCTTCTAAATTCGAAACATTTGGTTTTAAAATTCGTGTTAAAAAATGGTATTCATCTAATACCGTAGGAAGAGAACAAATCTGAATCGAAACAGATAAATTGGGGGCTATAAAACTGATGCATTTACTAAGCTCGCTCAGGTGAAAGAAAGTGATTTCGATACGATTCTATTTTGGTAGGATTTATTTAGGTCATTGGCAGGGCGGAGGTGAGTCTGCAAAGGTGACTGTCGGCCGAGGACCGGTTGAGGGAGTGGCGTTCTTGGCACGTAATGGCGGATTTAATAATTATGGGGTGAAGAAGGCGAGGGCCCACCGAGGTCGCGATCAAATCGCGAGGCGTTTTGGCATGTAACAGGAAGTGGGTCAAGCGCTGCTACAGCTATTTATTGCGTTTCCGAATGAATTGCACTATTTTTGAAGTAGCCGATGCACGATATAAAGTTTTTTTTAATTTGAAAGGGTTGTGAAGTAAAATTAAAAAAGAGTAAATACACAGTTTATATAGCAAACGGGCACGCGATCCACTTGATGGTAAGTGGCATCCCTGCCCATAGACATCATTAGTCCTAGATGTTATTGATTAATTATATTGTTATTTATTGATTATTGATTAATGATACGACTCTAGGTTTAAGTTGGAATTGCCTTTATGCCAGTAATTTCACTGGCTGTGCCTTCCCTTTATCCGGAACACAACCATGTAAACGTGGATATTATGGCAGTTAAACTAGGAAGGACTGTACTACCACCCAAAAAAGATCTCAATTTAAGAAACTCTACTATCACTAAAACATACATCATAATAATTTCAGGAAGTCTAGAAATTTGTTTTAGAATATTTGCCGAACATTAAAGATAGCAGTAGGGATAGGCTAGATTTTTTTGTTCAGTAATAAAACTATCGTTAATATAATATAGCAAATCTGTTCGCAAATTCGATAAAGTTAGTTCCGGAATACCGCTAGAGATTCGACAAAGGCATACCATTAAAAGTTCTTTTTGTTTGGTAACGGCCGGCGTTCATCGCAGCTAAAGTCTTAGTCGCTATGCAATTACAGACAAGTGGCTTTAAATGAACCGGGCTCTCGAGCACGGCGCATCGCCGCGCCGGCTTCGTGTTAATTTGATTTAAAACGATTATTTCATTTGTACCATGTGGTACTTACGTGCCTAGGGTTTGTGTAAGGAGTAATTTGCTCGTATTATGCATTGTACACGTACCGCCGGCTACCATACCGACGCTAAGGAATCGCGACAGTAATTTTCATTGCATTTCCTAACGATATTATGCAAGTTGCCAATATAACTCCTGTACATAAGAACGGACCAAAAAACATAATTGAAAATTTTCGGCCTATTTGTATATTATCTACTTTATCGAAGGATGTTGTTGGGATGTACAGAAACATATTTAATTTGTTATATTTGTAAACTGCTTTGTACATTACTGTTTGTGATCTCCTGAGATTTAATAAAATAAAAAAAAACATGAAATAAAATTTTTCGTTTTTTTTTATAATGTATCATATACAATTATTTTCTATTTATGAAAAAAAAAAAGCGCCAAGAAAGATTAATTTTTTTTGTTTGATTCATCCGTGTGCCGCCGAAGGTTTCCAATTTGACGTGATATTTCAGCGTCACGATAATCATATTTGTTGTAAGGGTGGTATGTAAACTAAACCATACGAAAAGAGCTTTTCAAGAAGTCTCTTTTCACCCGTGTTGCATGTTACGATTTATTTTTCTATATACTCTCCTCCTAGATCGCAGCACTTTGTCCAGCGGTCCTCAAAGCCTTGATTCCATTTAAATAGAATGTGTCGTCAAAGTCTTCGAAAAAGGCATCTACGGCCACTTTGACCTCCTCATTGGTAGAAAATTTCATTCCACCTAAGTGTTTTTTTAGTTTTGGAAATAGGTGGAAGTCAGAAGGTGCCAAGTCAGGTGAATAAGGGGGATGAGGAAGCAATTCGAAACCACAATTCACTATTTGAGCCATCGATTCTGCAGATGTGTGAACACGAGCATTGTCCTGATGAAACAAAACTTTATTGAACAACAATCCTGGTCTTTTAGACTTTATTTCTTCGCGTAAACAACGTAATAGTGTGCAGTAGTGTGCAGAATTTATAGTTTGACTTCTTTCTAAGTAATCAACCAAGATGACACCCTTAGAATCCCAGAAAACCGATGCCATTACCTTGTTTACTGAAAAACACACCTTGGCTTTCTTGGGGGTCGGAGATCCGGGTCTTTCCATTGTTTGGATTGTTGTTTGGATTCAGGAGTATAGTGATGAATCCATGTTTCGTCCATGATAACAAACCTTGCCAAAAAACCGTTTTGATCAGCTTGAAAAAGCTCTAAACAGTCTCTAGAAATCGTGAGCCAAGTTCGTTTCTGTTCAACTGAAAGGAGCCACGGAACCCATCTCGCAGACACCTTGTGGAACCTTAATTCGTTAACGATCATATTTTGTGTACGTTTATATGAAATCCTTAGAGCTTCAGCTATCTCAGATACCTTCAATCTTCTGTCTCCCATGATGAGATAACATATTTTTCGATGTTTACCGAAGTCGTAGATGTAGAAGGCCGTCCAGAGCGGGGGTCATCTTTGATGCTCTCTCGTCCACGTTTTAATTCAGCTGTCCACTTTTTTATCATTGCGTATACGACGGAGATGTTCCTAAAGTAGCCACCATATCTTCATGAATCTGCTTTGGAGTTAAGTGTTTCTTGTGGAGGTATTTGATCACGGCACGGTGCTCTAAACTATCCATTTTCAAAATAAATGAAACTTACTCTCACTTAATGTTCAATAAAATAAATAATTACGCATGTATCTCAGAGAAAAATTGCACAGAGACTGACAAAGAATCTAGGTTTCATATGAGAGTTGTTTAAAAATAATATAACAACGCTATCTATGTTAGGACGCGAACTTTTTAATCCACCCTCGTAGTAGAACTACTGTGCGCTCTGATGTTATTTACGCCATGTTTATCATTGTAAATTTTTTGTCTCTAATACTTAAGATGTTTTATTTCACGAGCGCTCTTCGGAAGTGAGTTGTACGCGCCTTCACGTAGAATATTTTAAGTTGACAAATTATACATCAAATATCATAGTAACATGACTCGTTATTAGTTGCAGTCAACTTCGGAACAGCACTCGTGGAATGAAATATCTTTAATATTAGGTCATTACATATGAAATTGGCGTTTTGAAAGGGAGGAACATAAAGTCAATTTAAAAAATATATAATATATTTATTTAATCAAAGTACCATTGCTATCTATGCACTTTTGCCATCTCATAGGTAGTTCATTGATCCCGGTACTAAAAAGACCATTCGGACGGGAATCAACAAAATCTTTGAAGCCGGTTTGGACTGCCCCATAGGAGTTGAATTTTTTCCCGTGCAAGAAGTTATCCAAATTTCGAAAAAAATGGTAATCTGTTGGAGCAAGCTGAAGCTGAGAGAGTTGTAGGTCCGGGGAGTACGGTAGATGTCTTAAACATTCCAATTGAAGCTCCTTTCATTCGGTAGCCGTCTGTTGTGCAGTGTGTGGTCTAGCGTTGTCCTGAAGCAACAGTGGCCTAGAACGATTGACCAGCCTCGGTTGTTTAGCAGCTAGCTTTTCCATCATGGTTTGCAGTTGCTGACAATAGACGACTGCCGTAATCGTCTGGCTAGATTTAAGAAAGCTGTAGTGAACGTCACCTGCACTAGAACAACAAACGCTCACAAGTAACTTTTATTGAGTAAATTTTCGCTCAGGACAGGATTTGGCTGGTGTGCCAGGGTTTTCGATTGTCGTGCAGGATCCACTTTTTATCATAGGTAATGAATCGATTTAAAATCCTTTCATTATTGTGCCGGCTGAGTAATGTAACTCAGCAGACACGCGCGTTTGTCGGTTTGCTGCACTCAATTCATGAGGTACCAACCTTTTAAGCTTTTTCACCATCCCAATTTGCTTCTAGTGGATTAAAACAGTTTTGTCACTAACACCGCAGCCTACAGCTAACTCGGACGTGGTTTGCGATGGATTCGCTTCCACAATAGCCTTCAATTCTTCATAATCAATTTCGGTCTCCGGCCGATTACGGGGCTTGTTCTGCAAGTTGAAATTTCCAGATCGAAAACGTTGGAACCAAAAATGCACTGTGTTTTCTTTTCGACACCGCCGCCAAACACAGCAGTAATACTTCGAGCCATTTCTGCAGCACTGGTGCCACGGTGGAACTCGTACTCGTAAATAACGCGATATTTCAAGTTTTCCATTTTGTAAAGTAAGTGACGTAAAGGAGGAAAAAACAAATGAATTACGGTTTTTGAAACACAAATGCGTGAATTAATAACTGTATAAATTTGAAATTGGAATTCTTAACCGAAGAGGAGGTAATACAGATCAAAGTGGCCAGTACGACAAAACGCCAATTTCATATGTAAGGACCAAATAATGTAACAAAAACACTTCTTAGAAACATATTGTATAAAAAAACTAACATGTCATAACAATTTAGCTTCTTATGCTTTAACGTAACACTCATATACCAAAACATTGTAGCTAAACATCTACTTACCTACTTATATTGTGTTAAAAGTTTGGAGCATAAGTACTTTTTTAAGATCATTTGTACACGTACACAACTTCACGAGTTTAAGTCAGATATTATTATAATGGAGTTTCCAACTTTTTAAAGCATCGCTGTGAATGCATTGAGCAAGGTTTAACAAGCAACGTACTAACTGCTATTTTACATAGTCAAACATTTTATTTGCTATACATTTTTTATAAAGACTATGGCGATTTTCTCTATGCCTAACGGTCTAGATGCAGTTTGTCATGTAATACGACTATCATTAACTATGTATTAGTTATCGATAATGATGAGTGCTCTCTCTGCAAGATTAGTGCAAAGTGTGCGGCAGGCAGTGTATCCGAAGATATTGATTCTGGAAACTAGCCAAAAAAACTGGTGAAACACGCGTCAACCGCCGCGCTGCCCGTTCTCGACGTCAACCCTTTTACGAATATTAAATTCTGTTTTGCCACTTCACGATTCCACATTTCTCTGAAAAAATATGATCCGTTTCGTAAGGCCTTTGCATTATTCACTGTTTACGCCGCGCCGCGCTCCCTGCACGACGATACTCGCATAAGTCTTATTTTATAGCGCAGCTTCTCTGACTCGGCGATATTATAATTTACTTAATTATATTATTTTTGTTTTCAACTTGTTTGTTGTTCAAAGGCGAAAACTTATAAAGAATATTTTTTTCCTTCAAAATTTACTGCGTCTTGACAAACACCTAACTCTTTGTAGATACCCTTGTAGATAAATAGATTATGAAATTTCGTTCAGAAGTTCAAATTGGTTGAACCTTTAATTACTTTAAGAAAACTTGTTCGCAAACGTGCGCTCTGTAAAGGGGTTAATCTAAGATCAGATACGAAAGTAGAACCTTAGCTTGATTAAAAGACAGATGTAAAACCAGACTGAAATGCGTTATTTTGGTATAGGTAAAACATCTGACGAGTCCAATACAAGCTGACCATGTTTTAATGAAATTAACAAAATAACTTAGTTCTCAGAATAAAAAACAAAAAGTTACAAGTGCAACGTATTGTGAGGTATTTTCGAAGAATGGGCGAAGTCTGGGTGGCCCAAGTTTTGTGTCGCACGAACGTCTCTGTAGTTTTCTCTATGAGCGAGTCCGTTTCCGTTTATCTTTGGCGGTTCTTTTTTGTTGGCGTCAGTTTCTTTAGTTTGTTTTCTCATATTCTACCGCTGCATTTGTCGAATCGGAAAAGGTCTGTAGTTTTCCCAGCTTTGTATAAAGAAAGCTGTGTTTGTGTGAGGTCGAATAGTAAGAGTTTATCTTTGCTTTTAGTTATATCTTTCATAGACCGTATGTAATTTTGTTTACAGTTAGGAGTAGCTTCAACAATATAGTTACAATTTAAAACAGTAGAATTTGCATTTTGTTATACATTGGAGAATGGTTCGTCCCATTAATTGACGCCTCGCTGAGCTCGGTCTTAAATTGGTGTAAATCCTCAAGGCACAGATCATGCCAACCGAGCGGCGGCCCTCGACGTGCCTCCTCCAATTACTTTAATTAAAACAATACCACGGCACTAGTGCTTCGTCGACTCACCGCGTCTGTTTCCCATTTCCCTATTTAAATACGAAAACGAGCTCGTAGCTCGCGTTCAGCATAGACGATGTTATTATTCCCTACTAAGAGAACCAGCGTTTTCGACTGTATAACTCTCGCACTCACGAATGTAATCCGTTAAAGGCAAGATTTTAAACGGCATTGCCGCGTCTCTGGAAATAATCCTGGTAAGTAACGTAATTTCACATATGAAGAAATATGAACAATTAGTTGGGGATTCTTCGAACTTAATTAACAAAAAGCAGAATTCTGCCAAGCGCTGCCAAAATTCAGGCATTCGCAATTTATACATCGGTGTTTTTAGCTAAATAAGTGCTTCTAAAATCGATTAGGGAGTCTGGTAGATTTAGCGACTCAAGACGGTAATTTTCTCACAAGCTAGCTGAAGGTAACACCTGTCACCCAAAGTGATGCTTGATAATGTGACAAGCTCCATTCATATGCAAACCACTGCTACAGGAAAATCTTTTAATTTCCTTTAAACCATCTTATTTCTCTGCGTTGTATCGATCTAAACTTATTATTAACACAATACGTAGCGTCCATCTCATACATCTGTGCTGACACATATTGATACTGATATTATTGCGTTCAAGAATAGAGATGATTGATTAAGGCGCGGCTGGCTGTCTTCCTCGGTTATTAAAGACAACATTTATCAAACAAGTTCTAGCGGAGGTAATATAAAGCCACTAAAGCCTGGCATCATCATCAGGATTAGAGTTTAGAGAAGGTTGGGAGGTCGCGGGGACGTGCGATCGCGACTCCAGCCGGCTTCGCTAACTTTGTAAGGGCGGTTAGCGAAGTTTGACGTGCGCGTCTTCGCACCGTAAGCCCGGGATTCAATACTTGCTAACAACATCCATGCTCTACAGATAACGAAGCACTCGATGTACCAACTTGCATTATAACTAACTTTGGGAAGACTAAAATTTTGATCAGCTTTTAATAAAACTTTAGGATCAAGTTTATTCTAACACTTTGAATTTATAATTTTAGAGTTCGAACAAGGATGTTTTTCGCCTGTTTATAATTATTTATTTTTACTGGAATATAATCTGAAAGTAGAATTAACTTAGTCGAATTACGTCGTGAGCAGAGTAGCAAATAATAGCGTAACATAAACGGTTGCAATGTAATTATTTACAGCCATCTTAACCGCGGGCGGAAAACCACTCGACTGTGTAATTAAAAGGCAAAGTCAAGTTCAAGTCACAAAGCAAAGTGCAAGCGAATCCGAGAGCCGCGGCCTGACTCGCGACTTAGTATCGAGGTTTCAAGATTGCCGGTCGCTGTCCTACCTGCGTCGAGTTTTATGACTTTAATCAAATCGTTTCGAGGATGACACGGCGTGCCCTTACGGCTGATTATATTTGCAGATCACGTATGTCGATCTGTACAGTTCCACAGCCTCTGGCACAAGCGTACAGTAAACCCGGATTATTGCAAAGTATTGCTTTTTATTACTTTGCCCCGTTGATATGTGCGGAGATTAGAGAATGTTCAGACTCGTCCTGCTTACACAAGCTTATCGCAGCCGGCCGGGTGGCGTAATTCTTTCCTAAGACGGGCGTAAAATTATTCAAAATATGTATAAGTTACGTTCCTAAGCTGGTCGTAAAATGGTGTAACAAACGTTATGAAGGCCCGGGTCGGATCTCATCATTTAGGTGGAAAAGGTAAGTCGAGTGGTACCTTTCAATAACGCTACAAAATTGGCTGTTCTAAAGAAAGATTCTGCAGGCATCTCAGTCGCTGCTCCGATCAGTAATAATGCACACATTAATATTAAATTGAAGTCAAGGTAACAATAGATCGGCGTTAAAGTTTTAAAAATAATATCCATCTGAGAGCTTTTCATGTTCGTCTCTGAATGAAAAATGTTATCCTCGCGAGCAGTCGTCGAATATTCATGCGGCGACAGCAGCGGGCTCGTAAATTATTGACTTCATCGATATTACGTACTAAATATTGCATTTTAAATTTCAAGAATTTGTAAAATCTTTATCAATTACTAATAAGACCGTAGTTTAGTTGAGCGTCACTGTTGTCAAAGTTACTTAGACATTTGCTCTAGAGATCGATAGTGATTTTCTTAAGTATCAAATGCATTTAATACTTTTAGGAAGAAACTGTGAAGGATTATTATCTTACAGGTGGTAGTGTTTAAAAATAATAGTGAAATTATATAAAAAAAGTAAAATTATGCACCTAGTTTAGGTATTACAATGCAGGAGAGGACATTTTGTGATCAATTTTAATAAAATAAATTATTTGGATTTATATTCGTTATTATAAATAATCGTATAATCGTTCCTATATATGCCTAATTCATTTAAAATTTATAAATTAAGTATTCGTAAGTCATGTAATAACATTTTTTTAATAGGAGTTGTTTTAAAAAGAGCGTGAATCTTTTGTAATTTTTTTCATGTTTAACATATTCCGGTAATACCGGTTGGCTTTTTAGCGTTCGAAAAATGGGCACATAGGCTCAGACCACAACTGCGTAAATAAACCATACAGCGAAATGGAAAATGAGCGACTATGAATTCGAATATAAGAGTCGAATATTTATTTTCTTTTTGTTATATGGTTTCTTTCAGAAATCTCACGACTCTAAACTACTTACCTTTACGACTCTGGGCAAAGTCGTGGTCTGAGCCCATGTGCCCATTTTTCGAACGGTAAAAGTCACCCAGTACAAATGATCTAGAACAAAAATGTCGAAGACGTCTTGCCTAGAACTCAATTAACTTGAGGCTGACGTAGAACAGTCGGGATGATCAGTAATGCATATTTTAAAACTGAAATATGTAATATTTCATAATACAAAACAATTTTAAATCTTGCATTTAAAATTTTGCAAATAGATATTACGCACACGCTTCTTGGCTTTTCTGTTTAACCAAACGGAGAATAACGCTATCCAGATTCAATTATATTTCTTTAAGCATTATGAAAAACCCAAACTAAGTTTTCTGTGGCTCAATCTAGGCTCTTAATATTTTTTAACATTTCTGTGAGGTCTTCGACAAAAAGTGTGGAAAATGTACCAAATATTCCCTAAAAATTACCAAAATATTTATTTAAAACAAATAATCATTGTGGATTAAGATTTAAAAAAAATCATTGAAGTTATCATGCTGAAATTTATTCTTAAGCAAACATTTTGAATATATTATTATTTCAGTGGGCTATACATATAATTAAACTTCTTTAACAAATAAAAACAAGTCCAAACGGGACTTACAGTTTAGCGTACGCTGTCAAAACAAAGTTTCTACACTATTTTCTTTCTTTGTTTGAAAGGACTTTAAGACTGGCTTACGTATAATAATAGAGGAGTAAAGGACAAAAAGAAAAAGATTAATGATGAATGATAAGAAAAACAACTTCGTTCGTACAAGACTTTTAGATGTATTAGATGGATGTTACAACAACATGATATCAGAGATTTACTAATGATTGGTATATTAATTGGAAAAGTAAGGTAAGTACATAATTAGAAACCGAAATTTTTGAATCGTGTAGTTTTAGTATATTTTATTAATAAATTTACAAGATCACAGTTGCCGCATAATACGTTGAATATTAACACTATCGTACGCTTCTAGCCTAGAATGACGACTTCAGAAAAAAATCTTTGAATAACAATAAAATTAAAGTCACATAGTACAGTCGGCCGCATAAGTCGCTTAACAGAATCAAAAGTACAAAACAACTGAACACCCAACAAACTATAAATCTTTGTCGTTACAAGGGCGCAAAATAAACTTAACTTACAAACGTTCATAATAAGCATAACACAACTGATTCATAAGTTGCTAAAATCTTTCATTCCAGAAGTCGAACTTTTGATTCTGTTAAGCGACTTATGCGGCTGACTGTACACCTAATGTCAACTTTGGAACGTCATTGTTAGACCTTTAAAAGGCTTTTATGACTAATATGAATGTGGTTCTGAAATTTAATATATGGACACAAAACATTATTGTTGTATTTTAGCAGAAACTTGCGTCTATCTTCGAAAAACTACATACCTATCGAAGTAAACAGAAGTAGAAATAACATATCTACTTCAATCTCATCCTAACGCAAAGCAATGTGTGTTCGTCCAAACGTAAAATAAACTCATTTATGCAATACATATACCTCGAGTAGGTGTTCGCGACTATATCCACCGAGCTATGTAATGCTAATATCTGACTTGGATAAGGCAATCCTAGTAAAATTCTTATTTCATAGGATAAAGATATGAAGAATACACTGTCCTTATTTGAGATTACAGTACAGAGATCTTAGTGGTCTACGGCGACAATTTAACTACGGCTGTAGCTGTTGCTACGAAATGGCTACAGTTGCGTGTTTGAATAATGACGTCTCGGGTTCTATAAATATCATTATTGTGCTCTTACAATGGAAATTGTCGTACAAATGTTTTTTCTGAGAACTTCTTTTATATTTTCTTTCGAATATCTCGTAATATGGGGTTCTGAAAGCCTGGATTTCTGCTGGTTCAGGTAGAAAGTTCGATTAAGAGGGCCAGTCACACAAATTAAAAGATCGTTAGACGGGTAATTCCATTACGTTTGGATGGACGGCAAAAGTCGCATCCGTTGGAGTGAGAGCCGGTAAAGCGTAATTGCGAGACTAAGCTGGGCTGGGCGACCGGGCGCCCGGGCCGGCGGGAAGGGACCGGCGATATAAAAGCAGCAATAAATTTAACGGGATGAACGCACTACTTACACTGGACGGAACGAGGGCCGCACAACCACGCTACATGTCTCGTTTCGATAGACCTTTAGCTTTTAATAACTAAAAATCGTACTTTTTGCGCAGCTACTTTATGATGACCTTACGAGATAAATTCTCGTCGTGATTTTTATTTAGGTAACATTACTATTTTATCCCACGATTTTCTTATTGTATAAAAAACTGGATAAACACAAAAGTTAAGGGGAACAATAGAAAATAGTTAATGTCGTTATTTTGGATACACATGTTTATTGCTATGAAACATGGCAGCCTCTTAACAATCCCTTTCACTCTCCACAAATTGAAAGAAGCGCGTAAAGGAAAACAGGGTCATAAATAAAACCGGCAGATCAAGTAGATAGACGGCCATTACCCGAGATAAGCGCGACTTGTGTACGCGGTGTGTTGTTGAGTTCGGCAGATTAACGTGCGCCCAGATATCGACGCGGAGGCATTTCGCAGAGACGCAACGCCCAAATTTATTGTGGCGTTCGAGGAGATATCTTCTTACAGACTCATTAAAAAGGAGACACGTCGTACATAAATCAGTGGCGGGTCGCGCTATCGGCACGCCGGCAATCGCCGCTCTCCGGTTCCGTCGCTATTGTGCCGCCGCGCCGTACCGCCGACTCACTTCATTACATTATCCCCTTTCCTGCGACACTTACCCGCGCTCCTGGATATTGCTCATATTATGATATTCATGAGGCAAAACCTTTGCCGGCGCCATTTACAGTTTCCATCCCATTCTCATTCTTTTAATACATGATAACTCGAACACCGTCGAAAATAATAAACGGTAAAAGAGAATACTTTCGGAAATTTCCTTCAAAGAGCAAGGCGTATTTATATTAAAATAGAAAAACTTGCGGTATTCAAGAATTCATTTCATAATTTTATTGCAATGAAACCGCACCTAAGTGGGGTGTACGAGTTTTATGTTCCAAACTAAATTACTATTTAACGACGTGCAGTAAATTATAAAACGGGGTTAGCGAGTTTGTGGACATAATTGCAGTTTAAGTTTGAAGGCGGGGGCGAGCCAGCGGGCGACGCAGATTTGCCTGAAGTTCGTCGATGCCGCAGCTCGCAGCCGCACGCCATCTCTTACTAGTCTAAAGAATGAGCCGCTCTATGAAATGTGACAACGTGAAAGGCTCCCGAACAAAGATAAATTAGGCAGATTGATGGGCGTCCTCCTTCTGAGGAGCAACGTTATGAATATAAGATTTTCTGAAGTATCAGATAAGACTGGTTATTCCCGAGAATGTTTTGTTACTAAAAATTTTACTTTAAATATTGAGGACGGTGGCGATGGCCTAGATTTATTCCCGTTCATGTTTTCTCAGTAACAATAGTTTTCAGTCAAAAGTGCAACTATAAGAGCGACAATTTCACACTTATCACGACACTGGACGCTGAAGAGCGCAAGTTTTCGCGAGGTTCCTAGAAATTTTGAACATTAAAGCCACCCGTTTCACTTGAATTATAGGACTTACGGACCTACTTACATACCGCGCTGAGTGCAAAGTTTGGTTTTTTGTTAGCATGGTGAAGAATAAGTTTTATTACTTGTATAGGAATAAAAATTCGCTTTTTTTATTTATTTGTGGCAAGTAGCGTTTGCAAATTGTGAGAATTACTTATGGATCAAAGCTCGCTGAAAACACGATTTAGACATGTAGCAAACGAGAAGTAACTGTGCAGATGGATAGGCGGGAGTGTCCTGGTTGTGAATGAGCAAGTGACGTGTGTAACGGGGTGCACAGGAGCATGCCTCGAGCGGGAGAGTGCAATGATGACAATAATTGGCGGCCGATGGCATCGCGGCCGGCGAACGGCAACCGGCCGCGTCAACTTTAATAGAATGTGCATTGAAACCGCCCCGCATCGCTCGCTTCACAGTTCAACAAACTACACTATTCACTTACGAGTAGCTGTAATTTCACTAGATATTCACTCAAAATGTCGTTGGCAGTCGCTCTCAGTAAATTTACGATACTTGCGACGACCAATAAATGCAAATTTTATTGTTTATGGCAGATTTAACGGCAGTGAACTCTTTTATCGATGCCGTAAAATGGGCCTTGCAATGCCAGACGTACAAATCTACCAGTATTAAAGTGCATATGGCAAAAGCAGAACAATAAATGGTGGCAACACAAGCCGAGCTATAAACGGGAAATCGAATAAATAAAAATTCCACAGACAGAGGCCTATTTTCTGCGGGAGAGAAAAGACAAATCATTGCGCGGGTCGTTTGCTGTCGAATGCAGTTACAGTTTCTTGGTTTTGTGTGATTCATTGTGCTGTAAAGGGGTTGGTTTTGTTTTGGAAGGTTGTTTTAAAAGATTTCTGGGTCATTGTTTTTTTTGTTGTAAAGTGTAGGATAGGTTTTATTGGTTTGGTGTGAAGACACGTCTGTGTTTAGCAGCGGGGTAATTATCGGCACGCGCGCGCCCCGCATACGAATGAGCGCTGCACGAGCGCGCGCGTGCGGTACAGACCTCTGATGAACGTAATTCAATTTTCTCACTTGGCTACTGGCTTCGCTGCGAGCGATTCGAGCTCCCTTGAATTTGCGAATGCCAGGATGTGTAATTAGACAAAGAGGGTAAATCGATTAGCTTTAGAATAAAGGCTAGAATAAATTTAAAACATAAAAAAATAAAATAGTTTTTAAGATCTTCTTTTAATAAATGAATCTTGAATGAGCCTGTATATTTATAAGAAACCTGTAATTCCAATAAGCTAGTAGTAGGTAGGGTTTACAATAAAGCTTGAAGATAGCGTTACATTTAGCATACAAATAAAAAAATTTAAAAAGGAGTCGCAATTAGACTTTAGGAAATTAGACATTCCACTAGAAATTCCAATCATGTGTTTTTTGTGTTAAACAAATGAGCCTTTTAGTATAGGCGCACACTTGAATCACTTGCAAAAGCTTTGTTTTCATACCATTATGACGAATTCAAACCCTTTCGATACGGTATATACACATATCTTCAAAAATCAATTACCATAAAGAATAAATATAAAGAACAAACAGCTAATATAATTATATAAATATTAAAAATAAATCTCTTTCAGTTATTAATTTGTTTGAAAAAATTTTTTCAAGAAAAGAGGACCCTGACCCCCCTATCTCATGGTTAGTTGTCAGAGCTTCAGATTTCTGTACCAAATTAGACTGTGAATGAAAGGAGACATTCCAATATTAAGGGGCACTTGGCTAGCTTTTGGTGTGTTCCTAGGATTGCATTAAATAAATAGAACGAGTATTATATGCCAATATTTCATCATTTCATTTAGTTTTGTCTTAGGAAAACATTTTCAAATTACGTACTCATCAGCCACACTAAATAATAAAAACATGGCGCTATATATCATGTCGATGTTTTATGAATTCTGTTGTTACTTTTATTTTCCAATTTATCGCTAATCCAATTTACGAGCTCTTTTGGAGTTTTTCGTTATATTTTTGTAAATAGTTACTCGCAGTGTATATTGATTATTGAAACCATACAGCCTAGCTCTAGTTCGTCAAAAGGACCTGAACAAACAACAGGTTAGATAAACAAGTTGTCACAGACTCAGTGGTACAAGCGTGCAGTTTCTTAATTTCATTCAACAATGCGGAGCATGGAAACGTCACCTCGGTGTGGCCACATGATGTTTCGTTTTTTGTGTCAAAGTAGATTATAATGAAGGGTATAATTTCTTTAATTTTTTTTTGTATGCCTACCACATACATTTTGAACTGGTGTACATCACACTAGAAAAAGTGAAACGTTTCTTTTGCATTTTTGAATAAAAGGATAAAGTTTGGCAGTTTTATAACTCTGTAATAAGTGGCAATTAAGTATCTGTCAATAATATAAGGAAACGAAATGACGAGATTTTTATCACATTAAAAGACCGAAATAAAAAAGCAAATAAGCAGAAAATCAGAAAAATTAAATACCCATTTAATATCCACAAACACACAATGCAGGTTATTTAAAAAAAGTTCAGAACCTACTCTTAAAGTGAGGACTCATCGCCGGTAGTTTAGTTCAGACAAATCTTTCGGCACCTTTGCTCGGTGCCTTTATTTAAAGCATATTCTGAATAAGAAATATACTCGCTTTTGCTGTCAGTATTGGCAATATATTTCTAAATAAATAAAGGTTAATTTATAGCAAGAGCAATCTAAATATTTATGACTAAACACACTCAGTTCACAGGAAAAATTTAATTTAATTCCGGTGAAACTTAAAAGGCTAATAAACTGTCGATATCGAAAAAAAAAACAAAAAAAATGATTTGAAACTGGCTAATTGCGTTGATTATCGACCAATAAATAAAAACCAGACGCAATGAAGATTCAATTCTATTTAGGAAAATCTCGCGCTAGTTCGGACAATTTAGTCAAATTTCTACAGCCGTGCTCAAAGTGAGATTCGCAGCGGGTAGTTTAGCCCAGACAATGCCTGCACCTTTGCCTGCTTGGCTTTTGCCAAAGCACCGGCTACGTGTCCGGGCTATCAACTGTGATTCATGCAACTTCATCAATTATATGGACTTGGATAAGGTAATGTTTTGCTACAAGAGACGTTAAGACGAATTTATACCTAACTTTTTTTAGCACTTATCAAAGTTTTTCTAGATAACTTGTGCTATAAATTCCGACAATAATTCGTTAAAAATAAATCTGCCGGTACTTGAACTATATTATTTAAAAAAAGTTAGTTCAGGTTGTTGATATCCTGATGACGAATGAACAAAAGTAATTAGTTCTATAAATTACAATTTGAAACTACGAAGGCCAAATATTGAAATTAGGATAAGACCTTTCTGGCCTAAGTTGAACTAGGTTCGTAAAAAGTACTTAAGGCTCAAAGTACTCTATGCATGTATTGCATAAATTTATTATAATGAACACATTTCAAACGATAAATGCTTTGATGCATAATTTCACATATGCATAATACTCCTACTATCACATCTTCATAAGGACAACTGTGAGTGAGTTTTAGTCCGGGTCACGGCTACCAGCTCAGTTTATTACGAGTTGCATTAAGAGAGCAATTAATCCGAATCCTTAGTAGAACTGGGGCATAAGCTCTCACGCTGCGGCCAACTTTCTAAAGTATTTATTTCTAAGTATTCAATTAGCAAATTAGCGTTCATTCAGTAGTTTAAGGTAGCCATTTTACTAAGACTAGAAGAGATCAGTCACAAAGGTGGAATTGATAATTATGGCTGTTCAAAGGTTTCCGTTTATTCAAACTGATTTCAAGCAATATTGTCATACGAAGACTTACTTTTACTATAACGACATGTTCTTGATTAATATGGTAATGCTCAAGAGAATTCCAGAATAACTGAATAGCTAAGTACAGACGTTAGTATTTGCGTATGCCTTGCATATTCTATAGAGCAGTGGATCTTAGCTGTCGAAGTGCTGAGTGTGCAATACTCTCCTCAGTTTGGTTAGGAACAATTTCATTTGGCTCATGGTCGTTTCAGCTCGTATGTAACAATGAGTTTAATCCTATTAAAGCGAGCACACATTGTGCCAGAACTGTAGCGTGGTGGGTCTGGTCTGTCGCCTCGATCGGCTCGATGCGTCTACTAGCCGGAACCAGACCTTAAATAGAATTTAACATGGTTTAATTTTGATACTAAGGCGCTTCTGAAAAGCCGCGCACTTGGAACACAACTATGCCGGGAGGAAAAAAAGTAGTAATGGAAACGATGCGGGCGTCGGGCGGAGCGATTATGCAGTCGAGAATAATGGTCGCCGCTCCACATGCACGTTTTTGTTTGTGGTCTGTGACGCGATTTATTCGCAAATTTCTACCATTGCTGAAGTGAGCACTATTCACAATAATTGCTTTCAACAAAATTCCGACGCCCTTTTGTTCGAGTTCAAATACCGAACTTTTTGGACTGTTATAGTATATAAAATACGGTTCGTAAACTATAGTTAATTCTCACTACCCAATTTTATCAGTACGTGGGCCGCAAAAGCCGAGCTGCAAAGTTTTTGTGAGCAAGAAAATTAGGTTTTCTCGTACTTTGTTTCATCTAATGAAATTCAAGCCAGTGAACCTCTATCCAGAGAAAATGCGTAATATTGCAAAGCGGTTGTTTCGGGTGGCTGTCGTAGCGGCCTTACCGGGGCGGTTACCGTTTTATATTCGACAGTGTTATTACAGTCTCGTCATCGTTTTGCTTCAGTTTGTTTTCATAGAGTCGGGTTTCTTTAGTATCGTGAGGAGGTTTCTACTTAATCCGCCCGGTGGTCTCTGAGCGTTACTTTTAATAGCCTTATCAGCAGACCGGCAGCCACGCTTTCTACCTCTGCTCGAGTCGCGACCCGCCTCAATCAACTCTTATTAACGGTTAAAAAGACCGAAGAGCAGATCTTATTACTTTTTTCTTATTTAATCTTATTCCTCCTTTTCATTTGAAAACGCAAGTTTTATCAATTATTCTGAAAATATAAGTTATTTTGACCCGAAAAAAACTTTTGAAAAATAAAGTTTTGAATTTAATATCGAAATCATATAGATTAGAAAAGTTACAAAAGAAGCAATAAACTTTTTTATTCAATATGTAAAGTTTTTAATTTTTTTTTAGCTTACTGACATTAAATATAACAATATTTGTTATGACAGTACGCATCTACCCTTTACATGCATACTGTTTTCGTAGCTGTTATATATTTTATCCAAACGCCCATATAATTTTAAGTATGGTTTACTGTCACGTTAATAAAAGTTTTTATTCCAAAAACTGTCACGGATATGAATTAGTCGGAGGGGTCGCCGCGAAGGCTTCCACGGTGAAGGCGCTCAGGCGCGTGCAGGATCATCAGGGTCAGCAGCAGGAGAGGATCAGGCGTCAGTGTCAGGGGCTTCAGCATGAGGCAGCTTCAGAGTCAGATAGCTTCAGCATGAGGCAGCTTCAGAGTCAGGTAGCTTGAGCGTCAGGTAGCTTCAGCATGAGTTTGTAGTAGACTGGCTTGTAATAGACTGGAGATGTTATCGGAAGGCTGACTTGTACTAGACTACAGGATGTTATCGGTAGGATGGCTTGTAATAGACTGCCATTCTAAGGCCAGCAATCGGCTTATATGGCCGGGCTCGTCTTCCATTGGAACCGCAATTTGAAATTTTGAAATTAATCTTATTAGCCAGGAATCAAGTATATTTTCATACGATGTTTTTGTATGAATTCGTGTGTGAATGGCTTAGTTTGCTTGGCAGCCTCCATTGCTGTCGATTTGTCAATAAAGTAAACAATATTAAGTTTTAGAAAAATCCAATAAAAATACGAATAAAGTATAAAACAAAAAGGAGATTTGCAAACAAGGAAATTATAAAAACGTAAGTATTATATTACATTACACTTTGTGACATCACAGCTCAGTTCAGTTTTGTATGGAGCGTTTTTCGGCGACTCGCACGATTTGTCAGTAAAGTAAACAATATTAAATTTTGGAAAAATCCAATAAAAATACGAATAAAGTATAAAACAAAAAGGAGATTTAGCAAACAAGGAAATAATAAAAACGTAAGTATTATATTACATTACACGTTGTGACATCACAGCTCAGTTCAGTTTTGTATGGAGCGTTTTTCGGCGACTCGCAGCAGCTCCTTAAACATATCGCTGTATCCAGAAAACTATTGGTTGTAAACATACTGTTTCTTCTGCAATATATCTTTACTGTTGATAAACTATTTAAATACATAATAAAACAATTTAGTCATATACCCAATTATGTTTTGTCTATAACAACATTAAAATGGAATTAATTGGCTCATAAAAAAATATGATGTTTAAAACAATATCTTTTTCGAATCCGACATTCAATAGGAATAACAGCGTGACTCGACTTTTCCTATTTATCTCACGAATGATTAATATGCGGGAAAATAGGAGCTGAAAGAAAAAACGCAATGAATTGTTTATTTTCAGTTTTGTTCTCGATAATGATGCTGGCGAGCGGTATTGTAGGAAAGCTGGTCCTACATCATAGAGCGGAAAAGAAAGCAAAATACGAATGGACCGGAGGTCGGGCCCGGAACAGAATGGAGCAATCACAGCGTACACTGACGCAGCAATTTGGGCACAGCGCCACCGATGTGTTATTTTGATTGTGGCTCTTTTGTGCCCGACTGTTTGCTTACAAAAAATATTTATGATACCAATGTGACCAAAATATAGCCTCCTGTTGCCCTAATAACGTCAAAAGAAGAATCACTGTCTACGGGAAAAAAGCAACCTCTTCTCACGTAAATAATCACGCGTCATAAATTTTATGTGCGAATGTTCAGGAAGAGGAGAAAAGTAAAAGTACTATATATTTGTATATTTTTACATACATTCTTAAATAAAGAAACCCTTTTGAAGTTGGTGCTTTCGCGCGTATATATTAAATATTTTATGTTTCGTATGTAACATACTAAAGGCTAGGACATTTTTCGTAGCTTACGTTTGGCGACTTTATCGATAATTTTACCCCTTTAGTGAAACTGGCATAAATATTGTTAATAGTACTTCCAATTATGGAACCTAACTAAATCTAAACGAAAGCAGTTTGTGTCCCATTACGGCCTACATAACTCAAAGTAAGACGCATTTATTATCGCAATAGTCGGATGATAAATTTAACTATTTGCATTTAAAATTGTAATTACATGACAAAATAATGGCCTGCATCGATTAATCCTTTAGTAACTACTTAACTTTAATTGTATTTCGGTGCATTTACAATAATTGAATTAAACGTCAATGGTATCGTTGGATTGTAGAATTTGTATGTGATTTTCATTATTTGCGTTATTGATTGGTTGGCATGAATCGTGATATGCAAATATTGCCAGCGTCGGTGACCAGCGGGCGGCGCTGATTTACGCGCTGCGCGACACGCTACGTTATGCAATTACGATCGCTTATTAAAAATTTACAGTGGCCTGGGAAAATTTGTTCTATCTGTCGCCGCTGTGTATTCAGAATTTTTCGTTGTCTATCAAATTAGTATTTCGTACACAGGGGATAATTGGACGCGCATTTCGCCGGGTTCGACAGAACGCCATTCCCAGTGGTCTTTATTGAATGGTTTTAATAATCATACCTATGTAAATGTTTCCATTCAATTGATCGACAATCGTCACGATTTACAATAAAAATAGTTGGGCGCTAGACAAACGCGTTATAATTTTTCTCCGTTGCATTTGAGCGCCAATATCTAAGAGGTTAAGTTGAGAGACGTCCGAGACATGTTTTCGCATAAACAGAACCAAACTTTGGGATTTGTGCACTAAGAAAAATAAATGTGACGACTTTTAACAACTGTGAGAAGTGGATGCAGTTTAGAATCTACGAGTTATGAGGACAAATTGAAATAAATAACTTTGAGCGAAGAAACATGATGTAATTTCATTCCGGGAAATACATTATCCATACCGAAATAAAAAAGTAATACAGAATTCCGTTCACCTTTATTACATTTTCAGACACTAATAGCCTCGTTGGTTCTTCGTCAGTTACCCAAATCACATTTTGGTGACAAATACGCCCCGACTGTGTGTATGTCATTTATAATGTCCGTGATACGTACAGAGAGATAACTTTTTTGGACACACACACTTTTGTACGTGGCATCACTTACGGGCACACTCGCGCAGTTTTACGTTTTGCAGCGATAAGTATAAAATATGGAAAGTAGAGTTCGTGTGTTTGTTTAGAGAGAATGAGACTGAAGGTAATTTATTTGCTATGTTGTGAGATAACTAGTTAAATAAGTACGAATAAAATGTTAGAATTTCTTTAGCATGTATTTCAATAGACTACGAACTAAACGCTAGGCTAAACTAAAGGGAAACAAAAAAAAATATTTTGCTTTGAAACGATTTGAATATCTGATTTGAATAGTGTGTGACTTTTCAAAATATTTCATGTTTTTACAAGTTCATTTTATGAATACGTGGCGATGTCATATTTGCATAATTTGTTCGCATATAAACCTGTAGGTGGTAGATGCGAGGTGTCGGCGGGAGCACGTAAATCAGGCCCAGCGGGGGCGCCTGCACCCGACGCCTCCGTACCGCTGCATTCATTCCTACTGCAAATATATTGTTGACAGACATTTTATTTGCTCAAACTTCAGCACCCAAGCGCCGACAGCGCTAACGCATTATGGATGCAACGCGCCTCGTATTCTGACTTGGTATGACTCGTAATTGGATTGCAAAGTGTGTATACCTGAAACAATTTAGGAATTGTACGTAAATGCAAAAATTTGCGCATACTGACGTGCTATATAAAATAAACAGTATCAAAATAATTATTGTGAATTCTATATGATAAACATACCTACGATAAAACATGTTGTACATTTCTTTCTAGCCCCCAAAATATTTAAATGACATGTTTAAAAAACGGACACGGCCTGTGCATTTTGCGTCTGTCTAAAAAGGATTACAAAACTGGACTTCAAGCTGGCGAACGTTTGCAAAATTATACAGTCACAGATTTGCTTCAGCATGTTGTCCAGTGGGTTATAATGCAATTTTTAATTTGGTAAAGTTGTAAATTAGGTAAATAAACGAGCGTCACGTGGGAGGAATGAGGCGGGATGTAATGCGGTCCGGCGGCCGGCGCCGGTGGCCGGCGGGTGTATCATCGGTTAGAGCAGAGCTGCCCGTAATGTATGCTAATGAGTGGCCGCCTCCTCGCCTCGCTGTTGCGCCTACTGTCGCCCTAGCATTCAATATTGTATGAGTATTGAATTTTGGGCAAATATTACCTTCTAATCATTATTTGATTAGAACTGAGTTTCAGTTTAACAGTTTGTTCGTATTATCTTTCTGAGTAGCAAAATATCACATAACCTATATGTACACAATTTTTTTTACAAAGTAATCGATAATCTCTGCATTTATTGAAACCATTTTAAAAATTATTTTACCATTTTAGGCACATTATCTAGAAGACACATATTCTAAAATTCATACGAGATTTTAGATTAAAAGCCTCCGGCGCAGCATAAAATTGTAATTAAACATTATGGTATCTTTAATATTATATAGGAGATTTGGTGGACACGTGCTGGCAACCTGCTGCTGGTAAGGCAAGGTAAGGATTACGGAAGGAAGAGACATTTGTGCATTTGTGTCTTCCATGTCATAAGCAACACTGAAAAGGATGGAAATGCAAATGGAAAGGCAAAGAAACAAGGCGCTGTTTTTAAAAGAAATTTAAATATATTTACACACTTAAATACAACAGTTCAGCATTATGTATCAGAAAAGCAAGTTAAAAATAGACAACAAAAATCAAAACTTCAAATTCTTATGCGTATATAAATTAAAATAGTAATAAAATCCTATATGTAAACAGGTTGCTATCAGTAAGCTGTTACCACGAAGGATTCATACAGTTGGTGTGTTTATTTCCTTTATTATTAATCATTAGTTTAAAAAGGTATTAGTGGTGTGGAACATAACATTTTTACATAAGAGTATATAATATGGTAAAAGGCTTGCTTTTACGATGATTTCGACGGGAAGATTTTACTAAATAGAACGATTACTTTCACCTTTTCATTGATCTTTTATAATGGTTAAAATTTAAAACAAAATTATGCAAACGGATTTCCCGCAAAGCATTATAAACAAGTACTCAAAACAAAATAAATCATTATTCTTCTTTAGTTCTGCAAAATAATACCTGTTAATAGTGCGATTTTAGTCGAGTACAACTTTACAAATCCGTTACGACAGCTATTTGAGGGGATGGAGGGTAGAGGCCTCGCAATAATAAATACAGCGCGAGAGAGTTACAAAAATAATAAAAGTTAGCGAGCGGCCGCCCGCGAGGCGCCGTGCCCCGTGCACTCCCGTGCTTGGTCTAGAAACCCTGTTTACTATCTCCCCCGAGGGATGTTTATTTCTTTTTGTTTTAGACTCCACTTCTGCGCCGTAATTACAGTCAACTATTAAATCCAAGAATGTTCTAGAGCTGTAAGATTTCCTCTTCAAACACGAAATTTTTTAACAAGAAAAATAGTTCAGCGCTTGATTAACCATCCACGGGGCGTGTTGCCGCCCGTTTCTTCAAAAATTAATGCAGGTTGTTGAACATAAAAATTTGCATTCATAATTATTCTATCGAAAAGTCGAAAGTGCTTCGGTAGACTACGCAATTATGTGTTTAATTAAGGGCGGCATCAAAAATAAGTATTTCCTTTGTTTGCACCGTTATAATGTCCGGTGTATACTTCAGCAGTTATTACCATAATTAAAAAAACTAAACATTTAAAAACGTTAATACTGTTTAAAAGTTCATGAAAACAACATTTTAAATAACAAAGTCTAGACTAAATAACTTAGGACATGTACGCCTGTCAGTGAGTGAGCAAAAGTACCGCCAGCCTTTCGGCTTGCGCACGTAAGGACAGACGCTATACTGCACACTTGTTGGTCAGACAGAATACTAAAATAAAGCGTACTCGAGCGTTACGCGAACTTAAATTATACCGTACACAGAGGAAACCCGAGACACCAACGTATGAATATAGCATCCCGCAACTCGCTTCCATAAGACTTGCGTTCACGTTGACAAGCGCTGCACGTCTTCTTTACAGTTATTTGCTTTATATACTGCTGACAACCGCTAAGTTGACAGCTCAAACATGTAACAATTCATCTTACGTCTGCTACGAGCAAAGTCCTGCATCGAGGTCTTTTTGTTCCAGGGCGATAAGTCATTCCTTTTCAACTTTTGAAATAAATCTTGCGACTGGGTTCACTATCAAAGTCAGTGCAGCGGAGTGGATTTAGTGCATTAGACAGGTGCGGTAATAATTCACATTTATGGGAATGGAAGTTAAGACGTTCGTTTGCTTGGCATTGTGAGGATATTAGTTGTAATTGCGAGTGTCATGTGATAAAGGCAGATGGGTCTTTTTTCTGCGATTTTCACGAAGGGCACATCATCTATCACGCGGCGACTGATTTATGGCAGCAGAGAAGCGGGGTGACGCGCCGGAGCCTGCGAACGATGACGCTTCGAATATACAGCTACTCGTGAACAACTTTATTGCATACTCACAATATTTTTTTAAGTACAATATCCTATGGTGGAAACGTGGTGAATAACTTAAAGTCATGCAAGTAGCTTGTTAAAATAATACGCATAAAAACAGGGGTTTAAATTTGTTTAGGCGTATTATTCGAATATTATCCAAAGTACATTTTAATACATTTAAAAAACGATAAAAGCCTTTTGAAGGGTATGATTTTTTTTTCACTTGCCATTTATTTTCTGATTTTCAGATTTTAAAATCGAATAAAGCCAATAAACGTAACGCGAACAGGCGACATAAATCCCATGCGAGGCGTGGCCGGGCCGTAATCACGCGACAAGTGCGAACGACACCGTCTCCGAATTACGTCCCACACCACGCGACTCTAGCTAGCATCGTGCCGGCTAATACCAACCGGTAGAAAAGAGGTTTTTTGTGATCTATGACTAAAGATTTGATCGATGTTTTTGCATGTCAATGTGAAAAAAGAACATGTAATACCAAGTTTTTATTGCCATTTGAGATATATCCTTGAAAGGAACTTGAACAAAAATCTGACTCGTAAATTAGTTACGATTGCGCGGTAAATTATGAGTAAGTCAAAATAATGTTCACTGTTACGAGGGTAGTTTTAATTTTATTCGTGTGTCCGGCCAGCATGCCGCAAGCGTGGATGCCGCGCGCTACCGCCGAGCTTCCCTGAGAAAATTGCCAGTATACATCATAATGCGTGACGTTTAAAATTACCAAACGCTCGCCCGCCTCTAAAAATAAATCAAACCAAACACTAGTTTCACTGCCTTGCTTACTACACGAGCTCTTTATTTAAATTACACAGTTTCGTACACCGCCGTGGTATTCGCTGAACTGCCGTTCCAGAAACGCGTAATATTTGGGTAAAAACAAAATAACCCATCAATTTCAAACGCCCTTCCGTAACTACCCTGAGCAGTAAAAGTCTCGTTCAGAATAAATATTACACTTTTACAGGATATTCTCATGTGTGTAATAATTTAGAGGCAGCTTTACAGATATTTATAGCATGGTTAACATGCTAGTTACTGCGGTTTTGTATCCTCATTCCATTATTATGTTGGCACATATGCTCATTATCGTAATTTAATTTTGAACGTTTATCAATCACATGTATATAATATATAATGTGCATTACATTGTGTACAGGTAACTGGGGTATTTTTGAGACTATTGTCTACGCCCGTTGATTTGCAGCGTGAATGAGCGCAGTCTGAGGCAAGCGGCGGTTTCTCTGCCTCACATTTTCACAAAAGCACTAACGAGTGCTTCAACTCTTTTAACGCCTTAAACACTGTAGGCAGAAAATTAATCTGCGTCAAACTGCCTAAAATTCTTAAATGAAGTATGTATCCAAATGAAATATGGTATGTCGTTCAAACAGACGCAATTTTATATTCAGACAATAAATACTAATATAAAAAATAATAAAGGTGCTTAAAGATCTTTGTATGGGGCTTGGCGTCATCACCGATCGTCTTTTGTTTTCTTTCTCAAAACAGCGGCGGACGATAAAATTTGTGTATATCGATTGGGGACACTCCAATGGATACAAAAATATAATCCGCTATGCTCTGAAGTGTCACATTCCAGAGTTTTGCACCGAAAAAGATTGTAATAGAAAAATTTACATGACCCCATAAAAAGGACATCGTAAGAGGGACCATTGTAAAAGTAGCGTGTAACCTATAAGTTTTTCTAATTTATAAATCAATTAACTTACGGCCCACAATCGAACTCGTAGAAAGCGATTGAGACGCTTAAACAAACGTAAAAGTAATGCAACTACGTAGGACACTCAGAAATTTTTCCAGTTTCCGAACAGAAGAACAGTTTCCAGTCCGCAACAGGTACTTCCTCAACGGCCTTCTCGAACGCAGTGAGGGCTTCTTCTGGCGATGAAAACTGTATCCCCTTGCACTGGTTTTTAATTTTAGGGAAAAGAAGAAGTCACACGGTGCCAAATCAGAGCTGTAAGGGAGTGACCCAAAAGTTTTACCGGTAGTAAGTCCCTTGTTTTGATCCAGCAGTGCGCAGGCCTGCTGTTGTGGTGGAGAAAAAGGCCTTGAAGTCTCGTGTTCGGTCGTTTGTTGCTCGCAGCAGCAAAAACTTCTGGCAAGCATTTGATAGTGTACCTCTGCATTGACGCTACTTTGGTTTCTTAAGGGAATTTATACTAAATACTGGCGCTTTCTTTTTGGATCATAATGATTAATCCAAGATTCCTCACGTGTTATGATATCGTAAACACGGCGGGAAGAACCTGCTTCTGAGCATCGGTGAGGTTGTGGGGTACCCAGCGCAAAACAATGCTCTTTACGCAAAGGTGGTTGTGCAGAATATCATGAACACTTCCCGATCCAATCTGCCCATTGTGCTGAATCTCCTCGTTTGTTATCTCCACCAGCGTTCCATACAAAAAAAAAAAATTTTACGCAAAACCTTCTGCGTGGCCTGTGGTTACATTTCAGAAATATGTGCAAAGGAAGATTGTTATCTAAAAATCACTTTAAGACATTGTAAGCAACGTAGTAGGCTCTTTTTGTAGACAATTCTGCTTTGTCAGATTTCGCTTGATCAGACAATTTATTTTCAACTTTGACTGTATATATATATATAAATACTTTGAATACAAAAAAGGCACCATTGAAAAATAATTACATGAAAAAGCTTTCAAGAAATCCATTTTTTATGGATTGGCAGTCGTAAATCGATTAAAACCATATCAATAATTTCAACTCTACAAATATGCTAATACTACAGGCTATAAAGTATAAATATTAAGTATTACCCAAATAACATTTTACTGCAAAGAATGGTGAAATGAGTGGTTCAGCTAGAATAATTTAGAATAGTCATATACAGTGCATAAAAAGGCCTTAAGTAATGTTTTTAGGGCTATAATGGTTTTTCTACAACAATTTTTAACTGCGCAAATTTATGAAATGTGAGACTTTAGGGTATCGTGGCTAATATTTTACCTTAGGGTCCCCAATCGATATATATATATAGGTATGATCGTGCGCCATGATATTGAATAAATATCGAATAAAACACTTATTCTTAATCTTCCATTAGCTATGGTGCCTTTACTGTTAGTATTATAAAAATAATTTGAAAGTGTGGATTTTTAATAGTTAAATGTTGGATAAGGTCAATAACTGTCATTTTAATCCAATGAAGCATGTAGAAAACTTCAAATAAGTTTTTTAGCGCTATTCCATTACGATATTTTTCTAGGCATAACATTGAAATGTGACGCTTCAGAGTGTTGTGACTTAATTTTTTGTATTCCTTAGAGTATCCCCAATCGATAAATATGGGTTGAATTTTTGCGCTACAATTTGGATGCTTGTTCAATTACAAAATGTACTGTCTGCATGTTACATTTGCTATGGAGCATTTTATGTTAAAAATAAGTTATAAGTATGCTTATTTATTATTTTAATGTATAATTAGGTCAAGAACTGTATTAAAGCTTTAAATACGTTATTGAGCTATTTTTTTCTGCGAATAACTCACTGTGACACTTCTGAGCGTAGTGGCTATTTTTTTTGAGTCCCTAAGAAATCAAATCGTGCGCCGCGATTTTGAAATGTGCAAACTCCTTTCTAGAAGATAAATGGTTACTATGGTTATGCACATTGTATAATTCGCAAGGATTTTTAAAAAAAATTTTCACAGCGAGTTAAATCGAAGCAGCTCAAGCAGCTGAGATGCTTTCTGTGGAGTTAAATTCGCCCTCTTGCATTTATTAATGTCGTTACAGCTAACGATAATTTTATCGTGTGCTCATTTGCCGACGCCATCCGTCAACGACTTGGAATCGGGGAGTCGGCTAACACTAAAAACTTTATTGCTACATAATTGACCGCGTTGTAAATAGACCGCGTCGCTGAACCTCCTTTTATTGTTGTTCTATGGGATAATAAAGTTTAACGTGGTGGCTATTCGGTCTTCTTTCGTGTAATTAAAGGTTCTTTTTTGAAATTGTAGATGCTGTAAGACATTGTGTTGTTGCTCTTTAAAGGACTTATGATCGAAATGTTGTCACACTTTAACTGTGGAAACGTTAACTGCTAACTAACTGATAATATTGAAATAAAAACCATATTAAAATGTGCCTGTAGAAGTGAAGTCGAAAGATAAATTTTTTACATAATAGAGGTACCCAAGGTGGTCTGATGAAACAGTAAGTAGCACCCGAAGGCGAACTTGCAAACATATTTTAAAAATATAACGATATAGCTTTGTGCATTATGAAAATAAATATGCATACAAATTTTTATTTCAAAAGTAAGTAGAAGAGTATTTTATTTTTATAGTGGGCATCCTAACAAGACCATCTTGAAAATTTCTTAGCGAACGTTGTAGGTAATTGAATGGGTTGGCGGATGGGTCGAGGGTAGTTAAGGACGCGACCGACCAGTGCAGCCTGCGCGTCGCCGCCCGCCGGCTGCCATAATTGCACCAACTTTCATGTGCTCCGCATACATTTTCATAATTAAAGGGGCAGTTCGCACCAACTGGCGAAACTACTGAACGTTATTTATAGCCACTTACCTCAATAACACTAGCTTATCTTGTTAAAATTACGTCCCAACTTCGTACAACCTACCTACTCATTTTATGCAAATTTCACCCTATACGTATTTGGACAGAACCATTCGTAAACATTATCGATTCTGGTAGTAATGTACGCTCAAAGAACCGAGTCGCGTATGCTGGTTTTATTTTTGTTAATCGGATTATGTAAATTCGATTCCCATTTCAATAACTGTATCGGCACGAGGCTATAGAAAGTTTTCAGGTACGTTGTTCACTTTTCTAAGCGCATTGAAAGCCAAAAGGGAATTTTCTTATCGTAAACAATATTGCTGAATGTAGATAGGCAAAGTAGAAAGTCACACAACGGCTTTTGAAAATAGAGTCTTTGTATTGTTAGTATAAAATGAAAGAGATTTCAGTAGATTAAATTGCAAATTACCCTAGGAAATCAGTTTAAAACAAATACTTCGGATAAATCCGACCCCTCTTTGAACATTGCGAAATCAAAGATTCGGTGTGTACTCGGCAAATCAAACTTACTGAGTTTATCACTAACAAACCAACACAAATAAAACTGTACAACAGAGAGGGAAATGAAAAAGGTTTTCCGAAACTAAAATAAACAATGAAGAGTGGAGTCACTTAACGAAGTCGTGCAAATTTAGCGCAAGAAAACCGGGCTTATCGCAGATTTTGAGCTTAGCAGTCAAAGCATCCAATGTACCTAGATAAATAAATAATTCTAATTGTTACCAAGTTATACTGAATCCACAATAGGACCAAGTCACAAAAAACATTAAAACCCTAAAGAATATTGCCCTACGGCAGTGCAATAAAAAGTAATCGAAAATTTTAATGAGAAAATTAAACGCTCGATCTAGGCACACGGAAAAGTAAACATGGTATTTTTCGTCCTCGGCAAACGGAAATAAATATCTTACTTTTCCATTAAGGGAATAAAAAGCTATTTCGCGAGAGGCGAATAATAACGAGGGCCAGCGTTGTCCGTCGGTGGGCTGTTCTGAATTTTATTTGCATCGTGGGGCTCGTGGGGCAGGCCTAGGGCGCTCCGATTGCCCCAATAATCGCTATTGTGCGGCAGAGCGCGCTACGAACCGCGCGGCCCGCTTCTGCAACTTGGAAATTGCATGCGCCCGACAAAACTTCCACCTTTGAGAAAATTCCAAACGTTCCGACTTGCTTTCGATGTAACTCGCAATAACCAGGCATATACCCCCGGAATTGGCAATATATTCGTATATTAATGCTGATGTCGAACACGGTACGCCGAGGTAAGCAGACAACTTCATGCTGCCTATTAGGTTAGTTGAAATTCGAAAGATGTTTGCTCACGAGTACGTGTACGTGTTACTTTTACTACTTACAATTTATGGGAATTATACATTTTTAATGTTACTTGCTGGATATTTAATAAAATGTGGTTTGACTAAATCGTTAAGAAATTATTATAGTGAAATGATAAAGGAGTAGGAAATGTGTTTTTACCGAATTTATCAAAAACCATTGAGGTAAGTTTTGCTAAGACTATTATTTCAGAAAAAGTCACAACGAAATTCAAGGTTTGAATCGTGTTAATAAGGGTTAAATCAATTTAGGAAGCATCCCAAGCGTAATTCTGAAGTCATTTGAATATAATTTAATTAAGTTATTAAATAAGTAAAGTAAGCATTCTAGAATACAGATCTGAGTAGAGAACAAATAGTTTCAAGTACAAGAATATTGATAACATGACTAAGAACTAAGTAAACGTTGGATTAAAGATATTTAGGGTCAAAGGGCAAATTAATATCTTATGTAGTAGATTTTACTTTTTACAAAATATTAGTTATAAAAATGGCATTTGAATTTTAAGAAATAGTAGCATAGGTTTTCGCATTATTATTGAATGTAAATCGTTGTTCGGTTCCAGGTTGTATATGAGTATCCCTTTTCCTACTCCGTCAAGATTAACAAGATCGGGTTTTGAGGTAGGAACAAGATTGTTAAGGCTAGAAGAGAATTAGATTGAAACAGGTCTTGAAAATGAATAGATACATATTCAATTGATTTAAATTTTTAGCCAGAGTTGTGAGGGAAATACAAGTTAAATGTTTTTTAAACTATTCAGTTTATACGGAAATATAAATACAATAAAATACGGAAAAATTTCTAAAACTCTAGCATAGATTGGATGTAAAAAGTACCTGTGACAATGGCTAAACCCCAGATGCAATAAAATACCTGACTTCTTACAAAAGAAGAATTCGATTTGAAAGTCGAGTGCTTTCTTTCTTTGAATATTGCATAGGAGCTTTAAGGGGACCGACACTAAAATCTGATATAACTCCTCGGTGAATCCTTTCGTGGTACGTTCGCACTTAATTTTCTTGGAACACAGTAGCGGTAAGAAATAAAGTTAAAATTAAGACGCGAGTTTATGGGGCGTTACGGGGGCAGGCGAGGGCTCGGGGCCGACGGGGCCCCCCTAGGGGGGAGGGCCTATTCGAATTCAGTGCGCGACTGGCCACCTAGATAGCGGCAGGCGGAACACGTACTTCACTTCCACTAACTCCAACTATTGACAATATTAATGCACGCTTAGCAGGGCCAAGCGGCGCCGTGCACCGCCTACCCAATATCCTTAAAACATCGCAGACGCGACGAAATCAAACACAATTTCGGCAAACACTGGAAACCGACAAGGCGTGATTTCAAAAGTTGTCTGTGTGTGAAGCCTCGCATATTGCCTCTAATTTATTCCATAGCTAAGAGAAGTCTCCGGAAGTAACGCAAATATTAGACGAAGCCGGCCGACGTCTTTAGCCATTAATTCCAGAATTGAAATCTGGAATTGCGGCGGCGGCGCTGGTGAATTTACATTCATCGCGGTAAGAACTTAAATCAAGTTCTCAGTTACGATTCAGTTGCGATATTATTTTATTAAAATATGTAAATGACGTCGCATAGGTACCGCACCAAGGGCGTTACAATTGCGAGGGTGGATATCTCTAACGACGCTATATTTTCATTAGCAAGGCAATTAGCTACCACTATTATTACACCAGAGCTTTACTTGTGCGCTTGTCGTTATCATATAATGTTATTTCATTCGCTCATATTAAGTCGCTTGCAAACTGACTCTAATAGTTTATTTTATAGGTGGCAACCATTAAGAAAAACAAATGAGAGCAAGTACTATGAACGAAACATGGTTAAAATCGGGGCAACAAAATCTAGCGCCTGTTGTGGCAGGGTACAGTTTCAGACACGTTGAGCGGCCTCATGACAGGGTAGGCGGAGGTGTAGGTTACTACGTGAGGCGTGGAGTACGCGCGCGCACGCTGCCGCACCCGCCATCCGTCCTCGAGCAGATGTGACTGGAAGTGACGCTGCCGGGCTCCGGCCGAATGGCGGTAGGTAGGTAGGCCTATAGGCCTGAAGGCGTTAGTGTGTCAATCGCTCTAGATGCGCTGGGCGAATTTATAGCCAGTTTTAGATACTGTAAGAGCATCTTTTTCCTGACTGATTTTAACGAAGATATGCTACATTCTCCAACGTCTCACTCGATAAAATAATGAGCGTGTTTTTAATCGTCATAGTTTCGTTCAGCTAGTAAAAGAACCAACTCGTGTAACAGAAATCTCTTCCACACTTTTAGACCTAGCAATTACAGACTCGTCAACTACAGTAAATGAAATGGTTAACATCTTTACATCATTATTGCTAGATCTGTTCAATAGACACGCACCCATTCGACAGTATCGAATCAGAGAAGCACCGCGACCGTGGCTAACTGACACTGTAAAGAAAATGATAGCTCTACGAAACGCAGCCCACAAGTGCGCGAGAGCCACCAAACAAGATTCGCACGTTAATATTATAAAGATCTTCGAAATACAGTAAATTCTGCTATTCTAAGGGAAAAGACTGCGTACTATACTTACTACGTAAATAATAATGTTAAACAACCTAAAAAAATGTGGGCGCATCTAAAGTCAACTTCTCTAATAGCGACAGGACAATCTTATGAATTACCACAACATCTTAGCGATCCTAACGTTCTCAACGATTACTTTTTAAACCCTCCAGGGAACCCTTGCTGCAAAACGTCTGTACTGCAACAGTACGAATCAACTAAATTCACTCAATCAAAATTTGAAATAAAACAATGCACCGAAGATGAAGTACTGAGGGCTATAAAAAGTATAAGCTCTAATACATCAGGTTGTGATCATATAACAGTACAAATGATTAAATTAACTGTTCATATCACTTTGCCTATTATTACTTACATAATTAATCAATCTATCCAGACTTCTACATTCCCTGATGCTTGCAAAATAACTAAAATAAAACCTCTTCCGAAGTCAAATAAAGTAGAAAGCTATTAGGATATTCGCCCCATAAGTATATTACCAGCAATGTCGCAACATATCGAACGAATTGTTTGCATGCAAGTGACCAAGTATTTAGAAGCTGACAAAATTATACCGCAAGTATAATCAGGGTTCCGTTCAGACCACAGTACTGCCACTGCTCTTTACATCGCAACATACATCACTGTAAAAGTCACTGTACGCTGATGATACGCAGCGTTACTATTCATTCGCTCCAAATTAAGTCGAACACGCAGTTGAATAGATTAACCAAGATTTGAACGATGTATACAGGTGGTCTTGTGACAATTCTCTCGTTTTAAATCCGACCAAATCGAAGTATAGGTATAGTTTTAGGCACAAAACGTCAATGTGATAAGGTTAAAAATAGCACTTCAAAATTAAAAATTATCTCGTTATATTTATTTATTTTATACTCGTTATTACTCGTACTTGATAAAGAGTTATGTTACGAAGCCCATATAAATGCAAAGATAAAAAATGCTTTATTCAGATTAAACATATTCTATGAATTTTGAAAGTTTTTATCGTTAGATGTGCGAATATGCCTAGTAGAGTCTCTTGTTTTATCAAATTTTAAATATTGCGATAGCGTATATGGACCTAGAATATTTGGTAAAACTGAGCGAGTCATACAAAAGGTGAAAAATGCTTGTATGCGTTTTTGTTACAACTTACCAAGACGAGCTCACATTACACCATATATGTTGAGTAAAAAAGTATTATCTGTGAAAAATCGTAGGAAATTACATTTCGGATGTTTGTTACTTAAAACTTTGACATCGGGAAAACCTACTTATTTCAACGACAAATTAAAATTTAAAAAGGACTTGTATCAAAGAAACACTCGTTTTAAGTTCCAAAATAAACTAGCGCTACCTAAACACCAAACATCTGGTTTCAGAGGCAGCTTCAAATATGCAGCCTCCAAACTTTGGAATGACTTACCAGCTCCCATAAGAAATACTAAAGGGAAAGCTGCGTTTAAGCTAAAAGTACGTTTATATCTACTTGATCAAGAAAAAAAAACAAATCAATGTATTTTTAGTAACTAGGTAATTTATATAGGCATTTATTTTATTTCATTTTGCACACCATGTTACATTGTAAGTATTTATTTAAAAATAAATATTCAAATAGGACAATAGGTAGGTATCATAACTATTTTTATGTATTATATTTTTATATATGTATATACATTTGTAATAATGTGATTTTTTTTAGACTGCACCATACATACTACCATAATGTTTGTTTTTTTTTGTCATCTATGTTAAAAATGTACAAATTGGCATCATTTGAGACTACTCAATTATTTTATAAGGTGTATAAACAAGGCTAAGGCTGAAAACCAGCGCTGTTGTTGGACTAATTCCACAGCAGCTTTTTTGCTGAGCCCTAGCCTTTTATCACAATAAATTGTTATTACTATTTCTTTCTTTTTTCTGTTTCATCATTTAATTTTGTGTTATTAATGTAGCTACTTAACTCTTTTTGTGATAATAAACTTAATTTCATTTCATTTAATTTCATTCATAAATACAAAAGCCGTAAACAAATGAACAAAAGCATATTCAAAGATGTCCTTTGTTAATACCCTAACAATATATCAGTTCAATACATTACGTATTATACGCATATTTCTAATACAGTTGTTGGGATCGTGACCGAAGTGTTCGCCGAAGCGGAAATTTTGCCAAAACACGCTAGAGATTGTTCTCTTTATGTAACTATTATAGATGTGTTCATCCATACATCTATCGGTCGTATAATTGAACTGTGAAATATGGTCGCTGAGTAGTGGCGTATATATAATTTATTTCAACTGGACGGAGATACTCAGTCAAAAAGCAGCTTTCTTTTATTAAAACACAAATTGTACAATGCTTTAGACGCAACATGTTGCAATGACACGTACACGTGTACAGTAAAACATTGTTTGCACCAATCTTAGTACAAAATGTTTGCTTTCTAGCTATGATGAAAAAGGTTAATTTCATTGAAGTACATTTTAGATTAAATTTCACTCGAATTTGTATAAATATGTATCACGTATTATACAAATTGGGAGTGAACTTAATAAAAATATTTACACACTTGAAATTCCTCTTATTTGCGCCCTTATTAATGAGAATTGACTGTTCCACTCTGACCAAAACTGCAAATCATTTGTTATCATTTATTGAATAAGCTTTTGATATGCAACACTTCAAATAAGCGTGTCTCTCTGTTTAAAAGTGCATTTTGGATTTAAAAGTTTAATTTAACGAAAAGCACGCTACAACGAATGAACCCTAATAAAATGTATACTTTTATTTGCTTAAATTTACTCCTTTTTCTTCGTTTTTAAATAAAATTAAACTTGCATCAACTTTTCAATAGATTAGCCTTCTTTTTACAATAAGAGTGTACACAACGATTTAGTTTCGACATTGGATGGATATATCGCGAAGCGATCGGGCTTCCCCAAGGAGCTGCTCCAAAGGAAACGTATAGAGTTAACATTGAAAGCGCAAGGAAGGAGCACATTGACGTTTTTTTCCAGATAACCCACGATTGAACACGTTCTAAAGCCAGGCGAGGCCACCACGTCTTGTTCGCGAATAGATTCACCGGATTACCAAGATGAACATTGCAGTCGAACGGAGCTTTATCGTGCACTACGATCGCTCTTTGAGAGGTTTCTACTTCTAGAATGTATTAAATTTATTTATTTTTAAACCAGCATCAGCTTGTTTTTCTGAAAGACTTGTAGTGGACTTGCAGTCGTTTCATAAACTATTTCGTACTGTTCAAATACATTTTAGTATCCAACTTTTACGGTGGCTGTTGACTCAAAAGAACTAATTTCAAAAGTTAATTACGAGCCGAATAAAAAAAAGATTACGGATAGCAGCGTCTCAAATCATTTTATGGTTCGAAGTCGGATCACGTAGCGCGTCTATGAAGTTAGAAAAACTCCGACTGCAGCCTAATTCCAGACACAGGGCAGTTTTCAATTTATCGGGAATAAATGCTTCAGTTGGCAGCTCAGACACCCAATTACGGTTCACAAAAGCTGATTACCGCAAGCGGTGCGCCGCCGAGCGCATCTTCGTCCTTCTTTCAAAGATACTTCGGGTATGGACGACTGTTGGACTTGGAAAATATGTTTGAAGAAAATTTGTGGTGATCGTTAGATAAAGGACGCTTTTTTTTACTTGCTATCATTAATCATGTTTGTAGATGGAGACACACCTCATCCGCGAAGAATAACGAATGGTACAAAACAAATATTAAGTACTGGAGTTCCCTGGGCGGTTTCACCCAGGTACCTCTTGATCCCGTGCGTGGGAATTTCAGAATTAAATATGGTAAAATCACTTTCAGAGTTTATCGATTGATATAAACAAACAATTATTTCACCTTTATTATTTTATACTAAAGATATGGAAATAAAGATAGCATGGAAAACATTCTACACTACACCTAATAAAGAACTACACAAGTCTACGTATATTAAAGATAGAGTGAGCTAATAAATGCTTAGAACTTACACTACTAAACATTAAATGTTAATTCGATAACTTAATACGTGCGGTGTATGATTTACTGAATAGGAGGTATTCGAAATATGCACTTCCGCTGTTAACGAGAACACGTCTTTACCGTGCACCAGTGCACGCTCAGAATATTTGAACGACTTGTAAGGAACTCTTCATTTATTCGACTCGATGAGACTGTGACACAAACCCGTTTCCATGATTGAAATCGACATCGCTAAACAGCTTGTGTCTGCGGGAATTCTAACATTAATTCCAGTCAAAGGATGTACACTTGGAATTAGATGTTTTGAGTTGCAACATCGTTAAACATAATCGTTTCATAGAAACAGGAATATTGAAATAAACAGCAGCAATAGCCTGGCGAGTGACAAGATTGCAATAAGTCGTGTCGCTCGGTGGCGGGGACAGAGGGCGCCAGCTTCTTTACGCCGAACGCCCTGGGAAATCATGGTCGACGCCTCCCAACCCAACTACACGGAATGCTAACTGACATCGCCACAACTAGCTTTATGTTCCTGACAATCGCACTCGCAAATCTTCACAACTTTTACCGCAGAATTTAAAGCTTATTTGCAAAATATAAAGTTGAATGTAATTTTAGATAACGGTGATTTATTTGCAATAATGTAGGAAATTCTGGTACAATAATGTACCGGCATTCAGTTGTGGTATTGTAGTCGTCGTTCATTAGCAGTGTAAACGGTTCGGTTGAATTATGGCGGCGTGTCATACGCTTAAGACGTATGCAAACAAGATTTATGTAATTAATTTGCGAGATAAGAGCGGGCGCGAGAACACATACGTTAGTGAGCACAAAGGATAACTCCACCACCCCGGAGCCACCTCGGTCCGGCTTCAGCTCTACGGCAAATACGACGTTTAAATTGAAACGAAATTAACTGTGACGTATTTGTAAATGAACTTAGTTTTATTACAGTTTTTTAAAATAAGTTCTTATGAATTTGGATGATGTATTTAGGTTACTGCTTCCTAGACATTTTTCAAATAAAATTTCTTCGCCTCAAAAAACATGCAAGCTCTCTCTCCTTTTTATGACATCATTCTTTTTTCAGATTATTCCGCAAAATTAATTTTTTTTCGTCAGTGTGCAATAATTGTAGATGGTATCGGGGCGGGATAAATACGAAGGCAGGGTTCGGGGTGAGCTTGGTGCGCGGGTGAGCAGTCGACAGCTATGGCCGTGATATTTACGTTTATCTCAGGGTAAGGGATTCATCGCAAGCTTTATTACGACATCCACTCACGTAATCCTCCACCGGCATCATAACTCCTCGTTTGAGTTGCCACACTGTAACTGAACCTGCCAGACCCCCGCCCGCTGCCGTAATACAAGGCGCTGTATCCTTCACTTAATGTACACATTTTATTCTCATACCCGGGAAACACTAAATTATACACCCGGTTCAACCATTTTCATCTCACAAAAACCGTTAACTTGTGAAACACATTTCTGCCTTACAAATAATGCCTTTGCACGAAATAAATTTGAACTTTAAAAAAAATTTACCCTCTCTGCGGTTGATGTGGATCGGAAACCATCCACCTATAAATGAATTCCGGATATAGGTTCCATAAATACTCAATCTAAATTCGTAAATTTTCGCGTAAGAAATGAAGAGGTAATCTTAAAATCGGGAATCGTAAAAAATGAAGAGGTAATCTGAAATCGGCTTACAGACGAGGTATGCTGAAGCATTTTAACTTTCAGAGCAATTTACAGAAAGAGGTTCATCAAAACTAGACTAGCCTTTATGTTTTTTACCATGAAAGATTTTCGATTAAGATTATGTGAATCTGGTAGGACTTATGAAGGGCTAACTTAAGAGATTACTAGCATTAAACGTGCGATAGGTAGACAAAGGTAGAGAAAGGCCGAAATTGACCGGGGGCCAAATACGACAGCTTAGTGCAGCCGCCGGAACTAGGCCTTTAACTGCCACCGTATAATAGCTTCTAAATTGACCCTTCTACGTCGGCCTTGGGTGGTTGAACATTGTCTGGACTGGCGCTATATTTCATTGGGAAACAGACTATTCACCATTAACTTAGATTTCGTATTTGAGCTGTATCGGCAAGTGATTTATAAATTCAATTATAATTCACATTATCCACACATCACAAGTTTATTTCCTTTTAAAGCAAAGGCATGCATGAAGTTACGAGCAGGTCGGGCACGGGATACTCTAATACATAAAAGGGACGAGTTGCGCGAAACACTGGCGTTGTAGGATCCTAAGCTCTGTTTAGATTAGATCAGACCTTCGAAATAACAGAGAATGAGGACGTGGATTAACTACGGTCCGGAGCACTCCGCCCGTGCGCCTAATGGACCACCGTTACGGTAATGAGGGGGAGCGGGGACGCAACCTCTACCCATTCAAACGCTCACTATTCCCTACTCAACTGTACCATTCGACAGGTCGCGCTCCAAATAGTTTAAATTTAAACACATTTACTTACACCCTGCCAGTAACACGGAGTAAGTTTTTGTAATAGCCATGTAAATATTAATAGAGTCATAGGCAAAATATGTAAATAGAGCTGGAGGTTAGGATTGGTACCGTGAATCGCATATCGATTTATGCACAGACCATGACCGTTACCGACGTAATGCTCGCTGGAACTGCATGAGGGTAAAAAATCATTTTTCAATGTCAAGGAAGAAAATTCATTACAACTTTGAAATTACTAATGGCTAAACGGACGGAGTAAAATTTGCTCTTAATTTGAACAAAAACTTTTTTCGCAAATTTTAAGAAAGTTTGCGTAACGACTTTCCAAGTGAGAAAGATGGGCGGATTGCTAATGATAATGTTTGTTTTGTGTGCAACTTACTCCGATCCCAGTCGCATAAAAACAACTTGCGCAGAGAGCGTTTTGCCTTAAGAGCAGTTGGGTTATTGAATGGCAAAAACGATTACTTGTTTTCTTTCTGAGAGATGTTTTAAAATTTGTGTGAGAGCATTAATCAAATGGAACTGCTCGGCATTTCATTATAAAGGTTTGAATTAAATACGATAACATTCATAGTGGGTCGGGTGGCGAGCTCATATTAAATGTAATAAATCTGCAGCGCGGATGACACAGGCGCGGGCGGTCTCCGGTCGCCGCTCCTCGCAGAACCACCCGATATTAGTTTACTTTTCCTCTCAAACTTACTTTATTAGTTATCCGACCGCGAAAGCTTGCCGCTGATAGTTTTCAAGTTATTGAGGAGCCACAAAGTGAAGAAAAATATTTTCTACATATCCTCTCGATAACAAGTTTGAGATATATCATTACTGCTGACGTGCACAAGTTATTAACTTCTCAAAGCGTGTATTGTAAATGTATTGTAAATGAAACCAACAATTTTTGTATTTTAATATTTAACATTAAGTTTATGATTTTATGATACATTTGAGTTATTGAAAATACGATTCACTTGGTAACAGGAATTAAATTTCAGATATTCGGTTGAGTAGTAGAAATGCAAAGTCTAAATAAAATTATTACTTTGTAATTTCATCATTAAACTTCTTATTGTTAAGTTTTAATCAAACCAAAATTAAGTTTCCATAAGTTTTATATATAACAAATGAAAACAATAAGATGCGAAAAGCACCCAAAAACCAGACTTTAATTTTACACGTTGAGAGTAAAAGTAAATAATTTAAAGCTAAAATTTATTATAGTACTGGTAACATTATTAGAAACATTGTATGTAAGGCAAGTATAGTTATATAGTATGTCATAAAATACAATCTAACCAGAGCTAAGTAACTCGAACTAATCCTGATTTAGTACTTAGGGCGGTTCCACACTACACGAGGGATGCAGATTGATGTACAACTCGGATCCGAACTAATTAACAGACTTTATGATACTGGCGCAAGATAGTTCCACTCGCTGCCCGTATATATTTTACACTACGCAATGACAGTAAAAAAGCTTCCACCGAAAATGATACCCACTCGGTCAACTGAGACACTAAACTTTCCATTCGGTTCGTAACGAAATTACGTGACAGAACAATGTAACAGCCGTATAAATTTTAGCTTTAAATCATTTTACTTTTATTCTCAACGTGTAAAATTAAAGTCTGGTCTTTTGGGTGTTTTTAGACGCTCCCGCGTGCAAGATTTTTTTTGTACTTTTACACAATCTTTCATGACTATGAGTTGAAAAATGTTTTTAGTTACTTTTTAAGTAAACCAACGTTATTATTGAAACGAATGCGAAATCACAAGGTATTCAAGTTTTTATGTTTCATTTCTACACATCCGACTATTATAACGAGAAGAAAATATTGGTAAGAAAAAAAATTGCGAATGAAACAACAATAAAAGTAAACCAAAATATATATATCACCTGCCAACAATTTGCATTAATTTATCAGAGTCTTAGTTACATAAAGATGCAATAGAACATCTAAAACTGCTAACTCTAGGTAGTTACACCTGATTGCGAAATTGTGGAGGGAGTTGTTAGACAAGAGGAATAATAAACGGGCGAAGTTTATTACCATAGATGCAAATACGTCGTTAGTGTACAACATCACGCTCGGGAGTTGGTAGACGAAGCTTCGCGCTTGGAAACTCCGCGTTTTGCACGTTGTGCCTAACGCAACTTGGCGAAACAATCATATCTCATAATAAGTACACATCCCTAGGGCACATCGGAACAAACGGTGAAGCATAGGTAAAGTTTCTGCTCCGCTTTACGAAACGATTAGATGTATTTGATTATGTTTGTGTGAGCATCTTTATTATTTTCAATGAAGAATTTTAAGGCAGATTATGAATTATAACTGTTCCTTTTTAGAAAATTTACTTCATATTAAAAAGCTTGAGGTTTAAAAATTTTTATTGTATTACTAAAACTTATATCCTCGAGAGAATCGTAACATAATAGACACTGAAATCCCCAAACTCAAAACACACTATCCTGCAGCGAGCGAGACTGTAAAAACAAGACAGAAAGTAACAATGCGAAAATCTAATAAAAGGCTTTATTAGAATCACAAAGATAAATACAGCAGATTTCAGTTGCCACATCATAAATGTAGCGGCGCATAGAGATAAAGTAGCCTGGGCGAGTAAGTTTTATTTTTTTCGAGTTGTGACCGCGCCCGAACGGTCCCCGAAGAATATAAGCCAGTTCTTTACTACCAGAGATATGACATGATTTTCTAAATCCGCCTGCCTCACTTCTATTGATAGATTATTTGATTCCCCCGGTAGCATCCTTTTTGAACTACCGACGGAATAGCAAAGTAAGGAATGTACTGTATTTACGCTGACTGAGATATATGGGTTTTCAATTTCAGTATTATAAATTGTACGTTTGATATTTTATTTGAACAAGCTGGGGTCTTTGGAGGGTAAACTATAGATAATCTAAACTTTGCAATGTTATTAATAAACATGCCGAAGTAGAAGAATAACGGACATTATATTGATGTCCACAGTATTGATTCCTGTTTCCTTATTAGGCTGCGGAAGCGATGACTGCCAAATCCCTGATGGACTAAAAGCGGGTCAGGCGGCTTCCCGGTGACAACAACAGTATTGTCGGGTGGTTTTATTGGCACAAATATTGCCCGATACCGAGGTCAGCCACCAAGTGATTTACCGATGTGTTTACGTGAATCTTACGTGATGTAACGAAAATATTGTTGAGGTTGATGGTAGAAAACGGGCCATTTCAAATTACATGTAATATGATGCGAAAAGTATTTTTGATCCAATTACTAGTGCTGACGGACCATATTAATGGATTAAGATAAGCGTCATGAAAATTTCAAGATATAATTAAAAAAAAATTACAAGTATCTTAACATAGAAAATAAACAAATAATAACGTGCCCGTAGAGAGATCATCTCGATTACAGCTTTTAATTAAAAAGACAAAGCTTGCAAAGCGACACAAATGAAACATTCCGTTTTGTTTCAATCCTGGACATTCGGTTCCGCAATGTAAGTGGCTATTCCAAACAAACGTGAACGAAAATTCTTTGTTACATAAGGAGCCCTTTTTTGTGTAAGTAGAAAAGTTGCTGAGGTATTTTCAATCTGGGAAAGGAGGCCGCCCGCTTTTGTGAATGGTGGGCTCGTCATTAAGTATGGCGCCGTGCTGAGTCGGCACTAATGTCACGTGAAACAATGTAGGTGTAATGCCAAGGATAATATCAACTGCTATCGGCACGCCTTGTAAAAAGTGCTCATCCATTAAAACATACGCCGCGAAATGCGATGCACTCGTACTGCCACTGGAATAACTCATGATGATTTCCAATTCCGTCTGATTGGTGTTCAAACTCCACTCGGGCATTAACATAAATGCAAATTTAGTAGCCGCTTATTTCATATTCACTCATTACGTTAAAGAGGTACATACGTACAGTGTGACAGACATGGTGATTTAACTAAATGCGGCGACCGAAGTTTTCGTTTGTGGGAACGCGAGCTGTTTGTTGTAGAGCTCGAGACGGCGTATCAATGTAAATGAAGCTTAAGGAAACGTAGTTATCGCATTAGCGGGCCTATTCTCAGAAGCAATAAATTAAATGCAAACATTAAAAACACGGCCGGCTTCGATGTGAGACACTCAGACCTTTATTGAGTAATTTGCATCGAAAAGAAATTTCCGCTAAATTTTATGGCTCACGATAACGCTCAGACATAGAAGAAATCATTTGAAATCTTAGGTTATTTAATTTGATGGCTCGCGCCGAAAAACTCGTTGGCAGAAGTTTACCAATAAAATAAATCTTAATATGATTGGAACGCCGAACTTAGATGATTCGAAGAATGGGAGACACGAAATAAGAGCGGCGGTAAAATTGGGAGAATAAACAAAAGAGTTTCATAAGATTGAATTTGTTGTGTAGGTGGAGTGGAAACAAGTTGATTTGTGAGTGTTTATAACGAACAGTGGGAAGAAATTGAATTAATCCTTTTATCTAAGCGGTGCACGCCGCAGTACAGGGCGGAGGAGCGGACTTAGCGGCCTGCAGCTTAGCGAAGACGGACGTTTACCTGCCAGCCCGGACATACTACAGATAACCGGCGTTAATTTACTTGCACACGGGAAATAACGAGAAGATTAACCGATGTTTGTTGCTCTATTTATCTTGTTTACCTGGTAACAAACATGATCCTTCAAATTCAGATATTATTTAATAGCGCTAAATAAAATGTTTCTGTACTAATAAAAATACATAAATTAGTTAGCAAAATGCTTTGCAATTATGGGGACATTCGCAGACCACGTTCATTGTGATAATAAAAACGTCATGTTTTATTTAGCATAAATTAACTAGGTCAAGATTTAACTTTGTGATTAAATTACGAAGCATTAAATAAGCGCGTAAACCTGTGAAACAAAGACTAATTCTATTATTAACCTTAAAAAAAGAGGATTTTTAACTGAACGTTGAATAGCGATTTATTCCGAAACGGTAGCGGAACTTTTATACCTAAAACAGGTACCTTCTTAATCACGCCACGATAAGAAAGGTACATTAAAAAGGTCTGGCGTGACAACAAATCTAAAGGAAAAATCTCCGCTTCTGAGAGCCCAGCGGTGATAAACGAGAAAAACTTTGGAACTAAATGGAGCATTCGAGACGGCGGAGCGCAGCGCGGAATAATACTTCTCTCGAAGAAATAACACTTATAGTCCACGAGGCTTAAAATCAAATGTCTTCGTTCCCCCAGAGTTACAGCGTACACTGACAGCGCACTTGAGAAATGGTTGAGGAAACAAATACTAACTGTTATGAGAAAGTTTCACAGAACGCACTTATTCGTAACCGAACGATTTGAATTTCTTAGACGAGTCAGGTTTCGATAGCAAAAGCTTGTGCTAAGAGGTTTGTTTAGCTAACTGTATTAAAAGTTTATGGTCCCATAACTTTGATTTTTTTTTGGTTACTTGTCTTTTATATGGATACATATATTTTTAAAATCATTACATTTTCAAAGCAAACAGAAAATATCTATTTGTTTTGAAAATAACATTCATTGTGCAGCATAAAAATACTTACACGACCGTGATAAAGAGAAATATTTTCCTTATATCTTCACGCTTACCTGCAAAATAAGAAAGCACATTGTCAAAAAAAGCTCATGCATTCACTTGTATCCTTTTAATCAATAAAAAGAGATGAGGGTCGTAAGGTCACATGCAGAAATACGGGGATTAGCCGGAAACAGCTCGAGGCGAGAGGCCCTGACGTCAACCTCTGACTTAAGTATATTAGTACAATTGCAGTTTCGATGAACTCTACACACCTGCTACTTTTATGTTTTCTAGTGGATTTCCCGGTACAATGTACTTTTGAAACTTAAACAGGGATCAGAATTGTTTTAAGTAACTTTTCTTATTTAGTATAGCAAATACTTTATATAGAAGATAAAAAAATATAATATACAACCCTCTGAAAATAATACTAACACAGAAAATGTAATTATGTAGAAAAATTTAATGCTTTTTAATAGCTAAATTCTAGGTACTTGATATCTCACAAGCAGAGAGCAAAACCTAATTTTTCAACGGATAATTAAAATATTTAGGTTATTTTTTTAGTGAAAAATAAACTGCATTGGCGGCGCGCTGGGCGTTTTGTGCCGGCGAGCAAGGGCGGATTACTTCAATTTACATTATTACGAGTTTTCCGGAAGCAAACCAGAAACGAGATAAAAAAACCAACTTCACTGGGCTAATTTTCTCTGATTTCCTTTTTAAAATGTTAAAGAAAGATCACCGGGGCTTTAATAAAGAATAAAATAAAATATCCCAGCTCTGTGAAAGTAAATGGTATATTCGTTCTCAATCCTGTAGGTGTCTGGTAGACGGATAGCGAACTCTTAAATGAACATTAGTAGTGTTTGAGCAGAACAAATCTCGTCTATCCTTCGAAATGAACTACAGAAACAGTCGTTTGTTTAAACTTTAATTCTTGCTCAGTAAATACAAAATAATATAGCAAGGTTTTGCTCAAATCGAATTGTATGCTAAAGTTTCTGAAACAGATCTTTGAATTGAAACATACTTTAAACATACATAAGAAGGTTAACAAAAATATCTATCAAAAGTTAAAAATGAAATTACAGCACGCCGCCTTTGGTTTTTAGCAAGCGGTCCGACAACGCCAGGTCAAATCAAGCGTCCCGTGAGATCGGACCCTCACTACGTTAGGATTATGTTATATGAAAATAATTGTCGCGGCGGGTCGCTATCAAAGCCGAAAGGCAGAGGCCCGTAATCAACCGTAAAGCTTAAAAGATAAAATCCAAATTAGCTTCAACGTTCAAATCGGCATTCCGTTTTGGTATAACAACTATATGCGTAGGTAGCATGCGTGAATAAACTAGGGGTCGTTGGTTGTTTAAAGGCACGCTAATTCGGTTCAATCTAATTCAAACTTTTGTGGGTACAAAGAAAGTTTTTAATCAAAACAAATCGCTTGCAATAACTTGTAAACGTATCGCGTAACAAAAGGTTGCAACGTATAAATTTAAATGTAAATTAACCAGTTTGAAATATTATACATAATAGACACGTCTGTTTACTACTACATAGTACAGTTATTTTTATTCTTCTATAACAATATTTTTCACCTTCCTATATTTTTATATGTTTGTAAACAAAAAAAATCTCAAGACTCGCCATAAATATTAAATTTCATACAATACCATTAAAATGCAAAAGAGGTTTAAAATAACCATTAAGCCGTTGGATGGTCTTTAACTGACCAGAAGCTTATTAAATTTGCAGAAATTATTGTTAAAATAAGCGGATTAAAATTTGATATTTTCTATTTAATTTCTTTTAATAGCGGCGATCTGGGTGAAATAAGTCAAGTTTAAAGTATTGTTACAGTGTATGTATTTTATGTAAATTGTGCGTAACAAATGCAATAATTTTAAGTAAGTTGAGATGAACGAATCTATCCTGTGATAGCACATTCAATACTCGTAAAATATTAATAATTAATAAAAGAAGAAAAAAATAAAAAAGCAACCGAAAACTATAATTATTTCAGAGATTTTTCAAAGAACCGTCTGCAACTAGTTAGCTGTCTTATTTGGAGATAGTCAAATATACTTAAATATTTTATAAGAACGGTTGAAATTCTGTTAACCCCTTCTTAATTCACGACTGAAGAAATATTTCAAAAACAAGTTAAAAATGATGATAATGAGATAGTAACATTATCTATCATTGAAAAGTGTGAATGTTTTAATAGTTCAGGCTTTTACGGCTTAAATGCTATTTATTTACTTACTATAAATTAACATAGAAAAGTATACATTTTATTTGAAGGTAAACAATAAATGCATTTTAAACAAGGTATAATAAACAAGCTTATTCTTTTGTTAACAAATATATAAGATATATATATATATATATATATATATATATATATATATATATATATATATATATATATAACTTAATAACGTAACTTGTGGATAATGCATATGAAAAAATATATATTTTTTAATTATCCATTACTTAATTGGGTTATATTGGGTTATAATATTTGGGAGAATCAGAGCCTATACCTTTTTTTTGAAGGGGGGTGAGGAGAGAGGATTTACGAGGGTATCTTCTATCTTCTTCATAGAGTATAGGGTAACAAGCAGGCGGATGACTCTACTGATCATCATCATGAATTCAATATATGTTGTAGGTATACACGTTATCGAGGATGCAGTAAAGACCTATTTCATTGCGTCGCAAGTGCAGACACGGGCAAAAGCATGTTAATTCATAAATGAAATGACTCGTTGTTCCACAGTGAAGTGATTAGCGGCGGTGATAGTATCGGGGAGTGTCGGCGATCGGCACGCGCGGAGTCTCAAGTGCGCTCTGTCTCAGCGAGCTTTATGCGACAGAAGCGTCACACAGCACTAAAGACAAAGGATTTTTTATATAGTGTATTGTTACACGATTGTGTTGTGTCTCATCTGATGGAAACTGATAATGAAGATCACAATGCCAATACAAGAGGGTGTTATGGAAGCGTAGGTAACTTATTAAAGTTTTAAAAGCTCATGAACTATATTTGTTGAGAAAAATTAAGGCAGCGAATTCGCTTTACGATTTGAATCCCACACCATAAAATATTTGTTAAAACGACTTGCTCTGAATATGAGGATATTTATTTACATAAAGAACTAATTGAGTTTACTTGCATTTTTTTCCATTTTTGTGTAATTATTGTACGTCTCAACTTCATATTTCTTATCTCAATTAAATATTATGTATAATACTTAAATATTATCATACGATTGATACAAAATTTGCATTATCCATTCAACGAAAGCTATTCACTCTTGCAGTCGCTTAATTTTATCTTTATTGCTAGAAATAACTAAAAAGTGATGATGATTTTGCGATTTTGAGATAATTTACCACAATGGAAACACGTCAGGCGGCGCGGATGCGGCCTAGTACGACACGTCACTGCTAACTCGTCAATTATGTACCTGATTGACGACTCGCCGCACGCGCGTGTCCACCGCGTAATCCGCTTGTACCGCGCTCGCATACACTGGAATTAACTATAGCAGCTCGCATTACATGAAAAATTATTTATTCCCGAGTTAACGCTACATGTCACGAAACAATATACATGGTATGTGGTACACAAATATATATGGTACTATAGTACCATATATATTTCCTTCTATATCGGTAATGCAAATGTTTCTAACTTATAAAAACCAGGCGTTGCTTTCATCGCCGTTCATGCTCCGCTAAGCAGTATGAAAAAATTCACATTTGAATACGAATTTCACTCGTAGCAATATCATAATGGAAGCTTCGGTTACGAGCACGAGTATCCGCATAGCATTCGCACCGCGAGCCGATCTCGACCGCAGCGGATAGCTTTCTATTACCTGCACTCGGCACAGCAGTAAATACCTGCTTTTATCTAATTATTTCAATCCTCCGGCTATGTGCTCCAATTCAGTTCTGAATATCGATTTAAAACCCGAAACAAACACAAACATCTTAAACAATCGTACCTTATCTCGAGTACATCTGAAGGAATGAAACTTAATAAGTAATTAACGGTGACAGACGCCGGCTGATGGCAATCCATTTCGAGTTTTGGGTCCAAAGGGCACCAAACACGATGACTACACAGAAAACGGAGTAGGCAAAACCCTGCAGAGACCGTTCAAGTGATTTCATTTCGACAAAGTTTCTCTATCAACGAAATTCAGAGTGTAATTTGCGAGCAAGGGAAAGTTCCGCCTTATCACTGGATTCCACGTGGAGTGTTTTGTTGAAATACCTCATTTTGTTCGCCAACTACCTAACTTTTTCAACTGTATTTATTACTATTAAGGTAATGAGAAGAAAACAGTGATAACCCTTTCTAGTTCAGAATTTTTTGCTTGTAACGAAATTTGGAAACTTTATTTACTATTGTACTATTACTATCCCAGTAAACACGAAAAAAAAAAACATTTCTAGGACGAGAAAGTTTTGGGAAAATATTATTATTATTCATCTGAAACAACTTTCTTAACAACACTTTGACGCGACGCAAATCGATAAACAATGGAACAGCGACAACCAATGGAAAAATTGGCACAAAATAAAAAGTAAAGCGGAGACAAGCATGCTCCGCTGGTCTGGACATTTCACCCCAATGGACAATAGAACGGATACATCGTACTGAACAGAACAAGGAACGCCAGGGTAAGCTTACAATGCAAACAAACGTATATTATAATCACAATGCACAACTATCTACATTAAAAATATAACTATTACTAATTCATAGAACTAATGCACTAACCCATTACTTTGGAAGTTTATATTTCATGTCAGTTTCCACACCGCTCGCTCACGTGTTCCAAATCTCTTATTTTGCAACTTTTTCTTTATTTGCACGAAAACTTCCGGAGCGTTGCGTTGTTATAATGTTATTTATCATCCTTAAAGTTATGGTTGTGTTATCTAAATTTATATTCAGGACTCACACATAAAAAGTTGGAAACTATTCCTTTTAGGAAAACAACTCGCCACTTTGTTGTTCTTTTCTTTCCACAACAGTACTACAGGAAAACGTACAAATATTATCATAAAATCCCGTTAAAGTCGGATTTGTTCTATTGCGAATTTTGTGCAGTTATGAATTTTTATTTTTTGTAAACAGTGCCTTTTCCAGACCATTTTTCTGGCTATCTTTTAAATACGTTATTATGTTTTATTATAATTAGTTTGAATAGCATATTCAAACTAAAAGTCAACCTTTTCCTTAAATTATCGTAGTATCATTGTAGTAATCGCGTACTAACCGCAGACCATAGTCAACGAGACAAATTTCACGATCAACAAACTAGTTTCCACATTTTCCGTGAGCAATTTTTTCTCAAAATCAATTCGAACATAAGATTAATCAGCAAGCAATGCTAACAAATTACCAAGTGTCGAAATCAAAGGCTGGCAAAGCGTGAGCGACGCTAATGATGGAAGTCGAAGGCGAGGCAAGTACACGTTGCAATTACGCCGAGCGCAGTCACCGGCGCATTTGTCAGAGTGTCCCGAGATCGACGCGGAGCAGGGCTGATAAATATGTTAGCAATGACACGAGAAATTAGGCAGATAGTTATTAAAGCTTCGTATTTAGTAGAGTCTGTTATTTTTTATTTTTTCTGATTGAATAGTAACAATATTAATTTATTTGTTAAGGAAATCATCTGTTACGCAACACACTAACATTGAAAGGAAATATTAAGTCTATTAGTTCAATACTAAGCCTATTGAGAATTAAGTAATTTAAAATCGCGTTGCAGAATGTGACCTTATTTTATATTTAAAAATACGTTTGTGTTCATTTCAGTACGTATTACGAATCTTTAATCGTCGTATTTATATGGAAACTTTAAAAAGTATTTCAATATATTTGTTACAAAAGATTACGAAATAAATTTTGAGTCGCTCCGCTTCAATGTGTCTGTATGCATTTGAAGTCAGGACGTGCCAACGTCATCTGCAACGATTGGGAATGCTTGCGTTGAAACTTTCCATGGCGACGACGTGCCCCGAACATCAAAAATTGTTTTTATTATCACTTACAGATGATAGTAAAATCTATTACCCTACCATTATTAATGCGAAGTAAATATTTATGTGTCTGTTTGCTGCTGAATTTGAAGCTGAGTAGATATTAAATACATTAGGATGAAATTAAGAACTTCCGCAAACAGTGTGTCCCAAAATTCAACGTCAAGCTGAAACGAGACGATAGAATAGATGGTAACCATCATCAGAAATATCAGAAAAACAATCCATCCCATGTTCTTTACAAACTATGGGCATGAAACAAAAAAAAGCTAAATTTCTCAATTTTTTAACCATTTCTTGGTTATTGTGGTTAATGTTGGTTATTTTTGTCAATTTAAAACGTGTCACCAAAACCTTAAATAACATATCTTTTAATTACAATAAAAAATAATAACACAATTACCCCAACTTTTCTTACAAATAACACTTTTTGCCGAACTTTCAACATTTCAAAAAAAAAGGCCTACTGAAAAAATGTTTACTAGAGTGCCTTGGCAAGTGCCACCAAAAGTTGGCGCCTTTAATCAGGATACCAAGATGGTACAACACTTGTTGGGTACTAGAAAATATGAAGAAAAAATAAAAACTTGAAGTAATCCGATTTTATGCGAATCCAGTTTACTAAGCAAAAAATGTTTTTAATTCGCACAAACTCTTTGGTGGTTCTTCAAGTACTTATTATCTAAGGAACTTAAACGCGTGGGCAATCTATACCAATATTTACCGATATCTTTCATAAAAATCAAAATTCATTTTATAAAAATTTTTTGCATAGCAATATTCAAGTCATAGGCGACAGTTAAAATATTCGTTGAATCGAAATAGCTACAGTAATTGACTAGAGTCCGTGAAATGTGGAGTCACCTAAATCTTAACAGTTCGTGGAATTTTAAGATCAGATAAGATCGGAATTTGTGATAGAAAATTCCTAGCAGACTAAAGATACTATTATTCATTGTTACCATAATAATTTAATTGTAGCACTAGGGGTACACAATCATCTAGAATAAATTATAATTAAAACTTAAATATAAATTTTTTTTAAACAAATAGTTATCAAAACCACATATCAAGCTTTTATTAAATCATTTTATTTGTATTGCAATAAAATCTTCTCATAATAATTTTAAATAATAATTTTGTAAACAGGATCTGATAATCGAAAATAATTTCAAGTAACTTGTTGAACATTATTTAATGCTAAATAATGTTATAAATATGTAAAACTTAATGTTATTTGACTCCAAATTTTTACGATATTGTCTTATATATTGCGTACTTTTATAGATTGCGGTTCTAAAATTTAGAAAAATGCAATTCGTTCGTTTATATTCTTTAGCATTGCAAGTGTAGAAATAAGACATCGCTAACAGGTAGTTAATGTAGTTCAGTTTAAAATTGAGACAGGTTAACGTGTGAGACGCTCTCTGCGAACGTGTCTATATTTTTCAGTTGCTTCACAGGTACACATGTCATCGAACATTATACGAATAAATTGTGAAATTATCTTTATTATTTTTAGGAAGAACATGAGTGACTAATCCTGATTTCTTTAAATGAGATATCTGAAAAATGTGTAATCCCTGAATGGTCTGCACGAATCTGCAAAGGGCATCTGCCGCGGGGTATATCAAATATGTGAGTTATTTTTTGATGCAACTATCGGAAAACAAAAAAGTAGCGGTCATTTCACAATCAGAGGGGCAACCCGAATTGCGATAGCGCTTTTTAGTTTCCATATATGGAAATTTAAACTTTTCAGTTCTCCTACGGTTATAAATATGATAATGAAATTAATTCCTTAAAAGACAGTTTCAAATAAAACAGCTACAGTTGATATTAAAAACAAAAATAAATAAACCTCCTTTCCCCAACAGCCACTCCTTCCTACTAGAGAATAGCAAATTAATTTGCAAGAGCTTTCGCTCTGGAAACATTTTTTGGGTCGTTAAGCACACGAGTTATTTTGTAAGGCAGTCGAGATGGCCGCAGAAACAGACAACGGCAGCAATTATTGTAAAATATTTCCGCTAATTTAACATTCATTTATCATTTTTGTAGTCCACTTTGTTCCGTTTAATCCCGTGATCGTTTAATGACTGCAATTGTACCAAAATATTGCAGCGCTCTAAAATCACCTCCGCTGGGATTGTACTGCCACACTCGATATGAACGTAATGTAACTGCACTTTATATGGAATATATTTATTCCCACATGAAAAGGTTTACATACTTTTATAGCTTTTACACAACGCTTTTGAAAGAGAATCTACCTCTCAATGTGGTTAAAAAAGAATTTACTTTATGTAAAACCAATACACCGCTGAACGCCAGCCGAAACATTTAAAATTCCACTTGTAGCGGTACTCCATTTCCACTTACTAGCCAATTGTATGTATTTAAATACTTTTCTCGCAAAAATTAAAAACTAAAATATTCGCACTTTGTTTTTTGTCGCCATTATAAAGTATTTAGTTTTAGTATTTTAATTAATATGTACTACATTTATGCACGAAAATAACAAGGACTTCTCAAGGTTCTGAGTGTTCAATTTGAGCGGAGCAATATAAATGATATGGTTTTTTTACGAATGTTGACGACTATCGAGGTTAAGTAAAGTTGCTAGGGATTGTAATTTTTTTAAAAGTTGTATTAGATATTGTCATAACTGGTAAGTAACGTACTACTTTCTTTTATCCCCATAACTTGCAAAACATTAGCCAATACGTAATCAGTTTTAAATACAGCAATTAACATATGAAATTTTTCAGTACATCCTTTCATTATAATCCGTCGGCAGTGCGTGAAATGGTGCGTCAAGTGTGGGTGGCGCGCAGTAAAAAGCATTTGACGTAATTAAACGTTCGTCCGGCAGCAGTTTCCGTGGCGATTAGTGCGCAGAGAGAGCGCTCCGGCCGTTCAATTTGCCGGTTCACTTGACACAATTCGACGCCGACTCGGGGACAATCGCACTCCGAGCCCGCCGACCTCCTTATCTCCCGCCGAGGTAATCTTTCCTTCCCTCGCCGGCAATAACTCCAAGTGGGCAGGATTACCTGTAAAGGGGCCTCGTAACGCAACCACCTTCACAAAGGTTATCGATTTAAACATTGTGTACACACGTTGGATCTCCGCTCTTTATCCTGTATTGCTTCCAACACAATAAGATGTCACTCAGTACATTGTTACAAGAATCTTTTTGTGTTGATAAAATAAAAAATACAACTTCTCTTTGTTATCAAAAGAATAGTTTACAATCGACATGAAAAGAATGTCACGAAATTGAAAACTGAGAGGTAGCATTAAGCGTAGATAAAATTTTATTGAACATTTCAGGTGTCACTAAAATTTAAGTGACTTGACTTTTATTCAGGAGAAAATGTTTAAGTAGACTGGGACATAAAATATAGGAAAGCCGTTAGAAAGACCATTTGCAAATAATTTGGTTGGCATGTAAATCTGCGCGCGTAAATTTTGCCGCTGTCTGGGCAAGGAAATTGAATCGTTCGGGCACCATGCACGACGATATAATATTTAGCAAAATATTGCCACGTTAACATCTTATTTTCAAACATGAAACAAAACAAAATCATATTTATTATCAATCATAATTATCACTCATACAAATATTTTAAATTTTGAGGGAACTGTTAAATATGTAATACTAGAAGTTTTTAATTTGAATTACATCGAAAATGCTACTATACTGACTACTGAATACTGCAGTAAACTCTCAAGAGAAATAAAATAGGTGAAAACTAATTTGAGTCAAACTCGATACAAAACACGTTAACTTAATAGTGAGTTCAGTAAAGCATGTCCGCCTTGCGATATCTAGTGCTACATTGGAGGAGGCTGGTCGCCAGTGGGGATATTTCAATTTGGCCGGAGACGTGACCCAAGAGGCCGCGGCTGCACGGCTCGCTGAACCGAAAGCCCGCTGCGGCCTCCGCCAAAGAGCAAACATCGGCTCCACAATCTTGTGCCTCGCGGACCGTGCCGTGCACTCCACCACCACAATCTACTACTACAATTACCCACACTCCACTCGCCCACTAGACATAGAGGTGGAACGACTCGAGTGCTGCACTCCCCTCGAGTCCGTAATCGATATCTTAAATAAGACCGGATTACCGTAGTAACGTTGACGTCCTCCCATTAAACGACCGAACCCCAATCAAATACGACTGACAGGAATTGGAGTATAATATTCAAGATAACTGCGAAACGAATTTAGAAATTTCGCCTCGAGACATATCAGCGAAGATTTTACGCGCTGCAAAAATTTCGCCGTATTAAATTCATCTTAACAATATCGAACAGAGTTGAACCAAACCTAATTTGTACTTTCCAAAAAGTCTGTAAAGTTATTCAATTCAATTTTACTTTACGATCTAAGGATATTCATTTTGTTACAAAGAAAATGGTGAGATATAAATTCAATGCAGTTGCAAATGTTGGAATTTTCACGATCGATTTGCTTTAATCATTGACGTGAAAAGAAATTCTCCGTGTGTAATGGGAAGTGCTGAAACTGCAAGATGGATTATACAGGTCTCTCTCCTTTGCGAGTGGATTATTAATTCACGCTGACGTTCTCTTCCACTAAGATATGCATCGATTTCGTTATACTCTTTTACACTAGAAATTACAATAGAGTATTAACATTTAATAAGGTTTTACAGATAAACCATAGGTAAATGAAGTAAATACATTTTCAATATAGTTCAGGACCATGATTCAGATAAATAATGTGAAATAATACTAGGGAGAATTGTAAAACGATACGCTCAATGACCAGTAGATTACAATGAATTTACGAAACTCATAAATCTAGCAGCACCTATTGTGCTTTGGCCAATGACGACGGACTATATAAATCGTTCCCAGATATCTTGTGATTTATTTATTTAAGTAACTGTCGTAATGAGAATTAAATACGATCATTAAATAAACGCAACGCCAAATTATTATTTTTGTTCTAATGAAAACAGGTTAATTATTTTAATTAACAAGGCAATTTTCGCTATCAAGCAGAATAATGAGTTCGGCCGCTTATCAGCTCTGTAGGCAGGCAACTATAAAAACTAGGTCATGAAAGATAAACCTTAAGATTTTGTGAAGACGCAGGCATTTTTTTAATATTTTAGGCTATTTTCTAAAATTGTTTATATTACTCCGTGTGTACAGGAGCTAAATAGGCGACTTCTTTACCTTTTCGAACAGCAGTAAAGTCAGCCCTGTTTTATTAATACAATATAAATTGAAGGAGAACACCCAAAAATTCCGAATTATGTAATTCCGATTTTGAATATTCCGAATTTCACAATCCCGAAGAGTCTTAATTCCGACTATTCAAAACACGATTCTTATTTTACCGAAATTCATAAATACGAAATTTTAATTTTCCGACTTTCATTAGTACGAAGAATTAAAAACCCGCTGTGTTACTAGTCCGAAATATGGTACTCCGAATTTTTATTTTCCAAAAATTCAATGCTAACATTCAGACTTTGTATCTAAAACGGGTATATTTTAAAAATTATAATCTAAATCCCCTGTGACACAAATTAAAATTAATAAGGCACATTTTAGAATTATACAAATGAGGCGCGACGACGAGCGAAGCGAGGAGGAGCAGTTAGTCTGTAAGTAGATGATGCAGCGCGAACCGAGCGAGCGCAGCGAGCGTGCCGCGGCAGCGGCCGGCGAAGCACCAAAAAGGGATTTGCATTTCAGTACATAAAGTACATACGCAAGAAATAACTCGGTACAAATAACTAAATAAACCTTTTTATTTCCAGCTGAATGCTGAATGCAGCTACTTGAATGCTCGAACGTATAAATTGATGTGCTCATGCAGTTTAACAAGGCGTTTGTTATTGCAACTAATATTATTCAGAATTTTTATATTCGGGATTCGTATTTATGATATTGCGGATTATTAATAATTCGGATGTTTTATGGTGCGGTATTTTCAAATTCGGCATATTGATTTTCGTAATTAAAAACGTTCAGAATTTGGAAGTTTCGAAGAAGAAAAATTCGGAATTATGAAACACGGAATTTTCATTTTCGGAATTATTAACCATTAGGTGTTATAAAATTCGGAATTTTGAAATTCGTGATTGTGACTATCGGAGTTAAGTTTTTCATATTTCTGTAGTGTACCCAAATTGAAGAAATGCATATTCAGATAACAAAAATAAAATCTGAGGTCGCCTTATGAGTATTCGGTAGAGCTTATTTCGTATAAGGCTTAGAATTGCTGCTGTTTATTTTCTCTCATTTTCTTACTTTTCGAAAGTAACGAACTGTGTAATTGGAATCCGGGGGCTACGCCAGCCACCGTAGACACATACGATGTCATTTGATTACGTGCTCTAAGGCACGTATCTCAACTAACAAAACAGTAATTTGCTTTGGCTGAAAAAGTTTTCGAACATTCGTTTACGGATACATTTTGTCGGATGGCGAAAAAATAGGGCCCTTAATCAGAATTAGACAAAGAGCTACGATGCGTACTTTTATAAAAACAGACAAATGTACGTTCGTAAAACTACAATAAATCTTCAAGTAATATAAACGCGATGTCGACCTTCGCGAGCGGCGAAAGAAAGACGCGGGTTGCGGACCGCGGGGCGACGGCAATTTTTCTCTTCGCTGACAACATGATGTAACGCCAATATCACACACTGAGCGATTAAGCCGCACACGCCAATATTTCAGACTTGCCCCTACTAAGTGTCAATGTGTCGAGAACTCTGCATTCCCGCCCGCGCCTCCGCACACATAAACATTTATATGTCCAAGTTAGAGCTGTTAAAACTTTGTAAATGTATCGCTTGGAAACTGTCGACAATAAAATGTACTAGAACAAGTTACAAACATAGTTTAAAAAAATGCATACTGTTACGAACAAAGTTACATTTTCAACAAATTCAGTGTACCAATGGTTAGCCATTGAACCATTGATTTCATGGCCCGCTATAAAAAGTCAGTGCTTTGCCTAAAACTTTATGCTCTAGTGTATGGACTAGATGTAGGTATCTGTATAGTTAAAATAAAAATACAGAACAGTTTGATACTACCTCGCAATTTTTTACTGAAAATAAGCGCTCAACTAACGTTCGAACTGCGAACCCTTGTATTTTCTTTAGAGACTGTAGATTGCTTTCTCGTGTATCCGTTCTTACCATCAAGCCAGGCTGTAATCATGCGACAGACTATAAAATAAAAATAAAAAGGAACTAATGTTGAGCCAAGAACGGCCATACCTGTACAAAAATACTGTTGGCAAGTCGGATCACGCAGGCAGGCAATCACTCGATAATAAACGTGGAGCGAGTAGAGTGCGCTTGTACACAGAATAACTTTGCTCGTCCGTACTGTACTCGTAGTATTCTCGACAGTCCAGTATACAGCTGTCTTAAAAAGAAGATACCCAGCAGGCTCTGACTATACCTCACGTAGTGCTGACTCCGCTTTCCGGTTGCATCCCCAGCGCCTCCAATATATTCGTTCGATATATTTCAATGAATAGAAATGTGATTAATCCACAGAATCTTTTTTGAGAAGATAGGTATAATTTTAGCTCCAAACTTTTAGTCACAGCTATTACAAACTAGATCGTGTAGCATTTTTAGAAAAATGTCGAGAATCCAACAGCGTTTAGAAAAACTTCGATCTTTCCAAGGATCACCACTTTCATTTGAGCCACCTGAAACATAAAGAGGTCAACTTCCACCATTAAGACCGTCCTCAAATTGTGAAAAAGTTCGATTCTTTCGAAGATTTTCGTGACCACTCAACGTAAATAACTCTTTACATTCCTTAAGCCCTTATTCATAAATAACTAAGGGTTTGGACATGGTGGTAAAGTGGATGATAAACGACTGTAAGCTGGCGCCTCAGCGGCGGACCGCGCATTCGCGGCAAAAATACAACTGTCATCTTGACTGATGGTAAAATAACTCCTGCGTCATGCTCCCTCCCGCACGCGGAGATCTATTGTAATACACTCTTTGTAGCCGGCCCTTATTACACAGATTACATAAAGGCAAGCTGACGGAGCCCAACGCCTGACGCGTGATAAGTGAGAAAACCCACCCATTGATATGAAATTTTGCGCGAACAAAAACTCTTGTGTTCCAAAATGACCTACATTACCTACAAGTTAAGCATATTTTTGCTAGCACTTGAAAGTTGAGTTCTGTAAGCACGTTTTAATGAACAGAAATTGAGAAATTTAGTTTAAAGGCGATATTTTATCGCTGTTAATGGTTTACATTTAAAATTCCATATTAAGGCTGGAGGTTTTCACCTTCATGGAAAGCTAAAGTACATTTACTATCTTTTTATAATTTTGATTCGCAAAAAAATATATTTCCTTGTTAACTTCAAGCTCGCAAGACACATTCTGGAGAAAATCATAAATCTTACAGTTACGTAATTGAATAACGAATCACAGTACGAAAAGTATATCTATTGTGCGAGCAATAAAACACAAGGCAATTGATTGTTACCATTGCGGTCACGTCGCTCAGTTACTGTTTTCACGTTTGCTGACGTAATAACGTTAGCAACAAAGTTATAGTATTTACGTGACCCGTTACAGGGTACCATCGTCTCTAACGTACTGTTCCGATCTTCTCCTAGTTTATTACCTATGTTAATTACATAGCTTTGTCTTAGTAGGATTATATTGTTATAGAACAGCCGAATAATTTGCTTAGTAATCGAAACTATCAAAATCCTATTCTGGTTAATGTGATAAACGTTTTGTACTAATTTGTAGTGTACAAATATATAAAAATCATAACGTTCATAATACGTATGTTCAGATTTCCACAAATTTATTTCAATACAGAAACAATTGCGCTTCTAGGCGTGAGAAAAATATGAGTAACTCAAGGAATTTGTGTTACAAAGAGTAACAGGAAGCAAACGTTGCTTTGCCACATGCCCAATATCATCGGTGAAATGCTTAGGTACATATCGGCTTTCATTTCCAAGCTGCACAGCCATGCCGAAATGTAAAAAACTTGTTTCATATCAATGTTCTCTATTAAATAATATTGTCTCGGAAACTTTTAATAAATTTTTGAAACCACATACTTTCAATTTAGATTTTATTTTTGCGAGAACAACTAGATAATAACAACAATTAGATACTAATATAAGTAATCGATCATGAGTGTTAACAGTTTGGTAAGCACATGTGTCGGAGTGGATCGCGAGGAGGCAACGTTAATCAGGTCTGTCCAGCGCGCGCAAGCAACACCTGTGATTGATAGCGTGTCCGTTCCACGGCCGTTGCGTATATTTCATTAAGCGCTTGCAGCCCACACCATGTATCATAGTCTCGGCCCGACAAAGCCCGTCGACGCTCAAATCCACTCACCTCAATATAGAAATTAATACGCAAAGTCCGTGACATGCGGCTATGCGGCGGCTCATGCAGCGCTAAATGAAAATATTTTCGACACGTAACACTTTACTCGATTATGGAATTAATTATGAAGCTTTGTGTGAATGTTTTCACAGATTCACAAATTTGCCAAATGCAATTTATGTTTTGAGTATTAAATGAGGCATTGCGATAACTTTTCAGTTTGTAATGGCTTTACTAAAACCGCAATCAAATAATCCTATGACCCGGATTCAAATTTACACGGAAATTCCTGGAAATTCGATACATTCCTTTCAGAAGATTGAAGGTGAGCCTTATTTGCGATTATTCATAAATTTTATTGTAATATTTTCATGATTCATTAAAAATAAAAAACCTTTTATCCGGATTTTATTAAGTTTAATTATATTTAACTCGATGCATCGCTGTCTTTACAGACACCATGGCTAAAATCCGATTTAAAAATGTTTTATTTCATTTTTAATCTTTTTTAAAAATAAAATTCCAGTAACCCTGAATATTCATCGCATTTTATTACTTGTACATATAAAAAAAAACATAAAAACAATTAAAATGTGATAATAAATAACTTCTATCCTGATACCATTGATGTAGCAAGCAAGATAAGTATTACGTATCTTCTTTCTCATCAACAGCTACTTTACTGTACAAGGTTCATTTTTTTTACAACGATCACGGCAAATGGAAATAAAATAATCTCATTTTGGCGATCTGTGTAGGTAATATAAATGAAATTGTCTTATAACGATTGAACGGGTCCTGAAATTTTGCTGGAAATATCCAACACACATCTGTAACAAATCTGTGCTTGCGAGCAGTTAATCTTGCGCATAAAAAGATGGAAGTGCCTTCTAAGACGTGTTCTTTTTTTAGCTCTGTAAGAGATTACCAAAACAAAAGATTGACAGAATTTCCGCATTTATAACATTCAAAAAAGTCAAGAACTAAAATAAAAGGCTTAGAATATATTTTAAATGATAACTGCGCTTAAAAATCTAGTCATTGTTAAACATTACTAATTCGCTCTTGGTTCCGTTTTGCTATTGTTATTGATTAAGAGCAAAGAAATCTTCCGATTAATTTAATACGAGTCCCGCCAAAAGCAAAGCGATAAACTTTTGATTAAATAAAAACGAAAGAAGATAGGTTCCGTTTTCACAAGACGTACTTGAGTAATGGATCTGTTACTTGTTCATACTCAATAGTATTTACATTAAAAAAACTGGAAAAGAGACAAAATGATGCAATGACGTGGCGCACAAGCAAAACAGATGTCGTGCCATATCGACTCGGCTCTTTTCGCGTAATGAAAATCGGGTTGCAAATAAGTTGGATCAGGCGATGGGGACAAGGTTCTTTCGTCAAGGGCTGGTCACCTATCTACAGCTGTTTTCTTAAATCAAAGCGCCAAACCGTGCATGGATAACCGATAAATTATACTTACAACAAAAACGATGCAAAAATAACACAACTCATTCCTAAATAATAATGAAATAATGCGGAGTGTAATTAGATATAACATTATGTCCACGTCGGTACCACTCTCTTGATGTACGCTGTATGACTGACTCAATGCTGTTTGATAGTACTCGTATCAATAACAAACCAGTCCAATGTTATATATCCTATAATTTATATACATAAACACTATTGCTACTACATAGAATAAATTTGGGTCATATATTACAAGTTACTTATGAATGTGACAACCAATTGAACTGATGAACGTTATCATGAATTACACGATTTTGGTTCGGTAATTAGTTTATACCTTGAACAATCTTATTCAAATAAGTGACTAAGAAGAAATTTAAACTAAATAACACAGACAAAAACCCGCCGGGTTACAAAATGTAAAATTAGAATAACATACTTATAAATACGAGAGCTTCGTCATAAACCTAATTTATGCTACATTGTTGGAATTATATTGTATAAATGCTGAATTAAATTAAACCTACTGGAAACAACATTATGCAAATATGCAAGAGGTTATTAGATCGTATATTAGGTTCGTCATAGCGCGGTCGAGTGGTATATTTGTAGGTGAGCATACAGGGCGCTCGGCTCGTGTACACTCGCGCGCTGACGACAGTTTATTACCGTGCTCATGTTTGCACACTTTGAGTGGGTGTTAGCGGTCTAGCACTGCACACCAGTGACATATTCTGCTGATTTGTGCAACGCCAAATACGAACCGTGACCCGAGCGCGAGCGGATTATACTCAATACCAACGCTATCTCCGACACCTCACTCGGGGAAAACGTACCTCGCATAAAAAAGTAACAAAAACTCGCTAACAAAAAACTTTTTAAAGACGCGGATAAGAAACACGAGGAAATGAAGGAGAGCATTTTCTCTGTGTTTATTTATAGCGGTCTATCTTTCTATCCGTAATCAGCAGTTAACCGTGTAATGAATGAAGAGAACAAACGCTTTTAAAACAGGAGGCCAACTTGGGTGATTAAGTGTCTCATTTAAATGCAGTCCTCCCGTTGCGAACGTCTCTAACGCAAAAGGAGCGCAGCACTCGCGGAAAACGGAAGACGGGTCTCCTAACAAAAGGAAGTAGAGGTATTTAAATTAACGTAGTCACTGAAAAAGTGCACTAACAACATTAGTAAATGGAACAATGGCGGCGAGCACAAAGAAGCGGATGGGAGCGCAGACTCACGTCGAGGCGCCGCGCCCGCATGCCGCCGCCGAACTTACACTAATGAACTCACGACGACTTGAGGAAAAAACGCCGGTTTGTCAAACCCGAGATATATGGCGAACGTGGCCCTCTTGCAGGCTCAACATAAGTTTTAAGTCACTTAGCATAAGCTTTCGCAACATTTTTACATACCAAATTTAAGTGTAACAAAACGTGGGCATAAATCTGTACAGTCAAAATGTGTTATGTGTTAAATTTACGTTAAGCACATTTGTTAGAGAGATACAATGTTATTATTGGGTCATATTTAAAGGGACTTGCCCTGAAGCAAGGGCGAGGCCACGCACTCCCAGTGGGATTGATAAATATACTGAAATAGATTTCTTTCATATTCCAGTTTCATCATGAAAGCAAACGTTTTTGTGCAAAGTATGATGAAAAACAATATTACCATTAAAAATATTACTAAAAGCATTCATTTTTCTTACTTTAGGGATCGTTCCCTTAAGTTCATCTACGTTGCTTTTGTTTTAACGAAAACAAGGTTAATAGCTTTGAGATAAAGGGACTGTAGAGTATTACAAGTCGAGAGGGCAACGAGCTTAATCCGCCGAAACAAATTAGGAACAACATTAATATATCCTCTGTATCCGGCAACTTTGCCGCAATAAGCAGAATGTATTAGTGTTATTTATCTTAGCTCGAGTGCCAACAAAGTTTTAATTGCAAGCGCCGATACAATTTGCGTACAAATGAATTTATTCGCTGAATCCGTAGTGCAAGTGGCGGCGTTGCGGTGCGAAACGGGCGGTATTATCGAATACAGCAAGATGTGCCTTAGATAAGTTTTTGGTGTGGGTATTAATTCAAATGGATTACAACTATGGTTTGACAAGTCAGCTTAACATAAAAGTATTTGAATTTCTCATGTTTATGTGGGTTTAAATAGTTTACGATTTTACTCGTGAATAAATACGAACAATAACTCATAGTTAGAGAAATAGTGCATAAAATGGTAATATCGTAGACAGAGGCGAACAGCGAAACACACGTGAAACTAAAATGAACAACAGCACGATACAGCGGTTGCATTCGGGGCAGCGGAACTGGCACAGCAGTCGGTATCCGGCTTAACAAAAGGGTGATAGCGGTGCGTGCGTAAATCAAACGTCGCACAATAACAGCGTCCCCCTGCGGCCCACCGCCTCCGCCCGCACCACCCCCGCTCCTCATAAATCTGCCATACAGAAATGTGCTCCGCCGCCGACTAGCCGCGCGCTCCGCCATAACTGTGCCAATAGGTTTCCAAAACCTGACAGCCCGAGCCCGTTCCATCAAAATCACTCATCACGCCGGCTTTCCCAACCTGTCCCCAGATTACGCCGCCCCCTCCCCACCAGCCATTTATTTTTATATGAAAGGGGCAGCCCATATTTATCAAGTTAATGCCTCAAACAATAAGATGACCTTTTCGCATTCGAATAGAATAATTTCACGAGCTCTTTGTAGGTTTTGAAATCGCACAATACATAACTTTCATGAGCTCGCCGGTCGGCCGGGAATTACACTTCTCGTTCGGATGGCGCGATACCATCGGACTTCGCCCCATTCGCTGCAATTAACGCCGTACAATGACCATATAAATCTCGTCCGAATGCTCCGTTTGTTCCATCTATATTTTACCTAGATATTCGCCAGCGAAGCCCAGTGGTTTATACGTAACGCGGCTATCGCAGATTGTGATCGTGTTCGGCAAAGATAAAGCGGGAGCAATTAATAACGGCAAATAAACATGATTTCGGTTAAGAAGAACAGAGGGTGCGCCTAATCTAACCTATACGTCTCTGAGCCGACGAACAAACAAGCCGCGAGCTGAGATTACGCTCCGAATAAATCAATGTTACGACGCGTTAAAATATTTAAGCTCACGATTAATGCCGGCCGCGAATGCGCGTCTTATCGAAACGAAGCCTCGTCGCCAAAACGCAGCTGTTCATCTGATCCGTTCATTGCGGAATCCCACAACAAATTAATCACAACAGACTTTAAATCCTCGATACCCATCAATGTACGTTTTGTTCACAGAAAATCTAAATTACAATTCTCCGTTGAAGCACTGTACAAATAAATTTATCAATTTGAAGCGCGAGCACAATACTATTGAAATTGAAATGGCGAGCCATTCGGTTCGATTTTGGTACAAACTTTAGTGGCCATTTTCTACGACCGCCGTAGCACGGAATTTGTAGCAAGTTAAAATCCCGTAGTAACATATTTTTGTACGTTATTGATATTTCATGCAATAAAAGACTGACTTAGTTGTATAAACTCCCTTTTATAATAAATTGTTAATTAATACTATTTCGCGTGTGTAATTTCCTTTTCGTTATCAAAATACACATTCAATAAAGATACTTGCGGGAGGAGAATGGGGATTAATGTCAAGGAATAAATACGTGATCACGATAAGTTGTCACGTAAATAGTCTAATCGGGGTCATTAGGAAACTTTTCCAGTGCTGAGAGTTGTAAAATGTAATTCGAGCAAATGATGTTGTAGGAGCTTATCGCGGGAAAGTACTGAAATTGGTATGGGAGTTTTACAAGGCTCGTTAGGGCCGTGGAACCGCGAGATAACTGTTTCTAATCAGTTGTAATGACACGACGCGAGGGTGCCACCTGCGGAAATCGACGTTTAGGGATGTGTTACATTTGTTATCTGTGATTTGTTACTCACATTTTTTTGTGGAAATGTTTGTTATAGAAGCCGGGTGAACTGAAGCCATATACTAGCGAATGGATGACTCATTTTCCCTTAACGGTTTTTGGTGCTTACTATAAAAAAACGAATGTGAGGAGTGTATATAGTTAAAATAGTACTTTATGGCCTAAATTATTTTATTTCAAGGAAAATATTAATGAAAATACTAATAAATATTTGGATACCGATTTTTGCAACTAAAACATTCAACAGGGATATAAAAAACACTTCCCTTATCCACCTACTGATGTAGCTGTTCTAACATAAAAAGTTCTTGGTATCATAATCTTCAGTTTATCAAGAATCAATAGTTCTTAGACAGATATTAACTTTGTTCGATCTCGAGCTTTTTTGAACTGAGTTTACACAAGATTTAGTGATTAGTGAACATAAAAACTCAACATTACCAGAATCGAACGAGATTTCGGATATAATTTTTCATGAATCAATGCAGAATTCGTATTCCCATCAGTTCGAAATGCTTTAAAATATTTCATGCTGTAGAATTTACTTTGATCGCTTTGACTGTGAAGGACTGCGCAGCTTTGGAATAAAAAATTACTTCGGCAAAGAAATTTTTACCAAGCAAAGAAAACTGCAGTTTTCAAATCTTAGAGATTATATAAAGAACGTAGCAATATTAAATAGCAGTTAGATCAAGATATTACTGAGGAGGTTATACGGGAGGAGGATGTAGACGAGTCTTTTTTTTTTGTTAACACACGCAGAACCAAATTTTTTCCCAATCTTTATAAATAGAAGTTTCCGACATCGGGAGGATGGCTGTTAGAGATACTGCGATATAAGGGAGGAAGTAATAAAATAAAACGGTTTTACATCACCCGGGATCGGGCGTTTTTGTCGACCGGCGGAGTCGCGAGTTCTCATTCGCGAGATAAAATCTCGAACGTTTTACGACAACCTCCTATTCGATTACTGTTAAACAAAAGTCTTAAAAAAGTTTCCCACCTTCCCGCTGCTTTTATTAGGAATGTAAAAATAAATATAGAATTAGACGAAGGTGCCGTTAAAGAAGTTTTTAATACAAATAATGTAGTAAAATGGAAACGAAATATTTTTACCTACGAAAACATAAAACTCATAAATTTTTAATGTGCTTTTTTGTGAGAAAGTGTTTTTGGTCTTAATTTTATGATTATTGATTAATGTTAACTAAATACAAAATAATCATAATGATTATTGATTAATGTTTACTATATACAAAATGATCATAATGTTGATAACTGACTTCACGAACCCATCTAATAAATTGTAAGTCATATTGAAAAGCAAATTTTCAGAAATGCCTAGTGTTATTTTGACATTGAGATATATTTTCGATACGCAAGTATTTAAATAACCAGAAAGATCTGCGTTATTTAAGCTTGGTTCCTTTTTTCACTTACTACATTTAGTTTCTATTTGCAACAAATCGAAACGCTACTCAAGCAATTAAATTTCAGTCCACTTTCCAATATCCACATTACACGTTTAAGGCATGAGCATTTTTTCAAACGGACCAAATTCTAGTGCTGGGTGCCGTCTTAGTAGTTTAAGGAGCGTTTTACCATTCTATTTCCCAAGAAAAGCACGTACCGATCTCGTACTTTGAGCAAAGTGAGGTCTTGAGTTCCGCACAATCAGTTCGGGCCGGGAGCCCCGGCGCTGAATCACAGTTCTATTTGACCAGGTGACTGTTATTTCCCGCTGGAAGCTGTTTGATTACGAACCATTCGATCATTTAAGGATTGTTCATAATTTACTTACGGGACTTGTAAACGACGAGTCTAAGATATCTGTGACTGAATGATGTTTGATTGTGGGCGTATTTTGCGAGCTGCGTTGTTTTTATTTCAAATATATTTTCAAATAGATATTAATCATACATTTTACAGATGATTTTATGAGAATCAAATTTTAATCATGGCTTCGTTCAATGATTTTCGTAAATATCTACGATTATAATGATAACTTCATAACTTTAGTATTAACTGTGAACAACAATATGTGCAACAATGTAACTCGAAGTTGAGTTTTTCAGAAACCAAATATGTAAATTCATTTCTCCGACCCAAGAATAATCTTTGACACGAAACGAAAGGGCTGAATTACCATTTACTCAAGTGGAAACTACGGTAACCTAAATTCAGACATGGGCATTTCCACTGAAAAATTCAGAGTAGCACAAGAGGCGTTTGACGTCATCTTAGGTGGAACATCTTGGCGCATTGTGCGGGTTGGATGCGGGCGACATTAGGGCACAAAGCGGTAGAAGCGCGGTGACCGCGGGCCGCGGCGCCGCATAATGAGTCCGTCACGTAGCCACATTTCGTATTATTCCCTGGGACGCCGCGTGACTTGAATAAATGCGACCCGTCGCAGCCTCTCGGACCCTCCGCAAATAAACCGCTTTACGCACGATTCACCGGCCGAGATTCATTATTCTAACTCTTACTGCCCGATCTATAATATTGGACATTTTCTTTTCCAATAGATACGGACTCATCGTGGCCGGAAATAATTTATCTCCCCCAGATACCACGGTCAACTTGATACAGAATCTACTTTTGTTCATCACAATATAACATAAATATTCATATCTACTTCCCAACGGCACAAAAACTTATTCGATCACATAAATCTGGTGACCTCATTGATACTCTGTCTCTTAGGGAAACCAATTCGAAGTTGCCTACTTTAAATGCCATTTGGTTGAGGATTAGTTGAATCCATTATTCAGTAAATTAAAAACTTTTCCTGTGTAAGTACGTAGAAGCGATTAGGATTTAAGTTGCAACAAACCGTAACAAACCACGTCCTGAGCACTGGCGTTTGCAAAGCGTCTAAAATATATTTAGCTTTTATTAAAAACCAACATAAAACTGTTTGAAAGGAGCAAAGCTTTTAAAAGTGCTCGTAATACCTTGTTGTTGGTTATACGAGTAGTGTGGCAATACTCGGTAAGCTCTGCCTGAACCATGAGCAAACTGCTACTTACTAGTTCAAACATTTTAAACGCGCGCAAACTGTGAAAATATGTATCTTTATACATATTTCTTAATTCTTTATGCCGTGTTAAAATTTATAGCAGTAATTGTTTCAATAAATATCACTAACAGTTGTTCCCGACTCTAAAAGTGATTTAAAAATTGCTAAATTACATTTGTTACTTTTACTTAACTTTTGGAAAGTCGTGGAAATGTTTTCGTGATTGATTTCCAATGTTTCTGCGGGAATGGCCGGCAGGAGCGGCTTCTGGACAGATCGTTGGTTTTCGATCTATCAATTTAGGTCAAGTAGTGGTACCGGCGGGTAGCTTGTTTCAAAGGTTGTCTGATCAAGGGTCCGGTGCTTCAAACATGTAATATTATTACCTACAACAAACTTTGTACCCCGTCTCTTTTTATCCCTGGAATATGAAACTTTATTCAGGGCTTTTAATATTCTCTGCGTACTTATGAGAATACGCTTGTGGTATTAAGTTTAGAAGTAAAATTTTTAGATGGCACGTACGAATACTGCAGAGTAATAAAAAGTTCTCTTGTGGCTCAGAATTAGACGCATAAGCAGTTTATTGTACGGCGCGCTGGTCATAACTACCCATTTTGTAAGGGATAATGTCGGACTACAAGCTATGTTATGTTTATTCCAGACAATGTTCAAAGCTAAAAGGCCTTCATAGATATCCGACCCAATCTATGATGAACAAAGTTTCCTTTCAAAGGGCAGCAATATTGTTCAATTGGGCTCATAAATAAACTGAAGTTAGTTTTAAATGTAAACTTGTACCTAATCAAAATAGTAACTTTGCTAATATGATTATTTGATAACTTATGTTTAGTACTTCACACTGGAAAAGTTTTATATATTTAAAAGCGGACTTTAGATCTAAGAAGTATTTTTAGTATTTATTCTAAGTACCTGGGGTTTCCTCTAAGAGCCGCGTGGTGCAGCGCGTTGAATCCGTTGCTGTTGGTGAGCGTCATATCAGCTCCGTGTTCCAGGAGCAGAGCCAGCATGTCATCTCTCTTTTTAGAAATCGCGTCGTGGAGAGGAGTGTCGCCTTCTGAGTCCTGAGAAAACATAGATGAAAAGATTTTTTATATTTAAAATATGTAACTGTTAAATCCTTCTGAAATGTCTTTTTACAATTGTTTTAATGAAATAAAATAGGTATCTAAAATAAATAAACAAAAATGAGAAAAATAAACCTTTCAAGAAAGGATAATAATATATTCTACGGTTTTTTATCATGTTGCGGGCGTGCCTCAGGGTGGCGTTCTCTCTCCATTGCTTTTCTCAATTTTTATTGACTCCGTTACTGCAGTCCTTTCTTGTAATTTTCACCTTTACGCTGATGACTTGCAGGTTTATCGCCATTTCACTCTTTCAGATACAGCAACTGCTATTGCTGCAATCAATGAGGATCTCAGTCGTATAAGTGACTGGGCTAAATCATTTGGTTTATGTGTTAATCCTAGTAAGTCTCAAGTTAACATAATTGGTATATGCGCGGCTACATCGATTTTGCCAATTTGCCCTCTGGCGTCCTGGATGGTGTTCCTATTAATTTCTCTGACACTGTCAAAAACCTAGGAGTAATTATCGATTCTAACCTTACGTGGAATGCTAACGTCAGCGAAGTTAGTAGTGTGTAGTAAGTAAGTGCACTATTCCATCCACCAACTAAAAAGTGCTCGGGGTTTCCTGCCCTTCCGGACCAGGATCACACTTGCTCAAACACTCATTCAACCAATAATCGAATACGCAGATATCTGTTACTTGAACATAACTGAAGAGATATTAAATAAACTGGAACGATTACAGAATCAGTGTATTCGATTCATCTTTGGTCTTAAAAAGTTTGATCATGTTTCTGAATACCGCGGACAACTCCGATGGCGGTACGTAGAGATTCACGTGTTTTATCGCAGCTACTTAACGTATTGTTTAACCCATCCTCACCTCGTTACCTAAGTAAGTGTTTTTCCTTCACGCATACCATACGGATGCTCATTGCAGAAGGAATAAGCGTTCTTTTTTTTAAAATGAAACCGCATAAAACTGACTTTTTCTCTTATTCCTTCACCATACACGCAGTTTGGTTGTGGAATGCACTTCCTTGCATAAACCGTGAATCCAAAACTGTATCCCTATTTAAAAAGCGAGTTAGAGAGAACATTATTTTCTCGAGCCTATTATCTTGAGTTCTTGTTTTTGTAACCTCGTGGTATTATTATTATCTTATGTTCATTTCTTTGAATCATTTGTAAAAGTCAAACATAGTGTGTATTTAGTTTGTATATATTTATATATCATGGATATTCTATTTATAGGTATTTAGATATTTTATATTTATCTAATACATTATGTATGTATATTAGCATGTGTTTATAGTATTTATTTTATGTATAACAATATATAATTTAGTACACACTAAATTTGCTATATTTCACACTCTCCAGTCTCAGGTCTGTTGGAAGAGATTTCTTTTAGAAATAAGCAGTACCTTTGTACATTATTTAGCAACTACTTTTAATACTTTAATTAAAACCTGTGTGTACATTAATTATTAAATAAATAAACAAAATAAATAGAAAACGGACGTTGGATACAAAGTTTTACTTCAGTAAAACTTCGTGTGAATTTATCAAGCTTGACGCTTTAGCTAATAGACACATCTTATTGAAAAATAACGTGCAGGCTACTCGTAATAGGCGAGAGCCAATCAATTTAACCTCTGCCGGCGCAATTTTGTTTTATATTTTCTAATCTTATCCTAGCCAGCACCTTATTATTAATATCTAGATGGATACCAGTTGTAATAGTTAGGTATTACAGGCTTGCTTAAACGCTTTATTAAACGATCTTATTCAGCAAAGCAAAAACGGTAAAAATCGTTCAACATTTTAAGAAGCGAGTTAAGAACTTATTTACGGAACTATGGAAGATTCGGTCTTTAAATCTGGTGTCAGCTGCGAAGACAACATTCGGCTTCTGAATTATAAAGTGTCACCCGTCTCGAGTACCAAGACAATTTTCTGAAACATCAAACCACCCAAATGAATAATTGATGCGGCAGAGAAGGCGTTTAGGGTGTGGATTATGGCGACTTGCATAATTTATGTACGTCTCAGGGTAGTTAAATCGGACAACGGAGATGCGTTGTCGTCGTCGAGTGCAAGGACAAAAAATAGAGAAAAAACTGTGTCGAGTTTCGCAATATAGGGCGAGGAAGCAAAAAGCGCGGCCATCGCGTCATTATCATAATCACCGCCGCTGCGTGCCGCTACAGCACCGCCCAAGTCGTTTCGCTTTGTGAACGTACATTAAGAGAACAGCGCCATTGTGCTCTGTCATCCCACAATTAATTTACAAGGTACCGTTACACCAAAGATTTTCATTTCCCAAATAATAGTGACGCTGGATGAGCTTCGCCGCTACCGCTCACAGAGATAATAAATTGTGATGCAAATGACGTCTAAGTTTATACACAACGGTGAAATATGAACTATGTGAAAGCAGGAACATTTTCAAGTACGCCTTCAGAATATCTCTATATAACGATGACACAGAAAACTCTTTGCATTGTTATGATAAACTACATGCACATACGAAGAGTCTGCCGTAAATACAATTTAACATGAAACGGTTTCATATCGGACGATGATAAAGGACGAGAATTGATTTTCAAGCTTCAATGTGTTAGTGGTTAGTGCTGATTGGACTCATTGTCCCGTTCGCACAACCGCGGCACAGATGGCTGGATTCAAAGCGCATAGCTTGCATGTTTTGGCTTAGCGTGTTTATCGCTACATAAAGCTATTTATATGATCTATGTGCTGGAATAACTTCAGCGTTTTAAGCCCAAAATTGTATATTTACAATGGCATTTGTGGTAAATTGCTTTAGTATTACAACAGTCGAGATGACAATACTCACGATTTCCATTGAGAGTGATAGCTGTAAATCAGTAGAGTTCAGCCGCAGACACGGAGCAATTCCGTGCAGAATAGCATCATTAAATATTAATCGTATCGGCATATAGATGGTCGTTACGGCATGTAATTCATGCGGCGCTACGTACATGTATGCCGATGCTAATTTCGGCGTTGATTTAAGGCGTATTGACAAAACGAAAGTGAATTAGATTATACAGTAGACAGAGATCCAAACGAGTTCATTAGCATTTTAATTTTATTATCTATCTGATCATAAGCGTTGATTATATTTCTATAAAATATTGAAAAAGGTGAAAATATGGAAAGATTTACAAAAATATGTAGTATTTATAATTGAAAAAATAAAATTAGGAATAAGTATAATAACGATAACGCAGGCTTTTTATTCCGATAACAAAATCCCTAATAATTCATGAATTTCTAAGGAAGGTCTGAACATAATTCAAGCTCAACGGCAATACTCGAGCACGGCACACAATATCACAGCATGGAGGAGTGATGTGTTTTCATCAGGCCGTGTGCGAGAGGAAAGGGCCGTAAACAAGCGCGCCCGAGTAACTGTTGACGTCAAATAAGAAATTTGATTTACGCGGCTATATCGCCAGGTGCACGCCGCGCCGCCGACCTAGCACTACACTATTAAATCTCACAATTCACCTACAAGAAAAATTTAATTTAAACTCGCTTGTACCAACCGCCAATCAACTGTTTAACGACATAATAAAATTCTTCCAGGTACATGCTATGTTATTCAAATGAAGTTTTCGTTATAGGTGTACCTTGAAATTTAAATTCTCACATGGTTCGGAAATCCTTGATTTTTATAATGAGTCTTTTTTTAAATGCAACTGGAAAACTTGAAATATTTTACATATTTATAGTGTTTCTTAACCAAGGGCCAATTTGAATGATATAAAAAATCTGTTTACAAATAAACCTAAAGAGGAGGATAAACCTAAACTTTACTAGCGAGCACTAAAGTCAGGTTTCAATATTGGTAAGGATAATTCCCCAGAACGCTTTTACGAGTATGCCGTTTATATTTTGATAAAGATTTTTCATGTCTAAGTGAGTCTTAAAAATGTTTTATAAATAGGTACTTGTTATATTATTTTATTAATCTACTACAGAACAAACTACTTGTCCCTTTTTATTTCTCTCAAAAATTCACAGCATTTTAAAAATCTACTTATTTAAAGCGGCTTAACTTTTTAAATTCATTAGTAGAATATTTAACGACGTTAATTATTCTATATATTCCTACCTTTGCATGGTAGTTCTGCATTTAAATTTCGTTAACTGTCAAAACATTGCCTTTTACATTACACTTAGGGTTCACCTTAAAAATTCTCCATTAATTAATAATCCCGACTTACTGACCATTATGTACGATGACTAAATAAAAAAAATTATCTTATTCAGTCTAAGAACTTAGGAATAATGAAAAAATATTTTATTTAATGAAATCACAACTATAATCATATTGATAAAAGATTTTGCAGTTCATAGGTATTTAAAACATGCTAGTTAAGTACTATAAATTTTATTAGGGCGCGAAACTTAAAAAGTAAGTTCATTTTATATTTCACGCGACTTCCGCAGTTTTTCAGATTTAATACAGTTTGTAAGTAGAACAATTGAGACGACTGTCTGGGTTTTGTAGCATAAACTTTATGATGCGTTCATAAAAACGTAAATAAGGGCTGCTTTTACTTGTAATATTTTGTTGCAAATGTAATCAGACGATAAAACAAAAGCCTCCGCTTTGATGAACAATAGCACGAAGAAACGACAAGGTAATTTGGTGTCTGATAAGGCATTACGCCTGGGTAAATAAGCACAGGGCTGATGGCCCGATAGTGCGCTCAAAAGCCACAATTTTTTTGAGATTAAAATGTAACCCACTAAACCTGTAACAAAGGATGGCTGCGTTCTAGAATTATGCAGATTGTTAAAGCGCTCGCCTTCCATAAAGGTGTCACGTTCCCAAAGTTATGAATATTTAAATCCGCTTACTAGTAATATCCAATACATGCTCGCCGTACAATAAAAACGATAAAACGTAATTATATTTCAAAATGTTATTAAGCGTTTCAACAGTAAATTGCTAACTGGATTTGTGAATTAACAACGGAAACGCTCGGGAACTATAAATAAGGCCAGTGGATGTCGAGTCTCGGTCCTTCGGCAAAATTTTCACAGCAATATACGGCGAATAAATTCGGTTGTTTGTTTTACATTTTTCGAGCATCAAGAGTTTTATTTGTTAGGGGAACTGTCACAGAAAGAAGCTGGAAGCAAAATGGAGTGTATATATGTGGTTAGTTGGGAGCGTAAAATGTTTAAAAGTAAAATGTATGGTACAACTTTTGGTTTAAAAACCATATAAAAGCGGGATGGTTTTTTTTAAATTTTTGATCAAAGTGTGAAGTAGTAATTGTTTACTCTATTTTCACGATATACTTTATTGTTTATACTCCAAGTATTACGTTATCACTATAAATTATATATTTCTAACAGTATCTTACTTAACAGAATTCGTAATAAAATAAATAACGATTTACGCAAAAGTGGCCACAATAAAACTCGAAGGACTGAAGTCGATGCTCAACGGCATCGGAGCGAGGCTCCATCACTGACGAGGCAGAAAGAAAACAACTAATTGTTTAATTCCACGCAATTAAATCGAGTATTACGGGTGGATTACTCACGGGCCATGTACCACCGGAGTCGGTCCGCGCTACCTCGCCGCAGCACCCCGCGCCCCTACGCTTACCCCAAAGAACCTTTCAAGTAAATGTAAAAAATTTGAATAATGCCAAATTAATGATTCCACTCCACAGGACATTTATTTAATTGGACAATAACAATTTGAAACGCAAGGAAAGTCAAGCATTATCTAAATTTTTCCAGTTTTCTGCGCGTCAAAAAGAAGTCTACATGAAGTTTGCAAAATTATAATTTTGCTAAAATAAATATATTCCAAAACGTATTAGTTGGAACATAAGGAACAACGACATGCAGTATTGTTTTGCATAATTTTATTGAGGGAAGTTGAAAAGGAAATACACGTTCGTTGTCATACCATGGAAATTTGCCAGCGCGGGACGTCCGGTGTACTTTTAAATTCATGGAAATTTCACGCAAGATAAAAACTGTTTGCTGTACGTAGTAATTTAATGCGAGAGTTATGCAATTAGTAATTAAATTAATTTGGCAAGCCATTTCACCCTGGCATAATTATCGATTGGACGAATCGGTAAAGCACTGCGGGCGCTGATCTAACAGGCTGTACCCTCATCAACGCCTTGATTGATTGTGCGGAAGTAAGCCCTTGCGTCAGGCTATTGAGTCTATTGACTTTACGTTCACATGTATTACATCAGATGTAGCAATTTAAAACTGGAATGGATTTATAAGCCAGCTATGTGGGTTGTAAATCCCATAGCCATTAGTGAATAAACATCTGAAGCACGCAGTTCTTTGTAATACTGCCGGACCACGGCCGCCGCACGCAGTTCGTTTTCGATATTGGAAAACGCTAATGCACTCCCAGAGATTTAGTGCTGAGCTCGTATGAACCGACATACCTGCTACCGTCGTCAGCAATTTATTTTTACGATTATATTATTTGGAGGCCTGAATTTTATTCGACTTTTTCTCGATTCAGAAGATTTTTCCTGTAACAAGATTTCAGAACATTACCGGAAGAAAAGATATTATCTTGTAATTGTAATTGGACTTTCCATTACGTACTGAGAAGATGAAGTTTGAGTTTAGTAATATCTGATTTTGCTATGCGGATAACCTTTAAAGAAAACAAGAAAAAATTGCTACTTTTCACCTATGTTCGACGGTATATAAACACGTGTGCGATGAAATATTACGGATCACATTTTCAATACCTCCGACTCTTACAATAAATATTGCAAGGTATGTATTTATAAGGTGGATATTGGTGTGATGCGAGTTGATATTACCCGAGAAAGGACTTTTCCCAACACACTGCGGCCGCCGCACAGGTGCGAGTAATGGAAAATGGGGTCAAAAGCCCGGTTTTAGTAACGAACTTTACTAACAATGAGTATAAAGTTTAACTAACAAGAGCCTGGGTTGGTATGAGCATAAAACCAACTTCGCGACAATTTTTGTTATTATGAAACGACTTTTTTCGAGGACACGGAAAAACGTGTTCTCTTTTCCCCTAATTCAACAAAAGAAAAATAGTTAAAAAAGTTTATATAATTATCACGTTCGTCATGACTTTATAATTTTAATTATGCTTCGAATGGTTAATGGTAAACTTTCTTAATTTATCTTCCTGGCAATCTGTTAAGACAAAGAATAATAAATAAAAATTAATGACGGACCCTGAGCAAGGAAATGAATAACCGTTTCGAAATTAGCCAAGTATCTAACTCAATTATAATTCAACTTTGAAATGTAATATTGGCCACCTCCGTAGATTAGAAAAATTTCTGGGAAATAAATATAAAATTCGGCTGGCGAAGAAAGGGACCATAAAATTTCAGGTGACGTCGGCCCTTCATAAATTTATCGACAGCTCGTGGTAACAGGCAATAAGGAAAATATTTATGAAGTAGAACATGGACGGGCGGGATTTTCATTAGCTAATTATTTGGCTGGGGACCTAGTGGCGATAACGGTCGCACTCCTCACTATTTACTTGTCTCCTTGACTGATATCACAACATAAACATTCACAATCAATCTGTTTGAAAGTTAAATCATGGGTTCGTCACTAACTTCGTGCGAACAATAGGCAAAGTTCTAAGATACCACTTTGGATTAATTAAACTGGGATCAGATTTGAAAAAAAGCAAGTTATTCAGTGGAAAAAGAATATTAGGTAAATAATTCAAACGTTAAAACTTTTCTTTCGAGGAATGTTCATATTCTAAAATTACTGAAGTTATTAGAAAAACGAAATTTAAAACTTTTTTAATTAAAACAATAGTTGTGTTTATGAAATAATGTTATATGAAAATAAAATAATACGACGATAATAAACAGGAAAAGAAAGCACAAAGGAGACAAATCTGCTCTTGTTGGGTTCTTCAAGGAATTCAGATTATATACCCACGTATATGTATTTATTATGTACATGTATTTATTGATTTAAGTCGCTTATTTTTTCATTTAAAGTTTTAAGTCACCCCTAGGATGACATTTCGTAAGTACAAAATGTTATGATCAGCTTTTGTTGTATTACGCTTTTACATGATGATTTCGTCATATCTTTTATGATTGATAAATCATTTCTACAATGTATTAAAATTACTTATTAAATTTCAGTTTCAAAAATGCTGCAATTTCAAGACAAACTATATTACCATTTAACAAATGTATGAAGCTGTAATAACCATTGCGTATCGTCTTTCATCTGTTGCCAGGTGAGGTTAGCAACATGCTCGCAAGTGTTACTTGGCATTAATCGCCTTTAACACCTTCATTATAAGGGTGATAAAATTTAATTTACTATGTGTAAACGAGTCTGTTCTACTTACATTTTGACAATAAAAGCTAAGTTAATTGTTTAAAAACTGTTATGTCTGTTATGGTATACTGTATATTATATTAATTGTAGAAGTATTCTTTGTTGTATGAAAAGGCTTCGTTAGTAGTGGCAATTAAATCACGTTCTAGATTCTTATAGTAGTTATAAGTGGATATTCTAAGTCTTGATTACATCCGAGGACACTAAGTAGGTAAATAACTAAAATACCTTAAAACAACAAATTAAAATAAAACCAGAAGCAGTTAATGAAAAGGTGTTTTTAAAGATTGATTCTTGTTTTCCTTGAATCGTTCCGAATTGTATTTATTTACATTTCCGTTAAGTGAACTTAAGAGTTTGATTTTCACTTAAAGGTATTTCCTTATAAACTGTTTAAATTTAAGACATTTTGTTCAGAACTGAAGAAAGCAACGAAAATAAGGTTCATTCCCAAAGGAGTGCTTAACAAGAAAAATTCTATTCACTTAATTTTTTTAATCCAGTACCTATGTAATACTACGATTATTTATTTTGAAAACTGGGACATCCTTAATTAATTAGCATTACGTAAATATTCACTAGCCCACCATAGTGAGATGAAAAGATCAATTAGTTTCCTGCGTCTAATTATATCATAACATCGGAACAAGTTGAAGTGCACCGAGTTGTTAGTTTAGGGATCCTTTTATCCGATTAAATCATTGTTATTTTAACAAACTCTCGGAAGCACCTAGTTGTCTATTTGAAGATAATACAAATTGAACATTCTCTGAAAAAATTTACTTTTAATCCGTATGATCAAAGGCAGTTTGAAGAATACAGGGTTTTATGTTTTATAAACGGGAAATGTTTTTGATGCGAGAATGATGCCATAAGCGGCAGTGGGCTAATTAGGCAGATACGACCATGTCCTTCGCCAGGCGAGATGCTATTATAATGTATTTGTTCAAGAAAAGTACGGGAATTTTTCACAAGTAGCGATCTTTTAAACTACATTCGTAACACTCGACATTTAAAAAGAGTAATGGAAGCAATTCTGGAAAGTCAAATTCGCGGGGGAGGATACAATCTACTATTATTACGGGTAAAATATAAGGGTATAATTAGATGTTGTTTTTGCGGAGGCTCTTGATTTTAAATACAGCCTTATTGGGGTCGGAGATTATTAATTATAATTCAAATATTTCGTTCTAGCGCATACATAGAGTCACGTATTGCCCTATGTAATACAAGATGACTAAAACAACAGTTTATTTGAATAATTGCAATTAAATGTTCATATTGACGGCCTGTTTGGTGTGGAGGTAAGTACCCTTGCCTTCCATGCCAGAGGTCCCGGGTTCGAATCCTGGTAGGGGCAGATGTTTTATTATATTTGCTTTTTAGTCATGGATGTGTATGTATATTTATTTAAGTTTATTTCTAATATTTATACATGAAAAAAAGTATCTATGTGTGCTTATATATTTCTTAAGTTTATTTATCCGTTATCTAGAATCCATAACACAAGTTCTTAATGATACTTAATTTGGGCTAGATAATTGGTGTGATTGTTAGAAATATTTATTTATTTATTATTTATTTATTTATATACTGATTGACTTCATTATTAACGTTTTAGGCCAGAATATTGATTTACGAATTCACCGTAATGCATGTAAAATGGTAGTCATACCTAGCAGAGGAATTGTTCGCTTTGTTATGAGCAAGCAATGCGTGCTGGTCGTGGAACTAACATGCGATGCACGGCGTTCAACAGAGCTATATCTAACCGAATTGGCACGTTAATTGAACGCCTGTTTCGGCCATTAGCGCACGGGGCGACAGTTATTGGCAGTGGGCGGCCTCTCACCCGGCTCCGGGTCTCCACGCACGTACACGTCAAAAAGCTACAATCCACACACACGGACCTAACAACCTTTACAAAGTACACAGATCCCGTCGGTGTGTCACAATGAATTTGTCAAAGTTTGTTTTGGGGAAATTGTGCGGTTTTCGTAAACTAACGCCCGCTGTTGCCGCCGTATGTGTAAAGTTTTTATTGAAAACTTTGTACGATGGAAATACCTAAATGATTTTGTAGCTACGAGTTCCGTTTTTGAATTTCATGGGAAATATTAAAATATTAAGTATTGCACTCTTCTTTTTTTATTTCTTTTATAAAGAACAAATCTTCACTTCATCACAATTAATGATCTTTCCTCATCACCATTTTCTTAAAAAACCACCCACTGATAAAGAAAATAACGATTGTCTTACGGAAGATAACAAAGGGTTTTGTCTGAACTTACAATAGACCCTCCGTAACTACTGTCTACTCTCGTAATAAAACCCACTTCGGAGAGAGGTAATTTTTTAGTGTCCCGGTGTCATCAGCCTGCCTCCGGGCAACATCGAGCTATTTATAAGAATATTTTGGGAGATATCACTTCTCCTAAAAATGACGGTACCAATAAATCTCTTAATGGTGTCGTAACATTTCGGGGTATTATCTTGGGAGAAGGCGGCTACTTTACATTCACCTGCGAGGTTTCCCTCCGCGTCCAATTTATGTTAGTGGGCACAAAACGAACGCTGACAAATGTAGAAATAAAATGAGCATACGTTTTATCTGTACGTTCATGAAGGTTTTTTACAAAACCAGGCGCGAGCGGGGTGGGGTGCGGCGCGGGAGAGACGCCCCGAGCCGCCTTGCACGAGGCTTGTTTCATAAGAATTCCCGTTGAGCTTTGATGAAGAACCGACAAAGGGTACTTTATATCCGTTAAAAGGAAAATTAAGCTAGCTAGTATCAAAATCTAAATTCCAAACTTGTCTCTTTGTGAAAATTTCATATATTTGTTTACCTCAGTTGTTTACTGAAAAGGATATGTAGTTTCGAGTAATTAATGCTTTTTAATCTGGATGTTTATCTTGTTTAGATGTTTGAAGCCTGTGGTTTTTCTTTGCAGACAAACAATGTTTATTTCCTACTACACGTTAAATAATTAAACTTATGCACAGACAGACAAAGTGTACTTAAAGCGTTTTGTGACAGTAAGTTGTAATTTACAACACCCTTTCACACCTACAACTGCTGGATGCATTTACCACCAATTTTGCATTATTATAATCTGGCTCAAAACATGAAACAAGATACTTTTTTACTACATAACGGTAGCCGTCGAATACGTTCTTGAAATTTAGAAGCTCTCGGCTAGTTGTTACTTAGGAACGCCCTGCCGACTACGGAAGAAACAAAGTAGAACTTTGTCCAGGTTGTTGTGTACAAAAAGAATTTTTAAAGTTGCAAACTTTCGTTGTAGCTTGAGAGGCGAACCTAAAGCTCTAGCAGAATTGGTACACAGGAATTTGGAAACTCATCGTTCGATTGTATGCTTAATTTTGGAGGCATAAAAAACCGGTTAAGTACAGAATAGAATTCAATAATTTCGTTATTAAAGAAAAATGTATTATTAGAAACACTTTGAATTAAAATAGTCCAACCAAATTATTTTTAAACAATATTTTATAACACGAAGTTTTAACTACATCCAGTTTGTTGTTTCAAAAACCAATTTTAAAAGCTACATAAATTTTTACAAAAAACAAAACAACCTTGACTGAATCTCTGGACCTTCTTCGGACAAAAGTTAACTGATTTAGATCTGCCCCCAGACGGTCTCTGCTCCCGAAGGGCACAAGACGGCGGCCTTACGCAAACTTGATTCTTAACGAAGCACTTACGCGAAACCTGATACTCGTATAAGTACAGACAATATCCAAGCACTAACTTTTCATAAAAGAAAAGGAAACTTAGGAATTCGCTGGAAACCACCATTCTATAAACTATGCATTTACAGATGAAACGTGGAACTATACGAAACTTGCAGTACGTATGTGGAGAACACACAGAGATACACTATCTTAGTTTAGGTAGTATTACCATATTGTTTATATTAGTGATTTAGAAATAATCATAATACATAAACATTTGACAAAAACTGTATACAACTAATTCACCAAAGAGTAAATGAATAAGTCAGTATAATAACTGTTATGAGTCAGTAGCAATAAACCTTTACCAATTTTCAGTATCGAAACAGACGCGCTCAATTATAATTTGCACTTTGAAAGGCAACTACCAACAGAAATAAATTATTCTGTAGATAAAGTTATTAGTAGATAAAATAATACAAATTAAACCATTGTTGTTGAGAATGTATTGAAATTGTTTTAAAATAAAATAAAATTTTAATTTCACGTTGTATCGGTGTACTATGCGTTATTTGTTCGAAAACAATATTCAGTGAAAGATAACAAATCACGCGGAACACATGAAATGCTGCGACGCGGTTATCAATTTCGATGTTTGATGATCATTTATATTGAACGTGATTATTGCAATGTGTGAACGTGGCAGCCGTAAAAAATATCCTATACTTTTGGTCACTGTTTGTTCGTGGATGTACAGTATACATTTAGGATGAACTACACCAGTGCTAGTGTAGAATGAGAAGGTTTATCATTTGAGAATAGTAGTAATAAATTAATAACAAATAAATCCCCAGATAATACGAATGAATATATAAATAGAAACAACCATGACAAGAGAATGCTCAATGCTCCAAAGGACTCGAATCTGGGAGCTCCAGCGAAAGTGGCAGAGCTACTTTTGAATTCACTCCAGTCAAAAATGCTTAGTATTAAGTTAGCTGCACGTGTTTTACATTAATACACTTATCTGAATAACGTATTAAAACACAGGTGCACGGAGTAATAAGTAAACAGCAGTACGTGTAGCTATCGCGCAGTAACCTACCTAGATAAATACGAGGCGGAGACATCTACGCCGAGCGCCGAGCAGATAAGCGCATATCGTAAAACTTTATTTACCACCTCCAATTTGTCTTTCCGAGAGTTTCAAACTTCGAGATATGATGTTTCTTGAACTTCCACATGTAACTTCTATGAAACTCACAATAACTGTTGTATCTTCCTATGGTTTCGTTTCGGGTACATTATTTTCAAAGTTTATTTTCTAATAGCTCTCAAGGACTAGCTAAATGTTAAATATAATTTATAACTTCTTTAAAAGTTCTTTCTTTCTTTGAGTAAGAGGGTATTCTAACAAAACTTAATTTCATACAATAATAATGCTGGAGTACCTCGCTCACGGTGAGCTATTTCCCCTGGTCCCAGAGTAATTACTCCAAGCGAGATTCGTAAAGAGGAAAACGCCGGCAATGCGATGGAGACCAAAATGTATTTTACTAACATTTAAGGTATTGAACGAACGTTTATGGTTGGTCTAGTTCAAATTTCAATGAACTTATGCAATATAGTTTTGCTACTAAGTTTACGTTCTGGTAAGTTACTATAAAAAAGAACATCGTCTAAATAAGAAGTAGTTTGCAAAGATTTATTATTTAAACTAAAACAAACTCTAAACACTAAATTCATAAACAGTAATCAGCAAATAAATTTTCTATTTTTTCCTTACACGATTAGCTTCATACACAACGAACCCAGACAATAAAAAAACCCTAAGAAAGATCACACGTCTACCCTACGCGTGCAAGACACCCAACATCCGATACATGTACAGTAGGCTGTATAAGTTAATTGAATGGTGCGCAGTTAGATATTTCAAGAGCTAAACGACTGTAAAGCGTGGTGCGGGAGCATAAAAGAGGCTTGCGTTTCGAGTGCACGTCACGCCTGCCGACACCCTAATGAAGCCATAAGACTGCGTTTCCATGGCACAAACGGAAGGATTTTGATAGCTCGCTTGATTAAACTTAATACACCTTTAAGCTGATAAGAAGATGCGCTATGTGGAATAAGTATAGCATCTCTTTTCGTTATTCAATGCAATGAAAATAACTGTAACTTAGTATATTGGATAACAGTAGTTTTTTTAAAAATTGAGAATCAGATTTGCGTTTGTTTTTCATCTCTTTGATAGAAATAAATCTTAATAACGGAGGCATTTCAGTATATAAGAGGCGCTTGGCTAAGTTTTGTATAGGTGTTCACAGGTTCCATCAAATAAATGAGTATTATTTAATACCAATATTTCATAATTTCGTTTAATTTTGTCTTAAGAAACATTTTCAAAGCCGTAACAGCCACACTACATGATGAAAACATGGCGTTATCTATCATGTTGATGTTTTATTTTGATTTCAGTCTTCATGTTAGTTCTGTTGTAACTTTTATTTTTCCAATTTCTCAATTGTCCCATTTTCAAGGTCTTTTGGAGATTTTCGTTTAATTTAATTATTCTTCTACAACCGTTATTACGATTTACCATTGATATAACAACTTCGAACATCTTAATTTATAATCGAGTAATTGATAATATGTATTAGATATTTTGATTATTACAGGTTGCAAAAACATCCAATCAAAACATTTAGTGTTTAAGAAACCTTAGTTTTTAATATTTTTGTAAGTCGTTACGGTAAACTTACTTACTTAAATCGTCACTTACGTAACTTATTAAAACCATATAGTCAGCTTTAGTTCGTCAGACGGATCTGAACAAACCACAGACTAGAAAGACAACAAGTTGCCACAGGCTCAATGGTACAAGCATGCTGTTTCATTTTTTCGTTCAACATAGCGGAATATGGAAACGTCAAGTGCGTACATGACGTTTTGTTTTTTGTTTCAAAGTAGAACATAATGGAGAGTATAATTTTATAAATATGTTTAATATGTTTACCACATGTTTTTCATACATTTTGAACTAGTGTACATCGCGCTAAACAAAAATTAAATGCTTGCTTTAAAAAATACGCATTAGAAACGTCATAAAAATAAAGATTATTAATATTATTTTATTGAATTATACTGTGTATATTTAAATTTAATATACTCTAAAACGGTAAAAAAGAACGAAAAATATAAATGTAAGTACTTTAAATACTTAATCACTTCGATAAGTTTTTCAAAAATATTTATATCCCCATTTAGTGGTATATTTCACAATAAAATACCAATACAAAACGAACACGAATCTTGTCTGCAGTATTATGAAACGCAAATAAATTAGACACTAATGCACAAAACAAAAAATCTTTGCACAACTCTGGGAAAAATATTTTGAACGTCGTTTGTACTGCAGTTGCTCAGTCTGTGATAACATACTGCGTCACAATGTGGGGAGGAGCTTTGAAGACCAAATTTCTAGATAATGAGAGAGCTCAAAGGTCGCTTCTTAAAAATTATGTATTTTAAACCCTATAGAGTCCCTACTGTTGATCTATATAAACTTTGTAACTTACTATCTATTCGAAAATTGTATATTGTTCTTGTGATTGTTAAAAAGCATAAATCTCTGGGCTATGACCCTAATGAAAGAATAAAATAAGAAAAGATGTTGTTGCCTATGCTAATTTTATGAAAACTGCTTTTGGTAATTATCAATATGATTAATTGTCATGCCATTTATATAATCAAATTAACTTTTATATATATCTTATGACTACTTTCAATTGTAAAAATGCAGTTTCGAAATTGTTAAAACCTTTGCTATATGATGAGGTTGGAAAACTACTGGAATTCCATTAATAGTAATACTTAAAATAGATCAGTTGATCACCACACACACACATACGCACACTACCACACACACACACAAACACACACACACACACACATACACACACATTTGCATTAGCAACTGAGATATAAGTAAACGGTCGTAAAGAGGAGCAGGTCCTCCTGTCACAGATCTACATTTGAACATTTAATAGGAGGCCCTAGCCACTATGTATACTGTATTCAAATCTTTGTTGTGCAATAAATAATTTTCATTGTAATTTTTTCAACTATCCCATATGCTTCTACCTTCATAAAAGTTTGGTGAAGAACCTCATTAAAATTGCATCCGCAGTTCTGGTACATATCGTAAGAACAATGGACACCCGCCGCCGCCGAGCGAGAAACGGCCAGCCGGCACCGGTGCACAGCTGTTGTTATTGTCATCATCACTATAAAAAGCAAATTTCCAAACATCGCATTTTCTTTAACCATTCTCGAAATGTGTTCTAAATTTTACCTAGAATTTATAAACTAAAACAGAACTCCCAACTTTTGGGTCGTTCAAACCTGTAAACCACTTAGGAATTGTTCAAATGAAGTATCGATTCAGGCTTATTAATTAACGAAACAGACTAACAAAGAAAACACCCACGTAAAACAACCTAACAAAAAGCACTCATCGGTTGGTAACATCGGTCTCAATAACGATATCAATTGTATTATTCCAGAAATAGGACTCATCGAAACAAGTAAAGCTGCAAACAAATTAACTCTATCTTGTAGTATTCTAAAGTAATCCTACGGCTTTCCTTTATAAAAGAGTTTTTGAAACAGGTAACCCGAAGGTACAATAACCGTTAAGATAAGGAAAATCCGCTTCAAAAGCTATCTAAAGTTTTTAAAGGCATTTAAAGATTAAATTGAAAATCTTGACTTGCTGTTTCTTGTTGAAGACGTACTCGGGAAAATATTTTTTTGCGGAATTGAACTTTGTTAAGCTCTAAGAAAGGTAAGAAGAACATAAACATTTTTAACAAGCTAAGATCGGCGCGAAGTCTGCAGGAAACACGTTAAGTGCTTAAAAAGATCCAAGTTTCATTTGCAGTTTTCATTAACTCATTAAGCAGTACGAAATACCATGTTTACATGTTCAAGATGTTATAGTGAATGCCAAGCACGACGTTGCGTCACATAACTTTTTTCCTGTAGTCCCACACTACGATGTTCCTATATACCAAAAAAGCAGTGGGGCGCGACTTCGTGAATCCGGCTCACTATACTAATTACACCGTAGCGATTTCATAGTAAGTAGTTAGTCAAGTATTACATGATTTAACACCATGTTACGACCTACATAGTAATTAACATGGTTCAACAAAAACTTCCTGTTTGCAAAAAAAAAAAACGTTTAACTTTTCTATCTTTTAACTTTTCTTTTCTTTCATCATACCAACTTTTAAAAGATGAAAAGTAATCAGATATACATCAACAAAGCGTCAACAAACCTCTTTAAAAAAGGCTTTTACATCGCGCTTTAAGCCGAGAAAGTTTCAATTACGTCTATGGAAAGTTCTTGCGTAACGTAATTTCTCGGAGTGACCGTACGAAGCGAGGGACTCGGAGGAATTCGCAGCGGGCCAAGTTCTGCGGTCGGGAGGCTGGAGTGCCGAGGAGGGCCTTGAGCTACTGCGCCAATTGTATAGGTTATTAAAAGTTTGTCTAGCCTCGACGCTGCGCCACTACTATATTAAATGATAAGCAGTTTGTAATATTATAGCTATGTTGGATAAAGGTAGATTGAAAACATGGCGATATAAATATCAATTATATGCACATATAAAATTCACTTTTGCAAGGCGAGTTTCATGTTTATTTTATCTACTGTTCATAGTATACGTTACTTACCACTGTAGATATAAAGCAGATTTATTGACTATTTCTCAATTTCTTATTACTCTAGAACAATGATAATTTTACAGCATAAAAAGTATTTCTTATATCATTTTTTTGTTCATAAGCTATCGGCAGACAAAAAGTAATGCAGGCATTGATGGATGACCGCGATTCTCTAAACGCGTCAAAGAAAAATAACTAGGCACATTTTCACATTTAGACTTAGGAACATACGCACTCAAAGAAAAAAATATATTCATCAACGTCTAGCACTGTTTTATTCTATATATTTATATTATTTTGTAAAAAAATTGTTTCTATTGTGCAATTAAATACTGTCCAAGTAAAATATTATCTGTTTTTAGGTATTAAAAAAACGGGCACTGATTAATGAAAATACGTACAAATAATCGCGCTATAAAGCTTAATGCAAAACTATACTTTAAAACGTTCATCTTATATACACATCTCTGTCTTACCGCTAACTGCTTTCATCTCTATTCGAGACAACAAAATTTCTCAACGTTTCTTAAGAGCTCGCTCCCATTACTCCGAAAAGAGTTTTTATTCCAACGGAATAGAGTCTAAAAGATTACAGGTTGTTTAAGTGCCTGACAGTGTTCAATCCTCTTACAAAGCGAAGCAACAGAAGGAGCAACATATACCAGATACCGGAATAACATAAAATTGTGATTGTAAGTACCAAGTACAAGTAAGTTAGAGCAAGTTTTTACTTCCAACTGTGAAGATCGCCTGTAGCTCTTACTTCTAAGAACAGCAATCCATTTCAAATAATAACAAATTAATGTATCGAGAAATTCATGGTAAATTAATAAAAAGGGATAAAAATAAATAATTTATATATTACATATAATTTTGGGATTTTATGGGATGGAATTTAAAAAAAAATGGGACAAAAATGTAATGAAATACATATTACTATTACGTAACAATAAAAATAACAAACAATAATAACGTATTTTGATATTCAACTCAACAGATATTGTGACTGCGATAATTTTCGATAGATTTTTGAATTACTTAAACCCGAAAAGCTTACATTGATTTCAGAGTTTTTTTGTACATATTATAATTTTTTTGATTAAAAAAAGGTTTTAAGAAGTTTTAAAAAAATATGCTACATATTTATTGAGCCACGTTCTTTAAACAAGAACAATTCATTTATTATTATCATTCTTGTACCAACAACAATAATTCACAACATTTAATTTACTTCCTATCTCGTGTCAAAAAATATTAAGATCCCCATAAGTTAAAATTAAAGGAGTTTTATCTGGCAAATGAACCTCAAACCCATATAAAGTTTCCAGTTAAGTTTTATAAAACCCATGCCTTACATTGTACAAAGGTAACTAATGAAAGAAGATTATCCAGGTCTCACAGTCGTAGCAGCTACGAGCACGTAGATTGCGTCTACGACTTATTTCACTACTACGGTTATTTCGCCGTAGCGCCCAATGTTTTCAACTAAGTAGCTACGCGAGACATTAAATATGGACCCGTAAAAGAGTCCAAAACTCACATAAACATGTTCCCTGGTGTTGTTTCAGCTTTCTGCAAGTGGATCTCACTGTATGTGCAAGAGGATGTAACTTTCACAAGACATGTTTATCTCTTGCACAAAAGTATACCACTTAAAATTTCACTACACGAAAACAGAACATATTTTCTGCCAGCGACAGATAGCCGATGGTCGAATGCAAAAAAGTTTTTCCTATTAAAATACAAAAAACGGATTAACTCGAAGCGCGATATTTATTACTATCGTCCGTTGGCGAATAAAATCCATGAAATACGCAAGCCTGTTTGCGCAGCCTCAATTCATTTAAGCCTGAATTGTTTTCATAATAATATGAACGTATTTCAGCAGACTATGGGGATGTGAGTTCGTTAAGAAAATAACATCAACTCTCTAAAGACTTAATGAACGCCGTAGTAGCATAAATTGTAGGATAAAATGTTAGTCATTTGTTCGGAACATTTGTGATTTTGGGTTTCTATATAACTTTACTTGAATAACACGATCCTTTTGATTTTTATTACTCAAATGTTTTTTCAATAAATTTTCTCAATGCGCTACACTGCTGCAAAATAGTGTACTTGAGTAACGTACTGATAACTGCTTCAATATTTAAAAAAACCACTTATTTCCGCACAAAAACACGAAAAACCGAACATATGTAAACCCAAGACACAAAGAAATCCGATCACGTTAGAAACTTGCAGGCATCAAAGGTCGCCCGGGGGAGTTACTAAGGGCGCATTCACATCACGGGCGTATGCTAAGCAGTGCGGCTCCCATGGCCCCGCGATGCGACGGCCCCGATGGCCCCAACGGCCGCAGTGCTACTTATAATCTAATATTCGCAATTTACGAGAGATCGCGACCGGCTCTCGCGGGAGCCATCGCACTGTCATCACGACTGGTAACGCTCCCGGTGAATATGGTCTTGTTTCTGCTTTTTTTGTATGGCTTGTGAACTTCTTTGGAGCTTGAATGTTTATAAATTTTTTATTTTCACAAAAAAGTAGAGATCTACTCGTAGATTAGTGCTTCCAAATTTTGTACATGACAAATTTAAATTATAATGTAATTACGAAAGTGGACCACTAATGATCAAGTTGTTCAAGTGTGCAAAGATAGACATTATAAAGCTCTTGCTCGTAAAGACAAGGTCAAACAGGCACGGCTGAGTAAATTAACCAAAACTGTACAGATAGCTAAAATACTAATAGTCCTCTGTTCGAATAAGCCCTGAGCCCAGGAACGAGAGTCATCTACAGAGTATTGTGACCATTCAGCAAGTCTATTACAGGCCTGTTTTAAATGCTTTGTTATAATGATTTAGGTAAAAATTGATGTTTCAATTATTCCCAGCTATTTCTTAATAATTATGAACTTATTCAGTTTTTGGTCAATAGTATTCTGAAAAAAAATATATATATACCCGTGAAGTTTCTTGCCAGTTCTTCTTCGCGAACATTTTTCCAAACTGGTGGCAGAGTCATGCTTTATGTTGAGAAATAAATATTTGATTTGATTTGAAGCGATTATTTATAACCGATTGAAATTAAATCGTGTGACGAGGACAGCCTAGGGACAAAATAAGTCGTATCAACATGAAATAATTCATCAAACAGTATAATTTAAATAAAAAACAAAATAAACGTAGTTAAAAACTTAGCCTCTACGGTATCACGCCGTCGGCACCTGAGTCTCGCACTTACCGTTAACTCTATCGTTGTAGCCTTTTATGCTTTTTACGACATTAATACAACCTACACCTTAAGGGAACAGTTCGCTCATACACGACTGCTCTCACGTTCCACAATGTTCACTAAAATGTTTCTCCACTATGTATATGAAATTGAAATTCAGGTAGGTATTATAACGTCAAAAAGGTAGATACTACCTAAGCCTGTTATCGATTTTGCGTCTAACTGTCTGTGTAGAAATGTTTTATATAATCATATTAAAGGGTTAAGTTTATGTCCAGATAAATCTGAGCTTAAATGTTTGTGTTTATTTATTTACAGGCTATAAGTTTTGGGCCTTTGTTCTCTAAATTCGTAGTCGTTAGTGAGTGAAGTATTTAAGGTTATATTTTTTTTTAGTTTGATGAGTATGTATCTATTTTATAACATACTAAAAAAGCTAGATCACAATTTATCTTAATCGAAATCGGTCGAAATCATCATTATAATAAAAATCTATTAGATAATTTTGTATTATGTACATTACACGTTGCAATAATTGATATCATTTTGTATTTCTGTATGAATGTATGTCAAAGTATGAAGTTTTTGCATACTTTGAAACTACAAGGTTCTAGAGTTATTTTAAAAAAATATATATATAATCCCATAATTAATTGGTATACGACGACATTATTTCCCACTACACACACTTATTTCATACACTATTTATTGTAACAAAAAATTTTAACTCTGGAAGAAAAACTATTACCTAAAGTTTGAAAAGCCAGGAGCTCGCATTCAGAGCGAAAGCCCCGCACAAAATCTCGCCGGATCTCGTCACACTTAGGAAAACCTTCAATATCCGCCATGATCGGCTTCAATCCACACACATAAATACCCTTTCGAGCTCAACAAAATATATTTCGGAAGATATTTATCTCAATAAAAAAAGAGCACATAGAGTATATACAGCACAAATTATATTCACTGCGGTTTTAATTGACCGTTCATGTTCCTCAGACGAAACAGACGAAGCCATACAGTATTTGCACGCTCCGTCTAATCTCTCAATGCATCTCCTTTATGAGACAGTCGTTAGATCAACTATCCAGATAAGAGCAAAACACAATTCTACCCCGTCGATCTTCCTAGCATAACACACAATTGTAGATAACAGGAGCTCTCCCGGGCACAAATTCAAATAACCCGACAATGTTGGTGCTTAACGTAAACAAAACAATGCAATACAATACGAGAAGCGAAGGCGACATATTTACTCAAATTTGAATCCGGAACGTGAGGAGTCAGCAGTCTATTACGTGACCGTTAATAGCATTCTGGCCGAGCGAGGCAGCTCCGACTTGGAGTCAACTCCTCGGTACAATCGTTACTCCGGCCCGGGGCGGGGAAAGATCTATAAATTACTGGAACGACAACTCGTTCCGCGCCAGATAAAGCTACGCCACAAAACAATGCTCCGGACGAATGCCAGTCGTTATCACACACACAATCGTACATCTTTATGAACTGTTTACGCTTCTGGTTTTGAATTGTCTTTGTTATTGTGTACTCTTTGTCCACATTTTGTAACAAAATAAACATTTAGTGCATTGCCAGACCACAACAACTCGATACATTTATTGCAAAACTGCAATATAAAACATAAAATAATGCAGAAGAAAACTTAACTAAGTGTTGCCAGGTGAAAAATACGACGTGTTATCCACAGTCATAAAATACTTTAAAGCCATAAAATAGAAAGAAGAACATCAAGTCAACTTTAAGAATGCAATGTTGCAAAATACGACCCAAGTGACACTAACAAAATATTTTTATGATGGTTAAAAATAAATACTGTTTCTTTTCGCTTTGAGTTGTCTAAATTTGATGAGGTCATAACTATCCTCGATTCTGTTTCACGTTCAAAGGCGAACGTTTCTGAACTTCCAATAATTTAATAAAGAAAGTTTATTGGAGTTAGGAAAGCGTGCGTGGCTGGCACGCTCGCCACAAAAAGCCGAAAACTTTGATTCAATTAAAACAGAAAGTTGTAGGAAGAAGTTAGGAGCGCAGGAAAGTGTTGAGCGCGCCGAGGCACGGCCGAGTGCGCGAGCTGGCGCCGCGCCACCACCGCGCCTCCGCCAGCCAGTAAATCAAACCGCACCCACAGCCTCCCCGAACACTGAGCCAGTGCTGCTTCATTTCAGTTACCAGACCAAGTCTAACTCTTCATTAATGAAACCTGCATCTTACTTCGTTTCATAATCAAGAATGATATACAACTTGTAATTATTGTTTTGTCGTTGTCATATTTGAAGTCTGAAATCTTTCCATCCATTTTGTATTTATTTAAAGCTAGATTTATAAGATAAAAATAAATAATAAATCCCCAGATAAATCACCACTCGGCCGTCTCAATAATCTAATATATCGGATTAGTTTATACCTAATCTATAATGGTAAAAAAAATAACTTTCAAGTTTAAGAGTTAAAGCGCGCTACAGAATAAAACCATCCCAACGTCGTCTAAATAGACACAGGTGAAAATCTCTCACGTAGATATCATCATGCGCTTTGCATACGACACGGAAGGCTTATCCATCGTGGCTTGTTAATGCCGGCGCGAGGTCGCAGCAGATCTAGGAGCAAAAAGGTGTCGGGTCCGGCGGGACGATCGCGGCGAAAGTCGCTGGTGGGGAATAAGGGGTGACAAGCATTGTTATGTAAATTGAGGTCGTTATTTCGCTACGAGTGAGAAAAGAGCGCGACAGTCCTACCGCGCCCCCCGCATGCCGTTTGCCCGCTTTGCATAATAGCTTAAACAAGTAAAGGCCTACGCGAGTAAAAGCTATCCAACGGAAACTTTATAAATATTATTGTGAGGGTATTTTAATAAACGGAATGCAATACTGTTTTCACAAATTGTTTAGTATTAAAACGTTTATGGTCAATTTACCGTAATTAAATAAAATATTTAGCATTTAGTCCTAAAATATGGTTTACTGTCACACAATTTATACCGATGTTCTCTTGGCGCGTGTGTGTTGATGCATCTATATGCGTAACTTATGTTTTAAAGTAGTAACTAAGATGAACCTAGCTTTAATAGATATATCAATAAAACTAAGAAAATTTGATGAGATTGTACAAGCAATCACAAAACTGTGTAAAAAATAATGTAATTCCCAAACTTCTGATCCATAATAGTACATCAATCATTGTATTATCTATTGGGTTTTGGCACATGACTATCCGATATGATTCTGATACATGTCCCAAAATATGGCCTTAATGGCATATAAATTACGAGTGATATTAATGTTTTATCATAGCGTTTTACAACTAACTGTTAATTGCAAATTATTTCGTATATTATGTAATAGATATTAATGAGCATCATTTACAAATGTTACAAAATAAAACAAAGTTAAGCATTTTCAGATTGAGATTTTCAGATGTTGAAAAGTATTCTATTGCAAGTTAATAAAACTTCCAATTGATTGTATTCCAGCGAGGAATCCAAAGCACCAGGTACGTCAAATCAGATACAACCAAAACCTAATCAGGTTCCAATCATAACATCAACTATAATTTGTAAACAATACGCGTATCAATAATTTTAACTATACACAGACGACTGTTCAATATTGTTCAATATTCAAATCTAATACATTAACAAATATTTATAATTATAAGTCCAATTATTGCCGCAACGGACGAAATAATAATGAACCTCCAATCGGTGCAAAACATGCTGAATTAGCGAAAAATCGATTACGCGACTAAAATAATCGAATGACCGTATTTTAAATCAATTACGGGACTAATGTTAATGCCGATTCAAATTATTGGGTTTGTCCTTTATTTAGTTACACAAAATGAGTAAATAATGCAAATTCGATTTACGTATTTAAAATTATTGTTTTAAAATGAATATTTTTTGAATGTAGTATGTGGTAAATCATTGTGGATTTAATATCTTTTTATGTATGATTCGATTTTACGTATTTAAAATTATTGTTTTAAAATATATGTTTTTTGTATGTAGTATCTTAGTAAACTAAGTAAATCTAAGTATCTCATAGTAGTATATCTAAGTAAATCATTGTGGATTTAATATCATTTTATGTATGACTTGATATACGAAATATTCGGTTCTACACTAGTATTAATTATTTTTGACAAGAACCAGAATGTTTTTGGAGCTATTTAGATCTGTTAGTAATACTGTGTCGGTTAAACTTTTCACAGAAAAATAAAGTTTTAAATTTGATACCAATTATTAGAAAAAAAATGCAATAAGTATTTTTTAAATATTTTAATATTATTAGGTTACAGACATTATCAATAACATACACATTTTTGTTATGACAGTATGCATGTAACCTACCTACGTAAGTATTATATATTTTATACAAACTCCCGTATTATTTTTAATACATTTACAGGATGTAACGTCACAACTTGGTACCGTTTTGTATGGAGCGTTTTTCAACTACTCGCAACAGGTCAAATTCAAAATTCAAATATTTATTCCTCAACACTGACAATTTTCACTCTTCTTATTAACTTCAAACTAAGCATGGCTCTACCACCAGTTCGGAAAAATATCGCTGACATTTTCCTCGAACATATCGCTCTATAAAAAACGATTGATTGTAAAAATACTGTTAATTCTGCAATATTCCTTAACTATTGATAAACTTCTAATAAAATTTTAGTGATATACGCAATTGCACAAACAAAAAATAAAGATATAATCTAAATAATGAATAGACTTTTTCACTTTCCGAACGCAGGCTACAATTTCTTCAATTTTGTAGGTGATAATGAAAACTCTGATTTTAGTTTGTTCATTCCTCCACAAATAAATACGAAAATCCAACTTCATCGAAATATCTTACAGCTGCCCGGTAAGTGTAAACTGGAAAACTGTAATCAACAAAAAAGACTGAAAAGGAATTGTGTTTCAAAAATGAAATAATAAAGGACGGGCTAGAATTCTCCGTGTAAAAGGCCAGCAGACGACCAAATTGGCTCACGAGAATTGTACGAGTTGGAATCGGTGAAATTCAAATACGCAGCACGGAATCAGCTCTCATCTATATTCCGAAGAAGAAAAAACAAGAGAACCCAAGAATTTTTAACACTTTCGAACGTCCTGGTATTTTATAACAGAAATAAATATTTCATTTTGCCTTTTGCCGATAGATTTTTGCAGAAATTAGGTACAATGAATGTAGAGTAGCTGTAATTTATTTGCTACCTTTTTTTGTTGATAACTCTTTATGTTACAGTACTTAAGGATAAACAGAAAATTGTAACACTCATTAATTACTCAATATTTAGGATCCGTTTTACACATAAGAAAAACAGAAACCGATAATTTAATCACACTTTTTATCTAGACGAAATAAAAATTATTAACTATGACATTATTAGCCTTTCAAACCTTAATAATTTAATATATTAGCAAATGAAATTTTTTTACGCTTTGACGAAATTTATTCTACCTGCAATAATTGAAATCGAAAGCATTTAAATTTGATACATTGCATATTTGATAAAGCCAATGTTAAAGTAAACGAGTTTTGTACTAGGAATTAACCTGAGTGTTTTGCGAATATCAAGTTTTCCATCCTATTCCAGGTTACACTTCCATTTAAATATTACAGCTGGACATGCAGCTAATTAGTTACGTACGTTATGTCCAATCAACTTATTGAGAAATAATATTGGCAAACTCACATACATTGTCAGTACCGCTATTATTTTCGCAGAGCATTCACATACCTCAAATTGATTGACTGGTTGAATGATGGATAATCGAAATGCAATCATAAGATTTATATAGAAGTTGGGAATAAAAAGTCGAAATTATAATCTAACCTCAAAAAACACGAGAAAAAGACGTGAAAACGTTGTTTACTTAATGGGACAAATACGGTTAGAGGGTTAATACGTTCACAGGATGATCAGAAGAAGCTATTGAAATTAAAAAACACCCTTCAGTTCAATCGTAAAGATGACTGGAAGCTTTCTTCGACATGACATCTCATACTTAAAACATAAAATCCAACATCTACCAAGCTGCAAGACCGAAACTCAAGACACTGTCAGCTCATTATGTGTTAATCCTGAACTCTTCGCTCGTAGATTGAGAAATAGGTGGAGATGATTGCTAGCTTTAATATCTGTCAAATAGAGGACTGTCACTTAGTCTCTCGTGACCACGGTGCCTTAAAAGACACCGAAACGTCGAGTCAATATGTAAAATATAATTAAACGCGATTGAAATGGCGGCTCAATGTCTATGAAGTTTGACAGATTGACAGTATATAATTGTAACAGTATATAGTTGTTACGGGAATAATTGGATTTTATTATATTTCTAAGTATCCCCAACAACTATCTCAATATTTGAGCTTGGTAAATACGTGTCTAATATTGACCTATAAAGTAAATATAGCCCGGTTTTGATATGATTACAATTTATAAATATTACAGGGTACCTAGTCTTCCATTCTCTTTTAAATTTTGTTTCTTATGATGTTTTTTAAAAAAAAACATACGTACACTTTTTTAAATCTTTGTTTCGTACACTTACATCACATTGCCTCATTGATGAGCAATTCAAGTAGGTATATTTTTTTTATTCAGTCTTTAATACTTATTAAACATTCACAATTCTAGAAGTTATCCTAACACAAAATTTTTTCTACGCATGAAATCACATATGGCGTATGCTTTGCAACTAACCATTCTGTTTTAGTCACTATCTTCTTGGTTTTTTATTAACATATCAACTTACAATAAATAAATACTGTTCTTGATTCCACATTGGAAGATTGCAAATTATTCTTTAAATAAGTAAATGTTTCATAAACGCTGTCCGTATAACGAACACACGGAAATGAGTAAAAATAATTTTAACGTGCATCTCATCTTAAAATAAGCATTATTTAATTTTGGGTCTCAACTTAATGATAGATCATTCAATTTTGAACATTTTGCAGATAAAAATTATATCAATCGACCAAAAATCGATGTGTTTTTAATGACTTTTAAAAATAAGGAAAACTGACGAAGGAGGAAGGAACGATTTCTTAAGGTTTTTGCTTGATTTTTTCACCATCATCTCATTATCGTCGAGCGCTCATTGAATATGAAAAAATATTGATATTTATTTATTTTACATTTGTTAATATATGTAACATTAAGAAAAAGTAAATATGAAATTATTGTATAAAACGGACTGTTTCAACTTCTACTTTATTTGGTAAATTATGTCATAAACTTTTGTGTGACACAATTCTTGAGCCGGTAGTCTCAACTACGATTTTGAAATACGCAAGTTTGTACTTAGCGCACTGCAAAGTAGCATTATTGTCATGCAGCATTTTCTACTTTACATGTAAGTTTCTAAAGCTGTTTCGTTAATGTCGTGCAAACTTACATAAGAAAATGTTTTCATGCATCTCATTAGTTTGTTTTGCTTTGACGGGTATAAGAAGCTTGAAAGTCAGTTTTAATACGAAAATATCCCATGAATAATTTTTCGTAACTTTAATAAAGTTTAAAAGCATAACGTCCTAATCTGGGGCTAAACGCTGAAGGATATCATTTTTCATGGCATAATCGACTGAATTTTTATCCCGCGCCGGCAGAATGACAAAAGTTGCGACCATCGCATTCATATTTTCGAGCAAATTATCCAATATAATAAGTTTTAAAAGAGTAGGAGGCGACTTTTAAAAGGAAAAGTTCTTCGGAAGCACGTAATGGCTCATCCCGCTTCGGATTCCTAGGCCCGAGGCGGAACAAGCGGACCGGCAGCGTCAAATAAGTTTCTAATTGCTTATATTACCAAGTTATATTCGTTCTTCAAAGTAATTAAGTCAGAGTTGAAACCACATTCGCGTATTTGACAAGAGTTACTTTTTACTGCGATAGTTTAGAACGGGTAAGTTTGAATGGGTTTGAGCGAATTTTATTTAAATTAGATGTGTGTTACTGGAAATACATTCAACTGTGGTAATAATGAAAAATAGCCTTTCTGGAGAATTTCTGCATGCGGTTTAGGGATTGTATGCGCTGTACGATTTATTGTAATATTACGTTGGAGATAACACGTTATAACACTAGTTGCGAAGGTTATGACGCCGTCGGTCACTAAGCTCGACTGTTGATCCGTATTAATCGCCCTGCAGTGGCGGCAGATTACCACGCCTGGCGCTGTAACACCAACATTTACTACATACGTAAATAATTTACATGCATACAGTGGAAGTGTTATTGCCTACAATGTGGGCTCGTGCTCTAGCACTATGTACAATTATTGCTTTTGCGTGTGGATACACGCATACGTTCTGTAATTATTTATCGATTTGTGCTGTTAAATTCGTAATATTTTTTGAAAGCTATGCGTGTTTTAAGTTATATAAGTGTAAAAATTATCAATAAATTATTTAAGGCACCTTTTCATGCTTCTAAAGGCATAAGACCACAATTTTTCCTAACAAAATTTCAAATTTCTCAAGGTTTTTTACTTTATAAGTTCTTTTTAATCAGATCCTAGTTAGTGCTAACTACGGGGTTATTCGCTGAGTATTTTTAACCCCCATCGGGAAATTAAGGGTGATATAAGATTAACTATTTTAAAGCTGTTTGAATCGTTATAATCCATAATCAATGAAAATCGGTTCACGTGTTCAAAAGTAAAGCATAGGTACTTTTTTCTGCCAAAGATTTTTAATTTATGTTTACAAATAAATTGCATTTCAGTACTTACAGTAAAGTACCTATTGGTCTTGAAATTACTAAATAAAACATGAAAATAACTAACATAGAACTACTGTTTTTATAGTAACCCAATTGCTTTTTCAAAGTCATTTCAAAACATAATAATAAACTCTTAAAACACGAATACTTGATATTCAGCCGAAGTCGCGCAAGCATCGCTAGCCTTACGGTATCAAAGATGAGACAAACAGCGGCTTGCTAGCTGCAGCGTTATAAAACTGTCTCACACGTGACCTAGCAACAACCCCCCCCCCCGCGCCCTGCAACTGTCTGCAACTGACAGTAAATAACCTCGGAATGAGAAAAATTCACATTACACTCATCAAGTTACGAGCTATGCGCGAAGTACCGTTGAGCTAAACAAAATTTCCAGAATCTTCAATATATTTTCTGTTTCATAATTGTTAACATACATGTTACTTAAATTTTATGACTCGCAAACAATTTCTTTTCACATTCGGACGGTAGTAAAAATGATATACTGTACCATCCAATTTATAGCGCCTAATGATATTGTGTTGGTTCTGTTCCTAGAAGATCAATCATCAGATACGGCGTAAACAGAATTAGATTCCGCATTTATTTAGGTAAATTAAACTTCGTTTATTAATTGGGGTTTTGGGAATTGATTTGAGCGAGAACCACCCACTGAAGTTAGTAGATACTGAATGTCGTTTGCCAATACCAATCTATATTATTGATGTTTATCAATATGAATAACCATCCTACTCATTAAGCCTCGAAATACTGTCATTATTTATTAAGGAAAGCATCAGTGAAAAAAACCGCTTCAGGCGGAAATATTTAGCTTATTTGATGAACTCCACGCATGTATCCTCGTAATGTAAGAGTTGTGTATCTCTTAATAAATTCAATATAAACGTGGCAGCCTACGAACGAGCTTATAAAATAAAAAGAAAACATTAAATAAAATGTTACAGCAAATTACTGAGTATTTTCAGAGTGGAAGCACCGTCGGTGCGCAAAAGGAGGTACTAAGTCTCTTTCAAGAATGAGCTGTATAAAGAGATAGTAATGTGATGTTAGAGTGGGCAGACGCTTAAATTCTGTAGATATGAAGGAAATGTGTATGCCATTCTTGCTTTCAAGTTGGCAATAACGCGGTGGATATGGAGCGTGCTCGTGGCGTTTTGCCTCGGCAGTAAATTAAGTGGCCAGGCGGGCTCGCTCGCTATCTTATACAGATCTCTCACTGTCCGACGCCCGCAACCGTAATGCATTTCAACCTTTAAAATATATTTTCACCTTAGAAAATGTTCGGTCGACGATTTTGTACGTGCTTGATTTTGAATGCATATCCTTATATCTTGGAAATAGGAATAGGTTTTGTATTCAAAATGTTTAAAGAAGCCATATTTTAAAATATCCACCTGTAATTTGTACGTATCCAATATTTTGAATTTCCTGTTTTTATGCTGCTTTTTCCTTTGGGATAAGTACGTAATTTCACATAAACCGTAATGTAGGAGTATTTAGAGTAATAAAATAAGGATGGCGAACTCAAATTTAGTATATCGGCCTGCGAGTGTTTACGAGCCAGGCTCTAGAAACAAACAACCCGACAGTAAAGTACAAAGGCCTGGGTTCTACAAAAGCACTGTTTTACTATATTTCATTAAACCAAACAAGCAATATTATGCTATTCCTGCTTCTATGCGAAACTAATGTTTGGAAAATTTTAACCCTTAATTTCCCGAGTTACAAGAGTGAAAACATAACATTTTTATTGTCATTAAAATAAGTATATTAAAAGTAACGGTTAATATAATTCAACATAAAAATTGCTGTGATTTTCAATTAAATCGATGAGATGGGCCAGTATTCTTGAGTTTAGATTTCATTTCGGGGCACGTTCTCGAATTTTACCCTCGATGTGTATAAGTGTATGAGGAAATAGAAGGTAAAACTAGCGTTTATAACGGTGGCAATGAAGTGAACGGGGAGCGCAGTTGCGGTGGAGGGTCGCCGTGTCGGTCCCCGGCGCTTTCAACGACTAGCCACCGACACGACGAACTTACTCCCGACTCTCAACAACACTCGAAATGGCTAAAGCTTAATTTGAACATTAAAACCTTTTGATACTTTAGAAGAGCGCGAAAGCTGAGTCTTGAACTTTAGAATTTCGTATTGTAGTGTTTGTATAGTAGGCATGAAACCTTTTTGGTAAAACATTGAGAATTATTCTTGCGAATGTCAGCCAATGCTATTTTCTTAATAAAATTGCAGGTTTCATTTAATTCTTCGGAGCAAAATAACTAAAAATAGGGCCTCTGAAAGGAGCTTATTAGAAAGGTCCATTAGCTAAAGGGTCCGGCTGCAGGGTCCAGAGACACGAAGGGACGCAGCCAGACCGGATACAAATTAAAACATTAACAATAGGTAATTCCCGCGTGGCAACGTGCCACTCGCGCCATTAACATCCGCCTATGAAATTAGTTTATTTTATTGTTATTATTGTGCCATAACCACCCTCCGCCCACCTTCACGATTATTGGAAATATAATTTACCGAGAGATTTATCCTGGTATAAGCAGAATTATATGGGATAGTATCGAAAAATTTTCAGAATGAAAACAAAGAAAATATCGTCATAAAAAGCGAGTGGGTCGGCGTCGACTGCTAATGAGAGGGCATAAAGCGTGACGTCGTAAAGGCGGCATTAAGCGTCCGTTGCCAGAAGCTGCCCGTAATCTATTCGTAGCTATTTTAATTAACCTCGTAGTAATAATAAAGGGAGGGTGAAGTTTTTGTGGCATCCCGGCCAATGTTGCCCGGGCGGAGAGGGCACTGCACCAGCTCTCGATACACTTAAAACAACTTTGATACTGAAATTTGCAAGACCTAATATTCTAGAGTTATTTCATATGAGGGCCGCATGTTCTTTCTTTAAGTTGGACAAGATTTTATGGCATGAGATAAAAAAATCGTGTTTCATTATCAACAAATTTTGTATGTTAAACTGAAATTACAAATATTATTAAAAGTAAAGCAATGTAAAAACATAACTAAACGCGATAAAATTCGATTTAAAAGTGTATTATTTTTTATATTAACAACTAAACCACATTACTTTCATAAATATCGTAGCTTCGTAATCAACACGTTAAAACGACAGGGTCCATGAAAACTGAGATGGTCCTGCAAAGGTAACATCATAAATATATTTTATCTGTCCGAATATCTTTGGCCAGAATTATTACTTAAGGGTTTCATTCAGGAAATTAATTAAAAGGGTAACTGAATCAGGCTTATGTAGGTTATACTTTATTTTATTATATTACAATTAAAAAAAGATTCCTTTTATTTGCGTTATTAAATGGCAGGGTATCTCATACAGAGGAATACTCATACTCAATACTCAAGAATTTAGAAAAATTATCGATAGAAAAAAGGAAAAACAGAAAAAGGAACATTAATACAGATGGAAAAGAACGTCTAAATTACATTGTACATAGGTGCAAAGTGGCCAAAAGGCTGGCAGAATTACCGCGGTAGGTCGCTATCAACAAAGTCGTTCTGCAAAATAAGTTTCGTCCTTAATTTCAAGAGATTCAGTCACACAGTAATATGTTTTAAAGATCATTGAATCGTAGCAAAAATTATAATAGGAGTAGTGGTAATGGATACTTTTAAGTGTGATTATTTTATGAGTACCTCCGATGATGCCATGTGATATTACAGAAAAAAAAGATAGATATAAATAAAATATTAAGGTAATCATTAAAAAATATTCTTAATATGAGCAACTAGTGTGCGCTAGTTCTTTGAGACGGTTTTGCTTACTAATTTGTCTGGTTTAAAAACGAAAAAGTAGCAATGACATTAGGTATAAAATCATAGTCTAAAAAAAATCTATTACTAAAAGATTAATATTTATACATCGCATTTCGGTAACAAAAAACGAATATAAAGTTTTAGGATAACATCGCAGACGAAACCCAGTAATTTCAACGTTCCAATGAGCTATTATCGATTTTATTGGCATTATACATAAAAAATATATATTTTCATTATCTCCGATAGGTAGTTCACATCGGAGAGACAGGCTAACGGCAGATATTAAAAAACTTTTGCTATAAGAACTCTGTCTGCGGAACGCCACCCGTTTCTATAGCAATTAAATACAATACGTTAGTTTGACTGTTCTGATTCGAAAAAGAAAATAAAGTACAACATTCGCAGTGAAGTTTACAATTGAATTTGGCTCAATCTATATGATAGGAAAGAAAGTTTTGTATTTAAGACAAAAAATAAACTTGACTGGTAATATATTACAATTTTTTTTAAATTACTGTTACGTATTAATTATAATTACTCTTGATTGTAAAATCTCCGTGCCCATTTTCCCCATCGATCCGGATGGAACGAGGTTATAAATCAATGTGATTTATAAGTCGCCACCGATAACTGTATTAAATTCTCACCACAAAATTCGTACTTCTTCATATATTTTTAATGAATACAGTGCTTGCATACACAAAAAATAACTGTATCACATATTTCTCGAAAACGCCAAAAGCACCAAAAGTCCAAAAAACACCCATAAAACGTCCCTTACAAATAGTCACTCATAAGAACTTACGAGTAAATGTTTTGTCGTAGTTCACTAAAGCCAGGTATGGTGTTTAGAATAAGTATCCAATATAAACAAGGACAGGATATATTTGTTCAGCGAAATGTCGCAGCGGGTCAGGTGGCAGGCATTAGGGGTTGAAAGCGTTCATAAATTTCGTCTGAAACGAGATTCAGGTAGGTCCACCGAGGGACTTGCTACGAAAAGCCTATTGCCGCTTCAACTAACGTACGTTAATCGCTGTCACGTCACTCACAATGAAGCTTAGTAAAACACTATTAAAAAGGAAATGCAAGCTTTTATCAAAATAGACATATCATAATCAAAGGTAAATAGAACAATCCAATCAAATTTAACAAAATAAAACAAATATTCCAAAACATTTCTCCATTATGCGAAATAAATGTTGGATTCGAGGAAAATGCTTAGAAAAGTAAATTGTTAACTTTATATGTTATTCAATTTAGGGGATTTTCTGTATAGGGGTAGTATTTATTCAGCAGGTTTAACGTGATAAAACGTGTCGTCAGTGCAGTTAGGTGTGTGCGGGTGGAGATAGAGCCTCGCTAACGAAGTAAACAATCGGCACAGAAACTGTACAGGGCGCAGCTTTCTGGCCAAGATAAAGCCTGATAAATCTGATTATTTTGTTAGAGAATGTCCTCTCGGAACAAACGGCACGAGACTAAGATCCGGCCAGGAGGGTCGCTCTGAACGCCGTTTGTTGTACGCGAGCTCTCTTAAGTTATGTTACGAAGATAAATTTTGTTATAATGGCAACACATGAACACTATGCATGGTTTATAGCTAGTTAATAGCTCGAGCTTAGGTTAAGTTATATTACTACAAAGGTTTCAAGAAATGGGATGTTACATTTTACATTTTGGAACAGTTAAGTAAAGAAGTAAATAATAGTAAATAAATCCCCAGACAAACACACCAACTGTAAGGCCCCGAAGTAAGCAAAGCTTGTGTTATGGATGACCATACAGCGAACTGTGTGAAACCCAGAATAAAGATACATATATAAATACAAACAACCATGACCCGAAAACAATGCCCCGGCCAGGACTCGAACCAGGGATCTTCGGTGTATGAGGCAGGGACAGATACCACTCGGTCGTCTAAAAATAAACCACATACTTTATTTCAATGAATATATAGCAATATATTTTAAATTTTGTTAAGAAGAGATTTTTATCGCAGAAACGTTAATAGCTAAATTTAATTATACAAATACCAGCTATAATGAACCAGGAAAATGTCGCATTAATTACCTTATTAGACGGTAATATCGTAGTACTGAGATAATTCATGAATATTAATCTGTGGAAATAAACAAACATTTTTGAAATAAAATAAAATAGCAGATATACAGTCAAGCGTCGTTCTATATTTGTCGCTTTCACACATACCTATACGCTAAAGGCATAAACCCAATTTTATCCAGCGAACTCGATTGAATACGGAAACTAAAGGATAGTAAACATCAGTCCAAAATCCGAGTTCTCGAGAGATGTTTGATGATTTCCTCTTTTTTCCGTAACAAGTTCAATTTTCAGATCAAAGAGCCGGTACGTATGTGCTCCGTTTGCCCAAGCTTTGTCACCGCGTTTTATTTGAATGTTCAGAAAATGTGCTAGTTTCAAATCAATTCATGGATGCATTAAGTTCGACGTTACGTGATATATGGGGTTTAAATGTAGGGTGTGCGCAATTTGTATCAGTTTAGTGGACGTTATGTGGATGTGGGGATGAATCATTTTGGTAAATGGGTAGAATATCGCATGTTGGCGCAGCGGCGAGGCTCGGAGCGCAGTAGAGCCGTCGCATTCCGTTCCGTTGCCTCGACACAACACCTCGCACCGCACCTGAATACCGTAACGGCCAGTGAACGCGTTTTATCACCAGTTTCAATTCAAATCGCATCACAAAGAAGATTTGAATCAAATTCGTAAAAACTTTTACACAATCATCCTCGACTGAGTTAGAAGAAAAAAGAAAAAGCTTTTATATCTAGATTTTTCGTCATAGAAATAATCAAATCCTTTTTTAAACTAAAGACAAATACACAATGCCGGCTAATACAATGCACATACCTGAATAGCACATGGTGTTGAGTAACAAGCTAATATCAATGAACCTGCCATTAGAATGTAAAAGCAGACGGAATAAAACATGAGCTAGCCTTTCAAAACACACCTAACTGGATTATAAGGATGTAATGGACAGGCTTTATAAACGCGCTGATATACGTATACGAGGCCAATAATAAATTACAAAAAACAAGGGCCCGTTTGTGTATTTATAAAATTGAATAAAGATGATAAAGTTAATTGTGACGTTCAGCGTATTTCGAAGTTGGGAATGGAAATTTTGAGCTTTGTATAAACGAACTTTGCAAAATAAGGCTTAGAATTTCGACTTTATCAGGCTAGCAGGACACTTCTCGTGGCGAGGACATAAAACTTTACTTAGCAAGCCACAAATCTTCGTAACGTTAAGCTGAAATAAAACACTAAGCCGAAGCCACAACGAGACCGCCTTTAAATTTTTCACCTGCAGATACCGCAGCAGAATGCATGCCACACAAGATATTACTCCCCGAAGAGTTATGACCACCACTTATGAAACTGAGTCTTGACATTTTGATGTTATTAAATTTAACATCTTAACATTACATCAACATAATACCAGGTTTCGAATCACTACTATGAACATTATTTAGCATTGCAGATGATGAAATATTATTTCCACATTAGATACAGGCTATGCACACCGTCTGCCGGCGAGATCGGCAAACAGAGAAGTATAACAAAGCCATTAATTCCGCTTTACGTGCAAATAACATAAATCAGAGTGTGGTGGAACGCCGCAAGACTGCTCCGAGCGGCACGCAGAGAAGCCGCGGCTAAATTAAGCGCCCGTCATACGTCCTGCAGGAAAGCCGCACGACGCCACCGCCGCATTAAGCCGATACCAACACAAATGTGGAACAGAAACCAATCTAAAGCAAACTAAACAGAAAAACGAGCAATTTCAAAAGAAAAAATGACAGAAAACAGTAGCCAGTTGTTTCATTTCGCATATTCTTGCTTATTTTCATCGATGGAAAAATATGAAAATTGAACGAGCGCTAACTTTGCAAAGTTTCTTCTAAAGTTTTTAGAAGCATTACGAACGGTTGTGGGAACTCATCAGAACTTTATTCCGTGGCCCTATTTCATAAAAGTTACAACGAAGACAGGAATCGGTTCGTATCTACTATTCACGCCTGTCATGTTTATGGAATAGGGGACGACGGCAATCTGCGTTTTTCACTGTTTCATTGCCATGATATTGAGTCAGTATAAGAAGAGGCCGTAAACCAATATCCTTGTATAGTAGTCTCCTTTTTCGAGTTTCCATTTAACCATTCCAAAGGGGAAGCAAGGGAGCATATAGCTACTGTGGAAAAAAACACATATCAATGTTATAGTTTTCGTAAAAACTGAATGCAGGAATAATTATTTTCTGGAAAGTAGATAAGTTTATTACTTGCTGTCAAGAGTTATGAAGTCGACAAAATTATCTGTGCAGTCAATGGCGGCGCTGCCTTCTTTGTTGAAATTTCTTACTTACACTTACAGGTGCGATCTTTTTACATACGATAGAAATGTAAAAGATTCAGGGTGGTTTAATTAACAGTTGAGTTGGTGGTACTGTACATTTACGTACAGATTGACTAAATGACTCGCAGAATGATAACTCACAACGGATCACGCGATATTACGCTGTCAGATGATAGTCCTTGTGGAGTAATATAAAAACAGCCGCACTCAAAGCTTTCAAATTTTAAAGTATAGATTTCTTCTAAGTTTAGATTTGATTTGATGCTAAGCAAAAGCTAAAATTAATTAACCATTTGACATGTCTCAGCTCGGCTGTATGTCTATGGTATCAAACAAATTCTTTCCATTTAGTCATTATTTGCACAGTACGGTAAGTAATTTTTAAAGGAAAATGTATCAGCATGTAGGTATTTCAGCAAGCACTGATATCTTTCAAATGCTATTGAAACTTACATTCGGAAGTTCCTATATTAAACATTGTGTTGGACTAGCATGTTTCAGCGCTATCCTTAATTTATAATATATGACCTATAAAAAATTAAGTGACCGACGCACATGGAAAAAATAGTTGTTGTTCGATTTTCATTTGAAATAATCTTAAATTTTATTATTTTAGACAGTATCTCAGAAAATATTCATGATATTATTTTTGCTTAACTACATGTAAGGTTCTCAATAAGATACGTCGATCGACTACAGATTTCAAATAAAAGTAAAAGATATGTAACTTGAAATATATTGCAAACAGTTTTGCTTTGTAGCAACAAGAATAGTATCTTGGAACGGGTTCGTTCTAGGGATTAACGAAAAGTACATTTCAATAAGACGCTAGGGCAAAACTACTCAAATTGGGAGAGCTGGGTCTTGCAAAGCTGGCCACAGTTCTTGGTTTTGGAACGTAAGTTGTATTATATAAACCTACAGACCTAGTATATATATATATAAATATATATAATAATATAAAAATATATATATAAATTTATAAGTTCATATTGTGTATTCATAGATGTAAGTTTTTCAGAAATAAATTTTATTCTTATTCTTATTCTAATAGGTCTTTACTGGTGTAATACAAATAAGATAATATTTATTTAATATTTGCTGTCCTATACTTTACTTTCTAAGTAAAAAAAAATATATAAATATTTTACCGTGCTGTATATTTTTATCTTACTAATGTAGGTAAGACAGAAGACATAACAAATTTTAACTTTTTTTTAAATATATGAATTGTGGCTGTGATTACCACATAGTAATTCAAATTTTTTGGGCAGTGATAAATTATTTCATTTCATTAGTAAACGCAAGAGATAATCGATATTCATAAGCGCTAATTCGTACTATAATCGCAATAGAACCTCAAGCCTGGCAAAGCTATAAATCTCCCAGTCATCAGAGTCAATCACAATCGATAAACTCGTCTAAATCGCCGCGAGACTATTATACGCGCCTCCGGCATGGCGCGAATCTGGCTACTGTTTAAAGTCACTTTAGGTATATCAATAGCAACACACTGACTGAATTAATAATACGTTTTCACTTGCATTACATTTTAATGTAGGTTTGTATTCCAGTTAATTTCGTTATCGATTCTAAATCTGATTTACAACTCTCATGCCACTCCAACATGAACGTAAAACTACCCAACCAAGTGTAAGTTTACCGTGCACAAATCAAAATCTTTTATCTAATATAGGAGTATATAGTAAAATGGTAACAATAACGAGGAATAAATCCCAAAAGTCTTGATACATTGAACAGTTATTTATAAAAAGGTTCCTATTCAAATAAATTATTTCCCAATTCGACCGTTTCAATTCAAATTGGAAGAGCATCTCTATATAGAGATTCTCTAGCCACGAAGGGAAAAGAGAATACAAATAGGCGAATAAACGGAAATCGAATTGCCTCCGTGGATTGTTTGGACGAGACGTCGCGGGACAGTTATCAAGTAAGATCAGATAGCAAGCATTAGATCGGCGCTGTGAACCCATTCACCCAATTCAAGGCAAATGAAATGCTCTAAAATCTATGGTATCCACAAAACATTATTTATTCAATACAAATTCGAACGCGGTTCACGTTTCCAATAGATAGCGGGCATAATTCTCATAGGGCTGCGGCGGGTGTAGGCGAACGAAACAATGGCAGATTATCAAACAAAACGACGTAAACAGTGGCCGGTAGGAGAAATAGGGCGCGGGTTAAGAGCCGCAGGATGTCCGCGTCGCGCCTCGAATGCGAGATGAGCTCAGCCTGCCCTCTACAACCTTCACCCACAAAACGACCCACCTCGCCACTGCTGCCTTTTATTTAATGGCACCCAGCTAAATCACGACCGATAACATAAAAGAACGGAACAAACTTATCTTAACGTCTTCGTAATAATTCACTTAGAAACTCTTAACGCGCAGAAACCTGACACCGTATAAGTTACGATCTATTTAAAACTTTCTACCAATGCATTTAGAGAAAAACCTAGTGTATCTTAATGAAGAGAAATAAGACAGAAAACTCCGCCACATTTGGAACGTAAAACGTATTGTGTTTACAGTTTGGATATAGCCATAGAATTTTAAAGCTGTTTCGCAGTCTATTCCATTTTCCGATTCCACACATACCGACATAAGTATAGTTCGCATAGAATGAGTGCATGGTTTGTAAGAAAAGTAAAATTGTATATGTATGGAACGATTGTTCACTTAGAGGCAGCCAGCAGGAAATGTAGTTTTTCCTAGCGTTCAGATGATCGTATACAGAAACTTGAACTCCGAGCCACTTTGTAACCGTCGACTTTTCCAAAGTGGTCTTTTACCTATGTGGATACGACAAAGATTCGTTTCCGCTTAAGTCCTATTTGAAATTCAGACGTTTGGGTTTCATTGCTTGGACTAATGCTGTGGATTGAATTGGGGAAAAGAACAATCGTGAAAGTATTACTAAACTGAAAAGAGGTAACAAAGTAAGATCGTTTCTCGATTGTTTCGCTTAAATGCCGATTTTTCTTTCGTTCTTAACTAGCCGGCGTATTATACCTTTCCAGCAAATTCAATTATCCTTTAGCCGAGGCGAGACAATCTGGCTTCCACTGAAAACAAAGACATCGCTAATAGTATTGCGCGAGAGATAAACAAAGCGACATACGAGTTTGTGTTGAAAAAAATAAACGCTAGACGACGCCCGAATAAATGAGAACAACGATAAACAGAAGGATCCGTTCCTAGCAGAGGGTCGATACCGAAATACATTATTCCCCGATCCGAGTGTTACGATTCAAATTGAAAGAGCACCTCCAACATGAGATTTCTCAGACGGCGAGTGGGCGCAGAATATAAATCGGCGCATAACCAGAAATGTAAGGGCTGTGAATTTCCGTTCCGCGGTCGTATCCTGTATCCCCTTAAAGATATTATACGGATCCCTAAAAAATCTGTATGGAATAGGCATATTCAATGATAAACTATTTCAGACAAAACAATACGTACACATTTTTTTCGTTATATCCCAATACGTATTGGTAAAATCGGTATGAAGATTGTATTTGTTTTTAGGACTAATGCAAGTCAATAAAAAGCGCTCTTCATAAATATTAGCAAAAAGTGGAAGAGGATCTTTACATTAAAAGCAAATTAGATTTTAATGGGGAAGCCAGCAATATTGAACGGCGCCGTGTCGTTTATTGAAGCACCCAGGGATTAAACTACGTTTAATAGGATGCATCTTTTTAGCTTTAGTTAAAAGCTTCTCTCAATGGCCTAGGCACTACAGATATATCAAATTCTTAAACTTTAATACAAGCTAAAATATATTGCGTTTTTTTATCAAGAAATTAAGGAAATAAATATTCTTACTTTCCATTCACAATATATTTTAGAAAATTTAATGTATGTAAAAAAGAACATAACCTTGTTCAAAAGAAAAAAAGATCTGCACAATGTTAATACGAGTGGAAAAAATATGCTGGCAGGCCATAATAGTAGGCTTCATAAAGTCACTAACTCATTCATGGGTCAATGTATACGCTTTTATAATAAGGTTCCTGAGGATATCCAAGGTCTTCCTATTGACAAATTTAAAGAAACTATGAAGCAGAAGTTGTGTGCTAAAGCATATTATAAACTATCCGATTATTTGGACGATAAAATCCCTTGGGATTAATCCACTCATTAACAGGAATTATTAGTATTTGTAACAAAACATGTGTAATGTGTCTGTTTGCTCGTTGAGTTCTTCGCCCCGATAAATATCTAAAGCGTCATTGTCACTAACGTGCGTCTTCTTATGGTAGCGTCGGGTGACGGGTCGCTCACTTCCCTCTAATGTAGTTGAGGAGGGCGATATCTGGATCCCGCGTTAACTCATGTACGGGTGCCGTTTGAGGGTGTTCGTCGTTTGGATACTATGGCGGGAGGGAGACTTGCCGAGCTAACATATGCAGATAAGGATAACTTTGTATAGACATAAAGAGACTGTAAATTTATTTTGAAAAAAATATACCCGTGAAGTTTCTGGCCAGTTCTTGTTCACGAAGGTTTTTTCGAACTGGTTAATTCAAACTCTTTGGTGCAAATAAATTCTCGAGATTTGATTGGTCGATATTTGCGACAAGGTGTTTGGCATTAGATTAATAAATATTGTTTCACAAGTTGACCACCCTAATGATAATAATAAGAAAATTACGCTTAATTTCAGTCATTGCTCTATTTTTAATGTCCATTTCAATTAATGTAACATTTATTATTTCTTGATTAAAGTTCTATTTTCGCTTAAATTATGTCTTTTTCTCGTAGTCATGGTATAAAGTATAGTATGCAACTCCAGAATAAAGTACGAATTTATATCGAGGGCCATGAATCACTCGCGTCGCTCAGGATTCTAACAGTTGAATCACTCGCTGCGCTCGTGATTCAATCATCTTAAATCACTCGCTACGCTCGTGATTCAATCGTTAGAATCCTTCACTTGCTCGTGACTCATCTACGGCCCTCGGTTTAAATCCGTCCTTTGTTTACTAGTTGCATAATATACTATTACGAGCAGCTTTTCTAACTTCTGACACTGTCTTACTCCTTGACGTACGAATACCAACGTTTTATATTAACGGCACATAACGAGTGTGAGCTGCGTCGGAATCGCGCCCTAAAACAACGAAGTCATTTCCATTTTGACGGCAACTCAGATTCACTTAATGGTGATTTCCTCTAGATTTCGGCGCATACCAGAAATTGCAAATGTTACCAGTTGGCTATAAAAGGCTGTAAAAGGGATATATACCGATTACCTGGTACTATAGAAGAGCTTAATGTACCTTAGGTACATTATATTCTAACAAAGATAATGGAATACGAAAATTCAAATATTCCATTTCGGTAGGAGGTATTTATTTAAGATCTCAAAAGACAAAATATTAGGGGTGAAGGTCTTCTTCGGCAAGTGTAAAATCATTAATTTGAAAAAGTGATACATACAAATAAAATGGCTGTCTGGTCTGGTATGTCGTTTGAATCGGATTGTGGCGTAGTTAATCCTGAACGTTCTCGTAAATGTCTGAATTCGGGAAAGCCATACCTCTTAGCTGAATGTATGGCTAATGGATAACTAGTTTAGTAGAATCTATGAACATTACGGGTTTTTAGGTCGTTAGTTTACGGTAAGCTGATAGTTAAATTATAAACAAAGAACTAATATTCAGTTGTCTAAGATGAAATGAAGACTAGTCGAGACGGGGGGCAGCAGTGGGTGTTGGAAACTCCCGCGAACAACGCCACTCTAATTTTATCAAGCACGAGACGCTGCTGTCGGCGAATCAAGGTGACGCGCTTTCACAATGCCCTATTCAGAATTAAATAGCTTTACGCCCAATTGCACTTCAATATGGCGCTAGATCTCCAGCATAGTTATTTCATTAAACACAGATTTTATAGATAAGAAGCTAACAAAGCGTACCGCGCATATTGAATTTCGAGCCAAGTTGTGGAATTCCTTTTACTCGATAGGTAAAGGCAAAATTACGAAAGCTATTTACAAATCCAGTATTGAACGTCATGAAACGCGCTATTGTTATCAAATTAATGTATAGTTATGAAAACGAAAGAGGTCATATTCGGAGTTTTCAAATATTACCTCTTCGAAAGTTGAAAAATGACAATGACAAAGTTTTATTACGAGTCATATTATATGTACAAACGAGTACGTTTAAGTAAAGGGGCGTAGCGCATACACGTCACCATGCGAACAATGGCGCGCGACAAATGGAGGGGCGCGGGGACAAAGGCTGGAGCAAAGTTTGGCAATTATGGCGACCGCATGTCTGAGAGCGACGCTACACTCATTAACGAGTGAAACTCGACTTGTCTAGATTAAAAGTCCAAGAGACATGGGTCCCGGGACGCTAGCGTGCTGGATCACTACTCCGTATAAACTATGGATTAATCTGGTTTAACCGAGTCTACGTAACTGCATACTGCGTACTCAAAACTGCATAAGTGGTAATTTAGTGGTAGTAAAGTTTTTTTTGTTAAAATTTCGTCTGGGGCGGTACTACAATCCTTCATATTTTGTCCGTCACAATAATCTCTTTTAAGTTGTTCCGTTCTGGATAAATGGAAGAAACAGCCAGTGAATTTAAAGTTATGAAACAAAGGCGATTCGGACAGAAGCGTACGGTTGGCAACGCATCATCAGCAAATATAATAATCACATTCAATATTGATATACAAAACACCCACGAATACCAATGTCCATGGGTGCGGATGCCACTTACCACCAGGTGGGACGCATGCTCGTTTGCCGGCTATAAAAATTGTAAAAAGGTACACGAAAATGTACATTACTTCGGTTCGTTAAAGGTGACTTAGTTACGATTCCAAGAAGGACGAATTGTTATTAGAATGTACCGATCGAGTAAAAAATGTGGAACTACGGTTGTATGAGCCATTGTTAAAATAAATAATAAAATAAGTAGGCACCGAAAGGTCAATGCAATGTTGTGAATAAATTATATTTAGTTTGGATCTAAATCTAGCTAAAGGTGTAACTTTCCTATACGATTGCAATAATATTCCTATTCACACTGTAATTGAAACTTATGCCCTGGGCACTTGCACAGAACCACTAACACAAAGAGCTCCAAAACAAACAGAATTAAGCCAATATGCGATTTCAAGTGCCTCGATCAGTTTCTAGTTGGTGTAGCGCAAACACATAAATTGGACATACACAATTGTTTATTTGTAGAAGTAATTAGAAATATTAAAAAAAAGTTCAATTTTAAATATGGAAAGTCTTTGAAAGTAGTTGAGAATTTATATTTAAGGCGTTCCGTTTGGTTTTCCATGCTTTAGATAAGCGCATGTGCTATATTACCGAAAGAAACGAAGAAACTATTAAATCAAGGCTGATTTATTTAGGTATTTATTTTTTTGTATACAAAGAAATGGGCTCCCTGTTTTGAGGACGTTAAATTAAATATTGTGTTAGCTGAGTAAGTATTCATGTTACTGTGTAGTTGGGGTTCTAATATAATAATACATCTAAGGAAATACATGTCTACTAGCTGTTACACGCGTTTCACCCGAGTTATTCTAAATTTCGTGGGAATATCGAGATAAAAAGTATCCTAAGCGTTATTCCAGACTATAAACTATCACTGTGCCAAATTTCATATGGATCCATTTAGTAGTTTTTACGTGAAAGAGTAACAAACTTCTATCCATACAAACGTTCGCGTTTATAATTATTAGTAGGATTAATCATTTCTTACGGATATTAGCAATTATGTTATTCATGATCAATATTTATATATTTTATTTGAAAAAATCTTTGACATTTCATATTCTTTTTTAATGTTTGTATAAATTTATCACACACATAGTTACGATGATGAAAAAAGCTCTAATAATCAATCAAAAGTTGGTAAAGTATCAGAAAAAAAAAACCTTCATATTATGGCTCCAGTAGTGCCAATCAGTAACGAAAATTTCCTTTTTTTTTTCTAGATTAACGTTTTACATTGGTTTTGAGAAAAGTAACAAATTAAAACAAAAATGTTTTATAGAATATAGTTCCGTCTGTACTTCGCTATAACTGTAAAGTGTTTATTTAGTACTCCTTACCAAAGTTGACAGTTATAATGCCACAGTGTGGTAGTTACATAATATTCAATTTAACTAATTATTTGTTGAATTCAGTCAAGGTATATTTGAATTGGGTTTATTGAACTGCCATAGTTAAGACTGTTTAATTGCAACATTACTAGAACACAATTTAATGGACCAGGCGGGTCTTGTGACTAATGAAAATCGTTTAATTAACTTATTCATTCATAAGTAAATTATTAGTTCATTGCCATAATAAATAAATGTTTCAATATTTCGCATTAACTTATTTTCATGAGTGAACTTTCGTGTATATAATAAATTTATTATAATAAATGATTTAGTAAATCATACAGCATTAACATAACATATGAACATGCTCCGTAACAAATAAAGAAATTTATTTAAGTTTCAATTTTATAACAATCCACCACTTTCTTTTTTCAAAATGGCAGCTACGGATGAATCGTTATGAAGGATTATGAAGAAAGGATGAGTTAAGTTAGTTATATATATTATACAAAGATGTATAAGTGGCGCCACAGATATTTTCGTTTTTTAATTTATATCCAAGTATTAACAAGCGATACTTGCTTAGTAAAATTAATTGAATAGTCGTTTTTGCGACCTTTCGTTTTCGTTTATCACCTTCTTGGAGCGCTGCGTTCGTCCCGATCACAACATACAGATACAAGAAACTAATTTAAACTTAAATTTAATTTCATCGAATAAATACACACTTTTAAAATGAAATTTAAGGTGAATGTATGAAAATGTTCACGTAGGTGAAGAAGCACTAAATAACTAATATTTATTAAAGTAGCAAGTATACTTCATTAACCTATTTAGATAAAAAAGATTAAACACGAAATCTATCTAAGGCGACAATTGTACAGATGTGTGTTGGCTTTTTTAAAATTAATTTTTCAATGTATTTAATATTGTGTTGCTGATTAGAAATCAGTGAAATTTTAATAATAAGGTGATCACTGCCAAGATTCTCATTGAGAACAAAACAGTCAGTGCCAATTACTAGATCTGACGACACAAATGTAATATCCGGTGATGTTAATTAAAGTATACCGTTAACTAGTTTTATTCTGGCTGCGTCCCCATTATTTAAAGTTATAAAACCATGCTCTAATGATGAATCTAACAACTGCGTACCTCTATGATCTAATTTACAGGACCAATTTGGGTGATGCCCATTAAAATCACCTGCGATTAATGTTTTCTTGGAACTTTTAAAAAATAAAAGGTCCCGATCAGATTGTCGAGTATGTACGTTTGATGGACTGTGTGCTCTAAATCTTTACAGTTATATATTCGAACAAGGACAACTTCTATACTATATTATTTAAAGTTAGAGGATACGCTTTTGATTGTAGGTATAGATTTATGAAAAAAAATGGCCACGCCCCCATATCCATCGTGCCTGTCTTTTCTATGAATATTGTAATCTTTTACTCTGAAATCTTTATACATATCAAGCCATGTTTCACAAACTATTGCTATGTGAATATTTTCTTGAATCAACAAAGAATCGAAAGAAATTAGTTTAGGAATCAAACTTTGTGCATTCCATTGGATTATTTTTAGCGCATTTTGTTTCTTACGATTATCCATTAAGTGTGTTTATAAGATGTGTGTACTTGTACAGACCTGAACTCTGACTTTTAAAACTTAATCCAAAATTTGTTAGCAAGCGGCATCTATCGCGCGAAAAATGTTGTCGGTAGTGGCAAGGTTATAGTTATACGTCATAATTACTTTCGAGTTCTGCTGCGGTTATTGTGATTTGACAAATATCCACCAGTTATTACTAAATATTACAGCTTTTGTGAAAACTAAAATAAAGGTGCGTTAGGAAGATAACCAAAGCATTAAAAGTATATCTAGAAGATTAGGTGTCACGGTATGTAGAAATTATAAAATTTTATAAAAGAATAACTAATTGTCATATTCTTTTGTTTTGAATCATGGTTTTTTGATAAAATGACTATATACAGACATACTAGGGTGGATTGAAAAGTTCGCGGCCTAACATAGACAGCGTTGTCATATTGTTATAAAACTATCCTCATATGAAACCTAGACTCTTTGTCAGTCTCTGTGCAAGTTTTCTCTGAGATACATACGTAATTATTTATTTTATTGAACATTAAGTGAGAGTAAGTTTCATTAATTTTGAAAATGGATAGTTCAGAGCACCGTGCCGTGATCAAAGAAACACTTAACTCCAAAGCAGATTCATGAAAATATGGTGGCTACTTTAGGAACATCTGCTCCGTCGTATAGAATGATAAAAAAAGGACAGCTGAATTTAAACGTGGACGAGAGAGCATCAAAGATGACCGCCGCTCTGGACGGCCTTCTACAGATACGACTTCGGTAAACATCGAAAAAATCTGAGATCTGACATAGCAGAAGCTCTAGGGATTTCATATGAACGTAAGTACACAAAACATGATCGTTAACGAATTAGGGTTCGACAAGATGTCTGCAAGATGGGTTCCGAGGCTCCTTTCAGTCGAACAGAAACGAACTCGGGTCACGATTTCTAGAGCCTATTTAGAGCTTTTTCAAGCTGATCCAAAAGAATTTTTGGCAAGGTTTGTTACTATGGACGAAACATGGGTTCATCACTATACTCCTGAATCCTAACAACAATCCAAACAATGGAAGAGACCCGGATCTCCGACCCCCAAGAAAGCCAAGGCGTGTTTTTCAGTAAACAAGGTAATGGCATCGGTTTTCTGGGATTCTAAGGGTGTCATCTTGGTTGATTACTTAGAAAGAGGTCAAACTATAAATTCTGCATACAACTGCACACTATTACGTCGTTTACGCAAAGAAATAAAGTCTAAAAGACCAGGATTGTCGACCAAGAAAGTTTTGTTTCATCAGGACAATAATCGTGTTCACACATCTGCAGAATCGATGGCTAAAATAGTGAATTGTGGTTTCGAATGGCTTCCTCATCCCCCTTATTCGCCTGACTTGGCACCTTCTGACTTCCACCTATTTCCAAAACTAAAAAAAACACTTAGGTGGAATGAAATTTAAATGGGATCAAGGCTTTGGAGGACCGCTGGACTAAGTGCTGTGACCTAGGCGGAGAGTATGTAGAAAAATAAATATAAAAATTGCATTATTCCTGTGTTTTCTTATTTAGGCCGCGAACTTTGCAATCCACCCTCGTATTTACACAGTAACAATGTTCGTTCGTGCATTCGGAGATACTGATGAAAAAACTTTAAGTGTGATAACTATGGCAAAAATGGCATAAAATTGTTGTGGAGAGGACCTGGCGAATGCTCTAAGCCTAATAATATTTTGACTTTTAAAACAAGTAGTAGAATGACATTAAGTATGTATTATAGTTGAGATAAAATAATAATATTTTCGAGAATATTACAATAGTGGCGTATTTGTGAGCTAATATAATTGTTGTTTTCTAGTTTATAGAGAGGATGTGGTAGAGTTACATAAAGTAAGACATTAATATATAGCTTAGATAACATAATAATATTTAAGTGTGTATTACGCCATGTAACTTATTTGTGAGCTAATATAATTGTTGTTTTCTTAGTAGCTGAAGATGATTGTTATCAATGGTTCAAGAATGCTAATTTAATTCCACGGTCGCATAAAAAAAAATTGACAATTTTAAGAGTTATGATGATTCCAACAATGTGCAATATACTGGGTGTTCCAAAAAGTAGTTAACAAAAAATATTCCAGATGGAGTAATTCTCCACCATTCGACTACAAAAAACCGTTTTTCATTTGGACTTATAGTCTTTCCATAAAAACAATTCTAAACATTTAGAGTTAAAGCACGCGGCCACACACCTACCCAGATAACGCGCGGACTTACTCAATCTGGAACATTTTTTTGTAAAATACTTTTTTGAACACCCTGTATATAGATGAGTAAAAATATTTTTTTCCAGATAATTATTCTGTGCACCGATCATGTTGAGTAGACATACACTCTTAGCAGTTTCAATAAATTGTTAATTACTTATGTTATCCTCCCTCTTCTTTCAATTCAATAACTTAAGGTAATTGAAAAAAGAGAAATTTAAGTATTTGCGTTTTATTAGAAATCTTGTTGTGTAATTTTTTATATTTTTCTGGTGTTTTGTTACAAGCGAAGACTTGTTGTTGGCCCTCTTCCTCTATTACTTTGTAACTTTTTAACTTTTTCTAAAAGTTGTAAAAATAAAAAAAAATTGCACTATTTGGTCACACACATTACAGTTATTGAAATATCATCCTATGATTTAAAAGTTGAGAAATATAAATTGTTACGTAGTATATTATTGTCGGAAAGGTCCGACTAGTTTCGGACTCGTATGGAGTCCATCATCAGGGCCGAGTACAGTCGCGGCTGTGTCTTTAAAAGCTGTAGTTTTAAAATTTATCAAAATGACTCACTTAACATTTTTTAAATTAATAGATGAATCATAGTTTGAGTTTATTAAAATAATTTCTTGGTTAGAAATTGTAATGAAATATAATTTTAATATCAAAATGTTTGGAAGTTTTTATAAGCTCTGTTATCATCACAAAGATATAATAACAATCAAAACAACAACAAAATTTTTATTAAAAAATAATCGAGATTTCTTGATTGATGATTTTAAGATTTGATGTTAACCCATTCGTCAATTGATTTATTTGAAACCTAGGAGGTAAGGATGAAATAATCGTATGGTTACACTCTGCTATTTCACTGAATAAATTAATAGATGGCATTAGTCTTCAAGCATTTAAAAGTGGATTATTGTGCGACCTAGGAACCTAAGCCCCTCTATATGGCAGTCATTTTTGGTATTACAGTTTTAAACGAGGTGCGCCACCTTTTGTTTGCCACCTTGCAGTATAAGTATGTAGTACGAAATAAGTAGCCTACAATTATGTGGCTAAATTATTTACGTAAATTCAACCTCTTACCAATAAAAATGCAAACTAGCCCCTAGAGTATGTAGTCGTTGCCCAAACATATTTTATTTACAGTACTGTTATCCCACGAGGGGACGTTTGCTTGAAATTCTTGGTGTCCAAACACGCTACGAATGTGATCAGATAGAAAAAACATGGATCGAACAGTTCTCGCGCTTAAGAAGACATATATATCTTGTTTTTACACGTGTTCCTTTGGTTACTACAAGTTGTTGGTTGGTTCAGTTTTGTTCAGTATGTAACTAAAAGATCAAAAAATAAGCTCGGTTTATTATTTCTGAAGATATCGTAAATTTTTTGGAATATGTTATTAGTTCCAAGATAAAAGGAGGATAAATTCTTTGAGAGCCAGAATACAAATAAACGCTTACTATGGACATTTTTAAGTGTGCGCCATCTAGTGAATATCACCTATACTGTTACTCTTGACGGTGAAGCAAGCTACGATTCACTAGTGACTTCTGCTTACACAGCTGATATACAATATATTTAATAGAGGGTGTTTTGCAGAATAATAGTTATTACTGTATAATGTGGGGGATACCGTAAACTGGGGTAAATAGATCTCTGGCAATCTACGTAAAATACAATTAATTCGCTGATTAAATATGTTTTGACAAATCTACTTCGCGGATTTATGAAAAATTTGAGTAGTAAAGAAAATACTTTTTTTAATAATTTTGGCTTTGAACTCTTCAAAACTTAGCGTTTTGATATAGAAATAATGTTTTTGCTACGTTAAAAGTTACTTGTATGATACTCTAGTGTTTTCGCAACAAACTTTAGATAAGAGTAAATACAAATATGCATTATATTAGTAAAACGGGTAATCGAAATTGCTCTACGCCCTAGATGCCAGAGATGTTTCAAAGTGCTTATTGTTATCAGAATCCGAAGAAGATATTTCTCACATATTTATGCTATTACAGACAAACCTGTAATTCTTATAGTTGCAGAAATTGTGTCGAACTTTGAGGTTTAATCTTTCGTATCCAGTGGGCGTTTAAGGTTCTTTACATGTTTTATTTTACAACTGTGATACCTTAACTATTTGCAATTGAAATAATACTGATCGAAATCGTCACAGCTTTAAGAAACAACTTTTACTTTTCACGCTAGCTATAGGATTTTTTAAGAACTAAGTTCTGAAAGAACCACATATAACTCAAGATCATACCGATGAAAAACACCGATTTCTCTAGTACTGCCAAATTAATTATTATATACTATTATTTACCATAAATGCTACTGCAACGTTTGCTTGTGCCGTATTTAATAAAAGAGGGTATTGCACAAACAAACTTGCCCACATTTATGACTGGCAACTTATAAGTCTGTCATTATTTGATTTTATTTGTAAAATGTAAAATATATAGAATATGGATGATTGTTCCAGGGCATCCCTTTAGGGGATTCCTTTAGGGAATTCCTTTACGGAATTCTATTGCGGGCTTCGTCCCCAAAATAGTCTAAGAATTATTCCTTTATGTAATTATAAATAGATTCATCATAAATAAAAGTAATTCAAAGTTATATGTGTTTTTCCTTGTTGATTAGGAAGACCTCCCTAGGTTAGATTAGGTCCATCTAGGGTCCCGTACCGCTAGACTACCTATATATCCAAAAACAAAGAAACAACCCTATAAAATAAAGAAACAACATTATAAAGTGAGAATGGTAATGGTAACACATTGGTATTAAAATATACAATTAACAAATATAGTGTATTATAGAGTACATATAAATAAAGTACAATATAAAGTGTAGTATTGAAATATAAAGTGTACAAAATCATATGTAACATTTTTTTACTAATAACTTTAAATTTGACATGAGTATTAATTTCCACCTAATCAGAGCATAAGTTACTTGTGCTACAGCAGTTTTATTGTACGGTTATATTCCTTGCAGTTATTCAACCCAGAGTAATCAATGGTATCTCATGTATCAATCAATCAATCAATCCTATGTACAATTATTTTTTTTTTAACTTACGCTATATTTTAGGACCTTGTCATCGTGGAATTGCAGATGATCTTTGACACTCCATTTAAAAAAAAGGAAATAATTTATAAGTGCTAGCCTTCTTTACATGAGGAACCCCTGTCTGAACAAAATTACAAGTCTCGAGACCAAGGCATTGAGACACATTAAAAAAATTCTATCAATTAGTAATTGCTCATAAAATATGCTCACAAGTTAGAACATTACCTGTAAACTCGGATGAACGTTCAATCCTAGCAGTGTCCTAACGACGCCAAGAAGACCCTTATTGACGGCTATATGTAAGGGGGTTTGTCGTCTTCTATTCCTAGCGTTTAAATCCGCCCCTGCATTGGCTAAGGCCCTTAAGGCCTCGGGTTCATCACCGAACGCCGCATGGTGAGCAGCGCGGTCCCCGTCACGGTCTTCCGCATCCGCGTCGGCGCCGGACTCTAGAAGGATCCGGATCACGTCCACGTGACCGTTCTGAGCCGCCGCCTGGGGAAAGTTTTGTTTCAATTTTGCGTGTATCGTTGATTAACTTTGATATGTCATAATTTTGATACCGGACAGTCTGTATTTTTGGATGAATGTGTAAGGTAAATTTTTCATACATATTTAATTTGTTTAACGGTTAAAAGTGCAAAATATATTAAGCAATCACCATAACTGCCGCAAAGTGGTAAGGGAAACTTAAAAACAGTTACTGTAGGTATTTTAAAGACAATCTTTAAAGGTTCTAACAACTCACTTGCTAATAAAATAAGAATGTTTTAATGTGCCTAACGTACATTAAATTTTGGCATCTAAAAGGTGTTAAAGGTGGACCCAGGGGAAAACATGCCTAAGGAAAAGAGTCTGTCGAAAATAGAAAACTCTCGCATTTGGTCAAAGTATAGACCGCAAATACTAAGAAACCACATGTAGGTATGTATACCTGCAAAGCGGTGTGTCCTCCATAAACGCCGTTGACGTCAGCTTGCGAGCCGTCAGCCCTCGCCAGTATTTCGGAGCATCTAGCCACGTCGCCATTCGTTGCCGCTTTCACTAACTCCTCGTTTGAATCTCCCGTTACGTGCGTTTCGAACAAGCGCTTCAGTAACGCTGATAAACGTTCACCTAGTTCAAAAAAATATATATATACAGGGTGAATCTTTATAATGTGCACATATTAAAATGGGGGGAAACTAGACCGAATTTTATCGACAGAAAAAAATAAAAATAAACTTTAAAAAAAATGATTGTAGGAGTTATGATGTTTTTAATTTTTCAATCGGGAAATTTGAAGTTATGTAAATATCTTTCTAAGTTTTGAACTAAATGGCCTATCGTGTTCAAATAAAAACTAAAATGACAGGAAAGCAATGGAAATACTGATTTATAAACAAAAAGTACCCATAAAATTTATCTTCACATGAAAAATAAACATTTTTTTTGGAAAAAATTGATATTTTTGTGTTAATGTTCAGGAAAGTGACGATTTTCTCAAAAACATCTCATATTTTTATTATTATTTCATCTAAATCTACATCGTATCAGCTTTCGAATACTAAAAAAAAAACATTATTCTAGCTCAAACATAACATTTACTGCAGGCCGTTAAACAAAAACACTCATTACGGGTCTTTCGCGGCCGCATGAATCATAACTCAGGTAGAGACCATTTTTTATGTATAGTTCGACTGTGATTTAAAAAAGACATTTTATGAAAATCAAAGCATTTATTCATTGTAAAGAAATACAAAAGTAAACATTAATGTAATAAGTTTTCGAAATGGCCGCCCCTATGGCCGTTGCAAACACAACGTCGCACGTAATAAAATGTTCTGAGTGGCCCTTCTCACCATTTCGGGGTCTTGCCTAATTTCAGCGGCACAATTATTTACTGTCCAGTAGATCAGCCTCAGTATTGATGGGGGAACTTGACACGCGTTGTTTCATCACCCCCCATAAAAAATTATCTAGTGGCGTCATATCTGGTGAACGCGCCGGCCATGCGACAGGTCCTTGGCGACCAATCCAGCGGTTGGGATACTTTTCATTCAAAAATTCTCTCACCGGTCTGGCGAAATGGGCAAGGCATCCATCCATTTGGACATACATCATTCGGCGCGTAGCTAATGGCACGTTCTCCAATTGCACGGGCAGCTCGTCTCTTAAAAGTTGTAAAAATGTTTCACCATTTAAAGTTCTTGGCAGTATGATCGGGCCAACCAAGATGTCATCAATTAGAGCCGCCCATACATTAATGGAGAACTGCACTTGGAAAGTAGATGGTTTCTTCATTTTTGGGTTATGTCCTTTTGGGCACCACACGTGTAAATTACGGGAGTTTACGATGCCCTGCCTCGTGAATTGTGATTCGTCAATCCACAAAATTTTTTACATAACTCCGGATCCTCTCGGTTTTTCCTGATTTTTTTGATGGCCCGTCTGTTTCTACATGCAAGTGTTGCACCCGTTGATAGTGTTACGGATGCAACCCTTCTTTGTTCAAAATGCGCCACACTGACATTTGCGATACTCCGTGCCGCATAGCCAAATGTCTTGTAGTGACGCTGAGATCAGCAAACAAATCCTGCAGTATGGCTCGTTCGACAGAGACATCAATAACCATTGCAGACTCTCGGTGATCTCGGTTGGTTCGAAGTCCTGTACTTGCCAGTCTTCGGTGGCTTTCTTGAAAATTACGCGCAGACGGTATCGGAACTCGTTATCGGCTGATCTACTGGACAGAGTAAATAATTGTGCCGCTGAAATTAGGCAAGACCCCGAAATGGTGAGAAGGGCCACTCAGAACATTTTATTACGTGCGACGTTGTGTTTACAACAAAGGGGCGGCCATTTCGAAAACTTATTACATTAATGTTTACTTTTGTATTTCTTTACAATGAATAAATGCTTTGATTTTCATAAAATCTTTTTTTTTTTAAATCACAGTCGATCAATACATAAAAAATGGTCTCTACCTGAGTTATGATTCATGCGGCCGCGAAAGACCCGTAATGAGTGTTTTTGTTTAACGCCTTGCAGAAAATGTTATGTTTGAGCTAGAAGAATGTTTTTTTTAGTATTCGAAAGCTAATACGACGTAGAATAAGCTGAAATAATAAAAAAATAATAAAAATATGAGATCTTTTTCAGAAAATCGTTAATTTCCTGAAAATTAACACAAAAAGATCTTTTTTTTTTAATTTTTTTATTTTTCGTGAGAAGATAAATTTTATGGGTACTTTTTGTTTATAAATCAGTATTGCCATTGCTTTCCTGTCATTTTAGTTTTTATTTGAACACGATAGGCCATTTAGTTCAAAAGATATAGCAATTTATTATAACTCCTACAAAAAAAAAAAAATTTTTTTTTAATTCTTTTCTGTCGATAAAATTCGGTCTAGTTTCACCCATTTTAATATGTGCACATTATAGAGATTCACCCTGTATATGTATACATACACTTGCGAGCTTTAAATTGGAATCACTTCATCGCGGGTTGTTCAAGACAAAGTTTTACCATTTAAAATAATAAACTATATCTTGTGTTACATCATTTGAAAGGTAATTTTGATAGCTTTCAACCTCTTTCAATATAATAGAGAAAAAAAATTCATTCTTAGTCATAAAACGTAAAAACAAAACACATCAATTTTCGTAACAAAAAACTATATCGTTGTCCAACCAAGAGTCTTAAAACCCTATAAAAAGCGAACTTTTACGAAATTGGTATTCATTCCTATATTTCACGTCACTAGAAATACTGAAGCTCTCTCCTTATCCGGCAAGGCTTGTCCCAGCGTGCCATCTGAAACAGTGGCATACGGGGGTGGATTCTGTATGATGTAGGAGGGCATTTCCATTGCAGCTAAAACGGAGCTGGTATTCATACGTGGTGGAGGTCGGAGAGGGGTCTAACCGCAACAAGATACATCAACGACATTCTGCTAACCCATGTGCTCCTCTACGCCAGGTTTATTGGTGCAAATTACAAGTTAATGCATGATAATGGTCGCTGCCACACCGCTGCCGTCACTAGACAGTACATGGAACAATTTGGGATTGCACAATAGACTGGCCAGCCCGCAGTCCCGACTTGAATCCTATAGAACATTTGTGGGACGAGCTGAAAAGGCGGGTACGAGGAAGAAATTCAGCTCCAGCATCGATAGTAGAACTCAAAAGAGCTTTAATCGAAGAGTGGCAAGAAATTTCACATGATTCCATCAGGAAACTCATTCGGTCAATAAAAAACCGTTTACAAGCAGTAATTAGGGCCCGAGGGAGTAACACAAAATACTGAAGGAAATATTGTAGACCAATTTTTATTATTTCTTTGATTTTCGTTTTATTAAGACGTCATTAATTCGACCTATTGCAGTTAATTCTTGATTTTTGATAGGAAAATGACATCAATTTTAAATTATTTAATATCATTGGAAAACTAACAAAATTACCTTTCAACTGATGTAACACAAGCTATAGTTTATTGCATTTAAATGGTAAAACTTTGTCTTGTGCAACCTGGGATGAATTGATTTCAATTTAAAGCTCGCAAGAGTATATATATAATCATAATAACATTAACCATATTGAATGCAAGTTTTACTAGCGAAAACAAAATTACATATAGGATTACATTCGTGTAAGCTTTAACTCCAATAAGTTTGCAGATATGCATGATTGCTGCTCGTAACACTGATTAAAAAAACCTGGAATCAAGGTTTTATGAGCACAAGCTAATAATTTATCTTTTTAGATAAGATAACTGAGGTCCAAAATTTTATTAAACACAAGGAGAACCTTTTGTAAACTTGTAAAATTTTTAAGAAGGTGTCTATTGTGTAAGGCTAGCGTTGGCAGGCACTTCGAACACTTACTTGAAATGTTTGTATAATTTTCCTAAATAATCTAATTATTTAGATTCTTATCATTTTCTTCTTTCGATTCGTAAAGTTTGTGTTATTATAATTTTGTTGAGCAGGTGTAATATGAAATGTATTGCATTTTATTATCATCAAATGACCTTTGAAAATTAGGCAATGCAGACTAAAAACATAAATTAACATTTGTAATGTCAAAATTGTGCAAAAACTATGATATTAAATAATAGGAGAAATTATGTATAGCTTGCTCGCATTTGAAGACTCATATGAACAAAAAAATATTAAACACCTGTCTTTTTGTTTTACTATGGCAGCTTATATTCCTACGCAGGTTTTAAAATTAAAAGGAGAACTGAAAGCTCATTTTTAGATTTCGGTATTATACTTGAAAATTCCATTTGGTGCTATTCAAACCCAAATTAAACGGTTTCAATAATTTTTTTGTTGTATTACAATTCACGGAAACAGTTAAAGAAAAAAGTGCAGAGAAATATAAACTGAAAAAAAAACACTAAATCCTGCCGTCATATGATCCTTGAAAAAATTTTAATAAGCACGAAAAATCGCTGGACATACTGAGGTATTCCCCTATCATCTGGCATCAGCTTACAAGTTATGGGAAACACTATATGTATCCTAAAATATATTTTTATGTTATTTTATTCAAGAATCAAATAGTTGTCACGACTTGGCCTATCACCTGGCTTGACGTTGTACTTATATATTTTTTCATTTATAATTGAATGAAATACTGAATACACTGAATACTGTTGATCAACATTGTCCCAATGGAATTAGTTTTACGTTCTTTTTTTGTTGGATATGAAAGTACTAAAATAAAAATAACTATACAGATTTAGATGAAATATGTTCTGTACACAAAAACCTTTTAGTTAAAAAATAAAAATCTCACCAGACGAGTTTCCCGGTATATTGCCAAGAGAAGAAGCCACCTTAGTCACAGCATTGGGATTATAAGTCCACGAAGTATTGCACACTTCCACCTTTAGATCATTGTCATGGTATATTTGCTGTACTCGACCAATTTTCCCTAAAGTCTAAAAAATATGGAAATGCTTCAGTTAAAAGGTAAAATTTAAAAAACTTTCACATGTCTCACAATCAAACAAATTACTTAACAATGATTTAGTATTAATCTCTTTTTTTAATTTTGATTCGAGCTAGGAGGACAGAGTCCTCATTTTTTTTTTTCATTCAATTAATCTTACCGGAGCCATAGCCTCAGCCCATTCCCCGTGGCCTCGCTGTAAGGCTTTAACCCGTTCCTGGTCAGCGCAGACTTGCACCAAATCGCCCACCGCAAAGCCGCCACCGTTGATACCTCCCGCGGACGTTGAAGAGGTTAAATTACCGCTGCATACCTGTGAAACATAAATCAGACAAACATAGTCATAAAAAATATTCCAGTACTACTAAATGTTTACGCAATTTAAACAATCACATTAATTTTTTTTTATGTATTATGTCCACCACGGCCACTGCAGGAACATCAGCCTCGTCCAACTAAGATGGTCGTTAAGGCAATTTATAGTCCAACAGTATTGCCTATTACGAGTTGGCAGACTTGACCGATACACATTCGAATTATTTTTATTTATTTATTTTTGCTAAGTACTATGAAATTACAAAAACACCTCGACAAACATCAGTGAGCCATATAGGCCCCAGTTAGTATAATTTCTAATTTCTTAGGTTTTCCTCATGATGCTCGCAGTCGACAGTACTTAGGTTGTAAAAACTTATTTTAATACATTTGAACATCAATATCTCTGTCTTTAAAATGACTACTAAATTATAAAGCATTTTCAGAAATGTACGTTTATTACTTTTTGAATTACGAGGTGGCTCCTCAATTGAGATGTTTGGAGTGATGTTTGGCGCTATAATTTAATGAATTTACGGGATTATTAACACGATTTTTTTTTATCGGACGCGCGAAATCGAAAATAATAAATATAGTTTAAAACATGTTTGGTGTTGTTCAATAAAATGCTATTTCCATATGTATGGATTAAGGAGCCGCAATATAGGTTATGTATTTTTTTTAATTCTAGCAGTTCAGTTCCAAAATTATTTCAAGGGCTCCCTATAAAATGACCGCTGAATGATAACGCATTTTCATTAATGTACTTTTATTACTTTTTTAATTACGATGTGGCTCCTCAATTGAGATGTTTGGAGTGCGGAGTGTCTATTACTTTAACACTGCTGTGAGTTTTGAGAAGTTTGACTAAAAATTCCAGAATTTGATCTTCAAAATCCGTTAAGTTACTACTAAATGAGGATATGATTATCATTTAATACCTGGAGTGCCTCTTAAATCCATAAGGACACATAATTTGATGCCAAAACCGAGTTTCTACCAAAAGAGTCCGTGCGAGCGGTGGTGTACTGAGAAGTCAGAAGTAAGGAAAGTGTAGCAACACCTTCAAAAAGTCTGCCAGGACCCTAGATTATTACGAATTTATCCTAAATGGACAATCTTATGTATATTTAATGGATTATTTAAGTGCAATTTTATTTTTTATTTTAAGAAAATAGATTTAGATAAATAGATTTTTTAAAGATATTAGTCTTTGTACGCGTTTCTAGTAATACTTTAATAATAGGTCACTCAATTGAAACAATTTTTTGCTATATTATCGATAATGACACTATTTTTAAAATGGCCTCGCGCCACGTGAGCACACTGCTACAAATATAGGCGTGTGTCATCACTGACGCTGTAGTGTTCAAATTGGTTTCGGAAATACTTGAAGTTTGAAGTTAGACATAGCATTGAACATATGTGCACACTGTAATTTATGTCCAGGAAGTTCCTTAAAACTTTGGTTGATATTGTTCGGTTTAGAAAGGTATCTATTTAAACCAACAATTTCCTTTTTTTTATGTGAATTACTGAAAGATTTAGTCTTAACGTGGTGTATAAAGCTATAATATCTAAAGGAATATTCATTACTTAAATAAACTATTCATTACTTTTGTTAATACAGCAGGGTTAAATGTCCATCTATTGCCACTAGGGTAGGTGACAACAATGTCATGATCTTCATCAATGCCCACAACTGTTCCAGTAGTGCCAAGGCATTCAAACATTCCATCAGTCCATCCACCATGGCCATGCTGCAATGACTGCACTATTTCCAAGTCCAAATCCACATTGACCTAAAATATACAACAAGAAAAATGTTAAAAACTCTAATTAATTAAAACCACAAAACTCTAATTCACTAATAGAGCCCTCAGATATTGACTCAGACTGAGAAGAACACAATGAGTGATTACTAGTGAACATACTTAGTTAAATTTGTTTAGTTATGAAAATAAAACAAATATTTTACTGCAAACATCACAACATTTAAGACTTTTGATTTAATCACAGAAGTTTTCTCTCTAACATAAAAAAAATTACAAATATTTACTTATGTAAATATTAATATTATTGATTTTACTAGCATTGTTAATCTTGTTTTATAAATGATTATTTACAATCATTCATTGTACTATGTTGGCCCATGAATATAAAATGTTTATGATCTATAGATACCTCTATATATTTTAATTTTAATAGATAAGATAATTTTCATAAAAAAAATGTGTACCACAGAAAGCAGAGTGGTACGAGTAGCACATACCACCAAAGTAAAATACAAGTTATAGAGAGAATGCTACAAGACTCCACAGACTTCTCAGTAACTAAAATTACATATAGAGGAAGATGCTTAACATGACAGATAGTGACCAGTAACTGATTCTCTTGTTGCCTCAGAGAACTTTCAATAGAGCAATTTTCTGAAACTTAAGTAAGATTTTGCTGGAACCGAAAATCGCCGATTTAATCATGCTTTGAATCACGTTTAGTGAATTTTATTTAAATAAATCAATAGTTTAAGTGAAAATAAAGACAGCCAAATCCTAAACAATACAATACAAATTAATGATACCTATTTAAAACATTTTACTAAGTAGTTTTATTATATTATAATCAATCACAGCCATATTCAAAATTACTTACCAATTTTACTTAAGTACCAATTTTAAAATCTTAACTCAAAAAATATCATGCCTTCCTATACCCATTTAAAATAATCAGATTTTAGTTTTACATTAGGCTTAGTATTTAAAATTATTTATTGTCACATAGTATATAAAAATATTTTTATTAAAGGGCTTCCTCCATGGACCATAGTGCCGCCGTTGGAAAAAAATTATAGTTTTAATAAATAATGAAATTGTAAAAAAATATCTCTCCTATGCACCCAGAAAAAATTTTGTAGTAGACAGGTTTGGTGTTGCTATGATATTTTTTATAAACAAAATATATAAAAATATTAATACAAACATTATTTAAAATAGAAATAATCAATAAAAACAAAATCAAAAATTAATGTTTTTGATCAAAATAAAAAATACCAATATCTAGATTTACCATTTTTAAACTGTCATTATGAGCTTAAAATTACCATCCATGCGTAAATTCTGTATATGGGTGAAGCAACACTATATTACTGCTTTGTCTGTGAATATCAGGAAAATTTTCCATAGTACCAATTTGTAATATTTTTGCAATTTATATAATAAATAAAGGTTGCTAGGTGGTGAAGTAAAATCTACTAAAGTGAGAGGATTTTCATTACCTCGAGATTTTTTTTCCATATCTTTAAAATCAACACTTTGGTGCCTAAGAACAAATACCTCTATCTCTTTCAGTTTTAAAATTTCCCATTTTGAATCATTTTTATGGATCAAGCTATACAGAAGTCTTAATATAATCTTATATAAATACAATTGTAACAGGCTTAAAATACCCTCAATCAACCACCAAGTATTGCAAGTATATGTAAGTCTGGTATCTGGTTGAATTTCCATAATCCTTTTTATGCTTCTTATGTTCAGAAGCATTTATGTGGTTATTACAAAAAAAATCTTTCTTAATTAATTATTATTAAATTATTACAAGAAAAATCCTATTCCTTTAAAGATTATATAGAATACTTCAGAACAAGAAAGGACTCATATTTTTGTAGTTATGCTGAAAAGGGTAACATACTTCTGATTTATTCTATATTATGTACTCTTACCTGATCCCCCACTTGTAATCCATGTGGTCCAGTTCTCCCAGGTCCTAATTCTCCCAAAAGTGGTAAATGTTCCTTATATACATTCTGACCTTTTGCATCATTTACTACCTGAAAAATGGACATGCATAAGAATTTATTAATTAACTAAACTCACATATTTCTAAGATTTTCTAGGATTTAAGGTTACTTTATTGTTCTAAAACATTAATAGAACATAATTCTCATGCTTTTTTTTATTAAGTATCTCTTATTTTAAATATTTGACTTTAGTCTATCCATATGTTCTAGTTACAATAAAGCTAGAAGTTTCTTATAGTTGCAAAAGTTATTACTAGAGACCAGATTATATGCATTTGCATATTTGCATATGCCTTTGCTTATTTAAGCCATTCTCAGCGGTAATATTAGTACATTTACAATATTTTTCCAAATGCAGTGCATTCACCCTGTGTTTAGAAATGCGATAATATCGCGAATTCGACCCGGAACGCAGAGTCAGTAGCCGCGCGCGTCTTTTATTTTGACGGTTACGATAATAAAATGAATGAAACAGAAGAGCGTCGCGCTCGCCTACAACAAAGTCATTCTAAGTTGCTGCTTCCTATATGAGGCTTCCTATAGCTGCTTCCGTTTGAGGGTGTTCGTCGTTTGGATACTTGGGGGGAGGGAGACTTGCCGGGCTAACAGATGCAGAAAAGAATAATTTTGTATAGACATAAAGAGACTCTGTAAATTTATTTTGAAAAAAATATACCCGTGAAGTTTCTTGCCAGTTCTTCTTCACGAAGGTTTTTTTCGAACTGGTGGTAGAATCATGTTTTATTTGACGTCAATAAGAACAAGTAATTGTCAATGTTGAGAAATAAATATTTCATTTCATTTCATTTCATGATCAAGGCAGCCAAGGCCCTTCAAGTATTTTATCCCGATTTGGTTCATGTTACGTGCTTTGCTCACGGAGTACATAGACTTGTTGAAGAAGTACGATCCACGTTTGGCAATGTAAATGAACTGATTTCATCAATTAAAAAAGTTTTTCTTAAGACACCTGCTCGTAATAAAGCCTACCAAGAAAAATTACCGAATTTGCCACTCCCTCCCGAACCAGTTGTAACTCGATGGGGGAACGTGAATCGAAGCAGTGCTGTTTTACAATGAACATTTTGAGGCTATTACAGGTTTAGTAAATGACTGACAGTTCCGAGTCAAAAGCAGTTTATCAGTCCAAAGAAGCATTTAACGATTTTATAATTTAAAAAAACATAGCCGTGATTTGCACTCATTTTTCCTACATACCTGAAAGTATTAAAAAGCTTGAAACTCGCGGTTTGGGATTGACTAAATCTAGCCAAACAATGACTCAAATATGCCAAACAAACTCCTTGTTGCCAAACTTTAAAGAAAAGTTTGAAAACATTTTAAACAATAACCCAGGTTTTGAAAGTTTGTGACATTTTGATAGTTTAATTAATGGGACGGCAGAACTTTTGCCAGAAACTATAAGTGCTAACATAGCACCCAAGTTCTCGGCCTGTGAGGTGGGTTGTAGTTGCTAGGTAGGCTTGCTTGCTTGCAAATGCGACCTTATCGCACTAGGGGGCAACTCTCATGCAACCGAGCGGGTGGGCAGGTTGTGGATAGCCCACCCCCCCGGATGCATGCGAGCGCTTTTGAGCTTTGCTTGGGCGCCTGCATGCAGTCGGAGGGGAAAGCTGCCTTTGCGCAGTCCCAAACAGGAGAGCTGTCTCTACTGAAGTCAAACAATAGAGATATATCCCAAACCCAAATTCCGGTGTTCCTGGTCCCATCATATATATAACATAAGCAACATCTATTATAACTCTTCCCTCCTTATCCTTAAACTCCCTATCGGTCCCGAGTTAATATTATTTGACCCATTAAAAAAAAAAAAAAAACAAATATATGTATTTGTTCATGTCTATGGATTATATATATTATAATGGAACTATGTATAGTATTTATATATTTATATTAGTATGTATGTTTACACAATATAACGTATATATATAGTGAAGATATTTATATACCCGAACCTACGGCGTCATGCGTACCGTGCCTATGGGTTGCGAGGCCAACGGGGTAAAAGGTTGGTCGCAAACGGTGCCTGCAAGAAAACGGGCGAAATCTTGCCAGTAATTAGCCTTACCCCTTGTGCTTATTATTTTCCTAGCTACTCGTGGGAACTGTTATGGAGGAATCAAAATCAAAAACAAAAAAAACACTAGACGAAGAGATGGAGGAGCTGGAGCGGTTTTCCGCTCTGGACCTGACAGCGGAGAAAGAGGCGGTCCTTCTTAGGACAGAGGCGGATTCGTCAATGGACGTACAAACGCCTGAGCCTCAAGAAAATGATCCTGCACTGGTGTCGGACCCTTGCCAGAAAGTGGCCCCCAAAGGCCACCAGAAGGTAAGGGTTCGCAAAACCAAGCGGCTCTCCGGAGCTGGCAGGATAAGACAGCGAATTTTGGAGGCAAGAGGGATTCCTAGAAAGGAATCCTTTGAGCTGGCCAAGAAACCGATGCGGGACTTGGCTAATGACATGCGGCTGGGCTAATGGCATGCAAAACGCCAGCGCATTGAAGACGAGTCTCCGCATCTACACCGAAAAAAGGCGGCCAGAGTGTATGAAACGCCTAAATCGGCCAATGTGACACACCAGTCACAACGGGGGCAAAGCTCTGAGAACGCCGTACCGACGGAGGAGGATGCGGTTCGGCTGACTTACAGCGAAGCAACCAGCTACTGCAAAATAGGCATACTCAACAGTGTGCCTATGACGCAGGAGCAGATGTCACTGGTGTGCCACACTTTGCAGGTGGAGATACCAAAGGTACCGCCGGTTAGCGGCGAACACCTACAGTACGGAGGTGTCTACACCAAAGCAGGCTGGCTGTTGGTGTAATGCAAGAACGATAGGAGTAGGAACTGGATGAAGGCGGAGATTGGTAAGTTCAAGCCTTGGAGGGAAGCTAATCTCACCGTCGTCGACGAGGCTGACCTTCCAAAGCCCATTATAGTCTCCGCCTTCATCCCCAAACAGATGTTCATATCTGTGGAGAACACCGTTCTCCTACTAAAGAGCCAGAATGAGGGTCTGAAGGCGGACGTCTGGAAGGTTCTGGGCTCCAAGCCGGTCGAGCGGGGTCAACTATTGACCTTCGCCGTCGACGAGGAAGCCGTGGAGGCCTTGCGGGCGTGCAATTTCAACCCGTTCATGGCTCTTTCCAGGGTGAAGGTTTGGCTCCAGTCGGAACCCAAACAAAAGGGGAACAAGGCCGCGGAAATGGAACTGGCAAGGTCCTCAAAACAGTCCGAACCTGCTCCAGCCCAAACGCCTGAAGAGCAACCTGCTCCAAAGGCGACTAGGCAGGAACAACCCAGGACTGTGGAGAGGAGACCTCCACCAACCCCAGAACCAAGACCTGGCCCCTCAGGCGTCGGCACTGGACTGATCCCCAAGCCCATACAGGCCACGGAGTTCAGCTACGACCCTGAATTGGCCGTGGCGAACTCCGGCAGGAATATCGACACAGGGTCGACTTCCTGCGTTGACCTCACAGGGCCGGACATCAATGGAAATAGGCCCAGAGCTTGTATCCTTTTCAGGAAAAGTCTAAACTTTCTACCAGTTACAGATCTGTGCACCGATCTAGCAGCAGCCATAATAAACCTGGAGGGGCAAAGAGCAGTTGTATGCTCAGCGTACCTCGCAGGCGACAAAAAGGATCCGTCGGAAGAGCTGGCGCGTGTGGCAGAATATGCCAGGAAGATACGCGCAGAGCTCCTTATAGGATGCGACGCAAATGCCCATCACACCTGCTGGGGAAGCACAGGTATCAACAAAAGGGGTGAGTTACTTCTAGACTTTCTCACTACTAACAATCTTAACATATGTAATATAGGCCACAAACCCACCTTTGAAACCAAAGCGCGAAAGGAAGTCCTGGACATCACAATAGCGTCAAAGGGACTTATAGGTAAGGTGCTAAGATGGCACGTCAGTGATACAATCTCAATGTCGGACCATAAGCATATTCGTTTCAAATTAGAAACAACCCAAAAGGCAGCGGAGAACACTTTCCGGAACCCAAGATGCACCAACTGGGAAACCTACAGGGAAGTACTAGCTGACAAGCTCAAGGCTAAAGCCATAAAATCTAATGAGATAATGAACATGGCGGCAGCAAATGTGGTAGAAAGCATTACGCAAGCATACCATGAAAGCTGCCCACCCAAAACACAGAACTCAAACAGGAAAATACCATGGTGGAATGAAAAGCTGAATAACCTAAGAAAAATGGCACGGAAGCTATTCAACAACGCCAAAAACGCAAAAACAGAACATACATGGAACAAATACAGAAGCGCCCTCACAGAATATAATAAGGAAATAAGAAAGGCCAAACGCAACTCGTGGCGCAATTTCTGTGACGAATTGGATTCGACACCACAAGTTGCCAGGGTTCAAAAGCTCCTAGCAAAAACCCCAACCAAAAACCTAGGCCTACTTAAAGATCAAGAGGGTAACTTCACCACAAATGAAGAAGAAACCCTAGAACTCCTAGCACGCACACACTTCCCAGGCTCAGTGCTTGTACCAGAAAACGCCGCATCTGACCCGATATACGGACAAACACGGCGACCACACAGTGAAGACTGGCGACAGGCCGCCAATGTTTTCAGGCCGGGGAAGGTTGAATGGGCTATAAGGAGTTTCTCACGTTACAAAAGTGGAGGGGAGGATGGTATCTTCCCTGCTCTGCTACAAGAAGGTCTCCAGATTCTCCTTACACATCTTATAATAATATATAGAGCAAGTTATGCCTTAGGCAGCATACCGGGCTCATGGAAAAAAGTAAAGGTTATCTTCATCCCAAAGGCAGGAAAAAAGGATCCTTCATTACCAAAATCATTTAGACCCATCAGTCTATCATCTTTCCTCCTAAAAGCGATGGAAAAAGTAGTTGACCTTTGGATCAGGAATGAAATCCTGATACAAAAACCGCTACAACCACCGCAACACGCCTACCGAAAGGGCAGATCCACAGAAACCTGACCGACAAAGTGGAAAAGGCGTTGGAGGAAAAACAGATTGCTTTATGCGTATTCATGGACATTGAGGGGGCATTTGATAACACTCCCACGGAATCCATCTTACGTGGACTGGAACACAAGTCTGTAGACCTCACCACGAAAAGATGGATCGAATCAATGCTCAGATCGCGAACAGCAAAACTAGAACTTAATGGGACATACCGCACAGTTCTTACCACACGAGGGTGTCCACAAGGAGGAGTACTCTCCCCCCTACTGTGGACACTGACGGTGGATTCACTCCTGGAGAAACTAAGCCTTAAAGGCTATGACGTGATTGGATACGCGGACGACATCACTATAATCGTTAGAGGATCATGTCAGGAGGTCCTATCATACCTTATTCAAGGAGCGCTGAATATTACAACAAAATGGTGCAAAGATAATGAATTGACTATCAACGCCACCAAAACTGTTATAGTGCCATTCACCAAAAAAAGGAAACTTGATAAGCTCAAACCTCCTAAGATTGATGGAACCACTATAGCATTCTCTAAAGAGGTAAAATATCTAGGCATCACCCTAGACGATAAACTTACCTACAAAAAACACGTAGAAAACGCTACACAGAAAGCAAAAATCTCCCTCTATCTGTGTAGCAGAATGGTTGGATCAAGATGGGGACTAAAGCCCAAAATGGTCATGTGGATTCTTGACGCCATCGTCAGACCGATCGTGACATACGGCTGTGTAGTATGGCACAAGAAGCTCACGCAAGCAACTACCATTACTGAACTAGGGAAGATACAAAGAACAGCATGCATTCTGGCCACTGGCGCCATGACAACTACGCCAAACCTGGCATTAAATGCACTCTTAGGGCTCCCGCCCCTGCATCTCACAGCCTTAAAAGAGGCTGGAGGGAGCATGATTAGAGCCAAAGCCCAAAGAGGAAATGCGTGGCTTTCAAAAAATACGGGCTACCTGGAGAAACTCATCCACAAATACCCAATTATAAACATGCCCACGGATTACATGACACCAGAGCTACAATTCAAAAAACTCTACCAGATAGAATTTCCAAACAGAGAAGAATGGACTAAGGGCAACATTCACTGGGAAGGACATAGCCTTATCTGGTTCACTGACGGCTCTAAAATGGACAATAAGGTAGGATATGGGGTACACGGCGTAAAACCTAGGTTTAGCGAATGCTCAAGCCTAGGAGCCTATGCCTCAATATTCCAAGCTGAAATTTATGCAATCCTGAGATGTGCGGAAATCAACATCAGCAAAACCTACAAAGGCCAGACTATTCACATATTCTCAGACAGCAAAGCAGCACTAATGGCACTAAACTCATCCAGAGTTGACTCCAAATTAGTAATGCATTGCCAAAAGACTCTAAATAAACTTGGGGAACAAAACACAGTACACCTAAAATGGGTCCCAGGACACTCAAACATCGAAGGAAATGACAAGGCTGATGAACTGGCGAGAAAAGGCGCAAAGCAGGAACTGATAGGTCCAGAACCCTTCTGCGGTATCCCAAGGAGCCTAACACGACAAATACTAAAAAACCTGTGCCTAATAGAAAGCAAACGCCTTTGGACCGAAGCAGAAGGCATGAAACACTCCAAGGCGCTTATAGAGGGATACTCAAAACCCTACACAAGGGAACTATTATCTCTCAATAGGACCCAACTTAGAACAGTAGTGCGCGCACTGACAGGTCACTGCAAGCTGAATAAGCACATGCACAATCTTGGCGCAGCGGTCTCTATGTGCTGCAGATTCTGTAGCACGGAAGAAGAAACGCCCCTTCATTTACTGTGTCAGTGTGCCACACTAGTACAGAAGCGATCATTACACTTGGACAAACATGAACTGGACACAAGGGAGATTGGATACATTGCCGTCAGGAAGGTGATTCGCTTCCTGGACTCGATTGGAGTAAGCGGCAAGCTCTAGAAAGGTGGACTCACACAATAGATCTGCTAGGTTGCAGTGTGACAGGGCGCAGTTAATGTGACCACATAGTCCCGTGAAACCAATAAATAAATAGCACCCAAGTTAAAATTTTTCCCAGTTACCTCAGTCGATGTGGAGTGAAACTGTTCCGCTTACAAAAATATTCTAAATGATTGAAGATACAATCTTACCACTGAAAATTTGGAGAAATACTTGATTGTTTACATTGACAAAAATTTTAAATAATTTTAATGTGATAAATTTTAAAACTACATTTTTAAAATTAATTTTAATGTGTAATGTTTCTGTACTTATTATCACCAATCAAAAAATAATTTACTCATTGTAAATCAGCATTTTGAAATAAAAAAATTAAAACTTACTTAAGTATCTCTTTTTTTTGGGGGTTCCTAAAATTTTTCATTTAATTTCACATATTCTGCCAATTTTCATGCATATTTCAAGCATTTTTTATGCATATTTGCATGCATATAACAAGATTTTTATGTTGCATATAATCTGGTCTCTGCTTATTACTAATATATACAGATAGTAAAGCTCTTTCAATTATTGGGTTGGATTATAAAAGTGATAAACAAGTATCTTACAAGTGCAAAACAGTTTCAAAAACTCAAAACAACATTTTTAATATAATCACCACAATTTATTACCTTTAAATCAGCCATTCCTTCAAATCCTACTCTATATAAATTCTTTGCTCCATTATCCCACACCACATAAGCTGCAGAGCGGGGGCTTGCAGCTGACCAATCCTGGACCTCATTAACTTTTCCTCTTCGTCCATTTCCACCATCTTGGTCTTCCCATTGCCAATCCACCTAATTAAAGGTTAAAATGTATATTGATTACTAATACAAAATTTCTGCACTTTGCATTTCAAGTAATACTCACGCCTCTAACTACTCTTGCTCCCGGAAATATTCCTCTTACTACTTGTTTTTTACTTTTTCTTCTAGGTTCTACAAGGCACCGTGGAGCTCCAGGAGCACTTATCCTATAGAACCTATGTCTTAAGTGATGCTTATCACCATGATAACAAACAGAGCATAGGTCATAATTACTACATTCTGCACATTTCCATCGGATTCCTGAAAATATATTTTAAAAACTCAGACCCACATTACTTCATATTTTAAGCAAAATATAGAGATGCTCTCACCAAATATGGGTTGTTGACGGCATGTATCACACATGGTGCCTTCGTGCTTAACACCAGTCGGCGCGCTGTCAAGAATTCTCAAGTCATATGCGCCAGAACAGCGATAGTTTGCTGCAGTTCCATTATCCCAAACTACAACTACTTCTTCTGGAGATTCAAAATTTCTTACTGTACCAACGTGTCCTTCACCGCCATCCTGATTAATACAAACAATTTTAACAAACATTGCATATAATAGTAAATTAACACTATAGTTGCATTTTTCCAAAACTACCTGTTTGCCCCACTTCCAGTCAGGACCTCTAATAACTCGTGCTCCTACACCTTCCATCATAAACCTTGTAGCACGAGTAGGTGCAGCCGGCCCCTGCCCAGCTGGCTCCATAATTATTGAAACACTGAGTATTCAAAAGATTCCAATACTTGCAGAGAAAACAAACCAAGTCTACCAAGTTAGCTTTCAATCGTATTTTGATTTTTGACATTTGCACACTGACTTATTTTGACTTTGACTTAAACAAAGTTTCGTTCTGAAGGACAGGTGGAAAATAAGCTGTACAGCCATAGTGACATAGAAATGATTCGTGGTGCCTCTAGCAGTCTTCCTTTTTTCAATGCCGGAGTTGTCTAATAAGTTTGAAATAAATTAATGATATATGAAAAGTCTTAACTTTAATGTAAGTCATCAAAATTTGAAAGTAGCATTTTAGTCTATAAAACGGATCAAACTTTTAAGTACATTTTTATTCAAATTATCATTTTTAAATAACTGCGTGCAAAATAAATTAGTTATGATGGAGAGTCTTAATATTTGTACGAAAGTTTTTATCTAAGTGGTTTTAGTAATATTTGTCTGTCTGTAAGAATTACTGTAGGCGCATTATGAAGAAGCTATTGGATCAAATTGCTTGAAATGAAAGGTTTTAGGCGGCATGACACCACTTGAAACTAATATGTCAATGGCATTGAATGGCAGGGCTCATGAAGGGCATGGAACTAAACCGAAATACTTGAAACAAACAAATAAATAATCTACGAAAATATAAGTAATAATATTTATAAAAGAAACTGAGAGTTCAGTGAATGACAGTTGTCATTCACATAACATTGACATATCAGTTTTTTACAGGTTTAGTGCAGCGCCCACTGTTGAGATTAATTCGAAACTTCTTTTTTTTTTAATGAAAATATCTCATTAAGCATAAGGATAATGAACGTACCCGAGAAATATCGCCTCTTAATAAAATTCTGGATATCCATAATTTCAGTTCCTGAATAAAAACCTTTTTAATTTTAAATTTTTAACCAAAGATTACGCAGATAACACCAACTACCAAGATTTGTTAGGTCACTACAGTATTGACTCGCTTGAACCTCGGCGGTGGCAGGCGGACTTGCTACTAACTACTGCATGATTTACTGAACTAAAAGTACTCGCACTAGACACAAATTAAATAATAACATTCCACATAAACCAACTAAAGTCGGTGGAGTTTTAAAATTTCGTTTAAGAAGGTTCTCTGTAGTTTTTTGGATCTGTGGATGTATACAGTGTACTGCGGTCACCATATAGAGCTGCCACAAGACTATAGACTATTTGAAATAAGACCTACCTAAAATTATATATTTTCTTAAATTTTCACGATCCATATTTTAAATAAAACACTTTTTACCGGATATTATCGCGTATATTTTAGTTAATTTTAAAATTATTTCGACGTTTCGGCATCTTTGCAGTTGCCGTGGTCACGATAGACTAAGGTGTTGTTCATCTATTGCCAGTAATAAAAACTACATGATTGTCAATACATATTTATGGCGTTAATTTATAATTTATAATTAAAACCTACCTAAAATGTTATAGGCTGTAGTGAACATTGTTGCAATATGATCCGTGAAGGAAAGCTTAGAATCGGTAGTAACATCTCAATCCCGAATGAGATCGGTTTTAGGGATTAAGTTCTTGTTATATTGTAAGTGGTTCGAGTTGGACCGCAGTGTCGACTGAAATATACGTGAGCGTACTTACTCACATTTATTCATATACAATTACTGCAAATTCAAAATAGTCATATGGTCAGTAAGTAGAAGTAGAATCTAATTGTAATTTATTGCTAACTGTCAAATTATAATTTTTACTAAAGATTTTAATGTAAATGTACGTATGTCAAATGTATGTCAAACATGATAAAGTCAATTCATAACGAATACAGCAACGGCCTTAATATTGGACTTATAATCCGAACAGTACTCACCCACCACAACTGCCTGACGGTTCTCTGCTTTTTCACCGAAAATTGTTTGCCAGATTTTCACTTGCCAACTAACGTTTCGCAGAATTTTATTTCGCCGATTAATCATGCCAACTTATCGTATAATTTTGTTTTATTTCCTTACCTCACAGTTACCAACTGTACGTTTGGTCTACTTTAGAAAATGACACTTTTTAAAATGCCAACTTTCAATTAGCAGAATGTTTCAGTTTGGGTAATACCTATTCATATAGTTGTTTATTGTTCACCAAATAAATATAATATTGACCTAAACTTGCATAACTGTTTCCTTTTGCAAAAGCGATTCGCTTCTGGCACTACGCTGGCCGCTGCCACGGCACGCTCGCTCGACTCGTGCGTTGGTTGTCATACTCTAACCTAGTTAGATTTCTGTTGCTATACTTATTACAACATTTTTATTTGTTTCAGGCAAGTACTATAGCGAAGTTTGGAATTCCTATGATCGTGTCTTTTTTGTTTTGAACCAAAGTCACTTCTCGTGAAAAGCTGGAAATGGTACTAAATTTGGTCCTGCCGCTTCGCCGGGTACTGCCGCACCACGCTCGCTTTTCTCGCTCGTGTATTAACCACTGAAACGTCCAAGTACAAGTTGTAATGATGCGCTATTTGTCCGCGGTCGCGGCAGGTTGCCGTCGCGTCGAGCACCCTATGCCTTCATCTAGTTTCAAGTCTATTTTATAGTCAACTACTGCAGCTTTTGCAAATAAAAAAATACCCTACTTTAGAAAAGCTGACACTATACAGAAACAACTTATGTGTAAACTAATAAACGACGCAAAACTTTTCTAAGTATAAAAAAATATTGAACTTGACAGTATGATTTAAATTTGACAAAATTATTTGTTTTGAACAAAATTTTAAGGAACATTTTGTATTTTATATCAAATTTTACCTACGCATCAGTAAACTAGATTAAATAATCTTTTTTTTTGATACCAAAATATAATTTCTTGTTACGTAAAATGCAGCACAGTAAACGAAAACAAACCACCTATTCCAGCATCAGTTTCATATCGCCTGCCGTGGATGAAATAGCGAGAAGATGGCCGACCATTTTAGGGTTTAGACACACTGGGCGACTTTTTAGTTGGTATTTAAAAAATAAAGACAAATATGTTTTGTTATATTTATTTGGAATAACCTTTAAATAATTCTTAAATATGCCAATTACAACATAATTAATAAATACAATTACAACAATGTAACAATGTGGAAACTTAATCATTGTTACATGTGTGTTTAATGATGTATTATGTTTTTTAAATGATAAATTTAATATTTTATCATAAAACTGCGCACGCGGCTTTACTCGCGAAAAATGTCATGTTTTTGATAACCCTTTAATTTTTTTGCGATAAATAGAATTCTGTGTGTCAATCCAGGTACCTACCTTAGTTTTGTATTCCATCAAAATTAATTTAGTCATTTTAGCGTCTTTTTCTATACATAAATATTTACATTAAAAATCTATTAAAAATGGTTTGCTTGGTAAAAAAACGCATTTATTACTTTTCTTTCCATTTTAAATCTCTAGTATCTTTTAATGTGTTCACTTTTTTGTGCACCGAAAAGGATGATTTCAATGACATGCACAACGTAATTATCGCTTTAAATTGATACCGTTCCATTTAAAGTAACTCTCAAATAGCATTTATTTTTGTGATATGTAAAAGATAAAAATATTTCCGCGAACATTATTGACCTAAATTTTTGTAAAATTCTCAATTCTCTGAATCGCAAACAGACACACAGAGCTATTTTGTTGAATACTGCACCAATATGGGAACCATAATGCACGGCTGCCCTTCTGGAGATATCCTCCTGAAAAAAAAAAATAAGCGATTGAATATAAACTATAATAAATGTATTTAATAACGCGGCTTACTCACGGTACACGGTCGGATAGGTCCGACTAGTTTCGGACTCGTCTGGAGAAGTTGGATGAGAAGACATCTGCAGTCGTAGAACACATGTTACACGCTGGTTCGTCGCATTACGTCCGCTTTGATAAAGCTCGGCTATTAGTTCAGGAGAAAAGCCTCGTTCGGCGCAATGTGTATCCGGGCTATCTTATTGGTCGGGTGAAATTGCGAGCGGAGAGTTCGGGGCCTCTAAGGCTGAAACTAACTTATTTTTAAAGCCTTTTCAGTTGGTAAAGGTCTTAGGAGATGTGACGTTATCGTTAGGCGCACCTAGCACGAGGGAGACGGGGCGATAGTCGGAGCCTAGGTCATCGAGCGGTTCGATAGACCTGAGATCGAGATTGATTCGCTTGATAATTGCAAAGTTGAGGATGTCAGGAGAGTAGTTCGGATTGTTGGGATAGTGAGTGGGAGTGATGGGGGATATGACGTCTAAGTCAAGTGAGTTAGTGATGTCGAGGAGAGCGATACCGCTGGTGTTGGTCGATAGGCACGTCCAGTCAGTATGTTTGGAGTTAAAGTCTCCGAACATAATGACTGAATGGCCGAGGGCGAGAATGGCCTCAAAGTCGCTGCGGGTTGGTCTGGAGCCACATGGTATGTAGACTGAGGCTATGATGATGGTCGGATGACCAGTCATAGCCAATCTACACACAGTGGCCTCCATGTTGAGGAGAGGAGGGGTAGGGAGAGGACAGCAATAGAAGCCTCATTTGTAATATATAGCAGTGCCGCCGAAACCATCGGAGTTGGGCCTATCGTTGCGAGTAAACGCGTACTTAGGAATAGCAAATCCCCTGGAGTGGTTTGGAGTAAGCCATGTCTCCTGAAGAAGCAATAAGTCTGGCTTTTTGTTCTGAAGGAACAGTTTGAGCTCAGGAAGGTTGGTGCTAAGGCTACGAGCGTTAAAAGATACTAGGGATAAGCCCTTTGGTTTAATAAGACCGGACGCGGAATTTGCGGGTCTACACATTATAATTTACTTATTTACGAATTTATACAAAAAATTAAATTTATAACGAACTTAGAAGCGAGTGATGCTCGGCTAACGCAAATAAACGCTCTTGAGGAGAGCGGGCGACTCGCAGTTTGCGTGCGAGTACGGAAATCTCGTTAATATCTGGTTAATAAACCAGGTAGACGTTATATACACAGACTTCACCAAATGTTTTGACCGGATTGATCATGCTATTCTACTGCGTAAGATTCAGACTATAGGTATAATGGGAAACCTATTTCGTTGGTACGCCTCATACATTAACAACAGGAGCCAAATAGTTGTACTTAATGGTTTCAATTCTTAAGTGAAACTAGTTCCTTCGGGAATCCCTCAAGGATCTTTGTTCGGACCTTTATTATTTATAATTTTAATTAATGACATTGTTTCCTATATTAAGACATCAAACATTTTATTGTATGCGGACGATATGAAGATCTTATATCCAATTAATAATATGAATGACTGCATCAAACTTCAATCTGACTTAAATAACCTCAACAACTATTGTATCTCAAACAAACTTGAACTAAATATTGCTAAATGTTGCGTATGCTCGTTTACCCGGAAAGCCTCCCCAATGACATTTGATTATGCTATAAATAATATAAATTTGCAGCGAGTAACTACTGTAGTGGATTTGGGGGTTTCTTTCGATTCCAAGCTTCTATTTGACACCCATGTCAATAAGATAGTTAGCAAAGCTTCAAAAGCTCTAGGATTCATAATAAGCATATCCTCAGACTTCACCAATGTAAAAACTCTTAAAATTTTGTATTGTACTTACCTCCGAAGTCACCTCGAATACGCTTCGTCTGTATGGAACCCTAAATATGACGTTTACGTTCAACGAATTGAGAGCATAGAAACATGCTTTTAAAAAATAATTCAGTACAGGTGTAGAACCTACGACAACAACTACATTTCAAGGTGTAAACGACACCATATATTACCTCTGAGTAAGCGAAGGCAAATATCCGACGTCGTTAATTTAATAAAAATTGCGAATAATAGATTAGATGTGCCGGAGCTTCTGTCTGGAATTAATATTTGCGCGCACACAAAGTTATATCGCAACCCTAGTTTACTGCACGCACCTACCGCAATGACCAATTACAGACAAAACTCATTTATGTGCAGAACACCAACTTTAATAAATGAGTTAAACAACGAGCTCGAGAACTTTGACCTATTTTGTACCAGCATCTCAAGTGTCAAGTCAGCCATGGCCAAAGCATTCTTTTCTTAAAAACATTTATTGTCAGAATTTATAGTCAATTTAAATCTTCTTCTTGTGTCTGTATCAAATAAAATATTATGTTTGTTTTTATGCATATATCTACTTATACTAGCGACTTATTTATATTATAGCGTGATTTACACTACATGTGAGAACTTTGTAAATGGCCTTCTTTATAATTATAATTTTAATTTAATCAATTGCACTTAGCTCTAAGTTTTCCAAGAATTAGAAAATAAAATAAATAAAATAATAATGTCGACGTTTTGAATGACGTCGAACACGGTCTTCATGTCCTCAGCCAACGACGACTGAGGTGCAGATGACGGAGCAGGACGCGGCCCTACGGAAGCTAGGGGAGCTGGGATAGGTCGGGAAGGTGCAGGCGGGACGTCCGGACGCTGCCTCCAAGACAGAGCCGGAGTAGGCGTCGGCTGAACGGGCTTTGCTTCCGGGGGGCCCCGGTTGCGCAGCGGCGGGAAGTTAGCGGGAGTGAGCTGCGGCGCCGGTGTAGGCGCGACCCTCTTAGCGGTGGAGCGCGGAGCGCGCGGGCAACCCCTGTAGTTAGCTGTGTGGCCGGACTGGCCGCAGAGCACACAGGCAGGGGGGGAAGTGGATTCGGGAGTGCGAGTACACTCCTTCGTTATATGGGGATCCAGGCACTTAACGCACCTGGGAGGAGCTGAGCAGTTAGCCGCTGCGTGGCCGTAGAGCTGGCAGCGGTGGCACTGCCCAGGGTGACCGCGGGGGTTGGGACGCTCGACGGAGATATTCGGGAGTCCGCAAATTGTTCGAGCCTCTCTGAAGATCTCCTTCGAGTTGGGAGTTTTGGACAGGATAACTAGAGCTAAAGGAAAACGCCTACCGCGGTTGGAGTGCATCTTGTGCACTGCTTCGGCCGGGAAACCCTGGGACTTAAGGTCCTCGAGGATTTCTTCGTTCGCGAGCTCAAACGGGACGCCCCGTAGTACTACGCGGATCTTACGCTCCTCCGGGAGGGCGTAGGTGTGATATGCGATTTGTTTTAATGAAAATAACCTGGTGAACGCGCGAAAGTCGTCGCGACCTGGATTTTAATTGAATCGCCTGCGTTGGTTGCTTTAAGATAGTTGATTTTTGCTCTTTGCAAAGATTAGATACTACGGTCCATCGCGCTTTTTCGCGAAGAAAGACGGGCGGAGGGAGCTGAGGCTTCGGTGGGACGGGAGCGCAGCGCCTCGCTGGCTTCGATGGGACCGACGGAGACGCGGTTACTTCAAGCGATTTTAATGGCGCGGGGGCTGGTGTTGAAGACACCGCGGAGGGCTCGGGTATTGAGGATACCGAGGCTTTCTTCGAGCGCTTCTTGGAGCGCTTGGTGACGCGGGCTCAGGAGAGCCGGTTAAGGTGACGGCATCTGACGACGTATCAGACGCGGGTTCGGAGTCGCTCCCGGGAGCGGTAGTCTTGCGACGCGACGTGTGAGAGGATGCGACCGATTCGCAGTCCATCTCGGACGAGGCGGGAGACGAGGGAGAGCTGTAGACCTGAGGGGTCTGGACGTTGGAGGCCTGAGGGGCCGGGGTTGAGGCCTGAGGGGCCGGGGACGCGATAGACGCCTGTAAGGCCTGCGTTAGTACGCCATCGGGTATGCTGGCGCCGGACGCAACGAGCGCCTGGGCGATCGACCTAGCAAAGTTTACCAAGCTTTGCTGGTCCATTGGAGGGCTTGGTACCACAATATATGATATATAAATATATAAAGCCTTTCCCTAGCAAACCTAGCACCTAAACCTCCCTACCCGCGGTAGGGGGGCTGGGGACGACGCGAAGTGGTGCCCCTAATTCGGACAGCACTGTACCGTCACCCTGGGAAAGGCCCAAGTGCAATGGGATCGGGTTAGCCAGTTTCTCCTTGGCCTGAAGGGCCTTGGAAGCGCACCGGGGCAACGCTATCAGGCTTAGTCGTCACCATTAAGTATCCACCTGATCAAACGCGAGTCTACTACGGAGTGTGTTGCCAATAAATTGGCAACAAAAACCGGCCGTAGACCTGACAAAGTTGGGTTGCACTAAAAGTGCGGGATTGACTACGTTACGACCGGCCGGAGCCGGCCGCAGAGCGAGTCTCTGACTACGTAACAGGCGCCAAGCGTCAAGTACGCAGCCAGAAAAACAGCCCGAGCCTTGCGAACCACTATCGAATTTAATCGACCATAGTAAGCTCAACTCTGCTGTTGCTGCACTCACCGAGGTGAGATTTTAATTCGAGAGGTGCACAGAGTGCGGGATTGACTACGTTACGACCGGCCGGGGCCGGCCGCAGAGCGAGTCTCTGACTACGTAACAGGCGCCAAGCGTCAAGTACGCAGCCAGAAAAACAGCCCGAGCCTCGCGAACCACTATCGAATTTAATCGACCGTAGTAAGCTCAGCTCTGTTGTTGCTGCGAGACCGACTTAGTTGCAGCCGATCGAAACCGGCCGCAGCGTAAGCCCTACAGAGGCTATCTCAATTCGTCGAGGACCAAGCGAGATTTGTACGAATCCGGCGTATGAGTATTGCTACGAGTTGTCGTCGTGAGACGACAATCGTGACTCAACAGCTGGAGCGACCGCGAACGCGTCCGAGCGGGGCCGGACGCAGAACGGACCTGAGAGTGGCGTTTGAGTATTGCTACGAGAGAAGTCGTGAGACAACAATCGTGACTCGGCAGCCGGAAGCGACCTTCAACACGTCCGAACGGGTCCGGACGCAGATCGGGTCTGTGCACAGCCGTTGACTGCCTTGGCGCAACTAAACTCGAAGGTATTATAAGATACGCGCGTGACGTGCGCGAGGGAAGAGAGTAACTCAAAAAATTTTTTTTACGTTTGGGAGGCTCCCACCTCAGTAGTTAAAGGTTAAAACGTTTTTTGGTAGTAAATAAAAAATGCATGTAAAATTTGTTTATTTTTTTATCATTATATCAATGTATGAAAGGAGAATTGTTTACACTGATGAAAATTTGACTTTTTTTGTTCCCCTCCAAGGGGAGGGCAGGAGGGTCTAAAAAACGCATAACCCGCGCGCGCAATAAAAAATTTGATAATCGTTAGTTGTCAAAGTGAAAAATAGGTGAAACGTTGGTTGGCAAGCGATAATCGGCCAAACAATTTTCGGCGAAAAGGCAGGACACCCTGCCTGACACATATTTCGTAGGTATGATTTCCCAATTTCTTGGAGGTTTTGAGCAAAATGACATTATCCACGTGGTTAAAAGATTTTTCGAATTCCATGTATATCGCCCGTAAATGTAATAAAGTAAATAAAAAGTAATCAGTGCAAACCGTCATTGCCCGAACCCTTGTGGACACCTCGTTGTGATAATAGTTTTTACAGTGTGTATTATCAATACTAAGTAGACCAGGAGAGTTACTACTGTGGGACTAAATAGAAGAGTGCAAGTTAGTATCATAGCCTAGACGAGTGCTAAATGTCTATTGTTAAAAATTAATTAAAAGCAGTGCAGTCGGCCATTGCTTAATTCATACCCTTCATAGTTAATGCAAACTGGGAAACTAGATCTAGTTTTTCTTTTGGCTTTTGCTTAAAACCAAAAATATTTTGTACACGATTTTATTTTATTTTAGTCTGTGATTTGTTCTGTTGAGCTATTTAAATGGGGAATAAATAACAATCATTCGGGTTTTAAAAGCGTCTCCGGTGAGCGTGAATTTAAGCCTTTTATTTAGTGAGATTTATTTAAGCGTTACTGAACCAAACTGGATTATTATTAATATTAGAAATATTAATATTAATATTAGAGACTTTTGTATAAAATGTTATTAAATAACTGAATGCAATTTTCTATGTGAACATTATCAATTAGGCTTGCCACTCTTATTCACTTAACTCCTAGTTTATACAGTCCTAATGTTATGTTCTTCTGTATAATTTTTAATGTGGGAAATAATACTTCTGATTCTCAAAGATGTGTGATAGCTATTCTCTGTTACTAGTACATATCCCAAGCGTCGAATAATTATATTAATGTTGGTCAATACTTAGTAAAGAATATGCATTTGCAAATCAGATAGGTAGTTAAATTGTTTTAATCCGTAATAGAAAAAAAATTAGTAAGTTTTTCGGCAGATTGTCGCTCTTCCCAAAAACGTGGGGCTGCTCAAGTTCCATCTTACAAAAGGTAAATTTAAGCCACCCGCGATCAATAACTTATCATTTGGGTACGATTGAATAAAATCCCTAACTAATTCCAGTAATTCTAGAACGCAATGTTCAGTAGTCTCTATTAAACACGTCATACTTATTGTAAGTAAGCTTGCTATCTAATATCCCGGTGCACATCCTTTTCTCAGTGATAAGCGTAATATGGAACCCCAGAATCAACGTGTTATTGCTAAAAATATTCATTTTAGTTCTTAATCCTCTCACATTTTGATAGTAAAAAACAAAATTATTGTATTTAAGAGACATAAGAGAGATTAGGTAGATTGTATACAATACCTGAATTATACAGATTGTTTGGAGGTACACACAAAACAAAAGAGTCTAGGAATCAAGTACGTTTTAGAGTATTTCTATTTTACGTTTGTTATACTGACTTTTTTGGATCGCTATTGATTATATTTAGTTAATTTTACTACTTAAATTAAGAATTTTGTTTAAATTTCGATTATAAAGAGAAATTAACTGCCAATTAGCATTTCTTTAGAACTGTGTCATGACATTTTTACAAAATCATTATAATTTCTGCATCGGAACTGTAAAAAATTGCACTGATGTGGAGCGACGATGTATTTAACGAGAAGAGATGATCAGAGCTATCGGACTTGGCACTACACAGACCGTTATAAGCCGCCTTTTGACACGCTATCGCATCACGGGCAGCATGGCCGAGTGACATGAAGGGCGATCTGGCATTACCACTCGCTTCAGGACCGGTACGTCCAAAATACTGCTCGACGGAATCGTACCATGAGCGCCATGATGTCGGTTACAGGGCTCCACGGCTCTTGGGGCTTGTTATTTGCTATCAAACCATCCGAAATCGTTGTTGAAATGTGACAAAAATTTAATTTTCAGAAAAATACAAATATTTTTAAGGTTTGTTGCAATTACAGTGCTTTGCATTTCTAAACCCAAGAGGTTTACGTGACAGATGTAGATATTGTGTGGTATCATCGTATTTATAAGTTTTCATAGGTAATAAACAAAAATAAATATAGGAGTTTGAGATGTAGCCAGACGTCTTCAGCACCAATCCAAGCTGAAAAATAACTATCGCACTTCACGATCCATTACTAACAACCCTCACAACGGCACACACAAAAGATACAACACAACTACCGCTTTATGCTGAAGCTGCTCCTCACAAGCAATCTTAGGCCATATGCAGTTTTTTATGTGATCTATTTTACAACAATTCAACACGAACAAGACAACAACAATTTACAATGGGCTCGTGCAAACTGAGATTGGGAAGAAAAAGGCTAGCGTTGTGTGTGCTTTTCCGATAAATCTCGTTTCGGAACGAGGTCGGATACAAGACGCATTCAAGTTTGAAGAACCTCTAAACGTCATGAACGTTTAGGATATTGTCAGATATTGTCATTAACGCCGTTAATTTGAGTTAATTTACCACAACTTGCAAAAACAGCTATTTTTTTTATTTTACGATAAATTTATCATATAAATTTTAAAGTAAAAAGTCATTCTGGTAGACTAGATTCATAAATATTGATTGGATAATTAATTGATTCCTAAAATTAATTGATTTCTTTTAGAAATAAGCAGTACCCATGTACACTGTTTTTACTAATTTCCTAAATCTTTATTTTAAATTTGTGTGTACATAAATTATTAAATAAATTTAATGGTTCCGTAAAGCACCATCTTGAAGCTTTGGACTCAGCTCAGTTGCCCGACGAGCCTTTAAAATTATCAACGATCCTGCGCTTACAAAGTTTGGTCGGGATTTTATCGGATATAGTTTGGTGAGCATGCAAGTGCTCTTTTTTATTTTACCCTTACCCTTTTTTACCCTTAACATTTCAACATTGGACTACTACTACTATTTGATTATTGAATAGCTTAAGTCCCTGTGATTTTTCTCAAAAAGTTGAAAATGCCAGGATGATTGAGGAAAAACATTTCCTCTTAAAATCAGACTAATTTTCTAACATGTGGCGCAACTTAGTACTTCCGAAATGCATAATTTACTTTAATACTTTTTGCGTAAATGTGCTTTTTTGTATCAATTTCCGTTAAAATCAAGAGTGTAGTTTATTTATTTATTTATTTATTAGGTCACCAACAGAGTGTACATCTAAATAAGCATAGTATAACAAAAACAAAATTACATTCTAAATGCCACTCTAATTACAGGTGACGTCGACATCCTTAAATTATAAAACTGTAACACACACTATAAGTAATTGTAAATTATTATTCAAATTTAACTATTTTTATTTATTTAATTATTAAAAAAAATAATAATTTAATTTAATACAAAAATATACAATGAACAAGAGAATAGGGAGGAGGTTATCAATATAAGTTTAAAGTTATTTAAATAAAATTATTTAAATACAAAAATATGCAACAATATAAAACGATCAAGAGAAACATGTGTAACGTTATGATTAATTAATAATTATAATTAATTAAGTAACTTTTTTGTCAGTGTAAAATTATAAAATTATTGTTGAAGTTATTTTTATTGAAAGGGTTTATTAGATTTGATTACCCTAGCTACAGAATCCTTGAAGAAATTGAGGCCTAGTCCAAAAATATCCACTTCAGTTCCTCTGGAAATTAAGTTGTACATTTTCATTAGCCTGTTTATTGGTGAATAGTGTCCAAGGTTTGTTTTGGCTCGGTTTTCCGTGAAAAGTATATATTTTCCTGGGCGAGGTAACCTGGAAGGTATCCGGAAGTTTAAACGCGACAGCAGCAAACTCGAATCAATTGCACCATTCGCCAATTTCCAGAGAAACCGAATGTCCAACAGGGCGCGACGCTCGTAAAGAGACTGCATTTTAAAATGATGCAGTCTACTTTTGTAGCTTGGTAGCTTAGTAGCCAAGTTACAATTAAATGCTCAATGCCACAGGAATCTCTTTTGAACGCTCTCAATACGCTTGATATAAACATCGTAGTGTGGATTCCACACTACACTACAGTATTCTAACCCAGATCTAACCAGAACATTGAACAAAACTATTTATTTCAAGGGTTTTAAAATCGCGACTGTTACGCAAAACAAAACCAAGAACTTTGAAACCCCTAGAGACAATATGTTCAATGTGATAGTTAAACTGCAGTTTTTGGTCCATAATTACACCCAGGTCGCGAATATTACTGAGACCAGTCAATGCATTGCCCTCAATGTTGTAGATGAAAGGCTCATTTTTCTTTTTGCGAGAATAACGTATGTGAAAGCACTTCGAAATGTTGAGAGCCAACCCATTGTTTTGACACCAATCACATAGGCGATCAAGATCTCTTTGAAGATCAGCGCAGTCTTTACTAGAGTAAATGATTTTGAACAGTTTTAGATCGTCTGCGAATAAGCAGGCCTTAGATGATATAAAGCAACTTTCAATGTTGTTTATAAAGATGTTAAAAAATAACGGGCCTAGGTGTGAACCTTGCGGCACACCGGATACTGCTGTGAAGCTGTCGGACGTAAATCCATTGACAACGACCCTTGACGAACGACTGTGTAGATATGACTTGCACCACTTCAAAAATTCACCAGAAATGCCCATAGAGCTAAGTTTTTGTATTAGCACAGAGTGCAGAACTCGGTCGAATGCCTTGCTTAAATCAGTGTAAATGACATCGACATCGAGGCGAGAGTCAACAGCTTGACTTAATTCCTCTGTAAAAAGTAATAAGTTCGTAGCTGTAGATCGTCCGACGAATCCATGCTGGAAAGGGGAGAGAAGATGTTGAAAGTGATTACAGATTACAAATTGGGCGGTAGTTAGTAATGAGCTGTTTAGCTCCATTTTTGTGTAGCGGTATGATCAACGCTTCCTTCCATTTAGCAGGAAAAACGCCTTCTTTCAACGACCTATTGAATATTAGGGTTAGAGGATGAGCTAAAACATTAGTACACCTGGCTATGAAAATTGGAGGAATGCCGTCACTCCCAGCACCTTTAAAAACATCAAGTCTCTTGAAAGCTTTATAGACCGAGTCTATTTCTATGGCTATGGAATTTAAAAAGATACTAGTTGTACAGCTGGGGTCCTCTGGGGAAAGTTTGTCATGGTTATACACGGATGAGAAGTGTGAAGCAAACAAGTTGCAAATTTCAGGTCCATTTGTAGCTGTTTCATCATTGTACTGCATTTGGTCAGGGTATGAGCTATTATTGTTTCGCTTTCCTTTGATAAAAGAAAAAAATAACTTCGGGTTGGATTTCAAGGTAGACTCTAGTTGAGAAATGTATTTGTTATAACAAGCAGTCTGTAGATTTTCACATCTAGTTTTAGCAATATTAAGCGATAGCTGGTCATGGGGGTTATAGTTAAATTTTTTAAGCTTCATGCGATATTTATATTTTTCCTTTAAATGATGAATTAAAGCTGCTGAGAACCAGAGAGGATAGCGAGAAGAACGTGGTTTAAATTTTAGGACATATCTCTCCATGACTGCGCGCAAATTTACGTACAGAATCGTAACCATTTCATTGACATCATTACAGCTAGAGAACTTCGTATCCCAGCAAGTTTTATTCAATTCACATATAATGTTTTCATAGTCGGCTTTATGAAAACAAAAACGGCTTGTATCGTCATAATTTAAAAACTTCATATCTGAGACCGGTATTAAGAAGGTAATAGCGGGGTGATGTTCCACAACCTTGGACAGTGGGTCCAAGCAAGCGACTAAATTAGAGACAGTACGTTGACTAACGATCAGGTCCAATATTCTGTTCTTACTATTTAAAACATGGTTATATTGATGCAGCGCATTGAGAGACATAAAATCTACAAATAAGTTTCCAAATACGCTATTGTTTGTCTTTGGAGTGAGATAAAGCCCTTCTTCACTTTCCCATGTGACAGACTTTAAGTTGAAGTCTCCAATTATTGTAACATCCGAAACACCAGAATTCAAAACACGATAAGCGTTTTCTAGGAATTGTTCCAGAGTATTTTTTTGCAAAGGCGATGGCAGATAGGCACAACAAAAATGTAGACATTCTTGGCACCCTGAAGAACAAGATAGCTGAACACTAATCCAAATATCTTCATTATTTATAGACTCAAGATCACTCAACCTTTCGGAATTAAAGCGTTTAGCAACAGCAATCAACATCCCACCTCCTTCTGATTTTTTGTTAAGACTATTCTTTTCGCGATCGCGCCTGTAAACATTAACTATCAAAGATTTCTGCGTCAAAGACACTGCTATTTAACCAAGTTTCTGTAAAGACTGTTATATCGTAATTGTTACAAATTATTTTATTAAAAATATCCACAGTTTTGGTTTTAAGACCAACTACGTTTTGGTAGTAAACTGTTAAGCCTTTGAATTTTAAAATTTTAACTAAACAAAAAATACCATATAAACCAATGCGGGGTAATCCAAATATCTTAAGGTTAAGTTAGTTTAGAAAGGCAGTCCTGATACTTAATAAAAATATATTTAGCGTCATCGGATTTTCTAACAAAAATCCTCCCATTACGCACCCACACATACTTATAGCCAAGCTGCCCCTTTGCTTTCAGTCTTGTCGCCGCAATTTGTTTTCTGGCGAAAGGTTTTCCGAAACAAAGATAGGATTGTTCTTGTCTCCACCTATGCCAAGATGACTGGTGTTAAGTTTATCTAATAACGCAGCAGTAACGCAGCTAGTAACGCAGCAGTCGAAATTGGTTACGATTTTGAAAACCTTAAAGTCTGCTTAAACTAAAACCTAAACATTTCAACCACCCCACCAAGAATGGTCTCCAGTAATTTTATTGTTGCACAAAATATTTTTCTTTTGCTTAAAAACAAAGAATTTTGAAAACATTTATGTCACTCCTCCGTGGTGATCTCGAACACACATTTTTCATACTCTTTTCTAGCGTCTTCTGGTAATAAAAGCCATTGATCACGTATACAGCTCTTAATTTTTTGGAGAAAGTCACAAGCTGCCTGGCCTAAATTTTATACAGGATAGACCATAGCCACTAAAATAGCTATATCTAGTCGTGAGAAGCGGTTTGAAGCAGCACGATACTCTGCCGAGCTTTCAAATTACAATTGAAATCGTACACAGAAAATCATAGTACACATATTTGCATGAAGTTGTAGACACAATTTTATTTTAATGACTCTAAAATAAAAGTAAAGAAATAAGCAATAGTTAGATGAAAAAAACTACTGTATAACCTGTATTCTGCAGCCAAAGTAAGTGGCCATTTATGTAAGCGGCCAGTTACGGAAATATGTAGGGAAATTTTTAAAACAATCCTTAATGAAATGAAAAGGTAAAAAAAAGAAATATATTTAGATGATATCGTGGACGTATTTCCATTCATACTTGCACGCATCAAGACTTAGGTAAGTGTGTCATTTTACTATTTCCATTTCTTTATTTTCTCGATGACCAATCTTGATGATGACTTTCTCCATCCAATAGCTCCATCCCTATCAGTTTCTCCGACTCTGGTATTATATAACCTTGTACGTGTGTAAACGTCATATTTATAATGCATACATAATGTAAAAAAAACGATCGCACAAGGTTAAATAGTAGCTGTCGTCGAGAAAATAAAGAAATGGAAATAGTATACCATCGTGGTTATTATTAAAAAGCATAAAAGATCGTATATTGAGAAAAAATAATATATTGCAAAAAGTTTTTTTGGGAATTCAGCTGTTGACACCATAGTCGACATGCCAAGTCTGTTACGCTGGATGAATGAAGTATGACAATGTAACAAATCAAAAAAGTCCGTATTCACGGAAACTTGCCCTTCAGTTTATTGCTTGAAATATTTAAAAATAAATTATAACGTACGTGTTCTCTATTTAAGAATTATATAATTTAAATGTAGAAATTATAAAATCTTCCTATGTATTTTTTTATATTTCATATTAATATTAAAGCCATACATAATCCTTTCATTAATTATATTTAAAAAAAACATCTCAATTTTTCCAAGTGAACGCGGACTTTTTTGATGTGTGCGTGTATGTCTGTGATTTTTCGCATTCGCAAACATAATATAAAACACATTGTACGAGTTGCTCATATACTCAATTATTATGTGTGATAATTCACATTATTGAAGTATCACTATAATAAGAAATAATTAATATGAAACTAAACAGAGCTTTATTGCCCTTATCGGAGTCGGAGTTACTTTGAGTTGATTTGATAACTATAAATATTAAGGAATGTAAAATACTTAGAATATTAACGGATCCGTGTCCTGTTTTTCTTTTTATATTTATGTTTGGTCTTTCATCTTTTTATTAGAATTTTTTTTTCGTCACTGCTTTCTCTTAGTTTCTTTTTTTTATCTAACGTATGTTTTTTAACTAACGGTGTATCTTTTTAACTGAACTAACTTCTTTCGTTTGATGTATTATTTTTCTTGGACTCATAAGATGAATCTGATGTATCCTGTTCATCAGATTTACTGCTTTTGTCTGATGTATCTGTTTCATCAGATTTGATATCCCTTTGTTTCTCTGTTGAGAATCTCCAAATGCTGTCTTCCAGTAAGCTTCTAATCCCAAAATACTGAACGTCAATTCGTTGTTTTTTTGGGCAAGTTATCAGGGTTCCTTTTGTTGACCCTCTATAATTTACTACTTTAATTACGCTACCGTTCCAATAAACGGAAAAATTTACGAATTTGTACGGGCTTACAATTCTTAGAGATTCCACAGTAGTCTGTGGTTCATTATTCCATCTGATGACACTTTGAGTGTTATCGTTATATCCAAGGATCACCTGAAAAAGCATGAATATATTTATTCAATTCTAAAAGATGAAATCTCTTAGTAATAACGTACACTAGGAACAACAAAGGCGAAACTCAAAAACCCCAAGTTTTACTACTGTTTCCTTTTTATATAGTCCAAAATAAACATTGACTAAAAAAAAAACGATGGAAATAAGTATATTAAAAATAAGAAAAACTCAAAAGATAAGAAGCAAAGACATAAGAGCAAGAACCAACTTAATAGACATACTCCATCATGCTCGCACACAAAAATGGCGATGGGCTGGACATGCAGCGAAATAAACAGACAAAAGATGGACATTAGAAACCACAACATGGAATGGACCTACGGGAAAAAGAAAAAGAGGTCGTCCAAGGAACAGGTGGATTGCCGAAAAATTCTAGTAGCAAGAAGAAATTGGAGAGGAAAGGCAAAAAGTAGAAAATTGTGGAGTAAGCTAGAGGAGGCCTTTACCCAGCGTGGGGTTCCAATAATAGAATAGTAATAGTTAGTTAGATATAAGAGAAAATGTTATTTAAGGTTGTTGGAAATAAATGAGCTTTATTATTATTATTAATTAAGTTGAAATAGCACATGATAGGTGACGTTCATATATGACGTACTTGAGCGATGGGTCTGGTACTTAGAATGAAATTGAGAACGATACAGAATGGGAAAATGACGTGGCGGGCGAGTAAGACGGAATAAATCATTGTTTCATTTTGTCAGTAAAGTAGTGATTATCATGAAGCTAATATGTGCTACGTACAAACGGAGTTATCACTCCAGTTGTTAAATCACACCCCTCACAGCAAACTTTTAAATGATGTAAAATTTATTTAAAGAAATGTCACTTTAGAAATGGCCTCGGGATTCACAGATGCACATTCCCTTTAAACTTATCTTCTCTAACTTATAAAACGTTTTATAAGTTAAATAAGATAAGTTTGAAACCGTTTTATTATTAATTAGTAGATTTCTAGTATTTTCATGCGCAGGATACGTTTTTTTGTTTCTTTGTTGAAGCTGAGTTTTAATTACAAAATTTATTTATTTATTTTTAAATTTTAGGAAAACTTACAGCTAGGAGTTAAAGTAAATACATTTTTATAACAAAGATAGCCAAATAAAGTTTTCACAGATAGGTGTTGTGTTTTATATTATAAAGTACGTCGGGATACATGTATGTTAAAAAAATAGAAAAAGACGTGCGAATATTAAAATTAAATATTTTGTAATTTAAAAGTTAACACTTTTGAGGAAATATTCTGTTTATTCTATAAATGGTGAATCCTGGCGTAAAAATTCTTTTAAATTTAAAATAATTTGAAATGTCATCGCGCAGAAAAACTACAAACAAATATATACATGTCATTGTGTACGTTTCTACGTATATTTACATACACGTATTTTTAAATATAAGTTATAAATGAAATGTTTGTATGAGCACCTTTGTTTTTGTGTGTCTGAAGCACCCATACTAATGGACTGATCATGGTAACCTACTGTGTGTACTGGAAATTAATAAAGAATCCTACTAGCCCATTAGTATTGAGGAATAGAATAGGGTTTCAGTTATGTATAAAAATTATTCTGAAGAATAAATGCTGATGCCATAGAACCGTATCTTTCTTTCTTTTGTTACAGTTTAACATATGTATCTGTACATCTGTGTGTAATTTGTGTGAAGTTTTCGAAGAAGAATTTTTATTGATATACTTTTTATTTCAGGTTTAATGAATAGCTTGATTATTAAAGTTTGCATGTGTTCAAAGTTTGAGTGTATTTCTTTAGTATTTAATTCAACATCAATTTAATTTCACCAAACCTTTTATAAATTTACGGTGCTGTGGGATTTTCTAAAAACCCTTGTGTAGTACCCCACAGAATACTTATTTCCTGAACAATATGTGTACCTGCCAAATAAAGTATCTTTTTGCTGTCAAGTAAACCAATAAAATAAAACACTAAACAAGGACATACACAGCTAATTAACATCTCTTTCGGCTCGCATGCCGAGCAGTAGTGGACCTGCCATTCATATTAATTCCATGCATAAATCAGACGACGGAGTCATACAAGCCGACGGAAACTTAGTAATCCATGTATAATAACAACAACAATATAAAACAAAAATGGAATTTGCCTGCTTTAAAAAAATAACTGTTGTTTGGAAGGAAACTTCAGGAAGTTCAGAACTTCAATGATTTTAATTCAATTTTTTCCTTAACTTGTTTTCACAGTTTCTGTTTTGGTTTGTTGGTAATTTTATTTATGAACGAATTTACAAATAAGCTGTACAGTTAAAATAATTAATAACAATAAATAAATAAAATAATAAATAAATAATTATTATATTATATATATTAATTTAATTAATTAATTACAGTGTAATTTAATAACGAACATATCTATTATCGCTTTTTTGCTTTCTCAACGGTAGCTTCTCAAGATTATAGTAGTAAAGAATGATGGCAAATTCAATACAAATTCTGCCTTACATAAAAAAAATACTTTAGAAACGGCATAATTTAATGAAACGTGTGTCTTTTGATAGAGTGAATTAAATATATCAAATTATATTTTGAGTAATATCATTAAAAGATGGGGAAAAAAAGATAATTTACTTAAAAAACACTAATAATTTTAGGTTCGGTTTTTACGAATATCACTTATTCAACTGTGTGGCACTAATTTTATCACTACTCAAAGAAATCACTATTAGGATTATAATTATTTACAATTACAAGCCGCTTTATTTTCTATTTCTGGCAATATTTTAACTTAAGCCTGTACTCTAGGTATACACCGTTTTATTCATAATCCTTTTATAAAACTGTAACTAAAATATGTTAGCTTTGGAGCAGATGCCATTTACCAGTTGATCACATGGATATAACGATTAGTGGATTGTAGAAATCAGTTATTTAAAAAGGGTAGGTAAAATAAAAAAACACTTAATTATATTTTTTCTTGATTCAATTATAACATTGTCGAGAAATGCCGCTGGTGCTCCAAATATCTTGCATAACCCATGTACCATAATATACTCATTACATGGGAGCAACATTCCACAGTCCTATTTCCAGCGGGACAATTACAATAATAACAATAACTTAAGATTGCTCTGCGACTATTTTTTAAATTCTTTAATTGTTTACCTCATTCATATTTATTCCTTCTAGAAAGGCAAAGGACTCATACGGTTACGACGTATGTTTGAAGTTTTTATTTTATCATTAAAAAGTATCTTAATTTAGCTTATTTTATTTTTACTTGTTCGCTTGCAACGTTCTTGTATAGATCAATTAATTAGGTGTATTTTAAGACACAAAGAAAATGAAATCAAATAATGACATATTTATTTATGACAAGGCTGTATGGCTTAGCTCCTTCCCTGCTCTTACGAGCAAAAAGAACAAACAACAACAAAAAGAAAATGTTTCCGTAATCAACAATTAAAATCCGAAAAATGAAATTGATTACTATTTATGCCGTTCTTTTAAAAATGTAATGAATTTTGAAAAGGTAGTGGATTTATTTTTTATTGAATTGTGTTATATTGTCGAGTGTGAACGCTTTGTCGTTTTGTTTTTAACTATAAGGCGAATCTCGCCATCGTTCTTTGTAATATTTTTGTTTTGTTTTGTTATTGTGTGTTCTAATAATTGCATTTTTTATTCTTTTTTAAATTCAACATAATTATTGGTGACACTGGAACCCCGGTAAAAACAAAAAAAATTGCTTATTTTTTTTAATTCATAAAGTTTTACAAGTTCAGTTAAAATCGTTTTACAGCATTCTTTTCCTATGCTAACCGTACGCGTAATGACTATTTGAAGTTTACGACTTTGTTTATTTGTGATAACACGTGGACACGTAAAATAGGATTGTAAATGTTTTGGGTTTAAGCTATTCTTGTTAGATACTCGTTTATTTATTTATTTATATAGTCAATGAAGTTACGCTTGTTATTAGACAACATTTGCGAAAAATTTAAGTCTCGCAGAACTTGCAAAATTTATGGCAATCAAGAAGCTTGCTTAAAGGAATTTTTTTTTTCGCAAACTGTCAAATAATTATAGGTTAGGGCAAGACTCATTTAGCTTAAAATTTATCCAATTATACCAACATTATTCCCAAATGGATTGTACTAAAAACATTATTTATTTTCAGAACTCTCACCGAGAGAGAGAACAAACAGAACAGAATATGCATTTGAAAGGCTTTAAAGGCAAGCAGTGTTTCAATAGAAAACAATGGAGTCGTCAGTTAAGAAATATAATATACTAATTGCATGTTTAATAACAATTGAAAACTAACAGGTAGATGAAGGTTTATTAAATATTAGATTCATTTTAAATTTGTGTATCTTCTATGGAAATCAGTATAAAAAATAAGGAAAATCCACAGTTGTACTGAAGAATTTTGTGTCCTTCCCTCCAGCTGTAAACCTCATATTTGAAAACTCAATGAAAACGAATTTTGACAATGCTAAAAAATAGTCATGAAATAGTAATAAATAGTCATGCATGTAAAAAAAAATAGTCGTAATATAGTTTCGCAGTACCTAGGCGACACCTACACCAACCTATAGCTATAGCTATAGCTATAGGTTGGTGAGGATTATGGCTTGAACATTTGACAACTTCAAATTTCTCCGGAACGCCGACGACTTTCAGTTTAAAGTTTGTGCCAAAAAATAGTCATGAAATAGTCGTATGAAACGAAAAAAATTTTGAGCATTGGTAGATGGATGCCAGCGTGATTGGCTGTTGGCTGCTTATCGTAATCTACAACAGGAAACTACGATATTCTCGAGCTGTGGGGTATCGACAGGTATACAGTGTAGAGAGCTTTTGTAGTAGATGAGGGTATCACCTTATCGGCGGAAGGCCTATCGTTACGAAAGATTTTGTAGTTCGCTATTTTTGGTAATTATATAGGTAGGTAAATATTTTTGGAGTGAGTTAAAAACTTAGAAAAATCGTATCACAAAGCCAACACGCTAATCTGTGACGTCAGTAAACTGAACGCCACTGAATATCGGGAAGGAACCGATCAAGCGGAGTGGTCTTACAACGTCCGTACCAGGCGGCGGTCGCAGTGAGAATTGATGATGAACTTATTCGGGATGAACCGATGTACGAAGTTCCGTCTCTTAAACGTAGTGATTTCATGACCATTGGTCAATATGTACGAGGTCCGTAGCTTGTTACCTATTTAATGCAAGTTAATATAAGCTTTATTGGTTTTATTTGGTCGTTTATACTCATACTTGCTCAAGTACAACATTTCAAAACATAACTATACCTATTTCCCTAATTACGCTTTAATTAAAATTTCTCTCACTTTTAACTGTGTCCCTTTAAATTTAAGTAAGAAGTTTACCATTTATATTGGAGAAAGAGAGATAAAATACAAAAATTGCTTGCATAAAATTCGATAAACTTATGGTTACAGAAAATCTTAACAAAGTACAAACAGAAAACTACTTAAAGCAAAAATAAAAAAATTTAAATGAGACCTCATCCCCAGAAAATTATTATTTAAATTCACATATCTCGTCGCAGCGGCAAATATTTAAGAAAAAAAAGTGCGAGAGAATCACAGCTCAGCTCAGCAATCACAGCTCTATAAGACAATATATGAGAATTCAGAAGGAAGATTCTAATCCCGTACCTATTCTCTATGTACTACTCAAAATAAAACCAATAACAATTACTTAAGCTTCACTCAAATACTTCAGTTCTTAATATAGTCTTTAAACAAAGACAAAAAAATTTATAAATGTAAACCTGCTGCTTCCCGCGAGGGCAGTGGACAAAAACCCTCCAAAGTCTAATAAACTCTTCGTCATTCAACGTAAGATCGATTGCCAGTAAAACAAGAAGTACCTATATGGTATGCTTTATCAAAAATAAAATGGAATATAATAGGCATTTCCGAAGTAAGAAGATAAGTTAACTGTATAAAAACACTACTCTCCGTATATACTCTATAGTTAAGGAACTACGCAGGGTGAAAAAGGTGTTGGATTTCTAATAAAAAACGAGAAGCACAACGTTACGAATGAAATAAGTCGGAGGAGGTTCTTACCGCAGTACTGAAAACGATAAGAACCCCCTCCTTTTTTGAACTCGGTTAAACAGAAATTAAAACTAAGTATAATAACATATGAAGCATTAAGTGTGATTACTAACAATTTAATACATAGACAGTGATAAAATATAAAAATAAAAATAAATGTGAAAATCCATGGTTAAGGAATAAATAAAGCTTTTATTATTACTCATACAACCTGCAGAATTATGTCATGGAAATAGATTCTTATTTTTTGGAAGTATAATGAAATTCCATAATATCACTTTACAAATTGATTAGAGATCTACTTACTTCAATCTGAGGTCTAGACCGTCCTTCAGGACTCTCAGTAAGTATAAGGTAAACGTCTCGTTTGGCCTGTACTGAAAAATCTAAATATGTCTTTGATATTGGTAAGAAAAAGTATTTGTTATCCTTATGTACAAAGTATTCTGGAAAAGAAAAAAATGCCTATACATAAAACAGTTATAACAAATACGCAGATAAGCCTTATATTGATCGGTCACGAAATGATCGTTCATTAACAATAATAATAATATATTTGTTATGTAATTACTAAAATAAACATGCACTTTAATGCTCTTTAAGTAAAATAGATAGTTAAAGAAATAAAAGCTGACTGTAATAGGTAAACGATCCAGTGTCAACGAAAAGTGCAATACTGGCCTAGAAACAAAGCTGGTATTCTATCTATACCTGAACATAGAGCATTTCCACCTCGCAGTATTTTTATATTTTTAATTTTTTCACAGCCAGCAACCCGTAAAAAGTGGCTTCCGCGCCTAACGACTTCATCAATCGTAGATGTTATCTAATAATTACATTGTAATGGAAATGTTTTCGATATATGAAGCGTTGCCAAACGTAAATTTTGTATTAAAACTTAACTTTTTTCCTGTAATTTCACAGGCTGTTACTTCCCTTTAATTGGAACACAACCATGTTAATGTGATTATTATGGTGACCTAAAAAAAGAAGCATTATGTTAGGTATCACCCTAGACAACTCAAAATTTTACATAAGAAAACTGTGCAGCGATTTAAACAGAAGACAAACACGAGCAAAGTCGAACTAATTCGGTTACGCAGCACAACGCAAATGTTCAATAGGAGAGGATCAAATTATTCAAAACAAGTCAATGCATTTATATTATGTATCAGGACTGAACTCACATGAAACAACGATATTTTAGATAAACGTTTAATAAATGTGTAACAAAGAAAAAATGTGTAAAATGTGTAATTTTTGGGGATTGGAACTGCTCGCGTCCGTAAGGTTTAGCCCTCCATGCCTTGTACATGGTCCCTGGGTGGTGCTAAACGAGCAGTGTCTTCTGGTGGTAGTCTCGACCGTGGCTTGTCACCACCCACTAAACAAAGCCATGCCGCCAAGTGACATGGTCGCGTTCTGGCATGATGTTTAGTGTAGCCATCGAGGAGGGTAGGTCTGAGTAATCGTGTAGGGTCAAGTAGTTTGCTAGCCACATGCGAAAGGCTGCCCCGCCACCTCGCGAAAAATCCCGGGAGGCTTCATCGTGCCAGCTGGCGATTGGTTAGAGAGGACCCGATGACTTTACACTTCCTCTCTCTTAGAGTGCACTTCTGCAACATCAGAGGAATGCACTCAATTTTCAACGATGACCACGACCACCTTGAGACAGAGAGGCCTCACCTACTCTTCCTAACGGAGACGCAGATCTGTAATCCGTGAGCCTCAGCATACCTTTGTTACCCAGGGTACATACTGGAGTCCAATTTCCGCCCGAACGCCGGGGTGTGCATGTATGCCAGTGACGAGATCTGTTGTCGGCGTCTCCGTTACTTGGAAGATCTGGACTTTTGCGTCATGTGGATTCACATTGAAACCGGCCTTGACCAATTGTTCTACGCCAGTTTAAACTGGTCATAAAGTGGAGATCGGGAGACAACGAGGCTCATGGAGTATCTGAGCGATGTAGCAGATAAGGTTCGGCAACTTTTTCCCTCAGCGCAGTTTTCCCTCCCTTGGCGGCAGATTTGTTTTACATCAACCGATCCATCCTGCTGCGCTGATGCTGTATCAAGTGTGATACAGCATCAGCGCTTGGCCAGCAATGGAGTATTTCATCCCTTACGCGGACCTATCCCTTGAAATCAAAGCTCGCCCATGGTTTAATGCTGCTTGCCTCACAGCTGAAAAGCATAAGTAAAAAGCGTACAAAGCCTGGCTTGGCGCTCGCAGAAGCACAGCCTTGGGTTCGCATGAACTGAAGAAAAGATACAATGCTGCCGCCAAGTCTTGCAAAAAGGTTATCAGAAAAGCTCGCTTTGACCACATTGGCCAAATCGGGGACAAGATAGCGTCATACCCTTCAGAAAGCAAAGCTTTCTGGTCTCTGGCCAAGTTGGTTGAGTCGAACTTCTGTCGCCCATCGCTACCACCTCTGAGGAAGCCTGACGGTTCACTGGCCCACACCGCAAAAGAGAAAGCAGACCTTTTTGCTAATCTTTTTGCAAATTGTTCACGTCTAAATAGTCAAGGTAAAGTCCCACCCAGTTACCTCAGTTAGGACCCAAAATGGGTACTGTTCATATTCGAAAAAAGGAGGTTCCTAAATGCTTGCAGAAATTAGACGTGAATAAGGCCAGCGGCCCTGATGGCATACCTGCAGTTGTATTAAAACACTGCGCAGCCGAGTTGTCTCTCATTCTAACGCGCCTGTATCGACTCTCTTTGGAATCCGGAAAGGTCCCTAAATCCTGGAAGCTGGCTAACGTGCAACCAGTACCAAAGAAGGGAAGCCGTGAAGATCCTATCAACTACCGACCTATTGCAATTACCTCCATACTTTGCAAAATTATGGAGCATGTATTGAACAACCATCTCCTGGTATACCTTGAATCCAACGAGCTCTTTAATGATAACCAATATGGTTTTCGCAGTGAACGCTCGACTGGAGATTTTCTTGTGTATGCCACTCACTTATGGAGCGAAGCCTTGGAAGTTAACTGTGAAGCTATAGCTGTATCCTTAGACATTTCCAAGGCTTTGATAGGGTCTGGCATGATGGTCTCTTGAGTAAGCTTCATGCATACGGATATCTGATTTTCTGAGGGAACGGTCAATTCGAGTAGTCTTAGACGGCTGCTTTTCTATCTAATGGCAATTAATGCCGGGGTACCTCAGGAATCTGTCCTCTCTGCAACGTTAATCATGCTGCACATAAATGACCTACTAACCCCAGGCATTATTGGTTACGCTGATGACAGCACCGTTGTAAAAAGATACATGTCCATTGCGCGAGCGAGTCGTCAAGAAATCCAGGCTTTGAGAAAGTCCATGATTGATCGGGTTGATTTGACCTTAAAGAAAGTGTCCGATTAGGGCAAATCCAACTTGGTCAAATTTAACCCGTCAAAAACACAGGCGTGTTTATTCTCCGCCAAAACGAGCAGTTTCGACCTAACGCCCACTTTCCAAAATGTTTCTGTACCTTTAACCGACCACCCAGGGCTTCTGGCAACAAATTGTGTCCATGGCTCGAAACTGCTTCAAAGAAGTTGGGAATCATCTCGAAGGTCCGACGGTACTTCAGCCTTGAACGGCTACTTAATTTGTACACAGCTCAAGTTCGATCTTGTATGGAGTACTGTAGCCACCTTTGGGATGGTTTTGCAAAGTACCAACTAAAAGTGATCGACGCAGTTGACCGAAGAGCCCGAAATATTATTAACAACTTTGACTTCACCACCAAAAAACTGCAAAGCCTCAACCATCTTCGGAAAGTTTCCAGTCTTCTACAGATTACATTTTGGAAAGTGCGCGAATGTTCTTTTTGATCAGGTTGAACCCACACCCTTCTTACATTGGCCTACTAGACGCAGACAGGCCTTGCATTCCTTTATAGTAGATATCCCCAAATATCGAACCAAACGCTTCATTGTTTCTTTTTGGTGCGGATCGCCAAGGTGTGGAATGAACTGCCTGCGTCTGTTTTTCCAGAAAACTATAGTCCTAGTTCTTTCAAGCGTCGAGTGAATAGGTATCTCGTGGATAGACGTGTAACACCTTCGTCTTCATCGTCACTTTCCATCAGGTGAGATAGAAGACAAATGTCTAATCCTTTTTCAATAAAAAATAAAAAAACTCGCAAGTGTTGTCAATTTGCTGTCAAATTTTTTTTTCGATATTACTCGTATTATTATTCGATATTACTCGCCTTCAACTTAAGAAATAAAAGTTGTATATACAACATTACGGCGACGAGTTGCAACACTTGAAGTTACCATGAAAATCAGCAGTTTTGTGCTTTATGGTTTTTAAAAAGGTAATAGATGTAAACTTGTTGTTGTGTTCAAATTTACGACATACCTCGCTGGGCTCCAACTTCTACGTCAGCCAAAAAGGACACTGTAAAAAATATACATCATGGTCAACGTCCGAATGGAAGGGGTTCATGCACCATGATCCAAATAGTAAAAAAAATATTTAATAAAATCTATGTGGAGTAGTTTAGATAGGATTTTTTCCAAAATAAGTGAAAATCATTCCTTATAGCAGTAATTCGTATGCTGAATCTGTACATGTTGACCGATTTTGATTTTTGTTCGGTTATTAATTAGTTACTAAATGTTCTTATGTAACAAACCTTTGATACAAGCAAATCTATTATGGAACGATAGAAAATAAAGAAAAATAAATAAAGAAAAAACAAATTTATAGCGATTTTAATATCTAATTTTCTCTGCTCCACCGTGTAAAAAACATGTACGGAATGAGGCTGGCATTTATTCTCAAAAGTTGGCGCATCTAATGCAGTTTCTAAAAAGGTATAATACTTGGCACTTAAATTAATCAGATTTTATTTATAATCTTTATATTTTTTAGGAGATGTAAAATACTACTAGAAGATTACATGAAAGGGGCATTCGCTCGTAGTCGCTCCCCTCTCTCATCACCCATCCCCGTGCCAGGTACCGAAAATCAGACAGTCAGTACGTCAACTTGTTTTGTTCATATCTTACGTCACGTCTTTCTTGCGCATACATTTTGATAAATGCTAACGACTCGGCTAGAACTCTTGAAGGGCAGGGCAAACTCAGGGCGAACTACAGCATGTACAACAAGTTTTAATTAAAAATGGCTACAACGTCAAGGTGTCAAATATAAAACGAAACACGAGAACCAAACCAAATACACCCATGGTGAAGCGTCAGCCCTCCTTCATGCAATCATCAAATTAATCAGTGTCTGCGCTCACCGAAAGATCACATACCGCTTCAGACACCGGGTGTTTATAAAATGTACTGCAGCTGTGGCAGCTCCTACATTGGCCAGACGAAAAGAAACATTTCTTGCCGTCTTAAGGAACATATAAAAGCCATAAAAAACTCAGACACGAACAAGTCAGCCATCGCCGAACATTTGCTAGAATCAGGCCCTAACCATTGGATTGAGTTCTATTGTAAAACCTCTCCTATTGTGGTAGGTATATATTATCACAGGCTCGCACACGCACTTAATGGACAGACTCCCAACACGTCTACTCTCGCCCGTGGCTCTCGTATATATCCGACGTGGTGCGTACGAGACAGTGGTTGTCTGTGTGAGTGAATGAGTGAATGATCTAATGAACGCATACACTACATCCCTTCCTTATCACAATTTTTAAATTACCAAATTGATTGATTAACAAATTGATAAATTACCCCGGCAAACGCGCAGGCGTCACTAAACTTGAGTTTCATCATTGTTTTACTTTTCATTTAAATGCCGTATAATTGTCGTTTGAAAGAAAGCAAGACCTTTTTCTTAATTTGGTCGGCTTATATTCTGTATGTACTCTCTTGTAGAATTTAGAATTTCTTTTTACGTCGGTACTTTAAAATAATACTTGCATAATTTATAAATTCTCAATCTGCCGTGTTCAGTTTAATTTTTAGGTTATGTTATTCTGTATGACTGACAATTGATAGCTTTGACTATTAGTTTTTCATCCGCGCCTTTGACATTGCACGAAGATTAGCACATCTCCCTCTTCTTACTCTGGTTCAGCTCCTATCTTCGGGGCTGGTCCCAGTGGGTCCGCTATGGCGAGTCTCAGTTCGATTGGCGATCTTGTTGCGGGCCTGCCATTGGGTGGCGTTCTCTCCATTGCTTTTCTTAATTTTTTATTGACCCTGTTACTACAGCCCTTTCTTGTGATTTTCACCTTTACGCTGATGACTTGAAGGTTTATCACTATTTCACTCTTTCAGATACAGCAACTGCTATTGCTGCAGCCAATGAGGATTACAGTCGTATAAGTGACTGGGCTAATCATTTGTTTTATATGTGATTCCTAGCAAGTTACAAGCTATCATAATTGGTAGTCGGCATATGCACGGCTGCATCGATTTTGCCAATTTATCATACTATTTATTTCTCTGACACTGTCAAAAACCTAAGAGTAATTATCGATTCTCATCTTGCGTGGAATGCTAACGTCAGCAAAATTAGTAAGAAAGTGCACTATTCCATCCACCAACTAAAAATTCTTCAGAGTTCCTGCCCTTCCGGACCAGGATTGCACTAGCTCAAACACTCATTCAACCAATAATCGAATTTGCAGATGTCTGTTACTTGGACATAACTGAAGAGCTATTAAATAACATGAACGATTACAGAATCGTTGTATTCGATTCATCTTTGGTCTTAAGAAGTTTGATCATGTTCTGAATAAAGCGGACCACTGCTATGGCTTCCTATTCGGTACCGTAGAGATTCTCGTATCTTATCCCAGCTATTTAACGTACTGTTTAACTCATCTTCCTCTCATTACCAAATTAAGGGTTTTCCTTCACGCACACCCATAATGCTCATTGCAGAAGGAATAAACGCACTCTTTTTAAAATAAATCCGCATAAAACTGACCTATTCTCTTATATTTTTCTTATAAAACTGATCTTATTTCTTTGAAGCATTTGCAAAAGTCAAGTATACTGTGTATTTATTAGTTTGCATATACCATGGATATTCTATTTGTAGGCAGTTGGGTACTTCATATTTATATCCATACAATTTGTAAGCATATTAGCACTTGTTTACAGCATTTATTCTATGTACAACAAAATACAATTTAGTTCACACCAAATCCGACACCAATCACACTCTCCAGTCTTAGCTCTGGAAGCTGGAAGAGACCTCCTTCAGAAACAACTGTGTGTGCATCAATTTTTTAAATAAAATAATAAAGGGTGTCCATAACTTACAAATTTAATGGCAGCAACCTATCAATTTAATGGCAGCATCCTAACAATTTAATGGCAGCAACCTACCAATTTAATGGCAGCAACCTACCAATTTAATGGCAGCAACCTACCAATTTAATGGCAGCAACCTACCAATTTAATGGCAGCAACCTACTAATTTAATGGCAGCAACCTACCAATTTAATGGCAGCAACCTACCAATTTAATGGCAGCAACCTATCAATTTAATGGCAGCAACCTACCAATTTAATGGCAGCAACCTACCAATTTAATGGCAGCAACCTACCAATTTAATGGCAGCAACCTACCAATTTAATGGCAGCAACCTATCAAATTAATGGCAGCATCCTACCAATTTAATGGCAGCATCCTACCAATTTAATGGCAGCAACCTACCAATTTAATGGCAGCAACCTACCAATTTAATGGCAGCAACCTACCAATTTAATGGCAGCAACCTACCAACTTAATGGCAGCATCCTACCAATTTAATGGCAGCAACCTACCAATTTAATGGCAGCAACCTACCAATTTAATGGCAGCAACCTACCAACTTAATGGCAGCAACCTACCAATTTAATGGCAGCAACCTACCAATTTAATGGCAGCAACCTACCAATTTAATGGCAGCAACCTACCAATTTAATGGCAGCAACCTACCAATTTAATGGCAGCAACCTACCAACTTAATGGCAGCAACCTACCAATTTAATGGCAGCATCCTACCAATTTAATGGCAGCAACCTACCAATTTAATGGCAGCAACCTACCAATTTAATGGCAGCAACCTACCAACTTAATGGCAGCATCCTACCAATTTAATGGCAGCAACCTACCAATTTAATGGCAGCAACCTACCAATTTAATGGCAGCAACCTACCAATTTAATGGCAGCAACCTACCAACTTAATGGCAGCATCCTATCAATTTAATGGCAGCAACCTACCAATTTAATGGCAGCAACCTACCAATTTAATGGCAGCAACCTACCAATTTAATGGCAGCATAATATAACGCATCCAGACCCATCATGCAACAGATATGGCGCCAAGTGAGCACATCGCACAGCAGTTCCAAAACGCATCATACCGCGCCCAAAGGCGCAAATTGCAGCTGACCCCTGACTTGCCACTCCGCCTAAACTGTCGTTTGAACGGTTGAGCGAACGATTAGACCCCGCTCATTCCCACGCACGTTTCGCCTCTGCAGCAGCAATGCTGAGAACATCACTGGCGTGGACAGCCTTTAAGTGACAACTGCAAAACATAAAATAATTACAAGTACCAAATACTTCTTTCAACCATCCGCCACATTTGCACTAAGGGGGATCCCAACCCCACTGCAAAATCGTTTATGTTTTCTAAGCAAATCTACTCGCCATATTCATTTCATGAGCATTCCAGCAAAACTGTGCAAATAAAATATGGTTACAGTAGCTTTGATAAAACTGATCAAGACCATAGTTGGTACAACAAGCATTTTAGTCAACCTACGCATTATAGTTGTAAAATCACTTCCCCTGCCACAACAAAACATGTTTAGTAAAACAATGTAAACTAGATATTGAGTTTTCACAAAAACACCACCACCACCCGCTTACTTCAAGTTTTATGTTCTAACTGACAAAATCACCTTTCTAATTACTAAGTGGTCCAGAGTGAGTTTTATATACATTATTTATGGTTCTCTTGTTTCAGTAAGGAACACAGTTTAAGGATCAATTGGCAATACAAAACTTTTGTTTGGATAAAAATATTGTAACACAGTCATGTAAAAAACTCTTAAATTCTTGGCTTAAAACTTTAGATTATGTACAAACTGAGGATTTGTTTACCATAATAAAATAGTTTGGCAAATATGATTAAAACTTGTATAAGATTAATGTAATTTTTTATTTTTATCTTTAAGTAGTAAGTAACGCATGAAAATAAATGCAATGGTAACCACGGGTAGGGACTTGCATCTAAGACACAGGCTCAGCCTAGTTTAGATGCAAGTGACACTGAGTCTTTAAGACCTTTTAAATCTTTATGTTCATTACATAGTTGTTAAGTTTTTACTGAGTGTGAAATAAATAAATTTTATTATTATTATTATATTACTGGTTTAATATTGTATTTTTTTTAAATCAAATATTTTGGCCGGAACTACAGATGCAGCATACAATAGTTTGCCATGAAAACCAAACATTGCCACAGAGCCAAACAACGAGAATTATACATACAATAATTTGTTAAAACCCCAAAAGGCACAAAAACATGATGCACTTTTCTTATAAGAATTTTATAAGTGAAATATTATTTTAGATCAACATTATACAAATACACGTGTTACCCTTTAACAGTAATCACCTCATTATTGAATTTTAAATAAAACTCAGATAGCTGTTTAAAATGTATACTATTCCCCTTTGTTGGTAATCAGAACATAATTTATATGAATCTAGTTATTCTTAGTTCTGATGAGTTTTATTTTCATATTGATTACAAAAGTTAAATACGCATTGTAAGACATTGATTTTGGCTAACGTGTCATTAGGGTGCACGCAAATCAAATTTAAAAAAGCAAATTGTGTCTAAATGTTGATTATCAGATGATAATGAATTTAGAATAATTAAAGTAATTTGATATTAATGTACCCCGTAGTAATAACTTTTGTTTTTATAACAAGGGAGCTAATTAAGACATCGTAACTTTCATAAGTTAAACCTTGGGTAAATTCCACAACAACAAACATTGAACTTTCTACGGAAGCCTCCTCTAAAATTTAAGAAGAAAATAATAAGAACCTATAATGCCATAAAGGTTCATTTTATCATCCTTCTAGATAATCCAGAGGTTTAAGAGTCGATTTTGTTTCCTTTTGGAAATGTTGGGCGTAATAGTGATTATTGCTTCTCGTTCGTAGCCATAAGACGCACTACAGGTATTAACTACCACTTAAAGTAGCAATTCACACTCACACTGTAGCTTAGAGTGGTACAAGGTGCTCAACTTTAACCCTGTAGATAGTATTAATTGAAAATTTTGAACCCATAGTGCATTTTATAGACTTTATTTATATTGATCATTCCCAAACAGTAAGAAGCTGCAATTATCACTTATGTGCTAGTTGGGAACCTACCGTAAAAAAATAATTTAAAACACTTGTTAAAATTATCAAAGATCTACACACAACACTAGCACAAATGGTCCTCAGATGAACGTAAGGACCTTGCATATTGAATCGATAATATCGAATCATCAGGATATAGTGTAGAGATAGATACACCCACGTTATGTATAAACAACGAACAATTATTATACGACATAAATAAAAATAATAATACAACCGTAAACAACTTCAGCAACAACTACCACAAAATGATCTTCACAACTTAATAATACTGAAATTTACTATGATATTTCAAAGTAAGTAGTAAAGTAAGTAAGTAGAAATTAATTTATTGGTATTCTTAATATTCCTTGCATAATCTATATTTTATACGCACATTCTTATTGGGGAACATGTAACCGTGGTTCTATGCTTGATTGATTACATAAATTATCATTCAATAATAGAAGAAACGTCAAGTGAGACACTTGGCTATGGTCTATGCGAAGTTGGTAGCACTAACAGGTAGCAGGCAACATTGTTACATTTTCTTACGGTTGGCAGTATTCTATAAGGTAACCAATCAGAGCTCTGGATTTTATTTTGTTTTCAATTCAAAGCAAAAGAATAACAATAAACAGTTAATAGTGGTCGGGAGACTCCGCCATTTTCGATCCTCCCCGACAAACACGTGACATCAAATAATATGAATCTCACATAGTGGGAAATAATTTAAATTTATAGGGAATAATAAATCAATATTTGCACTTAACATCAAAAATTCCATTTCGGCCATTTAATGACGTTATAAACATACATAAATATTATTATCTTGAAGTAACCTGACTGGGAAAAATTGCATGACAAATAACTACAAAACTATAATGCGTAAGCATTATCAAGGTTTTAGTCAACCTATTTCTATTTCTAAATTGATACGGGTGCCCGACTATTGTATATGTAACCCAAACAATGGGTATCAATTCATATCGTGTTATTTTTACTTATCTTCCCCCCCCCCCTTTTTACATACAAAATCAACAGCTTACCTTTTTGCTCGTCGCCACTTGTAAAACCTCTCCTATTGTGGTAGGTATATATTATCACAGGCTCGCACACGCACTTAATGGACAGACTCCCAACACGTCTACTCTCGCCCGTGGCTCTCGTATATATCCGACGTGGTGCGTACGAGACAGTGGTTGTCTGTGTGAGTGAATGAGTGAATGATCTAATGAACGCATACACTACATCTATAATACTCGGATTTTATCTACGGAACGACACTACATACCGCGACTGATTAAAGAAGCCTTAGAAATAAAAAAGTGCGAAAATAACTTTAATCGAGAAGACGGTTTTAAATTATCTAGTACGTGGAACCCAGTGGTTAGGACATTCATGAAACGAAAAAACAACAATCGTGGTGTGTTCGGTTAAAAACCTATGATACGGTGAGCGTGTATTGCAAAAACGAGAAAAATGTGAGTTTCAGTAGTAGCAGATCAAAACGAACGAGAAGGAGGGTAGATCGATTTATCTGCCTCTGATTGTCATCGCCACCACCTACCTACATCTGCCAGTCCGCGATCATGGTGCTTGCAACAGCATCGAAATATCGGACGCGCGAATTAAAAATCGAAAATCGTGGTAAGAATCCCGTAAATTCATTAAATTATAGTGAAAATAACCGCGATAGTTTAAAACAATTATTAATTTTTTTTCTGATATCTGCTTCTATATTTACTCGTTTTCGATACAATCTAATCATTCAAACTTTGAATTTTTAACTGTCGATATGTTCCTGTCGATGTGAACAAACTATCAGATTTACGAGAAATGGGATAAATCGATTTTTGCATTATTATTGTACAAAATTTTTGTGATTACATCGTTTCCGAGTCTCCTCTTGAGATGTCGAATTTTACAAATGTCAAAGTCTATTTACAAAATTAATTTTGTCGCCACGTTTTGAAAGTATTTTCTGTGTGATAATGTCTCTAAATATTATAGAACCTCATTGGGTGAAGTGAACTAAAACCAAAATACACAAAGGCATCATAAATACGGGTTAGGTTGTACGTGTCGCATTTTAAAAAACTACCAGTTGGGATATAAAATGTAATATATAAACCACCTCCGACATAACAGGTTGGCGAGAAAGTCATTATACAGGGTGAAATCTTGGAGGGAAAGCTCCCTCAATACTGGACTTTTTATACTGGAATTATTTTATACTGGAATATTTCTTTATTTTTAAAGGAGAAAATCTGCATTTAAAGTTATTTGAAAATAAACTTGCCACGCCCGGGAACCTGGCTAATTTCCAAATAATAAACATCCTCTCTTTTTATGCGATCAATTATTAGAAGCAATCATAAGAATCAAATCTCTGAACAAACATATGAAAAGAAAACCATGAAATCTTATCTAGAACAAGATAAAGCACCATTACTCAAGGGTGCATCGGATTATTTATTAAGGTAATTTTTGGCCACGATTGTAAAACTACCCTTTATGCATTGTGTATCTTATCTATATCTTTATATCTTTGTTGCATTGTTAGTTTCTGGCACATTTGTAAACTCATGAAAAAGGTTTAAAGCAGAAATTTATAAAATAAATAATTTTATCCCGTTATTTATCAATTGTTTTTCTGTTCGATAAAGTGAGAAATACAAAATACAAAATTTTGTAATGCTATTTCAAAGTTGAGAAAACTGCAACATGAACACCGCGACAAAATATTTCTGATGGTTATGGAAACGATGCAGTGTCAGTAATCCCTGGTTACCACGTCAGGTAATCAGGTTAAGTCAGATACTACATTTTAACTTTAGTTATAAAAAACTCCGATTAAAAAGATAAGTAAATGACTTTAGAATACAAGTGATTAAGTAGGTTTGGATTTGAATAACTTTTCGGATAATTTGCTGGGCGAGGCTTCTGATCTGACACTTTTGGGTACGATTTTTTTAGGTTCATAAGTTAGTTAGTTATTAAGCGTTAGGCGTCAAGAGCTTCTACTAAGTTTGGAGATCTAATTGGAGTGAAGAAACTTCTTTAAAATTTGTTAAAGAATAAAATATTTAAAATTGTAATTTCAATGCAAACATACAAAGAAGTTAATACAATAAGTTAAGGTTTGTGTGTTTCATATTCAAATATAGGCCGTATCATCAAAAATCTATGTAGAGAATAAAAAGAGTGGATTAACTGGATTAATAAATTAATAAACAAAATGTTTAAAGGACAATAAAATAAGTGGTTGTCTTGTTGACGAAATTAAAAATTATCTGTTATTAAAACTTCGCAGCGACTAATTCGTCGTACATTAAATTTTCAGGGCAGAGAATCGAGCCCCTAAATACGAAAACTTAATTTAATTTAACTGTATGATGTTTTTTTGTTAGTCATATGCGACCTTGAATTAAACAAAAATATGTTATTAGACAAGAAGCCCTTTGTCGTGTTAGAAAATAGTTTTTTTACTTGTATATCTAACATGTACATACATAATATAAATATATATTATGTATGTACATGTTAGTCGAACAACTTACCTGCATTTCTGTCGTTTAACATGAGTCGATTGAAGTATGACGGAAGGGATTCTAGACTGTTTGTTTCGGTCTCTGAAATATGAACAGTATATTATTTTTTAATGATTACTTTCAAATAGAGTAACAAATATTGCAAACAAATTTCGTTGATTTTAGAGTTGATTGGTCAATGCTCAGATAATTTGATTAGTTCAATAGTATTGACAGTTTGCCATCAAAATTATGTGAAAAAGCTTATTGTATAATCAAAAATGTTTGGATGACAAAAGGGCGTGGGATTGATTGCCTACATAGGCTGTTTCTGTTTCTGTATCATAAAATAAAATACAAAAAATACTGTATAAACAGCTTGGCTATGACATGACATTAAAGAAGAGAAGAAAAAATTGTTTTAAAAATTGATAACTTATTGTGTTTAGTTATCTTCTGTTTGTATAATTCTATAGTATAGTTTAATTTATTAAATAAATTCGACGAAAAAGTGACGAGTGGTTTGACAACTTTTTCTTCTCTTTCTACCTTAACACATTCTAAAAGCCGAAATTAAGGTGTGTTGACGCTGAAAAAGACATTCATCAAGAGTTAAAAATATTTATCGATGATAAATTAAAATATTTTGAATTTTACATCGACTATAGACCGATGAAACTTCTATATGCGCCTAGTTGGCCAGAAGAGAAATAATAAGGGTATAACTAGTTTGAACATAGCATTGACAAACACTGTATTTTAGGATTCCGACATATTTGAGATTTTGCGACTGTGATTGAGACTATGCAGTTTAATATTTGCCTCGTTTATAATCTCTACAAAATAGGCTTACCGGATCGCCTTGTCAGGATAAACACGTCGTTTCTCAAAGATCATACGTTTCGTTTTAGACATGAAGGCACGCTTTCCGCACCTCGTCCCATAAAGGCTGGAGTCCCTCAAGGCTTAGTCAGTGCATGGTTTCAAAAATGGCGTATCGATGTGAATCCAGACAAAAGTTCTACGATTCGCTTCGACTTCAAACGCCATCGTACCTGCCGCCGTCGTATCTTGTTCGTCGCCGACGATCCCCACGTTTGAATGTTAGGTATTCCCATCCTCTGGGAGCGCGGTACTAAATACTTAGGCGTCACTTTAGACCAGACGCTTTCTTTTAAGCCACACGTCGATAGAGTATCGAAACTCACCACTTTTTACTTAGGCCGCCTAAATAGTATGTTAGGTAGACATAGTAAAATGTCTGTTAGAAACAAACGAACGCTCTTTAAGACCTGCGTTAGACTCGTCATAAATTATGCCTCGCCAATCTTTACCCACGCCGAACCCTCCCTCTTGCACAAACTGTGGGTGATTCAAAATCTCTTCTGCAGCAGGGCCATAGACGACCCTGGTACGTGCTAAACGCGGACCTGCACAGAGATCTTGAACTACCTACAGTGCAACATCACCTCAAAACATGCTTTTGACACGTACTTCAAACGCTCCGAAACCCACCCCAATCCTTTAGTTTGAGAGTCCGTCTCGTATAGGTATTACCCCTGTCCTAAATTCGAAGTTACAAAGTCGCTAGACCGTGAAACGCGCACACTAACGTAGCCACGACACTGTCACTAGATCTCGAAGCCCATCAGGCCACAATTTCCAATTCTTATTCTCCTTGAGCACCTTCAGTGCTATGAGCACTTTCAGTGCTATGGGGTATGGGACCCCGCTTGCGCGGCCTTTTCCTCCAATTGGTCGTCGCTTCAGATGAAGGCTGTGAGACAAATGATTGCCAGGGTCATTCAGGGGGTTTTTAAGTGGGTAGTTGGCTCCGGTAGGCTCGGAGTGAGTCCCACATAAATCCGTTTCGGGCGCGGTGGGGTATGCGTAAGAGCATATTTCACTTCCTCCTGCCCCTCCCTACGGAGGGGGAAAAAAACCTAGAGTCATGGGGGCTTGATTGAGTATCGCTGAGCCTGATGAATTAAGTTCAATAGCTAGGCGCGCAACAGCTACATGTTATGTGAAAGTGATAGAGGGAGCAGAGTCACCAAAATCGTGGTGTTTTCTTCCGGCTGATAATATTTTAAAATATAATCTTAGTGTATATAGTGGATCAACGATCTTCGCTGAAAGTAAAAAAATTAGTAAACTCTATCTCATTCAAAAGTTCAATAAAGGTAAACACACAAAACATATCGACACAGCTTTGTTGTACCCAGACAGCTTTATCAAATGCACATAACAATATGTTTTAAATTAATTCATTAAATAATTTTATTCAATTAATATTTACCAAATCTAATCCACCAAAATAACTTTTTACTATTTTAAAAATATACTTTGTTAGGACGAAAAATAAAATTCTGTTTTTGAAAATCGTGGGTAGTGAACTCAATCAAACGCCGCAATAAGAACAAAAATTAAGATATTATAATATGTTTTTGTATTAAAAAAATAACAGTCTGTATTTCCATCATTAACACAAATAAAACAATCGCTGCGATTTGGCATGCTCTTAATATAAGCACTTTAAAGAATGGCTGCCCACATGCTTTCTAATAAGTCAAACGGTTGAGGTATTGCCAGCAAGCCACGGCAGAACGTTCATACCAGCTTCGGCAAGAGTGCGTGACTCTAACCATGTGTACACGTGTATTAGTTAAAACGAATTACCCAACCGGCCTCACAAAGAGATGATTACGTCTGAAACAGTCCACTCATTGTAAATCAAGAGCATTGAGGTTGCCCGTGATCCAATTTTGGTACACATTTCCTTAGGAAATGCCAACATAGAACCGCCAAATCCCATCAAGTGTTGGGGCCATTACTAATTTGCTAATCCACACGTTGGGCGAACAGTGTTAGGCTAGCATTTGGGCAGGCGTAAAACAAAATAGTTAAATAATGTACTTACTTTTGATTGATCTTGCGTGGTCGTCCACTAAAAGAAAATAAAAAATTAATAAGACCTACTCAGTAAATATTTAATGGATATTTAATCGCCAGGAAAATCGGGATTCTATGACAACAACATTAATCATCATATCCAAAAAGGTCCTGAATTCGAAAAATTACAACCCGAGTGCTAAATTATCTTCCCATATAATTCCCGTTCCTAGGTGAATTTCGGGAAATCATTTATTCTATCTCATTACACAACTGACACTAATCGAATGACACCTCATACGTTGAATTCTGCCAAACGGTAGTATTTAACGAAATATATCTATATACATACATACACCCGAAGAACATAACCATCTTTTAGCACAGTCGGGTAAAAAGTTAAAACGCGCCTATTCTGTTTATTACTAAACTACCCAGAATGTTAATGCTAATATACATGGCGGTACACGTTTATATTGTCTATGGTTCATAGATTTTAAAACCCGCCTGGCAGGGACCCTAATTAATTTGATTCTTGCACAAGACTGAATTCGGATATAATTATTATATATGGCAAAATGACCTAGTTGATATTAAATGTGTATACGCTTGAGTAATATATATTTTTATTTTTATTGGGAGACAGCAAAAAAGTTTTTCCACATTCTTTATTGTCCAGCTGCAGTTATTGATGTTTATATTTATACGTTTTAAGGATTTATTGGTCGTTTTTTAAAAAAAATTACAATAATTATATAAATATTAAATCCCCAGACAAACACACCAACTGTATGGCCTCAAAGTAAGCAGAGCTTGTGTTACGGATGAACATACAGCGAACTTTGGGGGAACTCAGAATAAACATACATGTATAAATATAAACAACCACGACCCGAGAACAAACATCTATGTTCATCGCACAAATGAATGCCCCGACCAAGACTCGAACCTGAGACCTCCGATGGGCTACTAACTACTACGCCACTCGGTCGTCAATCAGACATACATACATTTACATATTTTCTAGTAATTTTGAATTTGGAACTGTTCAAAATTTAAATTTGTTTGAATTCAGAGTCTTAAAAGAATAACGATTAATGCTGTTCTTTTGTTCAAAGCGTCTCGTTTGCAATCTGTACAAATATAAATCTTACTAGGGAAAATGTCCGTTCAATAATTTTCAGTAATTTTCACGCGGACACACAAGTATTAATGTCAAACTAACTTAAAAAAAAGCAGGACATGAATAGAGTGCGTGCGCGTGGGGATTGCTTTTTTACACACAAAGAGTTTGTCACAGAGGGGATTGCACAAAGAGTGTCTACGTTCGCGCACCAATTAATACTTGTAGTAACACTGTCGACAAATTTGGATATCGTAACAAATTGTTTAAATTCCATGATCTGATAATAAAGTTCATAGCATCTAGCATAATGTTATGGCTTATAAAAATTATGTTAAAAAATAAAAATAAAAATTGGTTAAATCTGCAGAGAAATCATTATTACTAAAGTTCATCTAAAAGTAATGATAATTGCATAATTCCAGTGCATATAAGAATCAAAAAGGAAATAATTTTTTCTCGCTTATGTAATCACAAATGAAGCATTAAAAAAATCTTACAAATAGAACATGATTTCCGGAAGCTATTATATACACTATCACCTTATACGCCGAACCGTATGAGCATCACGTCTGAGACGATCACAAAGAAAATGTTCTCTCGGGCGGACTCTTCGACTTGGTCGCAAATTAAGGGCATAGGGTATTGCACCGCTCCGCGCCAGGCCACCGGATTCTTAGCCCTACCAAAAGGACAAAAAGAAGTCATAGAAGACAAAAAGAGAAAGATTCGAACGCATCTAAACATAAAAGAAAGATTGATGGGTAAATTACCACAAAACCTAAGGAACAACCTAAACGCTTTTGCATGCGTGAGCGATGACCCACCGAGCAGCTACATTCATTTGAATACAAACCTTTGAAAAGATAACATCAAAATGGATAAAAACTAAATTAAAATTGCACCATGTTTAAAAAGAAATCTACCTAAGACATACACTGCGACTTAGTGGAAACATTGGGGGACTCTGCTTTTCCATATTCCACAGTTGCACGCTGGGCCAAGAACTATAATCTGGGTAGTTCTTCCAATTAAGATAAACACTGCGAAGAACGCCCATTCACGTATCTCATTGAAAATAACGTGAAAAAAGTCGAAGATATAATATTGGCAGATCGAAGAGTGACCTCTTCAGCATGTGGCTGAGCTCACCGGTATATGATGTGGCAGCATTTACAGAACACTTGCAAACTGAAGAAAAACAAGTAATGTTAACGTCGAGGATGAATTTTGAAAAGTTCTAAGCAGATCAAGTAAATAAATAAATAAATAATAATAAATATTTCTAACAATCACACCACATTATCTAGCCCAAATTAAGTATCATTAAAGAACTTGTGTTATGGATACTAGATAACGGATAAATAAACTTAAGAAATATATAAGCACACATAGATATATTTTTTTTATTTATAAATATATTAGAAATAAACTTAAATAAACGTAAATACACATCCATGACTAGAAAGCAAATATAATAATACATCTGCCCCTACCAGGATTCGAACCCGGGACCTCTGGCATAGAAGGCAAGGCTACTTACCTCCACACCAAACAGGCCGTCGTCAAGTAATTATTTTGTTACGTATCGTGGACATGACCTGGATCCACCGTTTTGATCCTGAAACTAAACAACAATCAGAATCTGGGGAATTTGTTATTATTATTATGATAGTTTCGCTTCCTTAAAAAGTCTTTGCAAAAATTAATAACAACATGCTATAAATCTTATGTCTCCTCTGTAGAAGAATCCTTAAATACTAACATAAAAACTTAACTAATAATTTTTGGCGATTTGTTAACTCTTCAAAATGTTCCAATAGTCTACCCGAAGTGATGCGTCTCAACGACAGAACTGCCTCTACTGGCCAGAACGTTTGTGACTTATTTTCAGAATTTTTCAGCTCTGTCTTTGAGAATGGTTCTAATATAACATCCGGACCATACTCTGAGTTCGGCGCCCTTGTTCAGAACTCCTTTTCTAACTTAGCTTTGACAAAAGACTCGGTTCTTTCAAAACCTAAAAAATTAGATCCGGACAAGGGTGCTGGGCCAGATGGAATACCCCCCAAGTTTTTGAGGGAATGTGCGATGGAACTTTGCGAGCTTTTATTAAATATATTTAATTTTTCATTATGTTTGGGCGTTTTCCCTTTCGAATGGAAATCTGCGCATATCGTAACGATCTACAAATCTGAAGATAAAACGGATTGTAAAAATTATAGGCCTATAAGTATTTAATCCAGTATGGCTAAATTATTTGAAAGTGTCGTGTATGACCCACATTCAGCCGGGCTTATCTCAATCTCAGCATGGTTTCGTTAAAAATAAATTGACGGTATCAAATCTGCTCGAGTACAAAAACTATCTGTGTGGAGTATTTGCAACTGGGGGCCAGGTAGACTCGGTATACACCGACTTCAAAAGGCTTTTGACAATGTTAGTCATGCGCTACTCTGTCATAAACTCAACCACCTATTTGGCTTTCACGATAATATGCTACAGAGAAGAAACCAGGTAGTGGCGCTTAGGGGCTTTACATTAACACCCGTATTGATAACGTCAGGCGTACCCCAGGGATCGCATTTAGGACCGTTGCTTTTCCTCATCTTCATTAATGATCTGGCAAGTTCCTTATTAAATCCATGTCTTCTGTATGCTGACGACTTAAAAGTGTTTTCTGCCATAAAGAATATCCAAGACTGCGTTTCTCTCCAGCATGATCTTGACAAAATTTCCGATTGATGCACAAAGAACAATATACACCTGTCCATTACCAAATGTAAAGTCATATCTTTTACAAAGAAAAAACATATGGTGACCTTTAACTACCACCTCCAAAACCAGCCCCTTAGCCGTGTTTCAGTTGTCAATTATTTAGGCGTAACTTTTGATACAGGTTTGTCTAACCAATTACTAACCATTACGACACAGTAATAAATAAGAGCTTTAAAACTCTTAGTTCATAACAAGATCGAACCAACAATTTAAACAACATGATAGTTATCTCTATCTTTATTTTAGTTTCGTAAGGAGTGCAATTGAGTATGCATCTGTAATCTGGTCACCTCATTATGAAGTGCATTTCTCACGCTTAGAAAGTGTACAGAGAAGGTGCTTAAAAACATCAAGTTACTGATGCGGCCTCGTCCGAAAGATACCATCTTATAGTGACAGAATGCTTCACTTCGAAATACCTTCTCTGGAAATTCATCGTAAACAGCTGGATCTTCTCCATTTGCACAAATTACTTCACGCTAAGATTGACTCAACTAACCTGCTCTCATACCTCAACCTCAACACTAGATTGTTAAAAAGGATCCGGAAACATAAGATTTTTGACTCTTCAAATCTACAAAAACAATACCTCATTTTTCAACCCCGTTGCAAGAATGTGTAGGCTGTACAACGATCTAGTAACATTCTCTCCAGAGCTTGATGTATTTTGCGCTAGTTACAGGTCGTTCAAGCGCCAGTTCAAACAAATCCTCAACTGAGTAACAATCTTTGTTTCAATTTTATTCTTGTGTAATTTTATAATGAAACTTAATTTTTGTTATGCTGAAATATTATAATTTTAATCGTTGTTTTAAGTTTAAAGAAATATTGTAATTCCTATTTATCATTTAGCTTTATTTTATGTAAAGTTTACGCTCAACTAATAATGCTGTGCACACAATGGTTGGGTGCCGATCTAGTTCTTGTTTAATATCGATATTAACACATATAATTTATTCTTTCTGATTGTTACTTTTATGTGTGCCTGAATAATAATAAATAAATAAATAATTAATAAATAAATATTTTTGAGTGCGACATATGTGTAATAAATTTTCGAACTTTGTACTTTTTAACAAACATTTTAAATCAATGTTATGGTTTTTAATCATTGTCTGGTATCACAAAAATTGCTTAGTACTGTTAAAATAAATTTACGCTATTTATTTGTTAGGCACACTTGCGTAGCACTGAGCTAAACGGTTAGTAAGATAAATGTCCTTCCATCACTTTGTATTTTTTTTAACTGACAGGGATTTTTCATTTAATTTATTTGTGTAATGTCTCGTGGTTATGGTATATATGTTTGTTTATTTTGGGTTCTCCCTAGTTTGCTGTATGGTCATCCATAACACAATCTCTCCTTACTTTTGGGCCATAGAGTACGTGTGTTTGTCTGGGGATTTATTTTATTTTATTTATTTACACCTAGCCTAGTGCCAGCTTATTCAGAGGAGTAAAGTAGGCTTGGCAAGCTATTCTTTGCATGCCATACAACTTGATTCCTGTTGGTACACTTTTGTGAAAAAAGCAAACTTTTAAAATATTAGGTCCTTACATAATGAAATTGGCGTTTTGTCGTACTGGCCACTTTGATCTGTATTATCTCCTCTTTGGTTAAGAATTCCAATTTCAAATTAATACAGCTATTTACTCACGCATTTGTGTTACGAAAACCGTAATTAGTTGTTTTATACCATACCTACTATAAAAAGCTTATTTTATTCACGCAAAACAGTGAATAAAAAGGCCTTTTATTCACTGTTTTGGTGTTTGAATTTGGAACACAAAATATATCCGATCTCCATTTCAATGCTTACACAAACTCCTTGCGCTAAGATTCGAAATTCAAACTCTTTGGTGCAAATAAATTCTCGAGATTTGATTGGTCGATATTTGCGACAAGGAGTTTGGCATTAGATTAAAAACTGTTTTGTGTTCTTTGCTGCCATAATAGAAAAAAAAAATAGTGAATTGGCGCCATTTCAAATACTTACTGTGAATTGTACGGACACAAAGTTTAGTGTTACTTTATAATAAATCGATTGAATTATAATAAATCGATTATGCATTCAAGTGACGAAGAAGATATTGTGTTAACACCTGAATTTATGAACGAGAAGGCGGCCGATATTGTAGAAAACTTGCTACCCAACATATCACGGCTGGTTTACATCAAAACCTACGATGAGTTTTGTAAATGGAAAAATGAAAATCAAGCTTCGGGCACATTTTCTGAGTCTGTTTTCTTAACTTATTTTAATGAACTGTCGAAGGAAAGGAAGTCATCGACATTATGGAGCATATATTCTATTTTGCGGTGTACTGTAAAAACAAGGCATAACATTGATATAAAAACATATTCTAACTTGCAAGCCTACCTTAAAAGGCTATCAGAAGGCTAAAAACCGAAAATATCTCTGGTTTTTACCGCTCAAAATGTTGAACGCTTTTTGAATGAAGCGCCAGACTCGCATTTTTTGGCAGTAAAAGTAAGTAATCTTCAACATATCTTGCTTAATACTAGAAGGTATTTTGAACTATTTAATTGTAAACCTATCAACATCAATTTTGTAACAGTTTTTCTATTTTTGTTTGCAGGTTGCGTTAATTCTCAGCATTAGTGGAGCCTGTCGTTCAAATTAGCTTGTTAAACTGACAGTGGATGACATGCAAACGATTTCTGACACTGCTTTACTGATTACTTTAAAGGATACAAAAACGAAAATCGACCGAACCTTCGTAGTCAGAGATGATTACATGAAAATCGTAGAAAAGTATTAAAGTTTTCGTCCTCCGAATACAAACAATATGAGATTCTTTTTGTTCTATTCTAAAAATAAATGTACAAAAAATCCGATTGGAATAAATAAAATGGTTCCATGCCAAAAGACATTGCAACATTTTTAAAGCTACCAAATCCCGAGATGTATACAGGACATTCTTTCCGAAGGACTTCTGCCACATTATTAACAAACACTGGTGCAGATATGACGGAATTAAAGCGACATGGTGGATGGAAGTCCACTACCGTGGCAGAGGGTTATATCGAAGATTGTATTGAAAATAAATCGAAACGCAGCCTTCAGATAGCAAGCAGCATAAACCTAAAGAAACCTGAAGACCCATGGACTCCACGCCCTTCAACGTCCAAAGATGCCCCAGAGTTTCCTCCAGCAGAAAGTTCTGACCATCGACAAGAAATAAATATTGTTTCACAAGTTGACCGCCCTAATGATAATAATAATAAAATTACGCTTAATTTCAGTCATTGCTCTAATTTTAATGTCCATTTCAATTAATGTAACATTTATTATTTCTTGATTAAATTTCTTTTTTCGCTTAAATTATGTCTTTTTCTCGTAGTCATGGTATAAAGTATAGTATGCAACTCCTGAATAAAGTACAAATTTATATCGAGGGCCATGAATCACTCGCATCGCTCAGGATTCTAACAGTTGAATCAATCGCATCGCTCAGGATTCTAAAAGTTGAATCACTCGCTGCGCTCGTGATTCAATCATCTTAAATCTCTCGCTACGCTCGTGATTCAATCGTTAGAATCCTTCACTTGCTCGTGACTCATCTACGGCCCTCGCTTTAAATCCGTCCTTTATTCACTAGTTATTTAAATCCTTACGTTGTTGTACATAAACCCGAAGTTTGCAAGTGATTTCGCTGCACGGAAGCTCACACATATTTATTGATATTATAGAATATTTGATCTAATTCATGCCTGAGGCTTGTTTTAAAGCAACAGTTATCTACTTACATATTTTTTGGACGTCATCATCTAAGCGAGTTGTCACTGTAAATGTATTAAAATTGTTGAGCACTAATGAGAAGCTTTCGTTAGGCATAAGGTGTTATTTTTTTTAAATCAATTGCATTGGTTTAGTGCCGTACCACCATAATCAAAGGCTACCAAAATGTCATCGTGGGAAGACCCTGTCATCGTTAGTAATAAATAAAACCATTTGTCAGCTCCTGCCACGTTTCATTCTAATTCCTAAAACCCCTCTAACCCTAACATCGATAACAAATGAAAAATCGTTAATTACTTTCATTAGTTAAGAACTTAAATCCTTAAATATATGACTAAACCGTTGAATTTATTTGGGCGTGCCTGTAAATGTAACCTGGTAAAGAAATTAAATAGCTAATTTTCCCCTTCTTTAAAAAATAATTCATTTATGGCTAGAATATCAAGTGAAAATTATAATTATACCTTAACTCGAATTAAAACTTTCGGCTTGTCGGAGTCAAACTTCAACTTGATAATCCTACATATTAAAGAATATAAAATGTCGAAAATATAAATCCATCAAAAGAACTCTTACCCGTATTTTTCATCTTTTTGTGATCACTTTTTTTTATAAATGTAACTTTTTCACTTGTCTTACTACTTATGTTTTTCTTGGACTTATAAGATTCATCTGCTGTACTTTGGCCATCAGATTTACTACTTTCGTCTGGTAAACCACCTGTTTCATCGGATTTAGTGTCACTTTGTTTCTCAGCTGGAAATCTCCAAACACTATCTACATCTCTGCTTCTAAATCCGAAATACTGAACGTTCATTTGTTGTTTTTTTGGACAAATCATCAAGGGTTCTCTTCTTGCCCCATGATAATGTAATACTTTAATATCGGAACCATTCCAATATGCAGAAAAATTTACAAAATTATATTCGCTTACAACTCCTAGTGTTTCCACAGTGGTCTGTGGTTCATCATTCCATAGGATGACACTTTGTTTGTTATTGTTATATCCAAGAATAATCTGAAAAATAATGCATATATTCAATTCTTCATAATTATTCCAGAAGAACAGGGCCTTACTTCGGGGTAATTTTAGATCAAAATTTTATTACACCAGCCAGTAATATGGAGTACCTAGAACAACAAAGGCAACTTCTTAAATAAGTTAACTAATTACATATTGAAAGCTTTATTATTAAATTATCGAAATAATATAATAACAAACCAAATTGTTATATAATTTTGATAAAACATTTGATGAAAGTATTAGCTGAGAATGTCATTATTTTAGAAAAATAATTACAGAATTTTCATTAATTGCGTTAACACTTTGAAAACTCTAAAAAGGGATATAAAGTAGCCACGGGAAAATGTTCTAGCTAAATGTCTTATATTAGCATTTTCTAATCCAACTTACAAAATTTAAATTGCATTGGCAGTTGTTGGCTCTCTGCAGCGGTATTGTTAAGGGTTTATTTGGTAGGAGTTTGTTTTACCACCGTTTCTGATTGTAATTCAAAATTCAAAATTTCATCAAAAATATTATTTTCCTAGTATCTAGATGGTGTAATTATTGTGTATTGGCTCTGAGATAGTTTTAATTAAGGTTCATTAAGGTTCATACATATGGAAGACAGCAAAATCAGTCTTGTCTGTATGCAAATTTCAAAATCAAAAAGTATTAAATATCAAAATATATGGGATTATAATTGACGAAAAGCTTAATTTGCGCTCTTACATCGAATTCAACACAACGAGGGTACGAAAACTAACACGGACCTTTAAGAAATAACGTAATGCTACTGATTTAAAAACGTTACGTTTGATTCATCTCTCTCTTGTTCAATCCATCTTAAGCTATTGTATACATGTATGGGGCGGTGCCTGTAAGTGCTACATGATAATAAAGGGCGCAAAGATCTATACTTGAAACCATAAGTTTCAAACCATACTTCCAACAAAACAACTATACGAGCAGTTTCGAGTCCTGTCGGTAAGACGTGTTTAATTTTTTTTAATTATTACTAAAACCCATCTTTGCACTCGGTCTGATCCAAGCATAAATTACAGGAAAAGTACCATTAAAAATGTAACTATCCCTCCTAAGTTTCGGTAAGCACTGGCACGAAGTCAAAATGTATTATGTGTACCTTGTACAATAAGATTAATAAAATGTTACATTACTTTCCACGTAATAGTATAGAATTCAAAACTCACATTTCTTTTGGTATTACTTCAGACATTACAAGCCTACTGTTATGTCATTCTCAGTAATTGCATAATCCAAATGTAAAACCCTAATCGCCATATAAAACCATATTCTTACATGTATATGTAAACATTGGTAGGTCGACGTCAAGCCGAAACTGGGTCATAATAGCTATCAGAAAAATATGAAGAAAAATTTAAGTCAAGTATTGTGAATTTTTGTTTTTCCGAAAAAACGTATAACCCGTGTCAATCTTTTAACTGCTGTTGCTACAAATCTTTACTTTTTGCCAATTTTTCTTTTCATACAACCTTCTGAATAGTGCTTCTGTAATCTGTAACATTAAATTTTAAGCCAACTGCTCCAGCTGCATGTCAGCAGGATGTCATTTTATGCCGAACCAACATTCAAAATTATTTTTCGCCCTATTTTAACTGCCTGTACTGAAAAAAACATTTACTACGCAATTTTGGTAAGTAACTTTAAAAGTAGACGATGAACGAAAAAAAATAGAAGTCAGTTTTGTCGTTTAGCTAATAAAATTAGTTAAAAATAAAGTTTTGGGTTTAGTTAATAAAATCAATTCATCATTTATTAACTATACCCAAATTGTCAGACCTGACAATAATTAGCAATATTTATAAATATAATAATAATTATTTTGTGTTTTATGACAATCAGCTGTTGTTACTACAAAATAGCTATTTCTGTCAATTTCAAATATTACTATGATAAAAGTATTCATAAAATTAAAACATTGCTTTCAAAACATAGTGTCCAAAAATCTATACAAAACTCAATATAATTATTACATATTTATTTGACATTCATCGTCGACTTTTGATTGTCAATATATTTTCTGCTTCAAAATGTAATGAACCTTTTTTTTCAGACTGTACAAGGAAATTTAAATATTAAGTTTAGAATTCCTGTAAGTATACAAAGACTGCAACAAATGCAAAAACGTCTCGAGAGTAATTTACCTGTATTCTCATAGAATATATTTTGTCACGGTTTCCATTTGTTGCTTGTATTGTGAAATGTAATTTTATCCTTAAAGTTTTATTAGAGTTTTATTTTTAAATGAACTAAATTGTTCAAATGGTAACATAGAATGTACAGGGTGAATCATAAGTCGTCAACAGAAATGTTTGTTTCTATAGTAGTATTTTAAGGCAAATTCATTGCATTGACTCCAGAAGCAAACAATTAAACTTTATAGATAATAATTTTAAATAGCAAAAACACCAACCTTATGGTCAGCCTATTCGACAAGACTTGGTCTATAGCTTAAAGTACCACTTGTTTTTTTTTTGTTCCCCTCCACGGGAAGGGCAGGAGGATAAAAAATGCTCTGACGCATACTCTGGCACGCGCGATCCAGAGTTATATGGGACTCGCCCCGACGCCTACCAGAACCACTACAGACTAAAAAACCCCCTGTCGGCTCGTGCATTTTTTGCCACTCAGCCTTCATCTGAGCGACGGCCAATTGGAGAAAGAGGCCGCGCTAGCGGAGCCCAGAAAGGGTTACCCGCTGTGATTTACATAGCACTGAAGGTGTTCAAAATGAAAAGTAACTAATTAAAAACATTACAAATGAAAAATAAAATTGCATTAATTCGGATTTACGTTAGGATTAGAATTTACGTTAATTAGAATTTGCGGCCTGAAGGGCTTCGAAATCTAAAGTTATTTGCGTGGGTTCGCCAGTGTGCGCGTTTCTCGGTCTAGCGACTTTGAATTCCGAATCTAAGACAGGAGCAGTATATGAGACTGAATTTAGAATTAAAAGATTGGGATGGGATTTGGCGCGTTTGAAGAACGATTCTGAGAGTGTTTTTAGGTGCTGTTGCACTGTAGGTAGTTCAAGATCTCTGTGCAGGTCCGCGTTGCGCACGTACCAAGGTGCGTTTGTGGACCTGCGGCAGAAGAGGTTTTGAACTACCTGCAGTTTGTGCAGGACGGAGGGTATGGCGTGGGGAAAGACTGGCGAGGCATATGTCATGACTGGTCTAACGCAGACCTTATAAAGCGTACGTTTGGTTCTGAAGGACATTTTACTTATTCTACCTAACAAACTGTAAAGCCGGCCTAGGTAAAAACGTGCAAGTTTCGTTACTCTATCGACGTGAGGGTTGAAAGAAAGCGGCTGGTCTAAGGTGACGCCTAAATATTTGGTAGTGCGCTTCCAGGGGATGGGAGTGCCTTGCATTCTAACTTGGAGATTGTCGGCGATACGACTGCGTTTGTAGTCGAAATAAACCGCAGAGCTCTTCTCTGGGTTCACATCGATGCGCCATTTTTGAAACCATGCACCGAGGGCATTTACAGCCTTTTAGAGTCTGGTGGTGAGACCCGGGACTCTACGGCCTTTGGTGTAAAAGGCAGTGTCGTCGGCAAAGAGGGCAAGTTCGACGCCTTTCGACGGGACGGGGATATCGTTAGTGTACACGGTGTACAATAGAGGGGCGAGGACTGAGCCTTGAGGGACTCCAGCCTTTATGAGACGGGGCGCGGAAATCTTGCCTTCGTGTTTAAATCGAAACGTACGGTCTTTGAGAAACGACGCGATTATTCTAACTAGTCGATCCGGTAAGCCTATTTTGTAGAGTTTATGCCAGACTTTATCGAAAGCCTTGGCTGTGCCAGACTTTATCGAAAGCCTTGGCTACGTCAAAGAAAACTGCGATCGTTTTAAAACGCCGCGGGTAGAAACCTTCGAGTATGTACTCGACGATCGATGTACTTGCTGAGGGCAGGAGTGCTTAGTGCGAAAGCCGAACTGATGGGGAATTATGAGAGGGTTGCCATCCATTGGAAACTCCGCATTCGAGAGAGTATGACTCTCTCGAGAAGTTTAGACATTGCCTTGAGGAGGCTGATGAGTCTGTGGTTAGCCGGGATATTCAGAGGTTTACCCGGCTTGGGAATGCATGTGACTGTCGCTTCTTTCCAAGCTTTTGGAAAGTAGCTAAGGTCGAAGCAGGCATCGAAAATGATAGCTAACAAGGTAAGCACCTGTTGAGGCAGGTGCTTAAGTGCGTGGTTGGAAATACTATCCGCACCCGGAGCCTTTTGGACTTTTGATGAGAAGCGAGATTTCATCATTAGAGACTGTGACGGGTCGGCGGTGATGGGGAGAGAGTCTCTACGGAGAACTTCGTCCTCCACCGCTTTGATGTGAAAGGGATTCGCGGGTTGAGTGCTGGGCGAGCATTGAGATGCAACGCTGTCAGCGAAGCATTTGGCTTTCTCTTCATCTTCGAAGGCGATAGAGCCATCGGGACGAGTGAGAGGAGGGACGTGAGAAGCGGCGTCTACGCGTAAGGTTCGGGCCATACTATAATACGCTTGGTGGGACGGGGAGATATTCGCCATGAGATCGTTCATCTGAGCGTCTCGGAGTTTCGCGAGGCAAGATCTAACTTTGCGTTGTAGCTGATTTGCAGCTGTTCTGTATGCGGGCGTGGGATATTTCTTGGCTCTCCTGAGAGCCGCGTTCTTAGCTTTAATAAGATTGCTAACGGCTAAGGCAAGCGTGGGTTTGCCTTTCTTAGCAACCTTTTCGTTTTCACTGATAACGGAGTTGATAGCATCAGTGACAGAATTTACTAATGAATCTATTTTATTCGGGCTATCTAATTGATCGGGCGAGATCGCGAGCGGAGAGTTCGGGGCCTCTAAGGCTGAAACTATCGTATTTTTAAAACCTTTCCAGTTTGTAAAGGTCTTAGGAGAAGTGGCGTTATCGTTAGGCGGTCCTAGCACGAGGGAGACGGGGTGGTGGTCAGAACCTAGGTCACCGAGCGGTTCGATAGACCTGGGATCGAGTTTGATTTGCTTGACAATTGCAAAGACGAGGATGTCAGGAGAGTGGTTCGGGTTTTCGGGATAGTGAGTGGGAGTGATGGGAGAGATGACGTCTAAGTCGAGTGAGTTGGTGATGTCGAGGAGAGCGATACCGCTGGTGTTGGTTGATAGGCACGTCCAGTCAGTATGTTTGGAGAAAGTCTCCGAACATAATGACTGAACGGCCGAGGGCAAGAATGGTCTCAAAGTCACTGCGGATAGGTCTGGTGCCACTGGGTATGTAGACCGAAGGTATGATGATGGTCGGATGACCAGTCATAGCCAATCTACACACAGTGGCTTCCATGTTGAGGAGAGGAAGGGTAGGGAGAGGACAGCAATGGAAGCCTCTTTTATAGTATATAGCAGTGCCACCGAAACCGTCGGAGTTGGGCCTATCATTACGAGTAAACGCGTACTTGGAAATCGCGAAATCCCTGGAGCGGTTAGGAGTGAGCCACGTCTCTTGAAGAAGCAATAAGTCTGGCTCGTTGTTCTTAAGGAACAGTTTGAGCTCAGGAAGATTGGTGCTAAGGCTACGCGAACGTTAAAGGAAATTAGGGATTAGCCCTTGGGTTTAATACGACCGGACGCGGGATTTGCGGGTCTAGACATTATATTTACTTATTTAACGAATTTATATAAAAAAATAAAAAAATAAATTTATAACGAGCTTAGTAACGAGTGATGCTCAGCTAACGCAAATAAACGCTCTTGAGTTTGCGTGCGAGTACGGAAATTTCCTTAATGTCAACGTTTTGAATGACGTCGAACACGTTCTTCATGTCCTTAGCCAACGACGACTGAGGTGAAGATGACGGAGCGGGACGCGGGCCTACGGGAGCTGGGATAGGACGGGAAGGTGCAGTTGGAGCGGCCGGACGCTGCCTCCAGGACAGAGCCGGAGTAGGCGTCGGCTGAACAACTGAAGACAGCCCCTGTAGTTAGCTGTGTGGCCGGACTGGCCGAAAAGCACACAGGCAGGGGGGGAAGTGGATTCGGGAGTGCGAGTGCACTCCTTAGCGATGTGGTAAACCAGGGACTTTACGCTCTAATGCTAAAGGATAACGCCTACCGCGGTTGGAGTGCATCTTGTGCACTGCTTCGGCCAGGAAACCCTGGGAGTTAAGGTCCTCGAGGATTTCTTCGTTCGCGAGCCCGAACGGGACGCCCCGTAGTACTGCGCGGATCTTACGCTTCTCCGGTAGGTGTGATATGCGATTTGTTTTAGTGAAAGTAACCTACTGAACGCTCTAGTCGTTGATGGTCGCGACCTGGATTTTAATTGAATCGCCTGCGTTGGTTGCTTTGAGATAGTTAATTTTTTGCTCTTTGCAAAGATTAGATACCGCGGTCTATCGCGCTTTTTCGCGGAGAAAGACGGGACCTGAAGACGGGAAGGAGGGACCTGAGGCTTCGGTGGGACGGGAGCGCAGCGCGTCACTGGCTTCGATGGGACCGACGGAGACGCGGGGGCTGGTGTTGAAGACACCGGGGAGGGCTCGGGTATTGAGGATACCGAGGCTTTCTTCGAGCGCTTCTTGGAGCGCTTGGCAACTAGCTGAAACGCGGGCTCAGGAGAGCCGGTTATGGTGACGGCATCCAACGACGTATCAGACGCGGGTCCGGAGTCGCTCCCGGGAGCGGTATGCTTGCGACGCGACGCGTGAGAGGATGTGTCCATCTCGTGTCCATCTCACAGTCCATCTCGGACGGGACGGGAGACGCGGGAGGGCTGTAGACCTGAGGGGTCTGGACGTTGGAGGCCTGAAGGGCCGGGGTTGAGGCCCGAGGGGCCGGGGACGCAATAATTGCCTGTAAGGCCTGCGTGATTACGTCATCGGATAAGTTGGCGCCGGACGCAAGGTGCGCCTGGGTGAACGATCTAGCAAAGTTTACCAAGCATTGCTGGTCCATTGGAGGGCTTGGTACTACAATATATAATATATAAATATATAATAATGCGTAGGTTCCCTAGCAAACCTAGCACCTAAACCTCCCTACCCGCGGTAGGTGGGCTGGGGACGACGCGAAGTGTTGCCCCTAATTCGGACAGCACTGTACGGTCACCCTGGGAAAGGCCCAAGTGCAATGGGATCGGGTCAGCCGGTTTCTCCTTGGCCTGAAGGGCCTTGGAAGCGCACCGGGGCAACGCTATCGGGCTTAGTTGTCACCGTTAAGTATCCACCTGATCAAACGCGAGCCTACTACGGAGTGTGTTGCCAATAAATTGACAACAAAAACCGGCCGTATCCCTGACGAGGTTGGGTTGCACAGAAGTGCGGGATTGACTACGATACGATCGAAACTGGCCGCAGCGTAAGTCCTACAGAGGCTTATCTCAAGTCGTCGAGGACGAAGCGAGATTTGTACGAATCTCAGCGTATGAGTATTGCTACTAGTTGTCGTCGTGAGACGACAATCGTGACTCAACAGCTGGAGCGACCGCGAACACGTCCGAGCGGGGCCGGACGCAGAACGGATCTGAGAGTGGCGTTTGAGTATTGCTACGAGAGAAGTCGTGAGACAAAAATCGTGACTCGGCAGCTGGAAGCGACCTTCAACACGTTCGAACGGGTCCGGACACAGATCGGGTCTATACCACTTGCTATGTAGAATCATTTTATCTTATCAATCGAGCACCTACTCAGGTTATCAAACAAGATCATCATGTGTATTTCAGAAACCTACATTGTACATTCAATGCAAACACGCTTATTGGTCTTAAGCGTAGTTTATATAAAAATAACGCTCATTTCACACTTACTAATTAATAAATGTTCAAAATGGTCGCCTTCTAATTCATTACATAACTGTGTGCGTCTCCTGTGGCTGTCTTTGACTCTCCTTATTACGAATTCGTCGGCCTTTACTCGTCAAAAGCGGCTATGATTTTGAGACGAAGCTCTGCCGTTGTGTCGGATACCTGCTCATAAACCTTTCTCGTGATTTCACCCCACAGATAAAAGTCCAAAGGCCTTAAGTCAGGACTACGCGGTGCCCATTGTAAGGGTCTATTTCAGCCTATCTAGCGTTCAGGGTATTCATTATCCAAGTAATCACGGACGTCACGATGAAAATTACCTGGAACTCCGTCCTCCTGATACTGCAAGTCCACTACATACCTTTTAGGCACTCCTTCTAGCTATCTTGGGAGGACATAAGATAGGAAATAGAGATAGTTCGGTCCATTCTGACGTCCTTCAATAAAGTGAGGCCCAATCACTGTATCATTGACGATACCCGTCCAAACATTCACACTAAACCTCATCTGATATGAAGTCTTCCGCACAATGTGCGGGATTTGTTTGCTCCACCAATGTTCGTTGTGCTAGTTGAAAAGTCCGACCCTAGTAAATGGCGCTTCGTCGGTCCAAAGGATGTTTGTATCTTTGATTTTGCAACAGCCATCAACAAAATTCAACCCTTCCCGCGTAATCTGCTAACATTAGATCTTGTACGGGCTGAAAATTAAACGGATGTTGGCCAGACGCATTGGGCAAACGCCACACGTACATTTGGCTTATACGAAAGCGTCTGGCTGTTAAAGAAGTTCCGTATCTGTCTGAAGGTATTCCGGAAGAATAATCGGCCTTTCTCTTACCTGTGCATGAGCTGGAACAGTAAACTGACTATAGTCGCGGAGATTTTGAACTATGCTACGAATCAGGTTGTGTGTGGTGAGTCGGGGTAACGTTCTTGAAATGCTTTTCGCTATGCGTTTATGCGTACCATATCGAAATTTTCAATTAAAGTGTAAGGATTTGCAGCCGCGATTTTTAACGCAAATTTACATTATTTTTCAATTTTAATTCGTAGCGTAGTGTTATGATTTTTGAATTTGTCATTGTCAATTTTATCTCTTTTTCAACGTTCTTACCAGCAAAAAATACAAAAATTTTGAATGATTAATCTTAGTAACATGCTATGGGTCTATGACAGTTTAACGTAGCAATTAGAGTGATCACGAGACTAAGTAAATTTAAAACAATTTTTTTAAATAACTACAACAACAACTACAACTACAACGTTTGCATATTTTTGCCTGTTGTCACTTCCACATGTTTAAACTAAAGTTAAACAGTAATAAACACATATTTATGTGTATGACTTATGTTTCACCTGGTATTAAATAATTTAGGAAGGAGCTATTTTCCAAGAAACTGGTTCTCCTAGTTTGGAAGACAGAGAGCATAATTGTTTTATAAATCGATTTTTATAAGTAAATATTATAATAAAGTTATAATAATAATTATTATTATATTAAAATACAGGCATATGATTTTAATATAACTTGAAAGCCAGACACATCCATGAAAAATTTCAACTTACTGAGTCAAAACCCAATTAAAAAACCATAGAATTCCAAAGTTGTATCTGTTGATACTAATTTAATAGAAAAGTTTATTTTGTGTTTTATTTTTTTTTCTTAAATTTTTTTTTGTAAGGAATTATTGCAATTGGATTCCGGTGAGCGTTAGGTTGTACCGAAGTGGCAGCTTTTGCCACTCTAATCTTGTTACATATTCAGTAATTCAATTAGTACTAATTAATTTAAGCCATCATTGTGGATATGAAGACGCCACCTTAGAGAGAGTTATTAAATATGGAGTAAATCACGAGAAGTAATGAATTTAAGTATGTTTTGAAATTCAAGAAAAATATTATAATAAATATTTTTAAACGTCAGCAAAGGCCGACTGAAAGATAAATTAATTTATCACAATAATATGAAAACATTTATTTGTATTTTGATGAAAGTTTTAGCTATGAATGTCATTATTTTAGAAAATTAAACTATCAACTGTTTGTGTCCGTGCTTTACATTTTCTGAGTAAGTTGCGAAACCCGCCATTTTTAGGGTTTCGTAGCCAAATGGCAAAAAATGAAAAAGTGATCCCCCCACTTCTAAAATAAGAGAAATATAAAACTAAAAAAATATATGATGTACATTACCATGTAAACTTCCACCGAAAATTGGTTTGAACGAGATCTTTCATACAATCAACCCACATATAAAAAAAAAAAACATTTAATTTCATAAACATAATAAACCTTATATATAAACCCTGGACCATTATTTTCTATAATATATAATAAATCTGTAATAGGTGCCTAAATAAATAATAATTAGAATTCGCGCGGGGCTTGGCTTGATCGGTAGCGGGTGCGGAGCGCGCGGGGGGCAGGTTTCCGAATGCGCCTACCCGAACGGGCAGACACGTGAGGGTCTTCGTGAGGGTCGTCGTTGACACTCGTGCGAGCGGAAATAATTATTTTCGATTCATTTGCGAATGCTAAATATCGTACGTTTATTATTTCATACTGTTTTTGTTGGATAAAATTAATTTCAATTACTTACATCGAAATTATTCTTTTAAATTCATTTACTGCCTAGAAATTGGTCAGTACTATAAAACGTTAACCTAATAAAAGTTTTGAGATTTTCTGTTCATTTCCTTACATCTAAATACATAATATACCTAGCTACTTCGATAATACCTACTCATATTAGAATAAAACTTAAGTGCTATTTTAAGTATGAATTCCTTGGCTGAAGATACTTTCTCCTATGTATTAAACCCAGATAACATCCTGGAAGATGACGTCGTGCGAACATTTCATGAAAAATTGTCTCGTCATACATCTTTCCATCCACGGGAAGTGGGTCTGTACGGGTTCCCAGAACTCCAAGGCCAGGCCAAATAAGTCTCATCTCCAATTTATGATGGCAATGAGGGTTCAATAGGACAATGGTTTTGTATATATCAATGGTATACTATGCGTGTACGATAGTCTCTGAAATTGTTAAAAACCAACTCAAAAAATATATATTAAATGCATTGTTTCCATACCTAGCAGAATTTAATATTCGATTTCCTAGCGTGCAACGTCAACCCAATGCGGCTTTATGCAATAGCTTTTGCCACTTCTTTAGCGCTTAAAATGAATCCCTCTCTACACAATTATGTACCAGAAATGATGAGATCTCATTTGTGCTGTATGGTTTTGAGCAACGATTTTTTGCCTTTTCCATCTACAGCTAGATTTGTTCGTGGACGTCCGCCCATAAATCTTTTTGTTTTGTTACTTGCTGCTACGGAACCCTTCATGGGCGAGTCGGACTCGCACTTGGCCGCTTTTTTTACCGATGCGGTAGGCACGCTAGCATAAACAACGTAAAAGTACGGGCAATTGTATTTCTGTCGTCAGAGTGTCTAGTTCGAATGCTGTATAAATGTAAATAAAGTAATAATATTAATAACTAACAAATATAATATATAATTATTAATATCTTCGTTAAAGTTCTGTACAAATTTAAGTTACCTAATCTGTTAAATTAACATGTTATTTTCGTGAAAGAAGATATTTATTTCTGGTCGCTCACGATATAATAAGCATTCATAATAATAATACTACGAAATCCCCAGACAATCGCACCAACTGTGTGGCCCCAAAGTAAGCATGTGTTGTTTATTGAACGAGAACAAGAATAATGCTCTTTAGAAGTTCACCTTAAGTTCATCTCGTCATTCTCGTTTGTTGAGTTCGGAGTGTTGTTGTAATTAAAATTGTAATTTATATAGACTCAACACTTTATATATTTGATATAAACGTACTTCATTACTTATTTCATTTTCTTTTTCCATGATATAATTCTTTTGATTCATGAAGAAGCTGTTTTTGAATGTGGTAGCAGAATCACGTGGCAGCAGTTAATTGTTCTTTTTGTAAAGTTAAATAAAATTATCAATATCATAATTCATTTAAGCACGGTAGTAAATGAAATAGCACAATAATTTAAAAAAATGTTAAGTGAGTCATTTTCATAAATTTTAAAACTACAGCTTTTACTCACGCGTTATTGTCGGAAAGATCCGACAATGGAGTGGAGTGTACTGGCGGTGGTGCGGACGATGCCATTGTGTAGCGGCATGCTGAGTTCACGATGTCTAGAACTAGTCGGACCCTTTCCGACATTAGCGCGTTGGTAACTAAATGTTTAACTAAACTTTTAGTAAAAAATTACATGTAAACAGTCAATTAAGTGACAAGTGGTAAGATAAAATTTAGTACGCACATGATTAAGTAGATTAGGATTCGTTTAAATTATCTGGTAAGTAGATTAGTAGTTGTCTAACGATTGGCGGCAAGACTTCGTACTTATTTCGCAGTTTCACCTTTTTTTTCTTCAAAATCTCGAAGTGGAGTTTAGACACTACTATAAAGTTTGTTCAAGTATATTTAAAGTAAGAACGCTTGTAGAATACACGAAGTAAAAACTTCAGAAGTAAACATAGTCTTTTAGAGATTTTAATTTCTAAACCAAATTCTTCTCTGAAAGATCTTTCTCACAAAGCTCAGTACTGAATTGACGAACTCCGTGAGTTATTGACCGGCCATCTTTATTTAACTTATGTGGTTAACGACACAATGCCTTTGGACACACAAGTTAAATGATTACTATGATAAATAAAATATTATTGAAATAGTATTTTATATATAGCAGCTCAAAATTGGCTCTCGATCCTAAAAATTTTGCTACAAATTATAAACAAAACCGTTTTACTTACAACTGCTGTGCGCATATTCAATGCGTTATTTACATATCGTGAAATATTGTGGTACTAAGAGCTAACCCAGTTTTTTCACGGCGCCACATGTATAGCTTAAACAATTTTAAGGCCCTTTATCCTTCACTTTTTTGTTCGTTTTGCTTTATAACGAATTAGTTATGAAAGATGTTACAAACTAAACGTATTTCGTTTTTGTGACCAAAGAAATGTGAAACACATTGATATTACTAACAATTAATAAAATTATAGAACATTAGAAGAAAAATCAGAATGAACCATATCTGTGATTAAGGATATAGGTTGGGTGGCAATAATTTCTTCCCTAATATTTTTAACTTCTGTATTGGCGGGTTTTAGTATTGTTTTAGACGTTTCTGTAATTTCTCGGTTCATTCACCACTCTTTAACCTGAATCAATCGACTTTGATTACTTGAACAATATAAATCGAATTAATCCTGAGAGTTCAAATTTAAGAAAAAAGTGTTTGCTATTACGCTACAGTAATAGTATCGTGTCCATCTATTTGGTTAAACATTCAAGTGTCACTAACATAGTCGCTTGCTCAGAGGGCGAGAAAAATCTGAGTATAGTATTTAGGTTCATGTGGTATGGAAAATAGGCTGCCTTTCTGAGCCATAGTATTTGAGAAGCTATATTTGCAGTTGTTTTGTGCAAGTTGCATCTGCTCGTGTGAATTCGTAATTTTTGTAAATATTCATCTATCTAGGATACATAACCACTGAAACGTCCAAACCGCGCCACTGACACTCGCCTCACCTGTCCATGCACTAAATGTCATTTTGTTTATACGACCGCGCGAGAGTCTCGTAACAAAAACGATTACTGCTAAATAACTACTACAGTTACATACAAATAAAAAACAGTCCCGGAATTCTCAAAGAATCTTTAATTTAAAGTAGGAATAAGATAAGTGATGAAATTGATATTAAGACATGAGAACAAAGCTTTAAATTGGCGATATTGAAAGGAATAACTTTTTAGATTTTTATTTCGAGTTTTGTAAGAAAAGTATAATAGTTACTGGGAACAATTATTTTATTGTATTACAGATCGTAATATATACTTTAAAATGACACCAATATCATAATATAAATATTTAGTTTTATGACAAAAAAAAATAAACAAAGTCAGGTACTTCTCAAAATAACGAGTGAATAACGAGTTGCATTTTAAGAATTTCTAGACAAATCTCAACATATTTCGTTTGTGAATCGCTATTAACGTGATAACAGTAATGCATTTTATTATTATAAGCATTTATTTGATACACAAATAGGTAATAATATATTTAAAATTACATATAAATCATCAAACTATGCCTGCGTAACAATGAGACAACTTTTCCTTCGAAATTATTCTATGTAAAAGTTTGAGAATTGTCATACTAATAAAAGTTTCATAAAGGAAATATCTTCACAATTAATTTAATGTACAATATCATTATCAATAACAAATAAATACTGTAAACTTACCACATTTCCGTATCGGCGCCAAACACTTAACAAACACACAAGCAAAAATGGCGAACTGTCATATTCAAATTTTTTTTCTGAACATTTTTTCCTTCTGACTCAGATTCAAAATCACTCTCACAGATGTAAAATTTAATAAAGCACCATCTAGTAATTTTCTTTAGAACTATTTAGACCTGAATTAAACGCTGTACATGTTTAAACAGAACGATGTCGCTAAGTGACTATAGTCACCATGGACAGTTAAAGCAAGAATTTTTATGGGGACCGTAGTCACCGTGGCCGGTTCAGTGGATAAACAAGTTACATAAAGTTGCTTGAAATATTCTGGTTTAAGTACCTACAGTTAATTTAAGTCAGTTTTTGAGTAGTGCATCAACCATCCTGATTTCAGAATGTCAGCTGTTTGTAAAGGACTATTTGTAACACAATAGGTTTAGGTATCGTTTAATCTTGTATAGGTACTACTTGGTATAATTAAGTATTAAACCTAACTTTGAATTTTTTCCATCAAGTCATACGCTATTCTAACTTTCACGTGTTTGCGATAGTAATAGTCTGGTTATCAGTTATCGCAGTGGAAAATTTTAAAAAAATACAGGGAATCTAAGATATGATTGCTATGTTTCACGTACGTGTATTCACAGATATTTCGCTAGCAGGTGCTCCGAATAATAATATACTCTACGTAAATATATTTTAGGTGTTTGTTTTGACTTAGCAAGGTAACATTTATATTAATTGCATATATTTACTGTACCTACTTTACGAGGATTCAATATTTTCAAACAAATCTTCTCTAACTTAGAATAAGAAAGGACAGGGAGCAGAAAAATTAACTTTACTTACACAAATAAAATACATTACAATAGAAATTAATGCTCTACTGTAGCAATTAATGAGAAAAGGCGAATAAAACTTACAAACACCTGTGAGCTGGATTCGCTTTTTTTATTATGTAAAGCTACAGGATCGGAAGACATGCAAACACACTCATATCACTTTTAGCTAAGGTTTGTAATTTTTTGAAAAAAAAAAGCCAACCACGGTCCTATTTGACATTGTTGTTTATGATTTTCAACATACACTGCATACTAAAATAAGACGTACAAATAAAAGTCTATTTACATTCCCAATTGGTGTCAATTTTTTTCACATTTTCTTACACCAAAACAAAAATTCTATGTTTGCAATATTTTTCTAACCTATTGTGTAATAAAACAAAATGAAAGGATTGAGGGCCCAAACATTATTAAGGTTATAACTGTAAAAACGCGAGGAAACGAGAAAGATCTTGATTCCACAATTTTTCACGGTTTATATATGCACGTACAGCAGTTGAAAGTAAAACAATTTTTAATTGAATGAATGAATCGGATTACAATTAACCCTGTTGATTTTCTTTTTAATTCTTTTTCTTTTAATTTTAATTAATTTATATAAATATATTTTTTAATTATTAATTTATTCAGGTTAAATTTAGGCATTTCTATAAAAAGCCAGTCCCATAAAATTTTACCTAAATCTATTACAATAATATTACTACTAAGTTCTAAAATTATTAGACAACTGTTTCAACACCTAAATGTATGATATTTGAAGATACTATAGAAAGCAGCAGTTGTGTGCTGTGTAATTAGTTTATTCATGTTCTAAATTACGACATACCTCGCTCTGCTGGAGCGTCAGAAAGTGACATAGTATCTTTTGGCATGTTAGCCAAATACGACACTGTAAAAAATGTCATTATGAGTATTAACTTTTGTACATTTTTGTATAGAGTATGGATACTAAGAGAAAACATTACATACAGTATTGCCGATCCGCTTTTCTTGACATAACTGTATGAAAAAAAAAACTAAATTATAATTAAAACTGATTATGAATCAAATAAATTGATAATATTTTAAGAGTCTGGATAACGTATTATACAAAAGTAGGCAGTGACCTAACAACCACGGTCGGTACAATTGATCCAGCCGTCAAAGTAAGAGAAGTATGTATATCAGGTCTATATCGAATGATAATATTAGACAATTTTGAGCATTGTGTGATTGCACTTACGACTGCATCGGAATGTCACCATGTTTCTATTTGAAAAGGTTTCGACAAGGTTAAGACTAGTCTACAATAGAACATGACAATAAAACAAACTTGTAATACGGTTGGCATACTCTGACTCGCTCCGCTCTCGGGACTACACATGTTTTATTTTAAGAATCCCAATAAATCCAAAGAATTGTTTACCTACCATCCCTAAGATTTTTGGTATCGAGATTATATTTCAAATAGGACAAGGAACGAACAGCGATTCATTTTTTTTTTTTGAGAGGTAACACGAGTCGTTTCGCACGCTAGTTTGTTGATTTTCAGCTTACCATTTAAGCTGGTTTCAATAAACTTAAATACAATAAACTTCACATTTACGCTGCGGCAGAACATACCTACATAACCTACCTACAGATGCCCATAATATACATACATACTATGACCGAACTTTGGATGTTTATGCTATGTTTGAAATCCATGGATTTGGTTGACACTTGGGCTGTATTCTAGGTTGATTATCGGTACACTGAAGAGTTGAAGTGTTTTTCCACAGAAACCTTCAAGCAAAGTAAAATGGACTTGGCATCAATCCAATATTTTTTAGCGACATTATCGTCGTGGCGAAGACCCTTAAAAACATGAGTGAAATGCTCAATTCCTTTACCAGAGCCTTTAATTGAGTAGGTCTTAAAATCAACATGAATAAGATTTGAATCTGCGTAACCTGTTGACGACATTATGTGTTATATATAATCCATGTAGTATAATAAAGAGAAAGAAGTTATTGCCGAGGCAGGCACCGCACATAATGGGCCGACCATCTAGTTAAAGAAGCGGGAAAGCCGCGAGTAAGATGCGATATTACACTTACGTTTAAATATTTTACAATACTGCATACTGCCAAAAGCTGAAACAGGATGTACGTACAATGAAGGATTTTCCTTAATCAAATAAAAATAAAAATAGTTCCAGTTACCTCGATAGATGTCGCTAAGAAAAGATGATCCGAATAAAGAGTACAAGATAGGTAGGCTTAAAAAAAGAATAACTTTCTACTATACCACTAAATGCCTATTCAGTGCTAAAATAATTAAATAAATGTAAAAATAATACCTAATAAATATTAACGACAGACCAGGCTGTATGACATAGTTCTTGCCTTTCTTGTACGATAAGAGTTAACTAAAAAGAACAGGCCGACCTGTCAGAAAATCCCTCATTACAACACGTCTTATTACACTATCGTTTTTATGTTCGAAAGAACCTCAGTTGTTAACTGCTTATTAACTTTTTTGAATTATTTAGTATTTCATAGCTACAAAATTTTGCTTATGTATTTTATATATGAACACACTGTAGATCTTAATGAAGCCATCAAGAGAAGTACACGAATTATAAATACAGTTGCATATAACAATAATAGCTCCCCAGACAAACACACCAACTGTATGGCCTCAAAGTAAGCAGAGCTTGTGTTATGGATGACCATACAGCGAACGGGGGGGGGGGGGGAACCCAGAATAAACACACATATATAAATACCAACAACCATGACCGGAGAACAAACATCTGTGTTCATCACACAAATGAATGCCCCGGCCAGGACTCGAACCTGGGACCTTCGGCGTATGAGCCAAGGCTACTTACCACTACACCAGTCGGTCGTCCAGTGGTCGTCCACAATAAAATAGATTAATTTAAATTTAAATAATACTTGATTCAGACAAATAGTTAATACTTACCCATAGGAGAACTATCTAAAAAGATTATAGCCATAAGAAAAATCACATAAGTTTAACGAAAACGCAGGAATATATCAATTGACACTTACGATTTATTTGCAAAGCCAGTGACTGCAGTGCGTCGAGGCCTGGTAAATCAATTGCTGGAAAATATTTTGAATGTAAAGCTTAGAATTTTTTTTACAATGTTGTTTTTTTAAATGGGCAATAAATACTTAATGTATTAATTTTTATACCACTTTCTTATTCACCAAACTAGCGAGCACCCCACCCTGTCGGGAGTGACATCCGCACCCATGGGCATCTTCTATTCGTCGTAGGTATTTTGATTATCAATATTGAATGATATTATAATAAAGACTAATGATGCTTTGACTACCGTTAGCTTCAGTTCGAGTTACCTTTTTTCAGTAATTTCCAGTAAGTCTACGTACCGAATTTGCTTTGTGCGTCGATAACAGTTCCATTTACATTTTGAAAGTCAAGTTTTTAAAAATTTAAGCAACTTTAAAAAACTTTATAGCCCATCATAATATGCCAACATTATACCGAAAACGGAAAATTACGTCTTTTTGCAATCTTTAGCTAAATAACCCACTTTTACAGTGGTTTTATTTACATTGATGTTTTATTACATCTTGCACTATTTCACAACAAATATAGACAAAAAAAGCTGTAGAGGTCTTTACGGTGGTGCTTTTAAGCTTAAAAATGCTCATGATTTTTATACCGAAAAGAGAATCACTTTTTGAGATAAGAAGGCAGGATAGGGTGGGTACTATTCCACAAAATTATATATATACTATATGTCGGCCTCCGGCGGCCATCTTGGGACGCCAGCGCCCTCTGCGGTGCTCGTCAGCGTTTAGACCTGGTAGCGGTGCGAAGAGGACGATCACTTACAATCGAAGAAGCGGTCAGGCTACACACATCTAGAACTGTCGCGCGTTCCAAGTGTTCATTGTAAATTAATTAATTGGTACTATTGTTATAATCTGATACGTGATTGTTACTTAAAAGTGTATAATTAAAAATTAGTAATCGCTGGAAGGACGTTAATAAAGAACAAATTGCCGTGGCAACAGTACTCGCACATTTGTCGCAATTTGACCCGCGATTACAGCGCCTTGCGTTTACGACGGATATTACTACGAGAGACAAGCTGCAGCAAGAACTTAATGTGTTTACGCATTTAAAACGAAAAATAGCTTCGAGTGAACCATCATCAGCCCCAGTCACCAAGCAAATCAAAATAATGAAATGTTTTAACTGCGGGAAGCCAGGACACAAGCGACCAGACTGTAGAAGCAAGCCTATGGTCACCGACGCAAGGGCGTCGTCATCGACGGGACCAAACCGTGTAATTCGTCAACATACTACCAAAACGTTGAATTGTTTTAGATGTGGCAATTCTAGGCACTTCGCAGCTCAGTGCACGAGTGGCAAGCGCGTGCAGGACAGCAGCGCAGCCGTAGTGCACGGGGAGCAGCGGGTCGAAGCCTGCACTGTGAAGCCGCCGACGGGTACATTACAACATATGGGTGAGCTGTATTGTTTTTCGTACGATTCTGGCGCTGAATGCTCATTAATTAAAGAATGCTTTGCAGGTAAATTTAATGGTAAACGTTACAATAATGTTGTTGCTATGACGGGTATTGGACAAACTCGAGTATTCAGCACAGAGCAAATTTTATCTAGTGTGACGGTTAACGATCACCATTTTGATATCTTATTTCATGTTTTACCGGATAATTATTTACAGAGTGATGTAATGATTGGACGTGAAATTTTAAGTAACGGTTTTTCTATTAACATGACGGCAACTGAATTATCTTTAAATAAAAATTGCGTTATTAATTTAATTTAAAAACATTGATGAATCATTATGTAACTTGAAAAATATTGACACGGATGTCATGGGTGGTGCGAAGTCCCTACTGTTACAAATATTACACGATTTTTCTAATTATTTTATTAGTGGTATGCCCACAACGCGCGTGAATTCGGGTGAAAAATAAGGTAAAAATTATCCAAAACGTACTGTTCAAAGACGACTATACAGGATGTCGGTAGAAGAACGTAGGATTATTCGCGAACGGATTAAAGAGCTATTAGATGCGAATATTATAAGACCTAGCTGTTCACCGCTTGCGAGTCCGGCACTCTTAGTGAAAAAACGCGACGAATCGTATAGGATGTGCGTGGGTTATCGCGAACTTAATAGTAATACCTCTAGTTACTCATTGCCTTAAATCTCTGACCAAATTTCTCGTCTTAATGGTGCTAATTACTTTACTCAATTAGATTGTGCTAGTAAGTTCAATTTAATACCCGTCAGTGTAGAGTCGGTAGAGACCACGGCATTCATAACACCGGACGGTCAGTTCAAATTTTTAACTATGCCTTTCGGGTTAAGAAATGCCATATCAGTTTTTCAAAGGGCTATCGTAAATGCTCTCGGTGATTTAGCTCGTGATTACGTCATTAATTACGTTGACGACGTTTTAATAGTATCAAACATGGTTGAAAGTGGATAAGAGCGTCTTAAAATTGTGTTAAACGTACTCACTAAAGCTGGTTTTTCCTTAAACTGCAGAAAATGCGCGTTTCTTAAAAAGAAGGTAGAAAAATTGTTCTTAGGTTTTGAGGTCGAGGCTGGCCAGATAAGACCCAATCGTAAGAAATAAAAGCCTTAACGTCTCTACCACTTCCAACGACGGTATCCCAGCTAAGACAATTTATAGGCCTCGCTTCATATTTTAGGCAATTCGTAAAAGATTTTTCGCGTGTTTTAGCTCCACTCTATCGGTTGACTTCACAAAAGGGTGAATTAGCTTGGAAACCCGAACACGATGACGTCCGTCAAAACATAATTTCTCAGCTAACTTGTAACCCCATGTTGATGATTTTTGTTTCACAATATCCGGTAGAGTTACATACCAACGCGAGCTCGCTAGGCTACGGTGCTGTACTGTTTCAAGTAGTCGAAGGTAAACGTCACGTAGTAGCGTATTATAGTAAGCGAATATCTTCAGCAGAAAGTAAATACCATTCATACGATCTGGAGACTCTAGCGGTTGTTAACTCTATTAAGCATTGTAAGCAGTATTTACTCAGAAAAAAATTTACTGTAGTAACGGACTGTAACTCACTACAATTATCACAAAGCAAACACGACTTAACTCCTAGAGAACATCGATGGTGGTCTTTTCTCCAGTCGTTTGAATTTGACGTGATATATACAGAAGTCAAACAAATGGCACACGTGGATTTCTTTTCGCGCAATCCTATAGCGTCGGTTGCTAAAACGTCAGTCTCTCAAATAGAACCATAACATGTAGAGATAACTGCCTTTCTTCCAATTGGCTTCTTGCCGAACAAGAGCGCGACGAAGAGATATCTAAGATAGTTAGTGAAACAAACAGCAAATACTTATGAATTATGGTCTGGGATCTTACACAGAAAATTTCAACGTAACGATAGAGATAAATGCTTACTATATTTGCCCCGTTCGTTAAGGTCGTCCGTCATTAATAATTTCCATGATTCACTCGTTCATCGTGGCGTTGACAGAACTCGTGAAAAATTGTTCGAAAATTATTGGTTTTCGGGTATGGCAAGGTACGTTAAAAAGTTTATTGATAACTGTATCACTTGTAAAGTAACGAAGTGTAAATCCGGTAAACTTCAGGCTGAACTTCTACCGATATCTAAAGTAACTATGCCCTGGCATACAGTTCATATTGACGCAACCGGCAAACTTAGCGGTAAATTAAGGAATACGTTTTTGTTTTGATTGACGCTTTTACAAAGTACGTTTTGTTAGTTCATACGAATAATATTGACTCAAAAAATAGTATTCGGGCGGTAACTCAAAATGTAGCGCTATTTGGGGCTCCCACTAGAATTATTGCGGATCAGGGAAGATGTTTTTCTAGCAGGGAATTTAAGGAATTTTGCGATACAAATAACATCCGTCTGCACCTTATAGCTACGGGTTCTTCTTGCGCGAACGGACAGGTAGAGCGTGTCATGACTGTTCTTAAGGCAATGCTGACTTCAGTAGAGACTAGTAAAAACAAATCATGGCAAGATGCGATAGGTGAAGTTCAACTTGCAATTAATTGTACCGTAAATCGGGTAACTAAAGCTTCACCTCTGGAACTTTTAATTGGTAGAGTTGCTAGACCACTGTCATTAATGTGCAGTGATACAGATACTGAAGTCAACATTGATGAAGCTCGCGCTCTAGCCTCGGAAAATATTGAAAGATGTGAGGCGTACTATAAGGCGTGATTCGATGGTACGAAGGCGAAGGTTAATAATTTTGCTGTGGGTGACTTGGTTCTATTAGAAAATAAGGAAAGAAACCAAACCAAATTAGATGCAAAGTTCAAAGGTCCATTTAAAGTCATTGAGTTATTGAATGGTGACCGTTACACGTTAAAATAGAAAATATTCTTTAGAAGACGAAGATAGTTTGTGAAAGATTTTATGTATAATGGTCGTTCATGCGTTGCGATGCTCAGGTGCTTGACTGTCACTGAAATCGTTTTGGTTACATAACGCAAGCAACGCCTTTGTCTACTCTTAGTTAGGGATGTCATTATCTAACCTCAAAACATTTGAAAAAACTGGTTAACTCAACAAAAAATGCTTGGAAGATTGTAATATAACCAAAGGAGTCATTTAACACGTTTATTAACATAGTGTGACAGCAAAAGCGTCGGTGGCGCAGTAGAGCGCCGGTGGCACAGTAGTTAAGGCGCTGGCTTCTCTCCCGTGACTGCCAAATGTACCAATATTTTTAACAACTTAAGTACATAAAGCCGACTGCTCCAACGATGAAGGAAAACGACATGAGGAGACCCACGTACCTAAGTTATTATTTCTAAGGTATGTGTACAAATCTGCCAACCCGCAGTAGGCAAGCGTGGTGGACTAAAAATTTCCTAAAACCACTCCTTGGTTGGGTGAGGCTGATGTCCTTGTAGTGGATAGAATTTAATACAACTTGTATTTTTATAATGTTAATTAAAATAAAAATATAAATATAATTTACCTTTCAGTCTGGCTATTCTTCGAGAAGTAAGAACTGTAAAAAGTATTTATTCAAATATTAGCTTATTTGTGATAAATAAGCAAGTAATAGTAGCTCAATTATGCCCGTTTTCACTAACTTCCCCTAAATATAAAAAATCCCATTAACCTACTGAGAGTATATAACGGTTTTCGTGCGTTTTACCAACACTTTTGGGATACGTAAGGTCCTTTCCTTACGTTATTATATACCTTATTTTATTTAATGCATGTGCATGTATGAACTAGATGTGTTAAAAAGTAGGTTTTGCCCACGGCTTCAGTAATAATATTTTGTGGCTTTTGTGGCGGTTGTGTAGCTAAAACGTGAAGCTTCACAAACATACAAATTACTTTTTCCATTTATTCAGTACTTTGCCAATTAACGTGAACACAGGTAGGTAATCATAAGAAAAAAGAAAATAACTTAATGATTGACAAATGAAAAAAATATGAAACATAAAAATGTTAACCATTTTGATGGGAAATGCTTTATAAGTGTGATGGTGAAGAACAGCAATGAAAAACCACCCTTTTTAAGGCGCCTGCACTTGCGGTTAATATTCTAGTTATAACAACTTGGTCTTGTGTTTTTTTTCCATCTTGGTAGTGGTAGGCATGTATTAGCGAATTTTTGGGTTTTATAAATTTTTCAGCACGTTTCACTTTAGAATCTGCCTGTACTTACTGCGTCCTGATATTTTATAGTCTAGGGACATATGTCTAGACCCTACTTGTATATGTTGTGAATAGTATTAAGTGGTTTGTGGCAACAAAAGCGCGACAATTTTCTATTAGATATAGATGATTCTAATGGAAAAATTGGTAATTCTGGTCGTTCAAGAAAAATCTTGAAAAATTTTATCACAGCCTTAAATATTTGGCCCACACAGATATGGTTGGCGCTGCACAAAATTATTTTATAATATAACCACAAAAATAAAAAATATTTTTGTGAGAAATGTTCGATAATTTCAAGAAATGGCCGCTCATGAAATTATTGACTGTGAATTTACCAAATTCGGCTTGGTCAGGTCAGTGATAAGATATTGTTTGTTGATATGGTCAACTAACGCGTGACTACTTCATGAAATGCCCAACTATATTTGATCCTATCGTAAAATGGTTTCTTTAATTTCCTGCAAACGCTATGTTTATAGCTGATTTATCAAACAAGATGTCGTTTATGTATAAGCTTTTAGTGCCCGTTTTGTATTTATTAGTTCAATTTATGTAATGGCGCTTAGCCGAGTGCCACCGCACCACGCTTACTCTGTTCGCTCAGCTTGCGCGAATAGCAGGACATCAACTAGGTTCTAAATGGACGAGCAACTGTGTTGGCTTGGCGAAAATGTACTTATTGGACACGCAGACGAATGTGACGAGAACTCGGTCTGACCAGATCACAGTTGCCACAAAAGATTAAGTTACTTATTTATAATTATAAGCAAGGCCACGCGCACAAATGTGATGAATATTCTACACCTGCGTCACACTAGTTCTCACAGGGCTTGCTGCATGTACACGTCTATAAAGTAAAAATAAAATTGAAGCAATCACTTATAGTGCCTATTGATGAGCGTAAAATATAAAAAGGCTGTTTGAACTTACAATATTCTTCAAATAATCTATCTGCCAGATCTTCAGTATGTGCCGATAAGCTCACAATGCCTTCTCCTTTACCTAAAGGAAAAGATGATTTTAAAGATTATTAAAAGTTAACTTTGTCTTTATATTTTCAACAAGACGCCACCTCGCGTATTCTTCGGTGTGGTATATTTTTTTCTGGTTGAAAGGTTTCCTAACTTTTTCTGTACTTCCAGGACTATAAATGCAAGTTTTAATTATGAACGGTAAAGAATTTTAAAAAGTGCAAAATCAAACAGATACATAAAATTACTTTCACCGTTATATAATAATTAGGATAGTAAATTATGTGGAGTTTGTAACTATGAGTAAGCGGTACACAATTATATTGAACATACCATCCTGATTTTTACGTATGTAGAACTTAGCAACTTTATAAAAGTCTCGGGGCGTGATGTAGTCACCTGAAAAGATAATTTTTTGGTTTGGAATCTAGTAACCTTTTTATGCTGGATATAATTTTAACATATACACTTGGTGGAATTTCGCAACCAGTCCTGGGAGGAAAATATTTTTAAAGAAAATAGTTTCGACTATACTTTCATTTTCAAAAATACATTTTTGTTTAAATACACTTGACACATCCGGTTACGACATTTTGGCGCGCTCGTAAATTTCCACCTTGTTTGTTGCATTGGTATTAAGTCCACAGAAAAAAGCTCGAACTATTTATATATAAAACAATGAAGTATCACAAAAGATTACTATGCAAACCAAAGTGAATTACATAATTTTTTGGGTAGATTATGAATGTATAAAGTGAAAAACCAATTACTATAATTGGTTTTTCACTTTATATAGAAATTGCAAATTATTAAATTAAGTGAATTTTTTAACGGCCGCTCTCAAAGAAGTTTGCCAGTTACTTAAGATGCTATTCAGCCTTAGTAAATTATTGATTAATAATCTCAATGATTATCACCAACTAAGAGCACCGCAACCAATAAGCGTATCTGAGGGCTGCCGTGAGAGCCCGTTCTGCCCGTATCTTCATTCATCATCATCTGAATTCATCTCATTTAATAGATCACTTATTTGTGTTATAAATCTACAGAACAGTCTTATATTTTGGCAACATCACAATATAAATCAGGTAACAAAAACATAGGTCACATATTTGACAGCTTTTTTTGAATCAGATTAACAAAAAAACATCAATGAAAAACATGCTAGGGAACCACGCATTATATACTTCAGGAAGTTTAGTTAAAATTTTCGTTGATTTAATAGTGGACAAAAAAATGGTATAATCCCATGACAAATACTTACAAAAATACATGACAAATTGTCATTAAATAAACCCAAAAAAAGCTTCTTGCGGGAATACAATTAAAGACGTAAGTGGATGTAATTTGGAGTAAATCAAGGTTAAAGTTTTACTTATAATTTTTGAAATTAGTAGGTTTTGAAATAATATGTGAACAAACTTATGTTTTAAATTTATTTATATAACCTGTAGTAACAAAAATATGATAGAAATTAAACACTTTTTGGTTGTGTTTATATTTTAATTTGAAAAAAGCTGTACATAACTCCTTCTTCCATTGACAGTTTTATAGTTTTCTGTAATCCGAGGTACAAATATACTGGGTGTTAAGTTAAAATTGTTTAATTTTCGTATTAGTACAATCAATAATAACGCAAATTGTATTTTTAAACAATGACATATTACATATAGACAATTCATACCCGAACAATACCGCACAAAAAAACGGCGTACACTTAAATATGGATACCCACCCGATATATACAGAAATATAATTTGTGGGATATCATTAATGGGAAAGAATAATACGCTTTACTTGTTGTAAGAAAGAGATATCTATGTACTTCGTGACGTTGCTTTGCACTAATTGGTCGCGAGCGTAGTACGTAAATTATCACAGTATATAGCGTTGTCTCTTTTACTCCCACATACAAAATCATATTACATCTCACTTTTTGAGTTTGTTGAAATGTATAGCCATGTCAATTTTAAAACGTCACTTTAAATAGCAAATACTATAATAAATAACATTTGTAATAACACAACGTAAGTACAAAAATTGTACGTACGCATGAAAAGAAAAGTTTATTCTCAGTAATAGTGTAATTAGTGTAAATTACACTGTCTAAACACACAAGAAGCCATGGTACGGTATTAAAAACACAGAATAGGGAATAAGTTTTGTTAGACGTTTAGCCGTAACACTGGGTTGCACAATACTAAGCGAAATGGCGGGCAATTGCCTTGCATTTGCGTTGCCATTATTGAAAGAGGACAACTTGTTTATATATAATATGTCATTGTTTGTAAAATGAAAAATATGCATAAATAAGACCGATATTTTTGTGAATCGATTCAAGTTCAGTTTAAAATCGATTAATTGAATTAGACACGTGGAGCTTCTAAGACATTGAAGAGGCACTTCTACTAGATACTACGCAAAAAAAAAACAAAAATGCGACTTACCAGCTTCATCCACTCACCTCTTCAATTATAGAAACAATCGGAGTCAAATATAATAAAAATTCAGGTTTTTGTGCAGAGAACTTTCACTCTAAAAGTGCATGCAAATTAGTTCGAAGACGCAAGCACGAGGACACATCAATATCTCTGCAAACATTACTTGAATAATCGAAATTGTCGGTCAACTAGTTCATAAATGACGCGGACTCGGTATCGTTTCAGCAGAGCGCGTCCTCTCTACATATAATACCTTGCTCGATCGCGCGACTAGTTGGCCGATGAGTGCATAAGTGCGAAGACGAGTCCAAGTTTACAACAAAATAGCTAAATATGCACTATTGCAACTAATTGCATTATTAATTATTTTCATACGTGTTAAGTGATCACACCTAGTGAAGGGGCCGTTTAAAAATAAAAGAAATCTACCTTGATTATTTGTAATGTAAATATATTACGAAACCTAGTTTTTAGCATTTACGATTGAATCTCGCTCGCAAACTCGGCAACGTGAATCTGTGCTCATTTTTATACTGTTAACAAAGAAGATACTATATCTTTTGAAAAGAAATTATTAGAACGAGTATTATAAATGTTTTGATTAAACTTGAACGGGCTCTTAAAGTCCGTGCCATGTAGATCAATATTTACATGAAGTTTTATTATTCGGATATTAAGATAAGATTTATTCGGTATTTGTCGGTAACACTATTTTTGGAAGTCGTTAGTTCTTGAAGTTGATCACTAACAAATCAAGTCTATTAGTCATCCTCATGCCAACGATAAATAAATAGTATAATGTTAGGATAACAGATATTATACGGCGGGACTGAAGAATGTGCATTTCAAAATATTAAGATCAATTTATATATTTTATAATTATACAGCTTATAATTATGAGTATAATTCACGACGACGCGCCCCGAAGTGGCTTGGAGTCGCACTGTATGATGAATTGACCGCGAAATGTGTGGGGTTCGGCTTCGTCGATGGCACTCAATATGTAGGCGTTAAAAACCTCAATCTATAGCATTTTTGGGAAGTTTGTTCATCGTATAGAACTGAAAAAATTAAGATCTGAGAAAAAGACAATTACGATACTATGCCAAAACCCGAGAAGTATATAATTATTTAATGTTTTTAATAACCTATTCTGAACGGCCTCCTGGTTGGATCTGTAAAAGATAATTATTCGAATTAAATTAAAAAATTCGATATCGCTTAATTACTGTGTCGGAAATGTTAAACATTAATCGATATTAATACTGAGGATAAGCGCGCAAATTCGCTCGTGTACCTATCCGTCGGTAGCACAATTGATTTTAAATGAAACCTAAATAATAGTATCTGTAAAATTTCAAGGTAAACACTGGAACAGTTATGATATCAAAGTATAACTAAACAAACGAAATGCACCAACTTACGCTTATTGCTAGTGACTACATTAATCAACTAGATTTTTCTTTTCATTGGATTTTTTAGAAACAACGAGTATAATTACAGAAATCTTTTAGTAATCAGATAACTCGACACAATATATACTCGTATATACACAGTATTATTTTACCTTTCTTTGGACCGTCATCGTCAGAATCATGCATGTCAGGGCCACACTTTCTCGCGCACTCTTCGAAACTTCTGCTTCGTAAAATTATTTTCTGGATATCAAAACAGAATTGGTTATGTTCTTGCTTATTGATGATGTTTAAAAACTTAATGAAAAGCTGGCTAGGGTGAAGTGGCAGGTGCTTAAGAAACCAACTGATTACCAGCAATCAATTTTTATACTCCGTAGAAACAGTCCTCAACAGGAGGATGCAAATTTAGGTTGGTTTTATTGTACTGGGTGTTGTAACGCACAATTCGATTATCTACAGATGCAGAAGAGGTTAGGTTAGGTCTAAATTACAGCTTGTGTGTTAGATAGTTGTAACGCCCGACCCATTCTAATATTCTGTATTGTGAAATAAATACAATTTAACAGCTTTTTGAAAAACTCTTTTATTTTGGTTACAGGTTTTCAAAATGTATATTTTTGTATTATATTCTATAAAAACTACAGTGCAAAATCAAAAAAACACTTTCAGCTCGAATTTCTCAAAACCCCATCTTTTGAGATGCAATAAATGTGCGTGATGGAAAAAGCCAAGCTTTCCCAGCATCCAAAGAGAAAAAATATTAACTATAAATATTTTGGGTATGACTCAAGTTAATCTTGTGTATAGTGTATTTTTTATAGAGCTTCAGTGGTGTGGTGGTTAAGGCGCTGCGCTGGCTTGTCGATCGTGATATTTTGTTATTGTACCAATATTTTATTTATTTTATTCTATTTTATTTTATTTGGGATAAAAAACAGTTTCTAAGTAACAGATTAGCTTATTTATACATATGAAACATTAAATAAGAATTAACCATGTAACCAGCACCATTATCCACATATAAGTTAAGTTAACTCAAATAAGTGAGTGGCAAAAAAAATAACATTAACAAAAGGTAATTACAGAGATGTAATTCTGTATATATATTATGATATATAAATTAAACCAACTGTTTATTTAACCAACCAAATTGAAAAAACAAACATAATATGGAAACTTAATGGTTTCTGCACTGGGCTACTAGATACTTACGCGGATCTGAGTTGGCCGGTTGGATAGTTAAAATTAATCAATAGAGACATATAGGCATATTTAGCCTAATGTTAGCTTAAGCAGCGCAAGCGAGCCTTAGAGTCGTTGAACGTTTCTCACGTAAGTTTCCACTGGTTAGCAGTAGATTAAAAGTTAACACTACCTCGCTGAGTAGTATTATTTATATGTTAAAATAAGAATATGAAATTAATAAAAGAAATTTTAGGATTTACGTAAGAGACGTTTAAATTTATGTGGGGCCTTGGGCTATTTATATGTACAATATTTGAAAATGTAGTTAATACGGACATAAACATTTCCACTATCAATTTTCTTCAGATTTGGGTTTATTATATTTTGCAAAATTATTTTTTTTTTACTAGCATTGCAACACCTGATTTGTCCTGGTTTTTTTAAAGTAAAGTCAAAGGGAAATCGCTTTACGGTAAATATAGCATTCCAATATAGGGTATAGGTCCAAGATGATAACCCTGTTGTATGCCGGAATTTGAAAAATAACTACAAGACTTTCACTGCTATTATTTGAGTCCTATTTTTAAGATAAGAAGCAAACCATTTCAAAAGAGCACCATGGACACCATGCATCACAATCTTGCAAAGAAGAATGCAATGATTAACTCAACCGAAGGCGCTGCTTAAATCCGTGTATACGGCATGCACTTCAAACCAGTATCAAGTTGAGTACTCTCATCAGATATAATGGAGACTAGATTCGTTTGCACAGATTGACCTTTGCGAAAGCCATGTTGACTGGAATTAATAGCATGATCTATATGTCACGTTAAAATTGGGCATAAAAGTGACTGAAATACTTTAGAAATACAATATAATATAGAAATAGGACGATAATTTTTTACATTTTCCCCTTTCTTGTAAATAGGTACAATTCTGGCCTTCTAAAATGCCGATGGAAATATCTCTTTAAGATCTATTGTATATAAATTTTAGGGGCAAATTTTCACAGCAGAGCAGCACCGTTTAAAAAACACCTGAGGGATACCATTGGGTCCACTACCTTTTGAAATATCAAGAGATCTTAGTTTTTTAGCTACATCACACTCAGTAAACCGTATAGTACATACATTTAAACTATTATTTGACGGGGAAGCATAGGACGTGCTTTTTTTTCTTTTTATTGAAAAAGGATTAGTCGTTTGTCTTGCATCTGATGGAAAGTGACGATGAAGACGAAGGTGTTACACGTCTATTCACGAGATACCTATTCACTCGACGCTTGAAAGAACTAGGACTATGGTTTTCTGGAAAAACAGACGCAGGCAGTTCATTCCACACCTTGGCGACCCACACCAAAAAGGAACTATCGAAGCGTTTGGTTCGACTTCTTGGGATATCTACCATGAAGGGATGGAAGGTCTGTCTGCGTCTAGTAGTCCGATGCAAGAAGGGTGTGGGTTCAACCTGATCAAAAAGAGCATTCGCGCACTCTCCAAAATGTAATCTGTGGAAGACTGCTAAATTGGCAACTTTCAGACGATTGTCGAGGCTTTGCAGTTTTTTGGTGGTGAGGTCAAAGTTGTTAATCATTTTTCGAGCTCTTCGGTCAACTGCGTCTATCGCTTCTAGTTGGTACTTTGCAGAACCATCCCAAAGGTACAAACAGTACTCCATACAAGATCGAACTTGAGCTGTGTATAAATTAAGTAGCCGTTCAGGGCTAACGTACCGTCGGACCTTCGAGATGATTCCCAACTTCTTTGAAGCAGTTTGAGCCATGGACAGAATTTGTTGCCCGGAGTTTAGTAGGGACAACATCGTTACGCCCAGAAGCCCTACGTGGTCGGTTAAGTGTACAGGAACATTTTGGAAAGTGGGCGTTAGGCTTTAGGTCGAAACTGCTCTTTTTGGCGGAGAATAAACACGCCTGTGTTTTTGACGGGTTAAATTTGACCAAGTTGGACTCGCCCCAATCGGACACATTCTTTAAGGTCAAATCAACCCGCTCAATCATGGACTCTCTCAAAGCCCGAATTTCTTGAGGACTCGCTCGCGCATTGGACATGTATCTCTCTACAACGGTGCTGTCATCAGCGTAACCAATAATGCCTGGGGTTAGCAGGTCATTAATGTGCAGCAAGAATAACGTTGCAGAGAGGACAGATCCCTGAGGTACCCTGGCATTAATTGCCATTAGGTCCGAAAAGCAGCCGTCTAAGACTACTCAAATTGACCATTCCCTCAGAAAATCAGAAATCCATTCACAGAGCCCATTAGGTATTCCGTATGCATAAAGCTTACTCAAGAGACCATCATGCCAGACCCTATCAAAAGCCTTGGAAATGTCTAAGGATACAGCTATAGCTTCACCGTGACCTTCCAAGGCTTCGCTCCATAAGTGAGTGGCATACACAAGAAGATCTCCAGTCGAGCGTCCACTGCGAAAATCGTATTGGTTATCACTAAGGAGCTCGTTGGACTCAAGGTATGCCAGGAGATGATTGTTCAATACACGCTTCATAACTTTGCAAAGTATGGAGGTAATTGCAATAGGCCGGTAGTTGATAGGATCTGCACGGCTTCCCTCCTTTGGTACTGGTTGAACGTTAGCCAGCTTCCAGGATTTAGGGACCTTTCCGAATTCTAAAGAGAGTCATAGTAATAGTCGATACAGGCGCGTTAGAATGGGAGACAACTCAGCTGCGCAGTGTTTTAACACAACTGCAGGTATGCCATCCGGGCCGCTGGCCTTATTCACGTCTAAATTCTGCAAGCATTTAAGAACCTCCTTTTTTCGAATATGAACCGTCAGGCTACCTCAGAGGTGGCAGCCATGGGCGACAGAAGTTCGACTCAACCGACTTGGCCAGAGACCAGAAAGTTTAGCTTCCTGAAGGATATGACGCTATCTTCCGATGTGGCCAATGTGGTCAAAGCGAGCTCTTCTGAATTCCTTTTTGCAAGACTTGGCGGCAGCATTGTGTTCTCATTACTATTAGTGCTAAAAGCTGATGAAAAGTGTTGCGCAAACAGATTGGCAATATCTTGGCCAGACTGTGCTATCATACCAAGTGAACTAACGTTTTTCCTCTTTCTATCAAAGAACTTTTTGATTGATTGTTGATTTTTTTGATGTATAGTTTTTCGGCGCACAACTCTGGAATGTGACACTTTAGAGCAAAATGGATTATATTTTTATGTTCCATAGATTGCAATCGACAAAAAAAACAAGAGACGATTGGAGATTATGCCAAGCCACATGCGAAAATCTTCAAAACCCTTTGTGTTCGGTATGTGTATGATATTTAAACAAATATGTATGCGTTTAAATTATGATTGTGTTGCTGCACTTAATTTATACCTGACTGGTCATTTTGATCGTATTGGGACGGCCTATGTTGGCCTCTTTTAGGATTTGGCATAATTTTATTATTAAAAGATAGAAATGCGTATTGGTTAAGACTTGGGCTTATCAGGCTTGATTATAAAACCTTGAAGCGTCATTAAAATTACAAACCGGAATTATCTTACCGTGCTTTAAGTATCTACTCACCGAATTTATTGTAATGATTTGTAGAACAAAGAGTGTGACCGAAGTTAGTGTGTTCATTGTGAAATCTAGCACGTGTGTACAATAATATCACATACATGTAATTTCCAACTGTTATAAAAAATGAATAAAAATAATATGACTTCAATACAAGGCCCGTTTTCGATTTACATAACATAACATTGTAATCGATTTCGATTAGAACCAAATAAGGTTTCCATCTTCGCGTTTTAAACTATATTGCACACATATTAGTCTGATCTCCATAACGCAATGTGTAGTTAAATAAAGCTTGCAGATTGCTTTTGGTGGTTTAGAGTATGCGGTAATTCCCTTGTTAACTGCTATATTAATATTGTTTACGTGGTTGTATCCTGTGTAAGTGGCTGTTCGTACAACAGTTAGTAAAATCTCAGGGAAATCGGCAATATCCTTGTATGAACACGGATGTCACTTAGAATTAGGTTGTCCACGTTTTCCATTTGAACGACCAATCGAATAAATGCAACAAAGATCAGTGAAGAGGTATGGAGTCTCGGTCTGCGTGCGTTCTCGAGCGCACGTCGATCGCAGACGCCTTCCCGCTCTATTAGCCCCCGCGCTAATTGAGCACCCAAATTTCACTGGTTGTTGTCGTAATATATAATTTCATAGTTGTATACCGTATTAAGTTTCTAACGCCGTTTTCACGACGGACAGTGGCTCGTTAACCGTACTTCTAATAAGTTTCTAACGCCGTTTTCACGGCGGAAAGTGGGTTTTAACCGTACATCTAATAAGTTTCTAACGCCGTTTTCACGGCGGACAGTGGGCTGTTAACCGTACTTCGTGGAACGTGAGCTTCGTCGACGGAATTTCGTCGTTCCAGGTGCCTCGAGTCTTCGTGTTCGAGTAAGTTATCCGCGTCGTCCTCAACCGCCCTACTGCGTGTAGGGTGGTTTTAGGAAATTAGTCATCGTTGATAGGTTCATAGTATATATATTTATATATTGTTGTCCCTCCCCAACCCCTCCGCAATGGCTTCCCTAAGCTCTGATGAGATTAGGAAGGAGTTACTTGATAGTACCGGTGCTGAAGGCATGTTTATAAATGCTGACAAGTACCGTTTCTTAGATTCTCTCATCCCTCATTTCATGACGATAATGTCCACAATGGCCCCTCAGGCCACCCCAGTTCCCCAGACCCCTCAGGTCTTAGGCCCTCCCGCGTCCCCTTCCTCCAGTGACATGGATTGCGAAGTAGACGCCCCTCTGCGCCGCAAGCGCGCACCCGCGACTGAGTCATCCTCGGACGCCACCCCAACTGGCCCTGAGCCTTCCTCTTTCACCCTTGTTAAGAAGCGCTCTAAAAAGCGCTCGAAACAAGACCCGGCGTCCTCGACGCCCGTCCCTACACCCCCTGCGGCGTCTTCAACGCCAGCTGCCCCGGTGTCTTCAACACCCGCTCCGGCCCCAACTTCTGTCAAGGCCAAGGTCCCACCACCCGTTTTCCTTCGGGAAAAGGGTAAATGGACTGAGGTCTCGACATTGTGCAATGAGCACAAGATCCATTACACCCGAGCGGTAAACTCGGGTGAATCTATTAAAATCACTGTCTCGTCGATAGACGATTTCCGAGTTTTGACTAAGCTCCTCACCGATAAGCAATATGCTTATCACACTTATGCTCTGTCAGAAGAGCGTAAGATCAGAGCGGTACTCAGGGGAGTCCCGTTCGAATTATCGAACGAGGCTATTTTTTATGCTGAAGATGGATTGTTGTATCGTTCAGTTGCATTTTCATATACAAAGTGTAAAAAAAAGCGATTGAACAGGAATTGGGGTCACGGGACTCTTTTAGAAATAATGAATAAAAGCCGTATTTTCTCCTGCTTTCGAACCTCTACCCAAAGTCAACAAATCTGAAGATTTGTTATATATTTAATTTAAAAACCCTAATATTTTTGACCTTAAACCTTAAATAACTTTTAAGCGCACATATGCGATCGATTTCCACTTATTTTATTTTATTTGTAAATCATATATATAAAATGTCTAATTTTTTGAAACATCCTATAATACTTAATTAGTGTTGTTACAAAAAAAACTCTTAAAAGTATTTTATCGATAATATCAGTCATTTAATACTTACATTAAGTGCAAGAACCTTTGTTATTATTATATTTTAGTAAAGTTAAAAATGCATAAATAATCCTTAGCCAAAGAGTAATAAAAATTTAATTAGCTAAATAATAGCAAAAATAGAGAAAAACAAAAATAAAATTAGTAATAGAATAGGTGCCAGCATATCATTGCTCCGTAGATATCAATAAAGATTAGATCTTTATGTGAACTGCTTTTTATTGAAATTTTTTGTAATTCCGTAGCACGTAGAACTAAACTGAAACTGGCCAGCAGAATAAATAGAAATCCTATCATACAATTCAATTTTTTTGAAGATACTCTCATTAGTATATTTGAAATTTACATATTGAAAAACTGCAACAATAATAAAAAAATTTTTAACTACTATATTTGTGGAAACCGCTTTCAAGAAACTTTGTGTTACGCAATAACTGCCTGATCGGCTTTATATTCATGTAACCAGTTAGTCTAGAAAAATAGTAAAACACGATGCTTTGTTTATCCATCAGTACGGTCAAATCTAAAAAGTCACCTTTGTTAAAATTTTTCATAAAAATCATTTTAGTTTACTGCCCTTATTAAATGAGCTAGTTTGTTAAAAAAAAATGATAATTATTAATTGTTTACAATATTGCATATATGATTCTCCCGAGGTTCCTTAGCATCCTGACAAAACTGTTGTACACTGGCTGAAAATTTTTTCAAACCCTATTTTCTGTAAATAATATAAACGGGAGCTTTGTTTTCACTTTATAAGGAAACGGACTGTTCTAAAATTGGTAAAAATTTTGTACAAAGTGCTGCCTCATTAAGATTGATGCCGAATATTTTGTTGTAATTAAAACCAAATTTTTAACATTTACAAAAGCATACCAGGAGTATTTTTGTTTAATATGTATGATTTCGCGTTTCCCAAATAAATATTCTCCATCTAATATTTCAACTAATATCGAAATCTATCGCAAGATCAACAAGACTAGATCCAACGTAGCCTCGTTAAAAAAAAATTTAATTGACTAAATTTATTTGTAACGTACCCGCATCATACGTAGCAATATAATGCGGATTTGTTTTTCAAATATTAATGCAGAAAATTGTAATTGTAAGATGGACTTTTACAATAAGATAGCATTAAAACATTTTCTATACTTGATATCTAAGCCTTTTTTATTGTCTGGGCTGGTAACAGGCAGACGCAGATAAATATTTCGACACAACCTCTGATTTAAGTATTACTATAAAGCTCTCTTTTATTTTATTAAAAAACAAGCAGCGGAAAAAATACTTATAATAAATAAATAATTCGTTAGTCCTCCATCTCTCTTGATGAACATGGAAGATGAAGTTGAGGTTGTTGCAAACCTGTCCTAGAGTTACCTATTTACTCCACATTTAAAATCCAAATTTTACATTTTCCTGGCAAATCCACGAAGTTATTATGTATCAAGTTTTTACCTTAAAGACAATTCATAAGCGTAAAAAGTAGGCAGTTTCGAAAGTGATGCAGAACCAACCGCTTCACAAACTGCTGCCGTAGGTTATAGTTTTAGGTTCACTCGAGTAGACGTTACATGCACATTCTGCTTTTGTTGATCTTCATTATCCTTTCTTACTTCTCTCGTGCATGGGGATAAACATAAATTATTAGCATATACGTTTATGTCGTTTGTTGAATAATTCGTTTACTTGGCTAAGAAGGCAGAAAACGACGTATGACTGTGGACCGTCGTAAACCTTGCTGTAAACCTTTCTGGAAGTAAATTGTAAATTTAAATGATCGAAGATATGTACCAAGTGGAGCAGTAATTAATATTTTTTTGACAAATATTGAACAGACAAAATAGCTAAAATATATTTTTATACACACGCTGACATACAAGTAATTGTGATATTATTTTAGCGGCGGCTAATGAGGTTAAAAAACATTATTTGTTAATTTACCTTGAAAATTATAATGACTGGAAACATAATTATTAACAAAACTCTACCCAATGTAATGAATAATAATGTTACATATAATGTAAAACAGTACAAATAAATAGTAGTAGTAATGAAGAAACTGTACAATTTGTAAAACTTTGAAAAAACATATCTTCTTTTCAAATAACCTTTTGATTCGTGTCCACAAAAAAAAGGACTTGTATCCAAAATATCACCCATATACGTATCTTTTTAACATAAAATATTACCCTGCAAGTAATTATATTTCTCTCTCTCTCTCACTGATCATAAAGCATATCAACATCATTATAATATATATATGTATTATGCAATGCAATAGACAATATTTTAATTCCAATTCTATATATTAGTACTGTTAACTTTAAATAAAAATATCATAATATAAAAATGAAAATAAACTCGTGAAAATAAAATAGTTGTTGTAATGAACAGCACGGACATTGTAGCCTTCTTTTCTTATTATGGTTACAGGAACAATCGGCGCATTCGACGGAGACCCTATTATATACATAATCAATTAAAATACAAATCCTGTAAAATTTATATTTCTTTTCCAGTAAACCTGTAAATATTGCCAATGTTTTTGTTCAAGGTCGTTTGCATTAGCTTGTAACATATCGCTTGTTAAATAGTTTACTTCCTGTTAATATTCTGACAGGATTGTATGAAATAACTAAGAATGTCAGAATAATTAAAAAAATAAAACAATTATTATTATATGCAATATTTTTTAACTTATATATGAAATATGCCTTAAGTGTATATACATATATCTTCTATTTTCTTCATGCGAATTGTCATAAACGTTGATGCTTGTGTTGGAATTTCAAAATCATTATTAATGAAATAGGTATTCTAGTTACATTTTCTTATTTTACCGAAAAAACAGTCAAAACATATTTTGGTTATATAAAATGTTAGTATTGTTTAAAAATAAAACCCATTGATCAGATTGGACCTTCCAATGACAGTACTATCATTCCAACCTGACTTCACTGATTATTCTACTGCAACTCATATATCTGTATATAAAACAGCAACGCTGGGTTGAGGGTAATGATTTCATTGAATAAATCGAGAGCTTTGTTAGCCATGTTTGTAGAAGATGAGTCCAGCTGTTCAAAAATGGCACGTACTTGGCCCTTCAGTAGGGAGGTTTTTTAATTAGTTTTAATACTATTTTAAATACTTTTTTACTATCCAGTCACCATTTCGGTTTCATAATATTACACTGATAAATTAAATATATTATAATTAGATACAATAAAGTGTCTTATTATCCAAAATTTGTAATCCTATTTTATACTATAACTTAGCCCATATACGGTAAATTACGTTAGTCAAATAAACTCAAAGTCTTCTCACAATTAGTATATGTTTGGAAAAAAATGTACACCAAATGAATTTGAAATGTTATCTTATTTTGAACGTTTTGTTAGACAAATAAAATATAAAATATATTTAATAAGTTTGCTTACTTCAAAAAAAGTAAAGGTTGCAATTCGCCTCTAAAAATCTACATCGCCTTCTAAATTACTAAGTCAGCCACAATTTGCGAGCGTCTGAACGATACTATCTTAGCCACTACAAATTTGTAGTCTGATGAGGTTTTTGCTACAAAAATTTTGAATTATCATCAAATTTAGTAGGCGTTGCAAAAAAGACGAATTAGTTTGACGAAGTACGAAGCAGACGAAATAGTACTAAATTTGGTGAACATGTACTTTTGATTAGCGGTTACAAATTAAAGTTAAAATATTAATTTATTAATTATACACATTACTTTATTTTCGACGCATATTTACTATTTTATACATTCGTTTTTTGGTACACGAAATTTTTTTGGCGTACTTGCCATAAAATGACTCAAGTGGTTCGGGAGTCAAATCATATTCTGGATACAAGATATTGTTTCCATAAAAAATGCCGCGGGACCAAAGCCCGGACGGTTTTGGAGAGACGAACCAACGCCGAAAAAAAAGCCGACGAACAAATATACAGAACAAACTGAATATAAGTGGTAATTGCTTTCGGCCAGCCACACGGCTACGCCACATGGCGTAACGGAGCGAACGTGTTTTGCGATCTTGTGTAATATATTATGTTCTTTCTTTTTTACAATATTAGACGTCTAAATTAGTGCTTTAAATACGCTATAAGATTGATTTATTTATTTTGAATTCTGCAATTGGAAAGCTTACAACTAGGACATATTACAGACAAGATATTTACAATGAACACGTTACTTTAAAGTTTTCACAAATAGAATATTTACACCGGTAATAATAATTATGAATATCTTTCAATTCAAAATCATAAATTATTATAAATCTTACATATCATACTATGATTGTAAAAGTATGTAACACTGTTGTGTTGTAAATAAATAAATAAATGAAATCCGTTTTGGTATCCAAAAAAGATATGATAATCAAGGTAAGAAAAAATTCATCCAAAATTACATTTTTATTAAATTGCTCAATCAAAATATCCGAATCGTAGGATAAAAAAAATGTTTGATAAACAGAGTAACATTGTAATGTGACTTTGTATGAGTTAAATTCGAAATGAACATAAAATTGTTTGCAGTTAAAATTATATTCACAACACTTAGACGAAGATGTAGATATTAAAAAAAATTTAAGATGTGTATAATGATTTACAATAGCAATTATTTTTGGAATGAAGTGACGATAAAATGTGCATTTACAGGCACAGATATTTTTTGTCTGGCATACCCGTAGACAAGTGATATCTGATGGTATTTATTCTTTTCTTCTTTCGTTTACTGCAAAGAAGGATAATTATACTTAATTAATGCTTAACAATAGTTCAATCATTTTTAAGTATCAATTGGGATAGTCATAATAATTTTAAGATACCTAGTACAAAAGTATTTGTGAAAAAGAACTTATATTTTGATTGATACTTAATATTTTTTTTTTGTGTCGTATCGTAATCAAAGACCTCGATCAGGGCTTACTTATTGGGGTGCCAGGGATCTTGCTGCAGTAGGTTTCGGCAAAGATTAAATACAAGTAACTTACTTAAGTGAACTGGTTTTGCATGAGTCGATTAAAATATGACTGAACCGGTTCTAGATTTTCCGCTTCTAATTCTGAAATAGAAATAAGCTCAGTAACAACTAATACGAGAATTTTAATTATCATACAGATTTGTTTGTGGAGAGCTTATGTGGTATATTTATTTTATTTAATTATCACTGGATTTAAAAGTTTACGGCCTTATCACAAAAAAGTTAAGCACCTGTTTATCTTTAGACACTGTCAAAATGTATTTAACCCAGCTAAATTAAAATATCAGTCCCTGGTGACTATACTGATGGTTTGACATTTTTATACAATGTACCTGTGCTTAAACATCTAAGTATAAACAGATGCTTAACTTTTTGGAACAAAAATGGAACTTTAGAAGCAACACTATACAATGTCAAATCTCATGACCATACACTCACACACGCAAAAAATGACATGGACACATAAACATGAGCGCACCCATAATGCTTTCAGCATTACCTCGCTCGGTTGCCATCGACAGTCTCCGCGTTAGAAACAACTCTAAGTGGGGATTGAAGCTTCTACCTTTTCATTGGGACCCTATGTCTTTTATGACGCCTGTAGTCTTCAACCTTTTAGGCTTTATACTTGAATTTGAAAACCATTCCCGCAATTTTTATTTTATAGAACATATTATTTTTTGGGATTATGTGAAACTATCATACTAATTAAACATTCTTTCAAGTCCAACCTAAACTCTTTAATCTAAACTCGTTTAATCGACTTCAGTTGGCTTTTTCGAACAAGGTGCAAAGTGTCTAAAGCAAATTTGTACCACTGGTATTAACGATTTTAAGTGCGGTCGATTAAATTTGAAGCCTTGTTTACGATATCATAACAGGTAACCAATCTTAGATTTATCAATGTGGTCCAGAGACAAATCGCTAGTCAACAGTATGGCTGTTTCAAAATGAACAATGCCTGCGAAAGTGAAACGATCGAAAAGCACTGGAAATTTTTTATCGCCAGTTTTTTTTCTGAACGTTGTATTTAGTATCAATTTCCTTAAGAAAACAAAGTAGCATCAATGCAGTATAATGCAATATCAAATGCTTGCCAGAAGTTTTTGATGCTGCGAGCAACAAGCATCCGAACACGGGACTCAGAGGCCTTTTGCTCCACCACGACAACGTGCCCGCACACTCCACGATCAAGACGAGGGGTTTCCTAAACACCACACCGGAAAAAATTTTGATCATCCGCTTAACAGCCCTGATTTGGTACCGTGTGACTGCGTCTTGTTCCCTAAAACTAAAAACCAGCTCAAGAAGTACAGCTTTCATCGCCAGAAAATTCGTTCACTACGTTCAAAAAGGCCGTTGAGGAGTACCTGTTTGAGGAGAGCATTGAAAATTGAATCAGACGCATGAAACTCGCCACCTCCAGTTCTTTGAAAAGATGTAACAAAAAATATATACTTAAAAATTTTTGTTTTTCTTCAAAACTTTCTGAGTGACTACGTATGTCTAAAACAGCAAAGTCAGATAAGAAGGAAGTCTACTTTATTAGTCATTCTCAATTATCTAATTAACTACCTTTAATATGGTTTTTATAATAATTACAGTATGAAATGATTTCATAAAGGATTATTTTATTTTTCCCGCATTCGCATAGCATGACATAATTTTTTATTGCTGCAAACATTAGTATAAATTAATACTGTGTTTATTTACTTACTTTTGATCTCCCTTGAATGGTCGTCTACTGCAATTAAAAAAATTATTTATAACATGTAAGTAAATTCTTCGACTGAATTAAATTAGAGGAACGTAGGTGGCGTTCTTACATGACGCAATGGATTTACATATACGACTATATACAAGATGACTGGTAATTATTATAAAAAACCGTGGCAAAGCCTTTGAACTTGGGTATTGTAAATACTTTGGTGATGAAATTGATGAAATATACAGCGATGTCAAAAAGTGAAAACTATTACGATTTTCCTTTTTCTGTCACCCGTAGCTCCAAGAGTAAACAATCAATCCTTGTAAAGCTTTTTCTCCTGGCACTTTCGTTTCTTTTTTTATTTCTCTAAAGTAATTATTTGATGCGTTTTTGGGGTGGATTATACTTCAATAAAAAAATTGCTGGTTAACAGTGGTATGTTTCCAAAAATATATATATGAAATATGGTGCACATGGTGGCACGAAAAGGAACCATAAGCCTTTTGGTACACCAAAATAATGTATGTGTTATTAAACAACAAATCAATAAAAATATTATAATGCTGTTTTGGTTTGGAATCGGAAAATAAATAACAAAAAATAAATTTACTTACATATTTTTTGGACTTCATCATCTAGGCTGCTTTTTGCTAAAGAAATATTTTTTTTTATATGTATGATAAAATATGACTTACAGAATTAGAAACAAACTAGAAAAGCCATAAAGAATTCTTCGCTATGGTTTTTCTTTAAGAGATATAACAACTCTAGATTCTTATTTCTTGTGTGATCATTCACTAGGATAGTGCTTGTACTAAAATCTTAGGGTGTCATATTTAGAAGATAGGACTGTACAACCACCCTAGACTAAACCATATAAAAGAAACTCTACAGTACTGGAAAAACAACCACCTCTTTAATTACCTTTTCCTTTTATCAGCGATAACACCGCAAAAAACGATTTCGTAGCCCTTCTAATTATAGTAAATCAAAAGCATCTTCTAAAACAACTATAGTTTCAAATAATGGAAAAACTATTCAACACTTTATAACTTTGCTGTATTTTAGATCGCTGTAAGCTGTAAAATAACTTTCATCTGATGTATTTTGTATGGATTATTTGAATAGCTACAGCCTCATTTTAAATTTTTCTAATATCTTTAAATTTTTGTAACAACATTTAATGAAAATTGTTTAAGTATACATGCTTCTTACAAGTCGCGCTAATCTCACATTAACAATACGCCTTCTGTACGAGAAGTACCATTTGCTCCTGACCGATAGACCATTTTGAGTAGGTCAAAAAGGCGACACCCCTCAAGATGGATCGAAGATCTTGTAAAAGAAGGCTTTTGTCCTGCAGTGGAAGTTTTTTGGTTGAAAGAAGGAGACGAAACACCTAATAGGGTGTAAGTAAAATACATAAAGCTCTGAAAGGCTCGACGTCACAATTGTACGCCATTAATTAAAAAGTTAGTTGTAACGCAAGATTGACCCTATTTTATTGAAAAGGAAATGGCTCAAAGTACCACATTTAAGAGTTATGCGCAAAAAACTCCCCTAAGAAAAACTTTTATTTTATTAAAAAATATTTTAAGTAATATTTAAACAGATTTCAATTTTACTATTTAACAGGTTTACATTTGTTGTTAGTGTAAGAGACAGAATCAAACAGAAATCACTTATATTTACATTTACATCGATGATAACTATAGAATTGCAGCTTGCTCATAAAAAAATAATCTTACACTGATCCCAAACCTAACTAGGTACTTAGTGTAAGGATCCAAAGCGCAAATTCCAAATGAACATAAATCGTAATAATGGTGCCCCATAGAGCGAATTGTAGAGTCGCGTAACCTTGGCATAACTCTAAGTCTGGTTGGTACTGTGAGATGTGAAAATCATGTCAACTCAGCCGTCCGTGATGCTCTCTATCGTCTTAAAGTTCAGTACAAAATAAGAGAGGTTAGAGTAATGCATTGTAAAGCATTGATTCTATGCTAGATAAAACTACAATAAATTGTTGCTTTCCGAGGCAGTTTCTGTAGTGTTGTAGTGTTGGTAACATACCTCCACCGATTAGAAGCATCCCTTACAGATTCACCATTAAACAAACCTATCGCTCGCATTTTCTAAATTTTCAAAAATCAGCGTTGCAGACGTGCAACAAAAATGCTGAGACAGTGACCTTTCACTTGCTCAGTGCACGATCGCTTCTTTTTTTTCACCTATTATTTTTTGTTTCTTCTTATCTTATTTCTGTTCCGACTTTTGTTTATGTACTAATTAAATTATTTTCTGTTTTGTTTTTCGCATACCGTATAGTAAAAAGTATAAGCCATTACAACAGTGTCCGAAGAAACTTGCATTTAAACAGGATTTATCGTACGTTGCCATTTCGACTACATTTACATGGCAAAGAAGAAGAAACAGAAATCATAACTAAAATAAAAAGAAGTCTATTTTATAATTTTTTTGTTTAATAAATTAATCCTGTTTAAATGCAACTTTGTGAAACCTTAACGACCTAAAATTAGAGCTCATTTTTTATTTCCTAAATTCTTGTGTTTGATTATTTTAACTTCCTGTCATTTAAATTTTTTTTTTCTTCGTGATATTTTGCCACGGTGCCTCTTAAATTAATAGATGATTAGGTTAGTAATATGCTTATTTAATAGATCTATATTACGGCATACGAGTAAGCCAAAATTACTATTTTGAGAAGAGTTTTTTTTTTTGGTTCCCCTCCACGCGAAGGGCAGGAGGATATAAAAAATGCTCTGAAGAATACTCCGCGCGCGCGATCGGAGTTATGTGGGACTCGTCCCGACGCCTACCAGAACCATACCCACTAAAAAAACCCCCTGTCGGCTCGTGCAATTTTTTGCTACTCAGCCTTCATCTGAGCGACGGCCAATTGGAGAAAAAGGCCGCGCTAGCGGGGCCCAGAAGGGGTCACCCGCTGGGATTTACATAGCACTGAAGGTGCTCAAACCACTGAAGGTGAATACATAGCACTGAAGGTGCTCAAAATGAAAAGTAAATAATTAAAAACATTAAAAATTGAAAAATAAAATTGCATCAATTCGGATTTACTTTAGAATTAGAATTTACGTTAGAATTAGAATTTGCGGTCTGAAGGGCTAAGAGATCTAGCGTCAGCTGCGTCGCTACGTTCGTGTGCACGTTTCTCGGTCAAGCGACTTTGAATTTCGAATCTAAGACAGGAGCAGTATATGAGACTGAATCTCGAACAAGATGATTGGGATGGGATTCGGCGCGTTTGAAGAACGATTCTGAGAGTGTTTTGAGGTGCTGTTGCACTGTAGGTAGTTCAAGATCTCTGTGCAGGTCCGCGTTACGCACGTACCAAGGTGCGTTTGTGGCCCTGCGGCAGAAGAGATTTTGAACTACCTGCAGTTTTTGCAAGACGGAGGGTTTGGCGTGGGCAAAGACTGGCGAGGCATATGTCATGACTGGCCTAACGCAGACCTTATAAAGCGTACGTTTGTTTCTGAACGACATTTTACTTTTTCTACCTTACATGCTATATAAGCGGCCTAAGTAAAAACGGGCGAGTTTCGTTACTCTATCGACGTGAGGCTTGAAAGAAAGCGTCTGGTCTAAGGTGACGCCTAAGGTATTTGGTAGTGCGCTTCCAGGGGATGGGAGTACCAAACATTCGAACGTGCAGATTGTCAGCGACACGACGTTGTTTGCAGTCGAAGTAAACCGCAGAACTCTTGTCTGGGTTCACATCGATACGCCATTTTTGAAACCATGCACCGAGGGCGTCTACAGCCTTTTGGAGTCTGGTGGTGAGACCCGGGACACTTTGGCCTTTGGTGTAAAGGGCTGTGTCGTCGGCAAAGAGGGCGAGTTCGACGTCTTTCGGCGGAATGGGAATGTCGTTAGTGTACACGGTATACAACAGAGGGGCGAGGACTGAGCCTTGAGGGACTCCAGCCTTTATGGGACGAGGCGCGGAAATCGTGCCTTCATGTTTGAAACGAAACGTGTAGTCTTTGAGAAACGACGCGATTATCCTAACTAGGCGAGCCGGTAATCCTATTCTGTAGAGTTTATAAACGAGACCGCTGTGGCAGACTTTGTCGAAAGCCTTGGCTACGTCAAATAAAACTACGATCGTTTTCTTTCGTTTCGGATAGAAGCCGTCGAGTATGTACTCGACGATTCGATGGACTTGCTGAGGGCAGGAGTGCTTAGCGCGGAAGCCGAACTGGTGGGGAATGATGAGGGGTGGAGAAGAGATATTTTCAAAGGATTATATAGAGTTTTCTATTAACAACATTTTTCTGCGCATAACCTCCATAGTGCGTTTTCTAGGTACATGGTTATAGTCCTTAGAGTGTTTCCGATATCCAATTTTAAATAACCAACATTCTTTTAAAAAATCAATAGATTTTGTTCATCAATATTTAATTTTCCGTCATAGAATATATATGCAATAAACGTTATTGTAACTGCAATAGAAATACTACTAAGCTCCTTGAAATAAACTTCCGCAAAGTTACCCCGGTTGTTTCAACTTCATATATAATATATTCACCTCTTTGTTCATCACATAAGAAGCGTTTTGTTTTTGCGACAAATTTTAACTTACTGTCAGTATTGCCAAAGTTGCTTTTTACATTATATTGGTTTTGTACTTCGTTGCACGTGTTTCCTAGGGTTGAGTTCGCGGGATCTATGAAAAAAAATAGTTACCATTTAAACCAGGTCAAAATCAAACATAATTAAAAATAATAAATATATTGTAATCAATCCAAAATATTGCGTAGCCAAATAAATAGTTATAAATAATCTTAATTTAACAACGAAACTTGGCAAACCCGGCTATAGCGCACTTCTCAATAAAATAAAATAAAAAAGTAGCATTTACGCGAACTACACAAAAATTTCTACAGTATGTTTCTACTGTAAAGTATTCGATCATACTCTTATCTATTAAAATGGGGCTTTTGTATAGTTTACCTACACTAAAAATAAAAATATTAAATTTACACAAAATTGCAAAGCATTGAACTATATGCTCCGGTATACGTGAAAAACTGATAACCTAAATATAATATACATATTTTTACTTCATTTTCGTTCATTTGTTAGAACTTAATTCGGACGCTGTGACGCGGGTGTTTCACATGTTCATCGCGTCACATTGTCTTGTAATTAATAATTTAACCATGGATTTTTATGTACCTATTGGAAGGTTCACTTCTTGGAAATATTCGTAAATCACATTCACGTGGTGATCTGCTGCGTGGGCTCGACTCGAGGTGTCTGAGACTCTCGACTGGCTTGCCCCGTTTGCCCTCCACGCGACAGCACCCCCATTGCCAGAGCCCGCGCTAACGGCTCGATGACCCATGGCGCACATTTAGTTAAACAGTTACGTTTGGTGCTGATGACATAGTCATTCCGCCACTTGTAGTTTTTCCGTTAAAACGTGTGCAAAGTAATTTGCACTCTAAAATCACTCCAGATAAGAGAATTGGGTTGTCGGATAACGGCTAAATGAAGGGCAATTAACCCACACTTAATTGAGAATGGCTTGGAATTTCCCGTGAACTTAGTTCTGTTTTAACTGTATTTAAAGCCGGCAAACGAGCTCGCGATGGTAAATGGCATCCGCGTCCATGGACATCATTAATCGTCGGTGTTTTGTTTATCAATAGTGGTTGTGATTATCGAATAATGACGCGCAGCCAACCGTAAGCTTCAGTTGAAATTGCCTTTGTAATTTCACTGGCTGTCCTTCCCTTTTACCGGAACACATATGTTATTATTCCGGTCGAAATAGCAAGGGCTGTAGTACTTACTGCCCCAGACTAGATCTTAACAAAGAAACTCTACTACATTTGTTTCCTGCTTTTATTGGCTAATCCCTAAACTACGTAGGTGGTAGTAAAAGCGGTGCTAAATCTTTCATAAATATAAATAGTTATTAAGGCAAAATACCTACCACCTTAATCAAAAATAAGCTTATTTGAATTCCTATTATTGACACTGTTATGCCAGTAATTTTTTGAAGACCGACAATGGGACAATAAGGTGTCAATAAACCGTCTATGGTCCTATTAAAAAAAAAACAAGTGCAGTTTTCTAATACTGTTAAAAATGCTGTAAAAGTTTTATTTTACAGGTACGACGTTCACAATATATTAATTAATACGAATGCATAATCTACATTTCCTAAAGGAAATATTTAACAATTAAATGAGTTGTTTTGTATCGTATAGCTTAAAGTGCCAAAAATTTTATAAAGTTGTTATTTGCTGTATTTTAAACCAGCGTGTACGGAATAAAATGAATGTATTTATGAAAGCGAAACAAGTGAATTAACCCTAGTCAGGTTAATAGCGTCGTATCTCAAAGACCGTACGTTTCGATTTAAACACGAAGGCACTTTTTCTGCGCCTCGTCCCATAAAGGCTGGAGTCCCTCAAGGCTCAGTCCTCGCCCCTCTGCTGTACACCGTGTACACCAACGACATTCCCCTCCCGTCGAAAGGCGTCGAACTCGCCCTCTTTGCCGACGACACCGCACTCTATACCAAAGGCTACAGTGTTCGGCACCTTGTAACCAGACTCCAAAAGGCCGTAAACGCCCTTGGTGTATGGTTTCAAAAATGGCGCATCGATGTGAACCCTGAAAAGAGTTCTGCGATGCGCTTCGACCACAAACGCCGTCGTCCCGCTGGCGATCCCCACGTTCGAATGCTAGGCATTCCCATCCCCTGGAAGCGCAGTACTAAATACTTAGGCGTCACATTAGATCCGACGCTTTCTTTCAAGCCACACGTCGAAAGAGTTTCGAAACTCGCTCGTCACTACTTAGGCCGCCTAAATAGCATGTTAGGTAGAAAAAGTAAAATGTCTTTCAGAAACAAACGTACACTTTACAAGGTCTGCGTTAGACCCGTCATGACGTATGCCTCGCCAATCTTTGCCCACGCCAAACCCTCCCTCCTGCACAAACTGCAGGTAGTTCAAAACCTCTTTTGCCGCAGGGCCACAAACGCACCGTGTTACGTGCGTAACGCGGACTTGCATAGAGATCTTGAACTGCCTACAGTACAACAACATCTCAAAACACTCTCTGAAGCGTTCTTTAAACGCTCCGAAACCCATCCCAATCCTCTAGTTCGTGATTCAGTCGCATATACTACTCCTGTCTTAGATTCGAAGTTCAAAGTCGCTAGGCCTAGGAATGCGCAAGCGTACTCATCCACCAGACTGTCCGCCGATCTCGAAGCCCTTCTGGCCGCAAATTCTAATTCTAACGTAAATTCTAATTCTAACGTAAATTTTTTTTTTTTTTTTTTTTAATTAATAATTAGCAGGCGTTTGTCTTCCATCTCACCTGATGGAAAGTGACGATGAAGACGAGGATCGTACACGCCTGTCTAAGAGGTACCTATTCACTCTACACTTGAAAGCTCCAGGGTTATATTTGTCTGGAAAAACAGACGCAGGCAAATCGTTCCACTCTTTGGCAACACGAACCAAAAATGAGCTATCGAACCGTTTAGTTCGGCTCATCGGCACGCTAACCACAAACGGGTGAAACTTCTGTCTGCGCCTGGTTGACCGGTGGAGAAAGGGGGAAGGTTCGATCAACTGAAAAAGAGCATTCGCACACTCTCCAAAGTGCAATCTGTAAAAAACCGATAGACTAGCAACTTTTCGACGATGCTCGAGACTTTGCAGTCTCGAAGAAGTAAGTTTGTCGTCACTTATGAGTCTACGGGCTTATCTAAATCCTAATTCTAACGTAAATGCGAATTAATTCAATTTTATTTTGCAATTTTTAATTTTTATTATTTTATTTTCTATTATTTATGTATTCACCTTCAGTGCTTTGAGCACCTTCAGTGCTATGTAATCCCAGCGGGTGACCCCTTCTGGGCCCCGCTAGCGCGGCCTCTTTCTCCAATTGGCCGTCGCTCAGATGAAGGCTGAGTGGCAAAAATGCACGAGCCGACAGGGGGTTTTTAGTGGGTATGGTTCTGGTAGGCGTCGGGACGAGTCCCACATAACTCTGGAATCGCGCCAGAGTATGCGTCAGGGCATTTTTATCCTCCTGCCCTTCCCGCGGAGGGGAACAAAAAAAAAAAAGTGAATTTACCTTCGAATATCCACACGCTAGCACCTTTGCTTTTAATTCCGATGTATTTTATATTTATAATATCACGTAATTCATGAATAATAATATCGGCACCATCCTTATATTTCAAACCAATCATGTGAAAGCACCAGTACAAATTGAAATTTACAAAATTATATTTATCTAAAACATGTCTGGCCAATACAGTGGACACTCGTACTCCATTCAATTCCATAATACATTTTGTATTATCGCAACATCCAATAGTAATCTGAAAAATTAAACATAGTTATAAACAATGCTGAGACATAGCCATTTCCTATGAGAGGATTATACAAAAGCTTAAGGTCGGTCAGAGAACAATAGAGAAGGTTATACTCCGAGTTTCCCTGCGAAATCAAATCAGGAATGAAGAATATCGAAGGACACACAGCTCGCAGTTCAGCTTTTGGGGCAGCAAAGTTATGTCAACCACAACCCGGCAGCGTAGTGTAGGTAATACCCCAAAAGGTGCACCGAAAATGTGGTAAAAGTTACGTAAAGAGAACGGATGCAGGCCGCTCGAGACCAATCGGCGTGGAGACCATTGGAAGTCAGAAGGCCTTTGTTCTACGGTGGACGTATAACGCCTGAAGAAAAACAGACACAATAAGCTAACTCACACATTAAACAGTTACATAAAATTCTTGAGAAAAAAAATGAAAATAAAAACGCCATAATATATTTACAAAATAGGATAAAAATAATTAGTGTAAAAATGAAAATAACATTAAAAAAATGGTTAAGCAAAAAGTTCTTGCGTAACATGTCTAGCAATAACGTTGTTTATTCAGCCAAGGCCTAAAGAGTGAACAGTTTCACCTCGGATTTATAGATCTTTTAAAAAAAATTAAGAACAAAAACGGAGCACATAAAAAACGAATAGCACTTTTGTAAACTAGATAAACAAATTACAAGAGAAAACATCTATTATATAAATTGCAGTATAAATTCGAGATAAAAAAAATCCAAATTGATTGTAAATCTTTATATCTTAAAATCTTTAATATTTATTTTAGTGTATTTCTATAATTTGGCTTCTTGTTTTTGTTCGTGTGTAATGTGTCGTATTATTTAATTAGCTGTTGGAATACCTACGAATAAATAAATAAATTAATTAATTAATAAAAATATTCAAATACCATGCACCTTTGTGCAATGTTAAGTCGGTATATGTGTTTGTTAAACTTCTGCTTATTTTGTTCCGGAATAATAATAATAATAATAATGTATAAAATATGTAATGGAATGTATACAAACTGTTAATTCTTTGCAATGGCGGATGATCCAGCATTTGGTTGCATGATATCTCAAACTTCCACGAAGGCCACAGTTTTGCGCTTTGGAGTTAAGAGTTCTTTGACACTATGAGATACATGGCATGTCCCATTCCGATAATCGTAGCCAGAGAACGAACTATATATTACACGACACTTACGAAATGAAACGAACTTTATTCTGTCTTGTTCGTGCGGCGCGTAAATGTGTCAAAAATTGGCCTGACATTTGTCAGATACAGCCCGAACAACATATCTGAGAACTGTCAAATGCCGTTTAAATATTCCCATTATATCAAACTGTATACTCATTTTAGACAAACACTATAAAGAGCAAATCTAGCTAAGAGCTAATCATTTACACAGGGCAAGCTCAAGTTGACAGTACAAATCTCAAAATGACAGTACAGTTTCACAAAAATACATTTATACAGTTTGGTCGGACTAAACATTGCTCAAGTACCTACGTCATGTAGAAACGTCACATATCTTTCGGTATTTTATTTTTGACGCATTTTGATACATATATAAGCATCTAAAAGGCAAAGGCAAATTAAAATATATTTTCTAAAAGAATGTACAGTAGGATCATAGCATTGTCTTAAATGTATGGAATAAATTCATAAAAAGACTTAGAGTGCTTTTTGCCGATGTCACACACAAGTAATATATAATAGATATTTAAACAAATCTACTATGCTGAACGAAAATGACTTATCAGACAAATAATACCTTTACCCAATAAGATATGAGTTCTACTTACTTCAAATCGCGGAACTGGCTTAAATTCAGGTGTCTCGGTAAGAGCAATCATTGCATTGTCTGAAGCCTTTACGCTGAACGTAATACTTGAACCACTCGACGGGTCTTTGCGAAAGTACATGTACGAGTATAGTGGATCGATACCTTGCGGTTGTACGTAAATTTCTGTAATATGAAATTACTGAAATGGAATGAAATTGTTTTTGAAGGATTGAAATGAATGCCTAAAAGCAATTTACTTCAAAAGGAATATTATATTAGATACGAAAAATATTTGTTAGTATCTTTGATTTTTACAAAAAAAGGGCTGGACATGCGATCCCCTGCTGGCTATTGGCGTATGTGTCAATAGACACTATTAACCAAGGTGTTCGTATGAATTTATCAATTTTTATTTTGGAATATCTCGAATATCGTTTAATGATGCGTTGCTGACCATACCGGTATCTTGGATACCATTTTAATACCGGTACTAGAAAATCATTAATTCAAAAGGTAATTAAGGGCCTGAGTAACATGGCTTTTGCTGTGGAACGAAAGAAGTTGCTCACTGACTACAAATTGGATCTAATTTGTAGCTCTACTTGATATGTTACGTTACGTATGAAACAAAATGTACTAGACTTCTCGGATCGAATATTTTCGGAAATTTTAAAATAATGGTTCAGTGTTTATAGTACCATTAACTTAACGGCATAATTAAACTTAGTTTTTTAGAATGTCAAAAGTTTCAGATAGTCTAAATTTAAAACAAAAATAATACTATCGGGCTTTCCAAATGTAACTAACTGGCAAAGAGTTTGGTGTGGTTATTTTATAGAATTATTTGGCGTCTTCTTTTGTCATAAGGCACTATCAGAACTTCACACTTTAATTAACATTTGCAATAACAGGAAACCCGTTATTTTAATGTAAAAAGGGGGTAGGCGTAGTAAGAAACAAAAAACAGTATCCAAACAAAAACACATAAAACCTTTACATATTTCCTCTACTAACGGGCCTTTCAATAACAACCAAAGTTAATCGCGCACACACAAGGCATCGCAGCCAAGGAATTATACATATACATGTAAAAAGTACCGTTATTTCTAACGTTCCTTGAATTCCGGTACCTTAACGGTTTACCAGAGTTAAATTATAAGTACCAGTAACAACAGATACTTAACCGGTACATTTGTAATCAATTCCAAGCCCTAATCCAGTGAGTGTGGTCAATTGTGTAAGGATCCATAAATTGTATTTATAAAAATAAATAAGTAGTGTAAACAGAGTTCATAGGCTTCATATTGACCTTGTCCTTTTGGTGGTTTTTGAATACCCATTGGATTTTTTTGTACATTCTTCATATATGCAACTGCAAAAATGTGTAAAACAATAAATTAACAAAGTTAATTGATTTAATGAACTAAAGAGGCCCAAAGATAAGAATCTTACGTTAACTATACCTAAACGAGAGCACCGCACCGGGCTGGAAAACACTCGTTAGCCTGCTCATAATGGAGATAAACTACACATACCAAGTATAAAACAAACATATATTGCCCAATACGCATCCGTGTTCTTGCATGTGTCGTAAAGTACAGGGCCAGTTACTGCCTGAGCCCGGATATTACATTGCGAACAATCGATTCGACTATAAACAAAACTTTACATTTCCAACACCTTCAAATACATTTTTTTTGGAATGATCATGGCACCCACAGTGGCCAGTTTGTACGTATCAGAATTATTTGTGTTTAGTTGTCGTAGACTTAACACTACTTTTGTGAATAATAATTATACAAAGCATAACATACGGTAAGGCCGATCCGCTTTTCTTGACATAACTGCAAAGAAAATAACAAAAGCAATTTAACAAAATTGTCACTTGCAATTAGCATTTCTTAGAACAATTTAACTAAAATAAATAAAAGTGTAAATATTTATACGTACGTTTGAATTGAGTGCAATACTGCAAATGACTCGATGTGGAAATAGGCCCTAAAATAATAAACGTAGGTTTGAAAAAGGCTCATTTAATATTTAAAATTCGAGTCATTAAAATTTTACTCAAAATCCAGAATTTAGAAAGTCGTGTTATATAGAATTCGATAGAAATAAAATTTTCAAAAAAGTAGATTTACTGACATGGCCTTTTTACAATATTATTATATGATATAGATTAACGCTAGTAAATTTTTCCGCGTATGCAATGTGTTAAGTCAGCAATGTTGGAGTCTGTAATGGGTATATGATACAGCAAAATATTTTTTTGAAATCACCTGGCATATTAAGTCTTCCTCCAACCGTTACACAATGTGATGCATTTAATCTTATGTGTACTTTTTAAATTCAAAATAAAACAAAAATAAATTGAAGACTTTTGATTTATCAAAATAAAATTGTCCAAATTTTATTCAATATTACAGACTTCACGCTCTCTTAATAAGACTTTTTGAGAAAATGGTCGACGTTGATTCATACATTCCTAGCTACTATTTGGGTAAGTATTGAAAAATAAACACAGGCACCCATTCATTGGAAACCCAATAACTATATGATACTACTGACCAAACACAATGTCTTGGAATAAAGTAGCAATAAAAGTTTAGCATTGATACTCTGACCATTTTTCCACTCAAACTGTTGTTCCGTTTGGCATAACTTGTCGACCTAACCTACGTAAAGCCCGAATGGACTACCCGTTAGCACTAGCTAGCTGAACAAGTGTAGTAAACGTTTCGGGCCGGCATTGGTAACGCGGGTGGCTGCTCTTTATGTAGAAAATACAAGACATTACGAAATTATTTTTTTAGATACGTTATTTGTATGCTTGCGTACAAAAGATCATCGTCACCGTGATCGGGAGCGTGTAGGAAGCTGATCGCATGCAATTTGTATACAAGAAACGATTGCGCGAGTTTACTGTATGTAATCGGAGCTGCGGTGCCACTCACACCGCCGCGAGATCTAAATTCATATGCCATAATGATGAATCTGCTGAGTTTGCAAGCCCCAAGCTATGCTAGGTTTCAATCAATATTTTCAGTCGTTTTTAAATAAAATAGAGTACGGATTTAACATTATTATTTATCGAATCCGTTTTGTCTTTGTTTTACACGGTATTTTAATGTTATGATCTTGTTTTCTCTACTGAGATAAAATATCAAAATGTGTTTGTAGAAATAACTTGTCTACAAAATTTTACGACTATTTGAAAAAAATTCACGGGATTCTTACCAGGATTTTGATTTTTACTGCCATATAGTGCCGCTATTTTAGCATTCATGCAGGCATGCAAGCGTGCAATTTCAAGCAAGCAAGTTCATGTACCATGTTATCACAGCCCTTGCTGCGCCGAAATATAATGCAATAGTGCCGTAAACACGAATTAAAAAATTCCATAATTCACAATAATCAATATTCATTTTTGAGCCATATTTAGTTTCGAATCTCTACATATATATGTATTTATTTTGCTGTGAGCAGGCCAGTATTGAACACTTAAAAGCACATTGGTCACATATGCATTAAATTTTATTGAGTATTTCAGTGGGTATATTATTACATTTTCTACAGTTTTATTCAAGTAAAGGGATTTTCATGAAAAGCGCTCGATCTTTGATATGAAATAAAACAACATTTACAAATGGTTTTGCCATATTTTTCTTTTATATTGTAAGATTCCTTTGATTACATTATGTATGGAATATTATTTTGGGCTAATGGCTGTTACCTGATTATCCTGGAGCACGAATTTTGGGTGACATGAAAATAACGCTATTACCATACAGACATTTACCCATTTAAGCATAATTAATAGAATCTATTGAAAACATGTAAGAATGTGAGCTATAGTAAAATTACTAGGTTGATTAAAACCTTACTTTCAATGTGCAAAGCAAGAGCTTGCAATGCATCCAAACCCGGCAAATCAATTTCTGAAATAAAATTGATAAGTTTTATAGTTTGCCAGTTTAATTTGTTACCAGCCAGCATGTAGATAAACAAGATTTCTATTAAATTGCTATTTTTATTATCTTTACTATGGAGTTCTTGTTTATGTCGCAGGCTAAAGGTTGAATCAGACATTTAACTGAACAACTAGCCGTTTGGTTCTATGGATTTTTTCAAGTAACTATAATTATACGATCTGTTAAATCTGTCTAACAAACTTTTTGATATCCTGCGCTTTGCGCAAGCCGAGAGAACGAAGTGAGCGTGGTTCTCCAGCACCCAGCAAAGATAATTTTGAAAATTTAAGACTGTAACTAAAACCAACCAAAAAGCTAGTTTAGTTAAATATCTAATTCAACCACCTGCCTGTGACATTTTCACTAAGTCAGTAACTTATCCAATACATTTTTATTTTCCATGAAAAACCTGCTATCCTTCTATTTATTACCTTTGAGCCTGACGATTCTTCTATTAGTCAGAACTACAAAAAATATGGATAGTTGAATGTCAATGAATAAAAAATTTATATTACTACGAGAGCAAAAATAATACAAAAAATTCAAAATATAAACCGATTTTTACGTGAACTTACAATATTCTTCAAATAATTTATCAGCAAGATCTTCCACATTTGATGATGAATTTATAATCCCAGTACTTTCTTTATCTAAAATAAAATACGAGTAACTTATACTTAATAGAAATTAAACCATTAGGAACTTTGTATAACAATCACCTTGTAAATTGGAAAAGGGATTTTTGTAAATTCAAACTAAGTTACGTGCAGCATTTGCATTTGCAGCAAGTGAAATTTAAACTTTTTGTACTGAAGCCGAACTCAGTTGGTATTAGTACCTTCAATGTGTAGGGTGAAAGTGCTTGCAAACTTCAAATTAAACAAGGTTGTACATTCTAAAAAATAATTCCTACAGTACATATTATTATTCATGCTGAGGTCATCAAGCATTAAAAATGTCTTGTATTAAATAACATTTTAACCTACCGCGTCGATCATGCCAGTACTTCTGAGCAACTTTATAAAAGTCCTGGGGCGTGATGTAATCACCTGAAAACAATTTTCACCTCAATAGTCAAATATAGTTTTAATATTTTTTAGTTACAGTAGATGGTGCACCATGCCCACTGGGGAAACCAAGTCAAATAGTACCCCACAGCAATAGCTCAGGTATGGCAATTCTTAGGAAATCAAAGTTTAAGGCCATAATTGTACGTTCTGCAACTTTTCTCAGGCAGATTTTTATAATGACTTAGTATAGCTCAAAATTATAAATTCTCAAAATCAAAATTGCTTTTTCAATATTGGTTGCTAAAATCTTCAGTAAATCTCCTTACTTTATAAAAAAATATTATTACACAACTGACACATTTCTTTCAGAAACCTTCTCATTTGAGAAAATTAAAATAAAAGTCGACTCTCCCGTAAGGACAGGAGAGCCGACTTTTTTAAAATTTTTATATAGTAAAATTAAAACACATAGAGAATTTCAGGTAAATTAAGGAATTTACATAAAGTTTAATCATTGCTCTAATCCGAAATGTGAAGCTTAAAGTAAAGGCAGGTATTGATATTGACTTGGTAAATTTTTTTTTAATTTAGTACGTAACTAGTGTCTTTGTAAAATCCCGCCTAGGGCGGTACTTCGGATGTTTTGACCATCATAATACATTACGATTGATGATGACCATGGGTGGGGATGCCACTTACTGTCAGATGGGTCTTGTGCTCGTTTTCTATGAAATAACTAAGAAGAAAATAAAAGGAAAAAAGAAATTTGTACAACCTATCCTGAAAGGCCTCCTGATTAGATCTGAAATATAAAATACACGTGCATTCATGAAATTTGGAATATGCAATATATGTAACTAGTTTTGACTTAGTAACATATCAAATTAATAAGATCTTTAAAGATATTAAGTGAATGTTATAAAAGCCATAAAAGTAGCTTATTGCAATCACCTTATCGAAACCTGGGGATTCTAGCAGGCACAACCTACATAACAATTTATAACATTTTACCTTTTTCGGGATTGTCTTCGAGAACTATCTTTTCGCTCTGACATTTTTTCTGGCACTCTTCTAAACTTGTGCTTCGTAAAATGATTTTCTGAGTATATAAGATATATATATATATATTTTTTACACATATTAAAACACGTTTGCTCGATGTAATAAAAGTGGATTGATTAAAATAGACATATATTACCAGAGGGTGCTGTGACTTGAAGGCAACACTCGCACGACTTGGAAGTTAAAAGTTACAAATCCCTTTAAATAGATTTTTGTTGACACAATTCAAAGAATCGGTTATCTCGTATGGACAGGTCTTTTTTAAGTGCCTAACTTAGTAACTTTATGAATGAAAAAGAAAATGAATTTTCATTCTATAACGCTGATGGCAGAATGTTACCAACTAGTATTGATAGGGCAGTGCGTTGTATATTATTATACTCGTTTTCAAATTTATTCTGCTGAGCATAACGTCCTTCCATCGTATCCTTGGAATATTAATTTTGTGTATATAATTGGTGGGATATCTCTCATGCACTAAGTCCCGTGACAATGTCGCAGGTTCAACTGCAGTGATATCCAAGGAAAGAAACTTCGCCGTACCCAGATCCGGAAGAAGAAAGGAAATGTTTAGTATTGCTTCAGGACGCAAATATGGTAGAGGATAACGTCCTTCCTGGTTAATATGAGGTCATTACATATAAATTTGCTGTTTTGTAAGGGAGGAACAAAAAGACAATTTAAAAAAATATAATATATTTATCTAATCAAAGTATTGCTATCTATGCACTTTTGCCATCTCATAGGTAGTTCATTGATCCCTTTACTAAAAAAACCATTCGGACGGGAATCAATAAAATCTTTGAAGGCGCTTTAGACTGCCCCATCGGAGTTGCATTATTTCCCTTGCAACCAAATTTAAGTTATCCAATTTCGAAAAAGATGGTAATCTGTTCGAGCAAGATCCGGGGAGTACGATGGGTGTCTTAGACATTCCAATTGAAGCTCCTCTAATTTGGTAGCCGTCTGTTGTGCAGTGTGTGGTCTAGCAATGTCCTAAAGCAGCAGTGTCCTAGAGCGATTGACCAGCCTCGGTTGTTTAGCAGCTAGCTTTTCCATCATGGTATGCAGTTGCTGACAGATTTAAGAAAGCTGTAGTGAACGACACCGGCGCTAGTCCACCAAACGCTCACAAGTATCTTTTTGTGAGTCAATTTTTGATTTGGCTGGTTCGCTAGGGTTTAACCACTGCGATGAGTGTTTCCGATTGTCGTACAGGATCCACTTTTTAACACAGGTAAGGATTCGATTATAAATCCTTTCATTATTGTGCCGGTTGAGTAATGTAACGCAGCAGTCGACGCGCGTTTATCGGTTTGCTGCACTCAATTCTTGAGGTACCCACCCCTCAAGCTTTTACACCTTCCCAATTTGCTTGAAGTGGATTAAAACAGTTTTGTCACTAACACCGCAGCCTACAGCTAAGTCAGACGTGGTTTGCAATGGATCCTATTCCACAATAGCCTTCAATTCTTCATCATCTACTTTGGTCTCCGGTCGGCCATGGGGCTTGTTCTGCAGGTCGAAATTTCCAAAACGAAAACGTTGGAACCAAAAACGCTCTGTGGTTTCTTTTGCGACACCGGCGCCATACCGTTTCTGCAGCACTGGTGCCACCGTGGAACTCACATTTTGTAATCTAAGTGACGCAAAGAAAAAACCAAAAGATGAAAATAAATGAATTACGGTTTTCGAAACACAAATGCGTGAGTTACTAGCTGTATAAATTGAAATTGGAATTCTTAACCAAAGACGAGATAATACAGATCAAAGTGACCAGTACGACAAAACGCCAATTTCATATGTAAGGACCTAATAAAATCTAGTTTCCCGTAGCATGTCTAAATGAATATTTGTTACTCATTCACGCAAAAACTACTCAATGGATTTTTATGAATTGAAAATAATATAGTTTATACATAAGAATAGGTTATAATTTATGAATATTTTGTAATATGCCAAAATATACTAATAAAATTTTGGCACACGCTGCAAAAACCGGAAGAGTTACAGTATATTTGAGTATAGTTAAAATTATTTTTTTTTAAAATAGTTCTTCATAAAATTCGTGACAGCATATAGCTATCTTTTTTGCGTCACCCTTTATTAACGGAATAGTGAACTAAATTTAAAACAAAATAGAATACTTTATTTTCAAAGGAAAGTTTGCAGTTATAAATTTATTCCTATCAAAATAAATATCATGTATCAGTAAAGGATAAATTTTTATTAGAGGTAAATTCATTTAGAGTAACTGGTAACTCAGTGTTATACCAACCAGTCACTCAATGTTTATTTATCATCTAATCAAACTATCTTAATGCATTTACTGTATAAGATAATTTATATCATTGAATTTAAAATACAAATTTAATTCAAGTTTTTGTGTTTGGTTTTTTTATCAATTATCATTTTTATGTTAGCGAGTTTTCTTTTCATTTTCATTGTTTTTCAATTTACAAAGTCACAGTGACAACACAAGAAAATGAAAATTACTCGTTATATTTTATGAGAGAATTGTTGTGACAGTATTAAGTAATAAATTAAAAACGAAAGGATAAAAAAGGATTACAGATGCCAAAAAAAGCATTATGGCACCAGCGTGGAAATAGACGTCGTTAAAAATCTGAAAATTACCATACCAAGCAAAGAGAAGCTATCCTTTCAAACTTTTGAAAATAGACTATCGTAATATCAAGAAGAATCTTAAGAAGTATGAAGAAAGGACTTGAGATCATTGAAATTACTAAACACAAACTAAACACAAATGTTTACTACCTATCCACTGCGGAAAAGAAAACAACAAGACTGCGTATACAATCTGTTGGTGAAAGAGAGTATGAACATAAACCTAGAGCCATTGATGAGGTGAACGACCACGTGACTTGATACCATCGAGATTCGTACTATACTTGCAGAGATTATGGAAACTGTACTTCACATTAATAACAGAAAAAATACCTCACGTCTGTGAGTTATTTTTTATATGTTGTTCGTGCATCTGCATCATACTTACATCGAATGTGGTTTTTATTTTTCTACTTTATTAGAAATTATTCTAGACATGCTAAGTACCTTACATCAATTTTAGCTAGAAAGATAAGACGTAAACTGACTTCAATTTAACCGACTATGATTTTAAAATGGTAAAACTCTTATTTATTTATCAACCGTTGTATATTCAATAATATTTAAATCACCTTGTACAAGACTTAACTTCAGTAACTACGAAATTTTAAAATACAAAGATAGACGAAAAGAGTAATATTATAAATATAAAATGAATATGTTACTTTTATACGCTTTTATGCATAAAATTTGTAAAATTTCATTATTTCGCAAGAATTTCGTCAGGGACAATGTGCAAAAGGTAAAAGAGACAAAGGTTTTATCAAGAAAAATAGTGTTGTTTCCGAAAACAATAGCAAGCAAAGCTACGGATAAAACCTGTATGCGACAAAAATTTGTTAAATAAACCATTAAAGGTGTAAGATGGTAAACAAACACACACGACAAAGTTAATTTTGAATCACCAATTGTAAAAGTTTTATGTATAACTGTCGACTTAAATTGACGTCAGATAAACGGGAAAATAATGAAAAAAAGTGAGACAACCTTGAGTTATCCTTGAAAATAGTTCATGTGAAAATCTTGGATGTACTTTATTTTCGAAAATATCAATTTACTATATAATCTGTCTACGTCAAAATCTAGTGCATTACACAAAAAAAACATCTGTGAATAATTTAATATTGACAGTCTTTAGTATTTTGTTTATCATCAAAACCAATTTAGAAGATACGTAGCATTTTTGCAGTATCAACTTTATTTTTAGGAACCGTCAAGTAACTTAAAGGTTTCTCTTGGACACATCCTCGTCATCATCTTCACTTTCCGTCAGGTGTGATTAAAGAGAACCGGCTGCCAATTTATTTTACAAAAGACAAGACGAGAGAAAGGAAAGATATTAAACACAAAATAATCTTGTCTTTAATTTTTTTTCATCTTGAGGAAGGAGATGTAGGCAGTGTTGTTGTATGTAGCATATCAAAATAAAAGTAATTAAAAGTAACAAGATGAAAGAAAAATACCATAAAATGGTATGAATAATAAGAGTGCGTCCTATATATTTTTATAAATATGAATATGAATTTGATGTGTTTGTTGAGGTTTTGTTTTTTTTATTTTCTTGACTGCTTTCGCTTCTTGTTCGTAGTAGAGTTTCTTTTGTTAAAATTTCTTCTGAATGGGTACTAAAGTCTAATATATTTTGCTCGCCATAAATCTCCAGACAAACCCATCAACTGTATGTCTCCAAAATGATCACAGCTTGTCCTAAGGATGACCATACAGGCTAACCGGGGGAGGGGGGAAAGCCAGAATAGACATATATAAATATAAACAACCATGACCCGTAAATAAACATCAGTATTCATTATACAAATTAAGGCCCCGACCAGGACTCGAACCTGGGATTTCCGACACATGAGGTAGGGCTACTATCTCCTACGACATAATAACCGCATTGACGTGATTATGTTCCGATTAAAGCGAAGCAGTTAAGTGAAAGTTAAATTACTGGCCATAAGAGTGCTACCGCTCTTTTTTTTGTAAAATGAAAACTTGGCAGGTTTATGAATTGTTCTAGGCTTTTAAGGTAATTTATATTTAAATATTAATACATTGTTTCGGCTTAATCTCGGTAACTCTGGTTTAATTTAAAAAATCTTGGTCCCTTGAATTCTAAAATTATTGTTTGCAAGTTCAGAGATACACACTTTACTCGTTGCTTAAAATATTAATATGCAAATGATTCACAGCTTGTACAAAGAGGATGTTATCGATTCTTTAGAGTTAATGAATTCGAATGAAATGTAACTATTACCCTGTAGGCCAAATAAAAAATACTAAAATAATGAATGTTATGTCTGAAAATATTTATTTATTATTTATTTATTTAAAACTTTATTGCACAATATAAAATTATTTTTATTGTACAAACGGCGGACTTAATGCCATTTGGCATTCTCTACCAGTCTACCGCAGCAATGGAAAGGTTTTCAAAATAAGATAACAACTTCTCAGATGGAATTAAATATATAATAATGTAAAAGACAAATGCAATATCACTTACCCCATTAAATGTTAACAATTGTAGAAAAAAGAATAAGACCGAAGCGAGTGAGTACATTGTGTATTCTGACATGGCGGTAACGCAGTGTATCCAATCTCAACTATTATAATTGAGTTGATGTATATAATTATGAATTCGTCGTATTATCCGTACTATTCGTGATTAATAAGCATAGACGATAAAATTTTATTTGAATCAATTCTTGAGTAAAAATTTTCTTTACATAGCCTTATTGCGTTATAATTTTTTTTCTCGATTCACCAGCTTCTAGTGTGGGGGGGTCATTGATAGTGCTATTTCAAAATAGCGGCCAAATTCAACTGCGTGGTTTGGCTCTTTTTTTGAAATCCTGACTGGGCTAGTTTGCTTTTATCTACAGAAAATTATGCTCAACTTGAAACCATAAATTTTTTGAGTTTTTATTTTTCCATTAAGATACAAAATTACAACTTGTAATAACTCACATACGTCAAAGTTGTTTAAATAAATTCGATGTTCTATAAAAATCTTAATTAAAAAATTTTGATATTTATATTATTATTGGTTTACAACAGAAACTCTGAATGGACGTTAAGCGAATAGGAACAACGTAGAATTCGCCTTTTAAAAGATCGAAAGGAAAAAGAGCCGTCGGAAATAAGGCTCTTGGGTTATTTTATTTAAAAAATGTTAAACTTGGAAGGTAAGTTATACAATTTGACAACAACATGAAAGAAACCATAATAATTATTTATTGAAGTCGAGAACGCAACTTTGTCAAATTACTTGAAAACAAGCGTGTCAGTTTTTTCATGCTTACCTAGATGTAACTGCCTAATTAAGTAATGACAATTTACGTTTATTTTTTTAATCATAATGAATTGCACGAATTTATACCAATTCACAGACCGATTAGTAAAATATTATTTCGACTTCTTAACCATTTTTGTTTGGCACATAACAAGCGCTACAACGGGAACTGTGGAATGGGAGTAGCTCAAGGTTAAATTCTGGGCTTAATATATATAAATGGTCTGACTATTTGGTTAGCAAGAATCAGGAGATTATATTGTTTATTGATGATACAATATTAATTTTTTAAATTTACAGACAAAAAACTGACTTTGACGACGTAAACAATGCTGTATTTAATGTGGTGCGATGGTTTAATATAAATAATCTAGCATTTAATTATAATATAAGAAAATTTACAGCGAATTGTGCATGTTAATGTCATGTCGTTTACGCAGTATTTATATTTTATTTTTGAGAAACAGAAACCAAAATAGTAACAGAAATTGCCTATTGTCATCCAAATAATTTTTCCTTAAGTTTTTACAATTAATTACATTACATAAAACACTTTTTAACCGGATTTTATCGCGTTTAATTATGTTTTCACATTTTGACTCTGTACAGGCACCGTGGTCACGAGTGAATAAGATGACAGGCGTGTCGACAGTTACGAGAATATTGAATCATCTCCATCAGCTTCATAATCTGGGAGCTTAGCGTTCAGGATTAACACAGAAAGTGCTGACAGTGTCTTGAGCTTGAGGTGCTTTGAGGTGTATGTTTTTTTGTATAGAATTCCAGGTTGGAGAAAGCTTCCGACCATCTTTTCTATTGAAATTGGGGTCGTTTCAAATTTCTTTTTAAATTTCAATGGCTTATCTGATCATCATAGATTAATTCCTTAGTTCTTACAAACAAATCATCGTGGTTATCTTTCTCAGTTTTAATGTATTATTATTCTTGTGAATATATAAAATATTTTTTATAAATATATAGTGATAAGAATCTTTTTAAAGGTTTTTCTCAGCGACGCTCTATTTCTTTGTTAATATACTCTACAAGTAGCCCTGTTCTGAATAATAAGGACCGTGTTGATTTCCGTGGCAGTACCCCACAGAAGGACACTATAATAGTAATATAATAATAACAATAATTGTTCACGCCGTTTCTCCACATCGGGAACCCTACGTCGCGTCTGACGCCGCGTCTGCCCCGCGCGCTCCACGCCTCTCGCACCATTTCGATAAACTACGAGTGCCGGCGCGCTCGTCCTCTTTCCTCGGCGGTTCGTGCAGCGAGCAACACTTCGGAGAAGACCCCCGTCGCTTCACCTCGCTCACCTATTAACATTTTAATTGTCATGTAAATTACCCAACAGTAACGTGAACTATAAAGCTTTATTTGTAATCTAAATTTGTGTGAACCTTTCCATTCGATTAATCATCTTATTAGCTCTTGTGACCCCATAAACAAAAGGATTTGTAGCAGCGTTCTCTAATTAATTAAACATGTGTATCTAAATCACATTTGTTATTTATATTCCATTATCCAGGTCGCTGCGCAATCAATAATAAATCCCCAGATAAAGCAGAGCTTGAGTTATGGATGACCATACAGCGAACTGGGGGGGAACCCAGAATGAACAAACATTATAAATACAAACAACCATGACCCGAAAACAAACATTTGTGTTCATCTTACAAAGGAAGGCTCCGGTCAGGACTCAAACCTGGGACTTTCAGCGTATAAGGCAGAGCTACTAATGACTACACCACTCGGGCGTTTGACCACCACGTGGACAAATGCTAGATTATTTACATTGTCAGCCAAGTGTTGTCAAGGGAAGCGACCCTGTCTGATATGCCGGAGATTTCAGATTTATTCTGGATTCGCTTCTTCCCCAGTTCGCTGTTGGGTCATCCATAACAGCTCTATTTACTTTGGAGTCATATATTTATTATTTATTAATTAAATATCTGCACAACATTAGAGAGAGCATTGTTTACATCGTCGAAATTGGATTTTTGATATCACATTTTTGTCATCACAAATCGTGTTACTAACCTTTTTTCCAAAAGTACGTTTAAGAAGCCATATTTGGTCCTAGTTTTAGCAATCAAAGCCAGCCAGCCAGCTTGATACCAGGCTGGCTGACCACATTTTTATTTTTGTTTCTCGAAAGCTATTACATAAAATGGGTTCAAATAACTTCATATACCGTCGTACATATAGTGGGCTGGAGAGCATATATCTCGAAAAGTTTATATTATTAGTTTAATATTATGGCCGATGAACCAATCTCAAAATGCACCGACTTTTTCAAAGACACTGCTCCACAAACTATATAATCTTGGCTTAGGTGTCGGTTGCTGACTACCGTTACATTCGATGTATTGTAAAGTTAGATATGCGAGTACTCTCTTGGTCAAACAGTTCGGCCAACTTGATGTAGGCAAATAAATTTTGTCTACATTATTCCAAATGTAGTGTTGTGAATGCAGACTAATATCAAACGTACATAATAATGATTATTAAAGTAGCTCACACTTACTGTTAGGAAAGTGTGGTTTCAGTCCAATCAGATGAAATTTTGGCCTGATCAAAAGTCTACAAGTCCAGTTTCTGAATTAAGACAAAAAAATTAGTGCGAGGCACATTTAATACACTGATTTCGATTCAGTACAATCAACATCTATACAAATTATGGTCAATGTTTGGATTGAAATTATAAAACAAAAAAATGTTAAAATATATATTTTATGGCTTTTCTAACGATCATCTGTAATAAAAGCTTTGCACCCAACCTTCGCCACTTCAGTTTTGCAATATCAGTAAGAAGACTTTGATCCGCCTCTAAATCTCCTCATTCTTGATACGATTTTCTAGTCAAACTCTGAGCTTAGCCCGCTCTGGAGTCCTATGAAAGTCTTAGCTTTCTTGTGAGGGCCCTAGTTACCGACCTGCACCTAACTTCATCACTGGAAATTTACATATCGCCTTGTCTTCAGACACTGCGATATAGGGGATATTTCGGCAAAGCGAAGGTTAGTGATGTATTTGCAATAGCTATCGATGCAATGTCCACCCCAGTCCAGACGATTGAATATTTTCTTCATAAACACAATGCTTCGAATGTATTATGTTTTAGATTATTTGACGTTGAGGATTAGTACGTTATGTTGATAGACAAAAACTTACACATTTTACTGATTTCTCTTTAATAGAATAATACTATATCAAATAAGCAATAAAAAAACGTATTACGGTATCGATCGGTATATTTATTTACAGGCAGTGGATACATCTATTCTTCGGAATAAATTTGTAAGGCAGTAGTCGATAAGAATTTTTCCTATTTTATCAGGGGGAAACGACGCAAAAAAAAATGAGAGCGCTGTAATCAGTTTATATAAAAATACTTGTTATGTATTTTGTTTTATTCTGAATTTGACAGAGACTTGATCCTGGAAAAAAATTAAACTTTTTATAATTTAAAATTATCTTTAGAAGGGTGTTAGCGTTAGTACTGAGCATCATTTCAGGGTTGGTAGGTGGCACTAAAAGATGAATATTAACAAAAAATCTTTGGCCGAATTCAGTGTATAAAAAAACTTATGAGCTATAGAATTTTACTTTTTATTTTTTTGTTTCTTTTATTTAAATATTATATTCCTATATGCAAGATTACTCAAAAAATTTTATGACTTTTTTTTATTTTGCAGTTTAACAACTACACTTTCAAAAAAGAACATAGTATGAAATGCCCAATTAAAATTTAATACAGAATTTCAGCTTTAATTAAAAAAAACGCAAAAAACCGTTGCAAAATGTGACTTTCAAAATAAAAAGTCTCTAAAAACATAAGTACATGTTTTAAAATTTTATCATCGAGGACATTTTTACTGCAGTTCACTATATATTTTATAACATGAAGTCGTACGGTTTTAAAATGACGACTGTTTGAATTTACAAAAAAAAATTATCTACTAAAAATAATAATTTTTCACCATCTTTTCTCAAATCCATACAAATGTCAAAAATCAATATATAAATGCAAAAGAACTTTGCTACCTTGAACGTAAAATACACACTTCGTTTGAAAAAATATAACATCTACCCTCAGATAGATAGATTAGGTAGTACCTAGGCATCATTAGTTCCACTTCCATTTCCACTACACGCTGCGAAAGAAGTATTATATAAAGTTGCTCTTATTTTTAAAACACAAATATTTTGGTAGGAATTTTTATTTCCCATCAAACTATTTCATTTCACATTCAAGGATGGAATTTTTTAACTCCTATTTATTTATTTCTTATCCAAAGTAAAAATAACATAACGAATGGGGCTTCGAAGGTTGATCGCCGATATAACTCTTTTAAGGCTAGAATTTCTAAATGTTAATATTCATGTTTTATAAAAAAAACCTTAAATTTAAGTATCATGCCTAAAGCGTCAAAAATAATAAAACTCCATAAAAAACTTACAACTCCCATTTCACCCTTCTAAGGGATGATATCCGAGATACTAAACCTGGAGCTTTCAAGTGTAGAGTGAATAGGTATCTCTTAGACAGGCGTGTACGATCCTCGTCTTCATCATCACTTTCCATCAGGTGAGATGGAAGACAAACGCCTGCTAATTATTAATTTAAAAAAAATAAAAAAAATACTAAACCTGTCATTTCCGGATTCTCAAACTAACTCCATAAAAATTTAAAATTTCATGGCTAGAGCCATTTAAAAATAAAAATAAAGCTTTAAAAATAAAAATAAATCTTTTCTTCAATAAAATCAAATCAAAATAAAAAATTTCAAACCACGTACAACGCGTTTAAGGGAGAAAGTTCTTAAAATACTGATATCTGTATTAGTTATGGTCAAAGAAGAACCTAAAATATAAATTTCATGCCTATAGCTTTAAAAATAGCAAAACTACCAAACACACTTTCGACCCCCACTTTCACCCCTTAAGGGAGGATTTTCGGAATAAAAGCTATCCTATGTACTTTCCGGGTTCTCAAACTAACTCCTTGCCTAATTTCAACAGTCAGTTCAGTGGTTGAAGCGTCAAAAGGTAACAGACAGACAGACGAATTACTTTCGCATTTATAATATTTGGTCCTTACATATGAAATTGGCGTTATGTCGTACTGGCCACTTTGATCTGTATTATCTCTTCTTTGGTTAAGAATTCAAATTTCAAATTTATACAGCTATTTACTCACGCATTTGTACTTTGAAAACCGTAATTTATTTGTTTTTCCACTTTTGGTTTTTCTTTGCGTCACTTAGTTTACAAAATGGAAAACTTGAAATATTTATTTATTTATTTACACTTCAATACACCTTTAGAAAAAGAATACCATTAAAAAGAGAAAAAAAAGAAATTTGATTATATGATAAGGTTATATTTGGCGGTCTTATCGCTACACAGCGATCTCTACCAGACAACCAGAAACGTTGATGTTATAATCAAGATTTATAGCATTTCAATTCACTTAAAAACTACTTACACACATAAATATACATACATATAGTTAAACACTTACATAATAATAAAAATTAATATAAAATAAATATATATATATATATATATATATATATATAATACTATATAAATACATACATATATATTATTCACTTAGTTATAAACTTTTGATAAAAAGTGTTTCTTCAAGTTGAATTTAAAAGAATTTAAGGATCGACAGCGTTTTATTTCGAGTGGTAGTTCATTCCATAGTGACACTGCTCGCACTGAAAAGGAGTGATTGTACCAATGCGTTGTGTGCCTTGGTGTGCGGAGCATTAGGTTTTCAGAGAATCTCAATTCCCTTTCATGATCATCACATCTAAACCTAAATTTGTCGTGCAAATAGTTCGGTGCAGCAGAATCAAACAGCACTCGGTACAGAAGACAGAGAATGTGTGTATCCCTGCGAAGGCGGATCGGAAGCCACTTGAGCTTAGCGCGAAATTCGGATATGTGATCGTATTTTCGTAAACCGTATACAAAAAGGGTACAAATATTCTGTAGGCACTCAAGTTTGTCCAACTGTAGCTCCGTAAGATCGAGGTAACATACATCAGCATAGTCGAGAATTGGAAGAAACAGAGATTGTGCTATAGAAACTTTAGTACGCATTGGCAAAAGATTGCGCAAACGTTTAAGTGATTTAGTCGTGGCAAACATCTTCATCTTGGAGTACGAGTTCCATCGTGGCACCAGAGCTGCAGAAATGGCTAGAAATATTAATGCTGCGTATGGTGGTGGTGTCGCAAAAAAAAACACAGCGCGTTTTTGGTTCCAACGTTTTCGTTTTGGAAATTTCGAACTGCAAAACAAGCCCCGTGGACGGCCGGTGACAAAAGTTGATAATGAATAATTGAAGGCTTTAGTGGAGTGGATCCATCGCAAACCACGTCCGAGTTAGCTGTAGGCTGCGGTGTTAGTGACAAAGCTGTTTTAATCCACTTGAAGCAAAGAAGAAAGTGAAAAAGCTTGAAAGGTGGGTACCTCGTGAATTGAGTGCAGCAAACCGACAAACGCGCGTCGACTGCTGCGTTACATTACTCAACCGGCACAATAATGAAAGGATTTTAAATCGAATCATTACCTGTGTTAAAAATTGGATCCTGTACGACAATCAGAAACGCTCATCGCAATGGTTGAACCCTAGCGAACCAGCCAAATCCTGCTCAAAGAAAAAAATTTACTCTTTGAATTGGTAACTTGTGAGCGTTTGGTGGAATAGTGCCGGTGTCGTTCACTACAGCTTTCTTAAATCTGGCCAAACGATTACGGCAGATGTCTATTGTCAGCAACTGCAAACCATGATGGAAAAGCTAGCTGCTAAACAATCGAAGCTGGTCAATCGCTCTAGGCCACTGCTGCTTCAGGACAACGGTAGACCACACACTGCACAACAGAAGGCTACCAAATTAGAGGAGCTTCAATGGGAATGTCTAAGACATCCACCGTACTCCCGGACCTTGTTCCAACAGATTACCATTTTACAAAATTTGGATAACTTCTTGCAAGGGAAATAATGCAACTCCGATGGGGCAGTCTAAAGCGCCTTCAAAGATTTTATTGATTCCCGTCCGAATGGTTTTTCAGTAAAGGGATCAACCTATGAGATGGCAAAAGTGCATAGATAGCAATGGTATATACTTTGATTAAATAAATATATGTATTATAATAGGTCTTTACCTATGAAACTGCCGTTTTGCCGTACTGGCTATTTCAAATGAAAATATGTTTTTTTTTTTAACTGATAATTCTAATTTCAAATTAATTTTATTTGACAAACATGGAATTCTTTTTCTAAAATCATCATTTGTTTAATAGTTAGTGTTTTGTTTTCAACGCATTCGAACATTTTTCGTCATCATGGATAAGTTAAAAATTCGAGTAATTATGGAGTATGAGTACCGTCGCGGCAGCAAAGCGGCACAAGCGGCACGCAACATCAACGACGTTTACGGAGCGAACACTACAAACGAACGCACCACCCGTTATTGGTTTACCCGCTTCCGTTCTGGAAATTTTGACCTGAAAAATGAACCCCGTGGTCGTCCGAAAACTTTGGTCGACAATGACGAATTAAAGTCAATTGTGGAAGCTGATGAAACTCAATCCACGGCTGAATTAGCAGCAGCTTTCGACGTTAGCATCAAAACAATATTGGTCCATTTGCGTCAAATCGCCAAGGTAAAAAAGCTTGACAAATGGGTAACCCACGAACTCAATGACCTCCAGCGCGAAGTACGCGTGGAGACGTGCCTTGCACTGCTCAGCAGGCATACAAATGAAGGAATTCTGAACCGAATTGTTACTTGTGACGAGAAATGGATCCTGTTTGACAATCGTAAGCGCTCAGCAAGTTGGTTGGACCCTGGTTCAGCACCCAAACAATGCCCTAAACGAAAACTTACCCCTAGAAAAGTGATGGTCACTGTTTGGTGGTCTAACGCGGGTGTAATTCATCACAGCTTCTTGCCAAACGGGACAAGCATTACTGCAGATGTGTACTGTGAAGAACTGAACACAATGATGGAGAAGCTCGCACGTCTCCAACCAGCTTTGATCAATCGTTCGGCTCCACTGTTCCTGCACGACAACGCGCGACCTCATACTGCACAGCAGACGATCTCCAAGCTACAAGAGTTGGGGTTGGAAGTTCTCCGTCATCCGCCGTACTCACCAGACCTTCGCCTAAAGACTTCTACTTTTTCCAGAATTTGGATAACTTCTTGGCAGGAAAAAAATTCAATACCCGAGAGGCAGTACAAAATGCCTTTGAAGAATTTGTTGCCTCCCGTCCAGCTGATTTCTTCAAGAAAGGCATCAATAAGCTACCAATGCGTTGGCAAAGATGCATTGATTGCATGGGTGATTATTTTGATTAATAGAAATAAAAAATATATAAAAAAATTACGCTTCATTTATTTCGTGAAAAACGGCAATTTCATAGGTAAAGACCTAATATATTGTTTAATTTGACTTTCTGTTCCTCCCTTACAAATTGGCGAATTTCATATGTAATGACCTAATGTTAGTGTCGATTATAAATATTTTTACACAACACCATAAATACTTTATTCAAGATATCGCAGTTTCAAAAACGCTAGGTTTTATATTCAATAATAAAGTGTAAAATTCAAATTCTATGATGTTTCTATGTTTTGATGTACATACTGTCTGGATTTGTATTTATGGCGCATCATGGAAGTTCAATTTAAAGCAGTTTATATTGCAATTTATGACCATTATTGATCAAGGCTGAAAAATATAATTTGCTATAAACGATGAAGTTTTTAAAAAAATGTTTGAATAACGTCAAATTTACTTACCTACGTATGTGAGAAAGATTTTCAATGACGTAACATAATTTTATCGAAGTATGACCGAATTGACTCAATACTGTTTGTTTCTTTTTCTGTAAATAAGTTTAAATGTGAATAGGATCGAGTACATTTTAGAGTATTGCAGCGATTGAATTTTATAGGAGAAACCTATTTTATGTGATTTATAAAAAAAAAATTAATTTGTTGTCATTTAAAACGTTGTGGTGTTGTGACAAATTCCGTTTGTAATGCGAAAGTATATTAGCTGGCTTCGAAGATATTTTAATTTTTAGCTTCTTTTCTTCTTATCCTGATTTTGGAGTTAACTAATAATAATAATATAATAATAATAAATCCATAGACAAACACACCAACTGTATGGCCCCAAAGTAAGCAGAGCTTGTGTTACGGATGAACATCTAAATTAATTCAGCATCAAAAAATCAGCATTAATTTAAATAAATAAAATTATTTATCTAAATTAATGCTGGATATGTATAAGATAACATAAAAAATAGGATAAAATACATTAAGATTGTCAATATCTTAATTTATTTACAATCTTATCTTTGGGACTAATTATATTTACCGATAAATTAAATATTGTATATAGTAATTCGTTATTTGCTTTGCATTTGTATTTTTATTCTCTGGGAAATTTAATATTTTTAGCAACTCTTTCATCTGTTTCAGAATTAACAGTATGTTTTTATACCTATCGTGTTTTTAAGACACTAACTAAAATTTACAAAAACCTTACTTTTTACCAATCTGGCATGATCATCCACTGAAATAAGAAATATTATTATAACGTCTTGCGTATTTTTACGATGGGGTTTTATTTTTCAAATGTTTAATCACTACAAGTTTTGTAAATGCTTTTATACAGCATTTTATTTTTCTTCTGAGACTGAACATACTTTTAGACGTACGAAATTATCAGTAAACAGTCTCATAAAATGACGACATTCTAACGACATGAGCGATGCTTGTGTTTATTGATATTTTATGTTTGTCGGTCTGTATTTGCGCAATTGTACGGATGCGAATGCTATTTATATATAGACTGACATTTATGCAGTCAGGATAAAGTTTATAACGCGAATAGTAAAACCGTCCAAAATATTGTCAAGTGATTCGAGGAACTGGGACAAGATAACTCTGATACACTTGCTGGCAGATCGGGCATTACCTACATATCATAAAAAACTGATATAACATAAAAGTTGGATGTTTTACTGTATGTCGAATTTATGTAAAACTTCGTTTACCTTGGCCAGACCTTAAAAAAAATGGTGGGAAAATGCTAGTCTATAAACGAACTCACATATTTTTCTTACTTCGACGTCCATCTGCGATGCAGTAGTCGCTACAATGATAGTATTTGTTGATAATGATTACGAAGCAAATGCACGTACTATTACATATACACTTAACTATAACACACCTTACACTTGGTTCAAGAAATCCCGAGACTCGATCTTAAAAAAGCTCCTTCGACTGTGGAGAATCTTTACTACTCCATGTGTATAGAATAATTTATCTTTGAATTCAACGTGGCTGCGTGTACTTTGCCCCCAATTGAGTCATATTCGTTCCGCGATTTCGTACTTAAAGTGCTTCAATAATTCTTTGCATTCCTCGCTATTTATATTTTTCCCCTTGTCAGGGTATTCTTTGAAGAGTATTATTCCATGCACATCCCAAAAAATGTAAGCCATTACCTCGACGGCAGATTTTTGTGTCTTAGACTGCTTCGGGCGATTTTCAACAACTCTCCAAATGGTAAATCCATTTTTCATCCAGAGTTACATACCGACATAGAAATCATTTTTATTTCTACTAAACAGTGCCAAATAGCACTCTAAATAATAGTAATAAGTAATAGTAATAGGTTCCTACTCATAAATATGTTGTACTTGACCGGTGTTTTTTCTACTAAAAAAACCAAATCAACATAAAAAAACCGTTTTCTTGCATTATTTTAGAATTACGAAAGTAGCGTAACTTATATTTTCGAAAATCAATATTGTATTGATCGACTTTCAAACATTTTTCATTATTTGAAAGTCACTTTCTAAAAATCAAAATTACATGCACCATCGTTAATTTAGTCTCGGGGTTTATTGACCGACCTAGTATTTATCTGAATTAATTAAAAAAAATTTAAAAGTTCATTTTTTTTAATGATCCCCACGCGAATTCTATTTAGGCTGCCTGTCCACTGAAGCGGAGACAGGAGGCACGGAGCAGATCTGTGCCAAATAAACCAAGGATGACCCAACTAGTCTAAAATTCATACAATTAATCGTCGAGGGGGGACGCCGAGATCAAAACGGAGCAGGGAAGAGGAGCGGGAAAGCGGTGAAGACGCGAGTGCATCTTACGGTGGTAATAACATATTTACTTTTATTTAAACACATCTACTGCCAATGATTCTGCAGCCTAGCTCTGCACAGTCCGCAACTACGCTCTGCATGACTTCCTAATTTGGCTCCGTTACCTTGTTCCGCATCAATGGACAAATATAGTTTGCAGCTCCATAACGCGTAACTCTCCCGCTTTGCTTCAGTGGGCAGGCAGCCTTAGTGTCCAGTTAATTAATGACAAGGCGTAGAGGGGCTTTTAGCCGCCCGAGCCGAGGAAAATTATGCGTCCCTCCCCATTTCAGGTAACTGAATTTGCTGAAGTATGCCAAAAAAAACTTCCTTTTCATTAAGATATTATGAAATTGATACTACATTATAAATATAAAAATAAGTTATACATACTTTCATTGGAATACTTCTCCGCTTCTTTGGACCGGGAAATAATAACACATATATGTTAAATACATGTAAAAAATTCAAAGTGGACTTATTTTTTATACATTTTTATTCATCCATATGTCGCTTCTTGGAAATAATGACTTTTACGCAATTGCTATATTATTATTTAGTATTTTGATCATTGATAATTTCATTAGGTGAACACAGCGCGCATGTTGCTCTGCTTGCCTAATGCGCAGTGTAACCTTTTGCAGAGCTTGTTTGTATGCATGAATATTGAGGCACCGGAACCCAGAATAAGGGACGTATATAAATATCAACAACCATGACCCGCGAAAAATCATCTATGTTCATCTCACAAATAAATGCCCCGACCAGGACTCGAATCTAGGACCTCCGGCTTGTGAGGCACTTACCACTACTTACCACTAGACAACTCGGTTTAAGTTTAACGTTACTTTAATGAAAACATTTAGAAATACTGTTTTTTTAATGGTGAGGCATCGATCCCCGTCCCTTATGTCTATTACACCCTCGCTTGCCAATGGACTTAAAATTTATATTTTGAATTAACACGTGAAGGCTTAGACCCAATTTCACCATAACGTGTTTGTTAAATTAATGCTGTTAATGCACAATGCTTTGACAAATGTCAAACCCTCTTAATCGGATGTTAAATTTATTCTCTGAATTTGTCCAAAATCCCATTTATCACTTATCAGAATTGACGAATTCCTTGACATCCATCACGGTTCATCGTCATTGAACTTATAAGCTTAACTACTTAATCCGTTTGGACAGACAAGTGACACGTAATAACTTAAGATATAGTCAAAATTTAGTTACCAACTTATTTACTTATTTCATTTCAATTCAATTCAATTCATTTATTTAATTCAGATTTGCGTAATACGTGTTAACTGCGCATAAGGCTGAAGGGGACTTTTGACGTTATTTTTTTTTTAACTTCTAGCAAATTTTTTAACTGTGTAAGATCTCTTTAAAGACTGATTAAAATAAAAGCTGTATATCACGTTGTGTTATTTTTTTACGTCATAAATTCATACCCTCCCTTCTCCTATTTCCAAAAACTTTGTATACTTACCAGCAGGCCAATCCAAGTTGTCATGGCTGGTGTATCCACAAAAACCTACGTAGAACGGGTGATCGCAAAGATCTATAAATTAAAAAATATATAAATGTTAAATTAAATCAGTCAACTTAATAAAGTCAACCACCCTTAGACGAATTAACACACACACTTTTTTGAATTATTTTGTGTAAAATTTTTTTAAATAAAATATATTAAATATAAAAATAACTGCGCAATAAATGGAATCAGAACAATGCCATTAAATTCTTAAAGCATTGCAAGTAATTAGCCGGCAACGTTCATTGTCTCTGAATTTGTGCAGGTATAGAAACTTAGTGGTTCGCGTAATCATTTTCTTTATACTTTATTTTATAAGTGAAATATTATGATTATCTTGCTTTTACACGTATCGTAGCGTTCAAGATAAAACACGACAGCTTGTAGACTTAAATTCTAATGTACTCTAATGTATTTTACTGTACTCCATTCTAATGTACTCGTAGCTTGAGTTTTCCTGTTTTCTTACAAAAATTTTGCCGTCTCTAACCCAAACAAATTTCTAGTTCAATTCTTTCGCCTTTTTTCTTGTAGCTGCCTGCAGGGTTTTGGCTTCTGGTGCTAATTGTTGCTTACATAGATTGGGGTTTTGGTGTTTCCTCCCATTCCAAGATGTCGTGTGTTTAACTTTTCTTAAGGGTTGACTTTATTATGTTTGATGCATGCGGCTAAGAGAGCGTCTCTTAGACCACTCAGATTCACAATTATCGATCTAGATCTTGTACTATTTGGATTGAGCTTGGCTGTGCAATTGCATTTCAGAATTTCTGTCTCCTTTAAATCCATCTTAACAGGCTAGCCTAATTCTTGCACTAATTAAACTAGATTTTCTGACTTACTTTCAGGAACACATTGCATCTCAACATTGTTTGAGCGTGAGTACTGCTCCATTTGGTTAATTTTTTGAGTTAAATTGATTTCAATATTTTCTTTTGCGATAGTGCCATATTTTTGATTCGTCGTAGTAACGCCTGTTTGTATGTCATTGAGTTTATCGCTTAAATATTTTATCAAAACATTGTATTCTTGATTTCTTTTCAGATTGCCCTGAATTCATTAGCAAACTTTTTTGTAACTGCATCCTCAACCATAAGGCTGAATGCTTTTTGTCTATCCGCTGAAATTATGTCTCTAAGTTCGTCACGTTGAATACAATCACTATGATCTTTAATGTCCTGTTCTTCGGAGGGTTACTCTTCACGCGACGTGTTACATTGTCAGGTGCTGCTTGGTCCACAGGGTAGGTCCTCACAGGAGTGTACATATTATCTGTTTTGCGCATCTTACTCTTACACAGTTGACATTTCCAGGTTTGGAGGGTTGATTTAGATATATCTGCCACTTTTTGGTACTTTTTGGTACTATTGGCACAAGGTAAGTCATAGTAATCTCCACAATTTGTACATTTTTAAGTATTGGTTATCCTTTGTACTTTGTTTACACCCCGCACAATTTCTTTCCATTTTAATTAAGTAAAACAATATGTTTTATAATAAGATTTTTATACTTATCCGATTTTTGTAAAAAAAAGAATAATACTATAGTTTGAGTTTCAGTTAAAACAAAAAGTAGGTATTTAAAAAGTTGTAAAAAAGTAAGTTGAACAAAAAAATTAGAATTAAAAAAAATTCTAAACTGATAAGCTCGTCACAGGATTTAAACTCAAGTCTACAAAGTCAGATTTCATTCGACCACTTATTCCGCTAAACCTCAGCGACTTTAGTGCACTGCTTCAAATAGCGGTACATGAGAAATTCGGATGACTCATCGTATTTTGACCGTTGTTACGTGTATGGTTGTTATTTTCTTTGTTCTCAGTTGGAACACTATTCATTTTATTCACCAAACAGAATAATTTTTTTGCACTGCACTTTGTTGGGAACTGTTCAGTTATGAATTATAATTGTTTATTTTACTATATAAGGAACAAAAGACACTGAAAACGTCACTTTATTAAAAAAAAATGTAATCTTTAATAGTCTTGATTTCTTTTTAAATATTGAGTCACGAACACTGCACTGAAACACTATCACTGAATGGTAATTATTAAATATACTTTAAGTAGTCACCATTTGTTTGCTATTTGATTAACTACCATAACATTTATAAACAATTATTTATTACGGAGCCGATGTAAACCATGCGCCACCTAGTTGGTTATGAAGTTTCTGCTACTCTGGGCCGAAGCGCTATCGTTCTAATGAGACTTTTCGCATCCAAATTACTCACAGTTATGTCATTTCTAATAAAAATTATTACATGCACGTGTAATTGCAATTTCGTTATCTTAATAGTTATTCGAATAATTATATATATTAATAGTTATAAGAATATCTTTGTATATATACTGTCAAAATATTAGTTCATTATTAAAACTGGAAATTGCTAAGCATTTTTGTTAATTTTCAAGCATTAAAATAAGTAGTCCGTTGCACACTTTAGTAAAAGTGCTTAATGTTGTTCTAGTTATTTTATATATTATATTTTGGGATTTTTTCTTTCATAAAAATCATCAATTGATTGATTTCATAAAAATACTAGGTCTTGTTTTTACAGATTTTAGTCGGTTCGGTTCTCGGGCGTCGGAAACGTACTTTCAAATTGCTTTAGAATTCAGTTTTAAAAATAAAGGAACGTTATGTGATGAAAAGGAACTCTTAATACTGCTTTCCCAGTGTTAAGAGTAGGTACTTTCCTTCCAGATGGTGACACAAAATTTCACCCTGTATGCATAGTTCATCAAAAAATCTAAACAATAACTTACTAGTTTTCGGCCCTGAAAACTGTACGAGCTTATTTTTTCTATCCTCGTGATCACCTTAAATAAATCAGAAATAAAAAAAAAACAATTATTTTCTATTGAAATTATTTGTAAATGTTTTTCATCGATCTGAAAATGAGTAAAATAGTGTAGCAAAGTACTATTAATTGGTATCGTTACTAAAGAGGTAAATGTCGAGATTTATGCAAACATGATTACTTCTACTAGTCTAGTCGTAACTTATAGCCACAACTTAAGAGATTTCGGAGCAAAAAACTTACCGTCTACTTTCCACCAACCAAAAACATGCCGTAGTTTCATCGCCACGTAAGTGACTTTGAATGCAATGGGGTTTTCAAATGTAACTACCGGTTTCATTTCATCTTCGCGACCGAAACTAATTTTCTTATCCCACGATATCCAAAAACCTACATATTCCTCTGGGTTGAGGATATTTTTTGTTGGAGTTGACACTTTGTCCTTGGGATCGTCGTATCTCTTTATTGTGGATTCTGTGTTGTTTTTATTACCAATCTTCACCTTAAAAAGTTAATAATTTAGCCACAAATCAATTGAAACGATGTCTTTTCAAAGAATATTATATTGACAAAGTAGAAAAAGAAATTTATAAAATTATTCACCAATATCATAGGGTTTTTCAGTGCCTTTTGCGATGCCAATATAATCGTTACTTCTATATGGGAACGAACACTGAATTCTATATGCTGACCCTTTATTCGTATATCCTTGTAACTTATTGTACTCGCTGAAAATATGTAAAGAGATTTGAATAAACTACATAGTCCAGCAAAACTAAACATATTCGCATAGAGTAGAATTTGTTAAGTGAATACCCAAAAGACTTATCAGCGACGACAAACTCGCAAAAACTAGATTGCACGATCTCGATCACCGTCGTAAAATTGCAAGTCTGACGGTATTTTACAGGATACATTTTGGAGAGTGTGCGAATGCTCTGTTTAAACCTGTAGAAACCTTACCATTTCTCCATCGGTCAAACAGGCGCAGATAGAAGTTTCATCCGTATATGTTCGATGTACCAAAAAGCCCAACGAAGCGTTTCGACAGTTCATTTATGATTCGCGTTGACAAAGTATGTAATGATCTGCCTGAGTATATTTTCAGAAAAGTACATCACCAGGACTTTCAAAGGAAGAGTGAATAGGTTTCTCTTGGACAGGCGTGTAACATCCTCGTTATCATCTTCGATTTCCATCTGGAGAGATGTAAGACAAACGCCCGCCTGAATTTTAAGTAAAAAATTGTAAATTAAAAAAAATGGTGGATACAAACCTTTACTACTTTATTAAAAATAAATACCATAAGTAACCATCGATTTCACATGTGCTACAAAAGCTACTGTACTACACCCATATCCTTAGAAGTTTACTCGAAATATCCTTCACTCGACTCAACCTCAGGTATTTTGTTAAAAATTCGTTCTCGACTTAAGGATTTTGCTCATTAGAGTTAAGCAACCAAAGGTCAAGTCGAGGCGTCCTCACGGCGTACATTAAATTACGTCCCTCAGTGCTTCTCAAATTTTGTCAAAGTTGGTTTGCCAGCCTTATTGACATATAAACCTTGGACCATATGCGATCATGATAGTTATCATTAAATATAAAACTATGTATATTTGAATATTTATGTCTTTGGATGTTTTTTACTCAATTACGAAAAAAGCAGTACGGTTTAGACACGAATGAATAAAAAATAGTTATCGCCAATATTTCATAATACTGAAAATATTTTTTGAACAAGAAGCGAGCGAAGCTGCGGCCATTACCCTAGGATAAAATGATAATTGAAAGAATTAAATGATTGATAAATTAAATGAATGATAGTTAAAGAGCTTGAAATTCTCCTACTACCAGGCATATTTTTTTTGACGCAAAACTCCAAGCATTCTATATAGTAATGTAAAAATTCTAATTCAAAATTCAAATTCAAATATTTATTTCTCAACATTGACAATTACTTGTTCTTATTGACGTCAAATAAAACATGATTCTACCACCAGTTCGAAAAAAACCTTCGTGAAGAAGAACTGGCAAGAAACTTCACGGGTATATTTTTTTTCAAAATAAATTTACAGAGTCTCTTTATGTCTATACAAAATTATTCTTTTCTGCATCTGTTAGCTCGGCAAGTCTTCCCTCCCCCCAAGTATCCAAACGACGAACACCCTCAAACGGTACTCACGAAATACTAATTAAGTCGTGCGAAAAAAAATACAACTAACTAAGTGATTTCACATTCTTGTAGTCCTCTTGCACCTTCTTACGACAGACTCAAACTACGTTCCTTACGGTGCCCTTAACTTTGTTCAGTAGTAGAATCGATAGTAAAAGATTGCTAATTCCTATTCCTACATATTCCCAACTTTTTTGTAAAAAAAAAACGTTAAAAAATAGGCAGCGTCGCCCTTGACTGAATAGATAACTGGGATGGACTGGTTTTTTTTTGGAACGATATGGTTTTTTTTGTTATGAAAATTGATGTCTTTTGTTTTTACGTTGTATGACATGTTTTTCTCTATTCTCTCTTTTTTCCCTCTATTATATTGAAAGTGGTTGAAAGCTATCAAAATTCCCTTTTAAATTATGTAACACAAGCTATAGTTCATTGCATTTAAATGGTAAAACTTTGTCTTGAGCAACCCGCGATTAAGTGATTCCAATTTAAAGCTCGCAAATGTATTACATGTATAAATAAATAATGCATACAAAACTTTGTTCTCGGTTCATCTGTTGGTGCATCTGTTGGTTGAGTTGTCGTTGGGTCATCTGTTGGTTCAGCTGTCGTTGGTTCATCTGTTGGTTCATCTGTTGGTGTATGTGCCGGTTCCTCTGTTGGTGCATCGGTTGGCTTTTCTGTCGTGGTTTTTTTCGTCTTTTCTATGAAGGATTTAAAGAAAAAGTTCATGCACCATATATAAATGAAGATATTTATTCATTTGTTATAAATTTTCACTCTAGATATGCGAGTTGGTGAATGTAGAACACTAACGGTCGTTTGCATTAATGTATCTTAGTTTATAAATAGATAGATATCTCATGATTACTTTCTAATGACATTTGTCAGTACCTGTTTGACAGGAAATGCATTTCAATATCGTTTGATACCTAAACGAATGTATCTAGTTTAATCTCTGGTAATTTCAGAGCCCTATTTCTTTATTCGATAAAGTTTCTCCGATAACGGTATGGATATATTTTTAATTAGTTTTTAACAAAAACTATCGTTATTGTATCACTTTTAGTTATACAACAATATATACAACAAAAACACACCAGAAAGGAAAATAAAGTAAACTGATACGGTTGAGTGAAATTTGGACTCGGAGCCAAAAAACAATCACTTTAGCCAATTCGTCATGACCATTCCAATACCGGCATAATTAGAGCTCACTACTTCTGTTATTTTTTCAATCTTGTCTATCTGTAAACTAAGGTACAATATTTAAATACATAGATGATCCATCCCCATACTCGCAAAATTCAGTAAAATCATGAAAAAAATTTGAAAGATAATCATGACTCCACTGGTTACGGCCAGCACTTGGTTATAAAGCTAAATAAAATGTATCTTACCCTCATCAAATCTGAAATGCACACCTTCCCCAATCTTTAAAAAGGTTAAATCATGAGTATTTAACATCTACTTACTTTTAGTTGTTGTTTCAGAGTCATCATTATTGTCGAACTCTACAAATATAAGACATTAAATTTTTTGTAAGATTTTTGTAATTATATTATTTATTGAAATATAGTATTTGAGTGATAGTAGATGTTATTATGTTAAGATGTCATGTTTACGTGGTTGTGTTCCGGATGAAGGGAAGGAACAGCCAGTGTAATTACTGGAACAAAGGCAATTGCAACTGAAACCTACCGTAGGTAACGCATCATGAGTCGATAATCAACCAATAACAATATAATTAATCCATTTGCTACCATTAATGATGTCCATGGCTTGTGTACTGAAACACAAGTTTTACCATGTAGTCCAGTGTCACTCTGCTAACCGATACCAAAACACAGTAAGGCACGTGCGGCGTTAAGCATACTATGTGTGTATTTACTTTCGTTACATCAATCGAAACGTTTTTCCACTGTTTTGTCGTGTGTCGTGTGTTGTTGTCCTTAAAAATGATATTAAATAACAACAACCATTATGGGCTCGGTTGGGATCTTTAGACAAACACAAGGAAAAAATTCATTTTAAATTTTAAAAATTATAATATAAATATTAACAATAATTAGGTAGTACCAACATTAATAATTTAAAAAAAAGTTTTAATAAGCTTTTAATTGATTTGTATAGCGACATCATCAATTGCACAATCAAAAGTTTCAAAAGGTGCACATCAAAAGTGTTTTTATCATGATTTCAGAACTTTCAAAATGTATTGATGTATTTTACGATATTTTGTTATCAAAATAATCAATACGACAGTATGCATATGCTTTTATAGGTTGAAAACCTACTTTACGCAGAAAAACCTATCGTGAAATGTTTTAGTATGGCAAAAATATAGTTCATGTCAATGTCAAAGTTTTCAATTTGTCAATCTCATTCGCTCGCATGTCGCGTGGTGTTTGTTGGTGCTGGTGCGTTTATGTTTTGTCTGAGAGTATTTTTTTTTGATTTTTGGTTTTTAACGACGACTTCTGCTATTGAAAATGGACTCCGATAGATCTCAACCCAACGACCACGGCATGCCCTCGGACTTAGATCCCTCTTCAAACAATGACTGGCATTTCTCGGCATAATGAATCTTCATTACATGATAACCTGCGCATAAACATGGATTTACAGATTTCGCATCAAAAATAATTTTGTTCATTGTAGTACTGCAATCACGCATCGGAGAAGACATAAATTATTAATCAAAAATAATATATATTGTTTTATTTAACTAACTTGGCACTAAAACACCTTCAGATATGTGATTTCATTGTTGCAAACATCTCAAAACAAAAAAACTACAATGTTGTTCATGTCCAAGCCCAAGCACTATACAATGTGGTTAATGTCATTTGTCGACGCTTGATCAAGATAGAAACAAGTTCTAGTTTCTGTAGGTTAGCTACTCGTATTTCTGTTGAATAGAGTTGGTCACATAAAGTTGGTTAGAAACTTTGGTAGTTTTAGTTGACATTCTCATGCTCGAGGAATTTGGTTAGTGGAGTCGAGGAACCAAACGTGAAGTTGAGGTTCCTCGCAGACGTATATACGTATAGTAGTTCCACGCGTAAATATAGTTTGACATTTTGTCACGTAAAAAATGCTTTTACTGCTGTACAAATGAGTTGGAAGCAACTGGCACTTTTCCTTAAAATCATTAACGTAAAAACAAATGGTCTGTGGGTCTAATACAAAATTTACCGAATAATGGTCCCGAGTAAATCACACACATTTACATGATTACGAATAAATTTAATAACTTGAATAACTTCCGACAGTTTTTTACCTCATATGCTCGTAGCTGCAACTTGGAAGTTGACAATAACATCACCTTATGAAGAATCGACTACTTTGAGCTTTAAAACATTTAGTGTTCACCAAGCAAGCATTTACGGACGGCCAACCAGGACAAGAAGCAAATTAAGGTTTGTATGATATTCACACTATATTTGCATTTACATTCCATTTTAGTCTGGATGCAAATCCGAAAGTACATTTGTTTGTTAGTCAATATATTAAAAGTTAAAGTTTAGTTTAAAATATTGTCAACGCTTGTCAAAGCGTCTTTGCAAGCTATATTGACTGACAGACTAATAATTGATGTTCATTATTCTTTTAATTAATTTACTTTAAAATGTCTATTGAATGTTTAATTTGATGTTTTAATATTTATTATGTATCAGTGTTTATAGCTACACTAATAATGCAGCAGATACCACCACTTTAAATTTATGCACACCGTTTAGATTTTAACGTTTATTTTAGTTAAGCTAAAGTTTATGTATATTAAGGTTATAATAATAGGTCTTTACCTATGAAACTAATTTTTCTTTTACGACGTTTGACGTTTTTTAATTATTAGCATTCTAGCCATTTAAGACACATATTGTAATGATCAGGCCATTTTGTAGACCGTTGAGTATAAATAAGTTGAGTTTTTATTTTTAGCAGCCGCACTACCAAGGTTTGCTTGTTCCAGGATTTAAGCCCTGCCGCTTGATAACAAGTTCAACACATTAGCTTGTGATAATATTCTGTCCTTACATATGAAATTGGCGTTTTGTCGTTTTACTTTGCGTCACTTCGTTTACAAAATGGAAAACAAGTGCTGCAGAAACGGCTCGAAGTATTAATGCTGTGTATGGTGACGGTGTCGCAAAAGAAAACACAGTGCCTTTTTTGTTCCAACGTTTCGTTCTGGAAATTTGGACCTGCAGAACAAGCCCTGTGGACGGCCGGAGACCAAAGTAGATGATGAAGAATTGAAGCCTATTGTGGAAGCGGATCCATCGCAAACCACGTCCGAGTTAGCGGTAGGCTGCGGTGTTAGTGACAAAACTGTTTTAATCCACTTGAAGCAAATTGGGAAGTTGAAAAAGCTTGAGAGGTGGGTACTTAATGAATTGAGTGCATCAAACCAACAAACGCGCGTCGACTGGTGCGTTACATTACTCAAGCGGCATAATAATGAAAGGATTTTAAATCGAATCATTACGTGTGATGAAAAGTGGATCCTGTACGACAATCGGAAACTTTCATCGCAATGGTTGAACCCTGGCAAACCAGCCAAATCCTGCCCTAAGCGAAAATTGACTCACAAAAAGATACTTGTGAGCGTTTGGTGGACTAGTGCATTTACTACAGTGTCGTTCACTACCGCTGCACACACCACACACTGCACAACTGACGGCTACCAAATTAGAGGAGCTTCAATTGGAATTTCTAAGACATCCACCGTACTCCCCGGGCCTTGCTTCAACAGATTACCATTTTTTTCGAAATTTGGATTTTGAAAAAGAAGTTTCTTGTAAGGGAAAAAATTCAACTCCGATGGGGCAGTCCTAAGCGATTTCAAAGATTTTATTGATTCCCGTCCGAATGGTATTTTTAGTAAAGGGATGTGTTGAAAAAAAATATTTTTGGAAAAAAACACAGCAGCTTATAAAATGTTAGCAAGAATATGCTTCGTCTAAACCAACCATTTGTCGGTGGTATTCTGATTTCAAACGCAATCGTATGGACACACAGATGTTGAACGCTCTGGTTGTCCAAATGAAGCCGTGACTCAACGTTAAAGGGTAGATTAATAAAAAAATATTTTAATATTATAACATTGCTTCAGTATTCAGTTTTGGGGAACACACTATATAAATATGAAAAACTTAATTCCGATAGTCCGATAGCACCGAATGGTTCATAATTCCGAAAATGAAAATGCCGTGTTTCATAATGCCGAATTTTTTTTCTTCGAAACTTCAAAATTCCGAACGTTTATAATTTTTACGAAATCAATTACGATTATCAATTAATAAAATTACGAAAATCAATATGCCGAATAATATTAGTTGCAATAACAAACGCCTTGTAAAACTGCATTAGCACATCAATTTATACGTTCGAGTAGTCAGATGGAAATGAGAAAGTTTATTTAGTTTTTTATACCGAGTTATTTCTTGAGTATGTAGTTTATGTACTGAAATGCAAATCCCTTTTTGGCGCTTCGCCGGCCGCTACCGTGGCACGCTCGCTGCGCTCGCTCGGCTCGCGCTGCTTTATCTACATACAGACAAACTGCTCCTCCTCGCTTCGCTCGTCGTCACGCCTAATTTGTATAATTTCAAAATGTGCCTTATTAATTTTAATTTATGTCACAGGAGATTTAGATTATAATTTGTAATATAAACCCGTTTTAGATACAAAATCTGAATGTAAGCATTGAATATTCGGAAAATTTTAATTCGGAATACCATATTTCGGACTAGTAACACAGCGGGTTTTTAATTCTTCGTTCTAATGAAAGTCGGAAAATTAAAATTTCGTATTTATGAATTTCGGTAAAATGAGGATCGTGTTTTTGAATAGTCGGAATTAAGACTCTTCGGGATTGTGAAATTCGGAATTTTAAAAATCGGAATATTCAAATTCGGAATTATTGGGTGTTCCCAGTTTTGGGACTTATTGAACCATGTTTTACGTCATCTTTATTTTACAACAGTCTTCTGTAATTTATTATGCTTATTATTTTGGTTTTTGATGGTGACAACACACAAATTCAAATTCAAATTCAAATATTTATTTCTCAACATTGACAATTACTTGTTCTTATTGACGTCAAATAAAACATGATTCTACCACCAGTTCGAAAAAAACCTTCGTGAAGAAGAACTGGCAAGAAACTTCACGAGTATATTCTTTTTCAAAATAAATTTACAGAGTCTCTTTATGTCTATACAAAAATTATTCTTTTCTGCATCTGTTAGCTCGGCAAGTCTCCCTTCCCCCAAGTATCCAAACGACGAACACCCTCAAACGGCACCCGTTCACGAGTTAACGCGGGATCCAGCCATCGCCCTCCTCAACCATATTAGAGGGAAATGAGCGACCCGTCACCCGACGCTACCATAAGAAGACGTACTTTAGTGACAATGACGCTTTAGATATTCATCGGGACGAAGAACTCATCGCACATACAGACACATTACACATGCTTTGTTACAAATACTAGTACAATCCTGTTAATGAGGGGATTATACCCAAGGGCTTTTATCATCCAAATAATCGGATAGTTTATAATATGCTCTAGCACACAACTTCTACTTTATAGTTTCTTTGAATTTGTCAATAGGAAGACCTTGGATATCCTCAGGAACCTTATTATAAAAGCGTATACATTGACCCATGAATGAGTTAGTGACTTTATGAAGCCTGCTATTATGACCTGCCAGCATATTTCTTCCTCTTGTGTTAACATTGTGCAGATCTTTTTTTCTTTTGAACAAGATTATGTTCTTTTTAACATACATTACATTTTCTAAAATATATTGTGAATGGAAGGTAAGAATATTTATTTCCTTAAATTTACTTCTAAGTGACACCCTTGGACCGAGCTGATAGATTGCGCGAACAGCCCTTTTCTGCAGAATAAATATAGCATCGATGTCGGCAGCACTCCCCCACAACAGAATACCATATGTCATGAGGCTGTGGAAGTAACCAAAATAGACTAATCGAGTAGTTGTTTCATTTGAAATTTGTCTAATTTTTTTAACAGCATATGCGGCAGAACCAAGCCTTTTCGCTAAACCATCAACATGCGGTCCCACTGGAGTTTGGCGTCTAAGGTTATGCCCAGAAATACAGTTGAGTTTACAGGAATCAGTTCCATTTGTTTTCAATTGTTTTTTAAGTGACTAGCTAAGAAATATAAAAGAATCGACGCGTTGGCTGGCCGCGTAGCTGTACCTGTAGCCGCGTAGCGTAATGGGTGCCTAACGACTGCACCCATTTTTTATTTCAATTAACGATCCGAACGAATAGACAAAAAATCACGTCAACTCCTTGCTCTTTTTCGTAAAACAAGAATAAATAAACAAACAAACGCACTTTCACATTTATGATATAACCAAAAATAAAAAAGGTAGGTTTTGTATCTTAATTACCGTTAATTTTCCAATGGCTCTGATGAAATTTGCCCTTTATACCAACATAGCCAACATTGATGATGGTTCTTAACTCGGCAGCCAGAATTGATTTACCGTTTGACGTTACTTCAACATTATTGTCTTGCCAGTCGATACGAAGAGGGATGGAGTCATAAGGGCTTAGAATGTTTGGGCATCTAGTGCTTGTCACGGTTGCCCCATCGACCTGTATTTGACACATTTGATTGTTTTGAGAGCCAAGTATTATCTGAAATTAGAACATGTAAAACATACATAACACCCTTGTGGCCCAAACGCGAGCAAAGCTTTTGTTTTGCACTTCACTGCGAAAGATGGAAGGGCAGAATAAATATAATTAAATATAAATATATAAATTGTTCTATCGTGCGACATAATATTTCGAATCACCTTCCAGTTAAACGTAGTACAACAAATACTAGGATCACAAGCCTAGTCAGGATTAGTGATACCTAGTGGAACTTGTGTGTAAAATTGTGTGTATTGTTGTATGATAAAATAAATAAATAACACATCAGAATTTCATATTCTAGCAAGCGTAACGATTATTATGAGTTGTTTCTAAAAATCATGATTTAAAGTTAATGAAATATTTAAAAAAATTAACTTTATTGTTCGCTAAGTAGATATTTTATATAATAGTAAACAGTTCTAAAAGATCTTATCTTTTCTGTACTGTGCCAAATTAATCATTATTGCATTGGGGGTATCCAACTAAAGTTAACGATGTTTTAACGCCAAGCCAAAAACCGGGATTGACAATTTGAGTTTTTGCAAAATTTCATCCTAAACATTCTGAGAGTAGTGGCTACAAGCACTTTAAACTGGTCCAGTGTAAAAATAATATAAACAGGTCAGTGTAATATTCCAATATCTAATAGAAACAACTATAAACATTATTCGATGAGCAAGATATTTGTAAAGAAATGCGTTATAGTCAGGAAAAAAATATAATATTAATTAACTAAAAAGTAAAAACTAGGTACTAATTTTTTACACCAAAGTCGCCTCGACATAATATTATAAACAAAATAACAGTGACTGGCGCATTATGCTCTAGCTTACATGACCCTGAAAGCCTAGCATTATTCTCTACTAAACTTATTTCGAGAATTCAAGTATAACCTTGCTATTCAAAAAAAAAGTAAATTATGACGCAAAGCGGTTGATTTATTACGATATGAGTGTACAGTCTAGTTATTGAAATGTAGGAAGCCCCAAGTAAGATGACGAAAGATTTTAGAGCTCCTGGTAGTTAAAGATATCGTGAACACAGATATTTGTCTAAGCACTTGACCCCTTACCCGGCCTAATTACTGTCAAATAGTTAGTATTTTATTAACAGTCAACATTGGTGTAGATAAGTGTTTGTGTTACTTGTTGTTTTTGTAAGTTCAGTTTCAATTATGCTTCCGTGATGGTCGCTTTTATTTCTCTCAAGATATACCAGGCCACTCAGAAAGCTTGGCGAAAAAAAGTTTTACGCATGCAATTGAATGGAAAGTTCGATTATTATACTTGTTCCCAATTTAAATTTCCCTCTACATTTATTTACCAGCATTATAAAACTATTGTGTGTCATAGAAAAATGGATCTGCGTCGGAAACATTTTCGTGCAATAATTTTTTACGACACCAAGACCAACTTGAAACCTGATCAGTCGTTTAATCGACTTCGTTAGCTTTCATGAACAAGGCGCCTTCTAATGCAACTGTTTACCGCTGGTATAACAAATTTAAGTGCGGTCGCTTAAATTTGAAGGATGAAATAAGATGTAGTCGTTCTTCGACTGCTTTTACGGAAGAAAACATGCTAAAAGTGAAAAATTTTTTCACCAAAGCCGGCGAATCACTTTCGAGGAGATTCAACACAATCTGCAGATTAGATCGGGAAGTGTTCATGATATTCAACCCACATTGTGGGTACCCCACAACCTCAGCGATGCTCAGAAGCAGGCGCGCGTGGAATGGTGCCATGATATGATTGATAAATTCAAAGTAGGTTCTTCCCACCGTGTAAAAATATAACCTATAGAATGATTTTTTTTTTTTCAAAAATTTCTATATGTCCCACGTAGACGATCGTACGTTTACGTCCGAAGGGGTAAATGAATTCCTTACTTCAGCTCTAGGTGTTACATTTTCTTCAGGTCTCACGCCGAGCATTACGTAAATATCGCTTCGAGCGGTAATTTCCATGTCCATAAATGTTTGTTTAATTTTGAAAAACATGTACATGGAGTCTGCCTGGACATCATATTCTGAAATTTATACAAAATCAATGAAGTATTTTTAAATATCCAGTTTACAAAACTAAAAAAGAAATATATTTACGTATCATTTGTTTCTGGTAGCCTTGATTTTATTTACGCGTTGAAGACAACTATTCCACAAAACTATTAAAGGTTAGGTTAAATACCGCAAAATTTTTGATTTTCTTAGGTAATTAAATTTTTTTCCTGAGATTTTTAGGAAGTTTGATTTTTCCATTGGTTTTATTATATTATTAGTATGAAGATCAAAAAGACATTTCAATTAAACATTCACATAAAACTGAATGGTTACCTTAAGGACATTTTGAGAAATAAAAAATTAAAGTCTCTATCTCAAATATGCTACGAAAGTTATTCGAGGTCAAAGGTCTGGTACCTTCTTATTTTTAGTATTACCCATTAAATTTCTTTCAGTTGACTTTAAAAAGGTTGTTTGATAATAATATGAGGAAATATATTTTTGTAATTACCATTTTGTACGGGCTTCTTTTCCTTTACTTTTTTTAATTTTCTTCTAGTTTCATTTTTCAGATCTGCGACTAAAAGATGCATTTCAGCCTTAAAGTTTTAAAACAACCGCAACTTCGCTTCTTTACTTGAATTTTGGTTTGTCTTAAGTACGTCTTATACGTTTTAAAATATTAAGACTTGGTTGACTAATTATTTATCCGCTTTAAAATAATGTCATAATAACTAGTAACAGTCCGGCAGTTGCTAATATTTAAGCTGAAACAAATTACAATCAAAATATTCTTTGCAATTGGTTTAAAAACCATTAAGTTATGGACCAGACTAAGCATTAGGACACCTTGTCTTATAAAATTATTTTTTCTGAACAAAAAATCTAAAAACCAAGGCTAACCGAGTCGAGACTCTTTTAGCTTTTAAAAAACTGCATCAAGATTTATGATCTGATACGATGCTACAGATAGACACAAAAATACACGGACAGACAGACACACGAGTCAAACTTACTATAGCCATTTTTTGGGTCGGGGTCAAAAACAGCAAACGGTAAGTAAATAAACTAAATTAATTGTATATGTCATCAGTACATCTTACGGTAAGGTCGGTCAGCCTTTCTTGACATCACTAAAGGAGAAAACATATTTTAGAAAATGTATGAGATGTGTCATAAAGTTTTACCAAAGTAGACAAACAAAAAAGTTTTGCAAAAACGTCTCCTTTGAAACTCAATTTACTAACGATGAATTATTTTCTATTTGTCAAAAAATATATCAAAAGAATAGGGGGACAAAATTGCGTAAATTTCTGATATAATCAATTTATTTTTACAGCGCTAGTAAAATATCACTTAAGTTATAAAAATGTATTAAGTCGTAATAAGTCATACGCACGGTCATAATATTTACAATATTGCAGAATTCCGGATACTGAATCAGTTCCTAAAAAAAGAATTAAAAAAAATAGCAGCTGGGAAAAAGTATTACTTTTTTAATGTAATTATTTTTTTTAAATAATTAATTAAAGTAGTACTTCTTTAATGTGTTATTAAGAAAAATGTTATCATGTTTATTATATTAATGACTACAAAAATAACTTTTGCAATAAGTTAGGCCGAACGACAGGAACATATCAGGAACATAATCAGGATATAAAGTAATCATGTATTTTATTGGTTTGTTTGTTTTTTACGCTTCACTTCTAAATCTCATCACCATGTGAAGGGGCTTAAGGTACCCTCATCCAAAAAAGTACTATTGCTGATGGATACGCAAACTAAGCTGCGGACAGAACTAGTTTAAAGCACTGGTCCCACCACCAACGATTAGCGAGAAACGAGTGTCTAGTTCGTATAGTTTTGTTTCTGGCTTGTTGCTGGACCATGAGTGCGAGTACAAAGAGCACATACCACTTGTTCGAAGAGCAGAATGACCGTTAATTAACCTCTTGGTGAATGTTCAAACCACCAAGCGAGTATTTTCTTGGGTAGTTCTTGCAGCCGGAGAGAGTTTTTGCTGACAATTCATAGTTAAATGAACTGTCGGCAATTAACCATTACCTATACAGGGTGTTTGGTGCAGGGTTAGCCAAACCCTATGGGTGTGTAGGTGGTACTAATTGTAAAATACAAATTGAAGTAAAAGACCTTAACTGTTATAATTTTTTTTCAATGATTTTTTTTGTATTTTTTAAAGTTTTTCCGAAATCTTACCTTTCTAACCGTACAACTTTTTTTGGAACATGTTTTTGCTACGAATTTTTATGTAAATTTGGTCACAAATGTACCCTTCGTCTGTCAAAGACGTTATTTGTTCAAAATAACGAGCAAAAAAATTTTTACAGGCCCTAAAGTTAATAAAATAAAAAACATTAGTTAAAAAAGGCAACTTTATATCTTTAAAAAAAACCATTAACGATCGAGGAGTTCAAGTACTTGTAAAAAAATCTCTAGTCATCCCTCTTTACATCGGTATACTACATGTAGCAAAAAAATGTATGAATTTGTCAAAAATACAACTTTAAGGGAAAACGGAGTAAAAACACAAAAGTAAATGTTTACATTTTTATTCTTTAAAACTACAAATTTTGTTCAAATACCCCTCCCCTACTTCTAATACACGCTCGACTTTCATTTTTGCAAATGCTGCGTCAATTCTTTCAATTAATTGTTGTTTTGTTTGTATTTCAACTTCATATACAAGCTCTTTTGCACGTCCCCATATACAGTAGTCAAGAGGGGTCAAATCTGGGGATCGTGGAGGCCATGAGATGGGGCCAAGTCGTCCAATCCACGCATTGGGGAACGAGTTATCTAGGAACTCTCGAACTGTTAGCCGATAGTGTGCCGGACAACCATCATTTTGAAATACTATCGGTCGATCTTCTCGATATATCGGCACATTGCTCATCAGTTCAGGGAGATCATTTTCTAAAAATTCTAAATAATTGTACCCGTCAAGAGTGTCTGGTAAGTAGTGAGGTCCAATCAGATGTTTGCCAATTATACCAGCCTAGACATTGACAGAAAATCGTGTTTGATGCGATGCCTGCCTTGTAACACGGGGATTTTGTCCTTTTTTTGCCCAGTGGTGTAAATTGTGTTGATTGAAAATCCCTTCACGTGTGAATTTCGACTCATCCGTCCATAGAATGCTTTTTAAAAAGTTTCAGTCCTCTATGTCCGTATTAAGTATAAAACTACAGAATTGCATTCGTCGCGCGTTATCACCTTGCACTAAACCTAAAACAAGAAAGAAAAAACCGTTAAAAAAATCTTAACGATTATGTAACAGTGCAGTTTCGACTGTAATGGTGTAATGGTCTCATGGGTGCCAGCCACCTAAAATAAACAAAAAAATACAAGAGCAATACCAATAATCTTTCTAACTAAGTTTATCAGTTCAATTCCAGTCCAAGGATACTCCACCTTGAGCCACAGACTCGTTAGAGTGTGTAAATTCACATCAGACGATCACGGTCGACAGTGGTCAAATGCCTGACTGTCAACCATTAAAAAAAATTATTCACCTCAAACGTCTTGTCTAATTAAACTAAAACAAAGATAAGCTACATTAAATTAGGCACTTCGGGTTTACTATAGAATAGAGCCGCAGGATTTTGGGGGTAAGGGGGGTCGGGGTGGTTAGGGGTGGTCTCACGAACCCCTTGGTACCACTCTCCCCGCGCGGAGATGCATGGTTCCTGAGATATTTATGACTAAAGCTTTGAGGTTATGTTGTATTTTCAAGAGGGTTTTGAGGTGGATTTGGCTTAAATAGGAGTAGAAAATGGTAAAGTAGGTTGCGGCCTAACCCCGCCGTACCCCTCATCAACTCCGGATACAAGATTAGATTGGTGTAAGATGGTTAGTTCATGAGAAACCTAACCTCGAAATTTATTTTGTGTCTAACTGGATCTTTTCTGGTTATTAAACTTAGTGATTGATCGGTTAACAACTATTATCTACTCTCCATTAAGGCTATTTCATTTTAATTCAATGAGCATGTGAGTGCAAGTCGCTTTTTGGCTCGGCATGACCTACATACTGACTAACCCGCTCCTCCTCGCTGCGCTCGTCGATGCACCTAATATTATTTATTGTCACTTTCTAGACTCGACATAAACATACGATCTGCACTTGATAAATTAGTGGTAGTAACTAGTAAGTAACAACAAAATGGCGGTCGCGTTCCGTTCGACGTAAAAATAATTTTCTCAAAATTTACATGTATAATTATAATAATACAAATACGTATTGAAAGACATATTATAAGAACGTAACAACATTTTTAAATAAATATCCTTTCACTATATCAATTCAAAACGAATAAAAATGTAAAAAACAATGTCGCATGCGTTCCATTTCACGGATATAAAAAAAATAATTTAAAAAAAAACCATGCGTCTCCGCGCCGGGGGAATGGTACCAAGGGGTTCGTGGGACCACCCCCTAACCCCCCCGACCCCCCTTACCCCCAAAATCCTGCGGCTCTATTCTATAGCCCACCCGGCGCTTCAAAGTAATTTACCTTGCACCGGAGTGTAGTGGAAAGGATGCCTTCCATCTGCATTGACGACAGACCATACTTTCCATATGGAAACACCCAGATCTCTGGCGACTTTTCGAGTACTGGTAGTGGGGTCATCATTGAACGCTTGGAGTATGGCTTCGTCTATAGCAACTGGATGCTGTGTTGCGCTGACTCGTGGTTCTCGAAAGGTTAAGTTTCCTGTTTCACGAAGTCGTCGAAGTGTACTTGAAAAAGTGTTATGATATGGTACACGTCTGTTGGGATGCAACTCTCTGTACAGTCTTTGAGCTGCGCGTGTATTGCCATCGCATCGACCATACGCATAAATAATATCAGCGTATTCTTCATTGGAGAATTCCGCCATTTTGTGACAAAAACAACGATAACAAAAACTTAACAACAAACAGCAAAACAACAAAACGTAACAAATAACAAAAATATTAACGAAAGCTAAGATACGTCTCACAGTAATCATAGTCAAACCACGACTAAAGACAAACATCTAAACATACTGTAGCTTAAAGAGATTCCACTTCACAGGTAAGGATTGAAGGTCTGGTATTCGATGATAGAAAGAGATAGAAATATGCAACACAATGAACATAGCGAAACAAAAGCTTTTTACCTGCTTTTGACATGTATGCCTCGCACTAATTACAATAACTATTGAATTGCTGTTTTCTTGCAATGCAGTGTTTACTAGTTTAACGTTTCTACGAATATTCCTATTAAATAAATAACTAATTTGGAGGTAAATTATTCTAAATTATTTGTTATTTGAACGAAATTTGTAAAGTAATAAATTAAAAATGTAAACATTTACTTTGGTGTTTTTACTCCGTTTTCCCTTAAAGTGGTATTTTTGACAAATTCATACATTTTTTTGCTACATGTAGTATACCGATGTAAAGAGGGATGACTAAAGAATTTTTTACAAGTACTTGAACTCCTCGATCGTTAATGGTTTTTTTTTTAAAAGATATAAAGTTGACTTTTGTAACTAATGTTTTTTATTTTTTTAACTTTAAGAGCCTGTAAAAAAATTTTGTTTGTTATTTTGAACAAATAACGTCTTTGACAGACGAAGGGTACATCTGAGACCAAATTTACATAAAAAATTGTATTAAAAACATGTTCCAAAAAAAGTTGTACGGTTGGAATGGCAAGATTTCGAAAAAATTCAAAAAATAAAAAAAAATCATTAAAAAAAATTTATAACAGTTAGGGTCTTTTACTTCAATTTGTATTTTACAATTAGTACCACCTACACACCCATAGGGTTTGGCTAACCCTGCACCAAACACCCTGTATATGTACCAGGGCGGCTGATAAGTTCGCGACCTGAGGTACTTAGCGATGACTAATCATCTCGATACTGATAACACTTGTTACCCTACTAAGTGGTAGCATTTTTTTTTATTAATAGCAGGCGTTTGTCTTCCATCTCACCTGATGGAAAGTGACCATGAAGACGAGGATCATACACGCCTGTCCAAGAGGTACCTATTCACTCTACACTTGAAAGCTCTAGAGTTATATTTGTCTGGAAAAACAGACGCAGGCAAATCGTTCCACTCTTTGGCGACACGAATCAAAAATGAGCTATCGAACCGTTTAGTTCAGCTCTTCGGCACGCTAACCACAAACGGGTGAAACTTCTGTCTGCGTCTGGTTGGAAGGGGGAAGGTTCGATCAGCTGAAAAAGAGCATTTGCACACTCTCCAAAGTGCAATCTGTAAAAAACCGATAGACTAGCAACTTTTCGTAGATGTTCGAGACTTTGCAGTCACGAAGAAGTAAGTTTGTCGTCACTTATGAGTCTACGGGCCCTTCGGTCGACAGAATCCAACAAGATGGTACTTAGCGGAATCATGCCAAAGATGGCTGCAGTAGTCCATACAGGATCGAACCTGGGCTGTGTACAGGTTGAGCAACTGTTCGGAGTTGAAGTACCGCTGGAATTTTGCGATGACTCCCAATTTTTTGTAAGCTGACTGTGCCTTCTGTGGTTTGGTTCTTCTTGTGTGGACTGTGGTTTCAATCTGTTGACCGAAATTAAGTTTCGACGTAATGGTCATCCCTAGAAGCCCTAGATAGTTTGTGATCGGTACAGATACACGTTGGAAAGTGAGCGTCAAGTTGAATGTGCTCTTTTTACCGGAGAAGAGACACGCCTGGGTTTTGGAAGGGTTGAACTTGACAAGATTGGCTTCACCCCAATCGGAAACCCTACATAGTGTCAAATCAACCCGTTCGATCATCGACTCTCTCTGAAATTGGATCTGGTTTGGACTCGCTCGCGCATTGGACACATATCTCTCTACAACAGTGCTGTCATCAGCGTAACCAATAATGCCTTCCGATAAAAGAAGGTCATTAATGTGCAGCAGGAATAATGTTGCAGAGAGAACAGAGAACAGAACAGAACAGCATAAATAACACTACTTTGTTTAATTCAGTTCATCAACACTTCATCCCTGGAACAAGCAACAACATCATGTCGACCGAAACTGAAAATTCTCGCCATTTTGAGCACCGTTAAATTCCCTGTGAAAAAAGGAAAAGCGCCGAAAAACATTTTTGAAGCAATGTCATCGGTTCTTCAAGATTTTGGGCCTTCGTATACCATGGTATTAGTATTGGCTGACCGTAGAATTAAATTGTAGCAGATAGCTGAAGAGTTGCAGATTAGTAAAGAGTGAATCGGAAAAATTTTGCACCAAAATTTACATATGAAAAAAATTACAACACAACAAACAATGATGACTCGCGATTTGTCAGGATTTTGGAGTTGTGTCAGATCGATTTTGATGAAATTTGTAATCGCATTGTAACCGTAGACAAAACTTGGATACGTTTGTATGATCCGAAGTCCAAACAAGAGTCTAAAGAAAGGCCACCAAAGAAGTTTAAAGTTAAAAGTCTGCTCCAAGATTATGGTGACCATTTTTTGGGATAGTGAATTTTATTTATTGATTACTTGCCTAAGGGAACAACAATGAATGGTCAATACTACGCCAATTTATTGGGTCAAGCATGTGAAGCAGTCGTTCAAAAGAGACGAGGCAAGTTGGCGCGCGGAGTGTTGTTTCTGCAAGACAACGCGCCCGTTCACACCGCTCGCGTTGCGAGGGATGCCTTAAAAGCCACTGGGTTCGCAGAAATCGATGATCCACCCTACAGTCTGGACCTGGTTTCCAATGAGTATTTCTTTTTTCAAAACTGAAAAAGGAGTTGCGGGGGCGATGATTTTTGGATGAAAATGAAATGAAGTCGGCCGTAGAGACCCATTTTCAGGAGCAATATTCAGAATATTTTTTAAGTAGTTTAAAGGCCTTGTATTCACGATGTGAAAAGTGTATTTCACTTGAGGGGGATTACATTTAAAAATAAAAATAAAAAAAATAAGATTTTGTTTCATTAAGTACCCTAGGCCGCGAACTTATCAGCCGCCCCTCAGATCACATTTATTGACACGGAATCCACAACTAGGATTCAGTCGCTTTTTATGTTTACTAAGAACCTAAATGGGTCCAGGATTAAGCATTCCCTCAACCAAACCAGATGAACTTTTAAGATTTTCCTAACTTCTTGATTTCAATTACTAAGGTACTTAACGTAATAAACCAAAATAAAGTCAACAAAGGTGAGTATAGTTGAAATTGGTTTTAAATAAGAAGGGTTGTAGAGCTGTCCGGTTCAAATAAAAGAATACATTTGCTTAATTTAATCAGGAAACTATTTAGTACTATTATAAATATATTCGTTATATCAAATATTGATTACTATGAAAAATTTCAAGGGTTCACCGTTGTAGCACGAAACAAGACTACTTTGTAATACGTACTCTGCATTTGTAGAGCAACTTCTTGCAGTGCATCTAAGCTCGGCAAATCAAAGCCTGTAATATAATTTAACAAGCATTAAAAAATTTACTTTATCCTAACAATAGCAAGGGTTAAAGTTTGTATATTTGGACGTTTGTTATTAAAAATAAAAAAAAATCGTCAAGAGTGCGTGGATAAAACTTAACTTTGTCTTTTAAAAGGTAAAACGGGTAGACGGAGAGGAAAAAAAGCTGGCGTAGAAAAATCATTTCAGCGCTCTTTTTCTTTTTTATCTTTCTATTTGGTGACAACGGCTCCGCGGATTTGGGTGAAATTTGACAACCGGAGAATATATTGTGTTTCGGCGACGACTGTACATACTTTAAGGGCTAAAATATATGACATGTAGGATCAGAACTCAAATGCCTCCATATGGCAATCATTTTACGTTTCAAATTTTGCGAGTAAAGCGAGGTGCTCGTACTTAAACTGCAATAAATTCTAAAATAGCTGCGTTATTTTAATATATAAAAATATGTGAGACACCTTGAAGTATTGCCTATAAGTAGGTATGTGCCGAAATTGTTTGCATGAGTATACCACATTCAAATAAATAAATGCCAAACCTAATTTTATAATGAAATGTTTATAATGAAATTTTCTACATATACAACCTTATTATAACAATTGTTTTACCTAAAAAGACATAAGAAACAAATCTTCAGTAAAGTACTTTTGAGATTACTATTACTTAATATTTTGTAGGAAAGAGACAGAAAGCTTTGACTGCAATGTTTTTATCTAAGACAGTTTTCTCACTGTTCTAATGTAAGGTTTGCTTATCTACTTTTCGTTAAATTAGTAAAAAAAGGTATGTTAATAAAGTTGTTAATGTACATAAAACAGAACAAAATATGGAAAATTTTACCCTAAACCGTGGTTTTGGCGTTTAATTATTTATAACTGTTAGAATTTACGCAAGTAATTTATGCACCGTCTTGTAGGCAATAATCGAAGGTGTCTCACAAATTTAGTTTTAAAAACATAACGCTGCTAATTTCAAACTTATTGCAGTTTCAGTGCCTGCGACCTGTTTAAAAAGAATAAAACTTAAAATGGCTGCGACATGGAGGGGTTTAAGTCATGTAGATAGATAAAAATATGTATACTGCTAGCCTTAAAAGTAAGTAAATTCGTCGCTAAAATGAGTTAACGGCAACGTCGCACAATTTACTTCCTTAGAATTATGGAAATTCCTTATTACCATTTAATCAAAAGAGGAATAAAGGTATTTTACCTTGTAGTCTGACAATCCTTCGCTGAGTTACAACTAAGAAATATTTTTATGTATTATTTTTCTTTTTCTTTTAAAATTACAATTGTTATTATGTATAAAATAGCTAAAAAAACTAGGTTTACTAAGATTAATATTGACGGCCTGTAAATTTGACGGCCTGTTTGGTATGGAGGTAAGTAGCCTTGCCTTCCATGCCAGAGGTCCCGGGTTCGAATCCTGGTAGTAGCAGATATTATATTATATTTGCTCTCTAGTCATGGATGTGTATGTATGTTTATGTAAGTTTATTTCTAATATTTATATATTTAAAAATATCTATGTGTCTCTATATATTTCTTAAGTTTATTTATCCGTTATCTAGTATCCATAATACAAGTTCTTAATGATACTTAGTTTGGGCTAGATAATGTGGTGTGATTGTTAGAAATATTATTATTAATAATAATATTATTAATAATATTATGTGAGCATAAACTTTGCTTCAATTAAATCCTCTACCTCGCTTTAATTGTAAACAATCCCTTACAAATACGCAACGATAAGGCAGTTTCGTTTTGAAAATAAATATCTGAAGTTGAAAAATATGATTTAGGGCTTTTCAGACCGTTTGCTTAAACGCTGGGAGTAACAGAAATATGGCACGCCGTCGGAGCTCTCTGTGATATTTATATCAGTGGAAGTGCCAAAAAATGAGGATGTTAATGGTTTGGCATTCTGTAAATGGTTTTAGGCTCAGAAAAGCTTGCAGATTATCTTCACCATTTCATTTTTCACTCATTAGAAAAACAGTCTCTGTGAATGATGTTTGTAAATATTTTTTTTAATATAGCTCATATTTAAATGGTAACTTGTTTTGTTTTATCGAGCCCTTTTACCTATTTACTTCATAATCATATGATGCCCCGCTGAACACAGTATTCTTAACCACAGTTGTAACTTGTTCGTAAAAGCACTCGACATTTGTACAGCCACACCCCTAAACATATACGTTAACATTCAAATGCATGAAAGTTGCACAATGGATTTTTTATTATTTTTCCAGTGATTTTAATAAGAGCCTTTCCTTCAGCAACATATCCCATTAACAATTACCCAGAATCAGATTAAACACCATCAAATTACTCAAGAAACTCGTACTTCTAACGCTATGTAGGTATCATGCAACGGCGCCAGCAACAAGGCTGCACAGTTAGCTACTAAGTTTCTGGCTGATTCTTCTTAGTGGATTTATTTTCCGGACCAGTCTAAAATATTGAAATGAAATTAAATGAAATATGAAATGAAATATTTATTTCTCAACATTGACGATTACTTGTTCTTATTGACGTCAAATAAAACATGATTCTACCACCAGTTCGAAAAAACCTTCGTGAAGAAGAACTGGCAAGAAACTTCACGGGTATATCTTTTTCAAAATAAATTTACAGAGTCTCTTTATGTCTATACAAAATTATTCTCATCTGCATCTGTTAGCTCGGCAAGTCTCCAGGGCAAGTATTTATCAATTTAACTAGAGAAACATTATCAAGAAAACGAATATTATAAAAATTACTCGGAATCAATAAACCAATATCACTCGTGAAACATGTTTTTACTCTAGTTTCAACCTGAACATATTTTAAATAACATAAAATAAAAACATCATACTTAAAATTTTTACTAAAATTTCGAATTTTCGCAATACTAGGTTTTGGTTTCATAATGTTTATTTAATCGATAAAACCTGAACCTGGATAGATTCCAAAAAAAATGTTTCACCAGGATAGTAAATTATTCATATTTCACTCTTTGTTGATTCAATATTTTAATCCATTAATTAATTTAGTAGAAAGTAACTTACAAAATTCTTCAAATAAATAATCCGCAAGAGCTTGAGGCCCCGAAACAGAACCTCCTTTCCCTGCAGTAATTTGGTTAATATTATTATAATATTTAGTAACCTTATTAAATTTAGGACACTTGAAAATAAAAAATAAATTAAATTACATCGTGTCAACTTCCATAAGTCTCTATTCAATCAAATGATTTATCTCGATAAATTTTTTTTATTTTCAAACTGTAAATTCCAGGCACTAACATTTCAGAGCAAAAGAGCTAAATTTAAAAAATCTCCAGGCATAAAAATACAATTCAATTTGAATTTTTAATTCACTATTTGATTCTTCATTTGACATGTAATATATGTCATATATTTTGGTTAAGCTCATTTCAAACATGGTTCAGTCGGGGAACTTGGAGCAGGCTGAGATTCGCACCCGAATTCCCTGCAGTATGGTCGTCCCGTAGCATGCGGGGCGCCTTCAAAGGACCGAACAACGCGCAAGCGATTCTCGCTTCAGCCTAACCGCCGCTGACTTCCACGACAGTACATACCGTATACATTATACATAATATTGGTTTATTACATAACATTAATACTAACCGTGCTGCAATAATTTTTGAGCTAATCGATAAAAATCATGTGGTGTTATGTAGTCACCTGTTGAAATTTTGTTGTGATTAGATTCTTCTCTAAGTCTACTTTAGGAAAAGGTGGCGTTTGAACCAAAACTGCGCAAGGAAGCTCGGCAGATTTTGAGAAAAAATATAGATTTTTTTTTGTTTATAGAAACAGGTCTACTTCATTTTCCAAGAAGTATTTCTATCGGTCGAAATTTTCTTAGCTCACCGCCTATCTTATCGCACGCTTTGGTGCAAACCCAGCTCATACGTAGAAGATTGATAGAGTTAATAAAATACATTAATTAATTAATATCATCACGATATCATGTGAAAGAGATCTACGTTTGAGCAAAGGTTTCCCTCAACAACTCTACACAGCTTGCTCTGCATTCATAGATATGCTTCTGATTCATTACAACTATACTATTTCCATTTCTTTATTTTCTCGATGACAGCTCCTGTGTAACCTTGTGCAAACGTTTTATTTTTACATTATGTATGCATTATTTTATAAAAATATGACGTTTACACACGTACAAGGTTATATAATATCAGACTCGGAGAAACTGATAGGGATGGAGCTATTGGATGGAGCTAGAGAGCATTATATCAAATTAGAATAAAGAGAGTATGACTATAATATAACTTACCCTATAGAATATAACTTTACCCTACTTATTTTCAGATCTCGCAATTCGTGCCAAGCTAAAGTTAAAACAAATTACTCTTGTACTTAGTTGCGGCTCTTGTAAAATGGAGATATATGCATGTATAAAATTATGACTAGTAGAACCCCGCGGCTGGCGATGGATCCTTTGTATGAAAAACCATAACCTTGAAATCCACTTCGGCCAACCGCAGCGGTAACGGAACCACATACATCGCCACTTTCGCGGCTCGTGAAAAATAGAGGCTCCTCTACAACTGCATCGCGTGGGGGTGAGACCTATGCTGTGAGTTCCGTGCCTTGTACTTTCGAACAAACGTTTACAAAAATGCTTGAATCTTACATTTAATGTCGACCTTAACATTTGAAATTTTGGCCTTAACTTACAACCAAAAATTATGTTTGTTTACCTATTCTGAAAGGCCTTCTTGTTGGAGCTAAAAAAAAATATATATATATTAATTACATTACGATTTAGATTTCAATCAGCGTTAGTCGAAAATAGTATTAAAACAAAGAGATTAGGGATTATCTCTTTGATTTTATATATTTATGAACAACATTTTAAAATTCAATAGTGGTAAGAGAGTTTCTTTTATTAACTCGTCTGGAGCGTCTACGATCCTTTCTATTTTAACCGCCACAATCACGTTTACATGCACTGGAACAAAGACACCAGACGCCAACGGTCGGTAACTCTTCATAATAATTAATACTAATAAACAAAGCACTCATGATTGATGGTGTCCAGGGGTGCGGATGTCACTTACCTTCAGGTAGTTCGCATGTACGTTTGCCGGCTATAGAAATAGTAAAAAAAATGATTTTCTCACTTACTATGAACAAGATTTAAGTCACCTTTCACGCGGTCATATTCTGTTTCGGTGCCATTACGGCATTTATCTAGACATGATTCATAACTTGTTTGTAATATATTTTTCTGGAAGCAATTTTTTTAAAGTCAGATCGCGTAGGCATATGATATAGTAAGTGTCAAACACGAGATCGCGTCCCATTACTGTTTTGTTCTACGCTCGCACACTTCAATGTACAGACCGCTACTTTGTGGGTTTCCCTCAATACACTCGTATATTTACATGTTATATAACAAATCGGTTACACGATACCCCGTATTTTACCCCTTACGTATCTTACCCCAAAGTTCAATAAAAATTAAGTACTTCACAGCAAAATTATTGCAGCAGTAAACTATTATAGTAAATAAAAATATGTACTCATTACAAAATACCAGGCGTCTTTAAATTGCAAAGGCTATAAATTTATAAATAGAGAAATTAAAAATGAGAAGCCACAAGCCATTTTGTGTCTTTCTTGTGTCTTTCTTAGTAGACACAAGCTCTGAGTACTTCTTAATATTTGAACAAATATAAATTAACTTACCGAATCTAGTAAATAAATTTGAATTATAATAATTATGAATAAGATATACATTGTGTTAGCTGATACATACAAATCCACCACGTGTTAAAATAATAAAAAAGAGTGACGAAGTTTTAAAATGATTGCGAAATTTTATTCTGAGTACGACATACTATTAATAAGCATGACGATAAAACTGCTATTAAAATTGGAAACTAAGATTTCCGTTGTCCACAAACAATCAAAAAATCATTGAATAAAAAATAAAACGCTTGCATACCCTTTTTGATAATGCAAGTTAATTCAATCATTTATTTTAGAGTCACATCATCAAATACTCTAGTAACTTTATTTTATGTAAAATAAGCAATTTCTATATCAATGTGAGAGTGTAATTTAAAATATGTGGAGTTAAATATGAGGTCTTAATTCATACTATAGACATCAAGAGTCTAGACAAAAAGAACATTACAAAATACAGCTACAATTCGTTTTTTTTGGTGTTTCACAAGTTAAATAAGAAATTTGTTTAAATTTCGATTATATAGTCACACACTGTCAATATGAAATTCTACAAGCTTCGTTATGGTGTTGTGACACATTCGTTATAATTTCTACGTAGGATTTGGCAGAGAACGACGACATTTAACCTGAGAGGAGATGAAGAAAGCAGTTGGAATGTTGAACACTGGCTCTGGGAAACGTACTGTAGTTGTCACTCTGGTAACTACACCGACTGTAATGAGTTACCTCTGGACACAATGGCGCATCACGGGCAGAGTATCTGAGCGACATGGAGGCCAATCATTACAAACTATGAGGCAAGACCGTTTATATCCAAAATAATCTTTGAAAGAATCGCACCATGACCGCAGAGAAGTTGGCTGTAAGGCTTTACAGTTCTTCAGGCCTATTAAGTAATACTTACTTATTAAGTAATCAAATCTTTTGAAATCGATTACGTGAAGTAGTTGTGCGTTCCCAAAGACCGTTGAGAATCTACCTACAGTACCCTACAGTCCTATGCCTCTAGTTTTACCTAATGTAGGGCCCGTTTAAAATGGGCTTGCGAACAGAATTTGGGAGAAAGAAAACTGGCATCTTGTGTGCTTCTCAGATGAGTCTTGCGGTATGAGACTAGATATAAAATATAGGTAGTCGTATTTGGAGGACCACTCGACAAAACGCTCTGGCTTATGTCAGGAAATTCATTCAAATTATGGTGGAACAAAAATTATATGGGCGGATATTTGGATCAGAGGAAGAACCGATCTGATTTGGATCAGAGGTGATTTCAAGGCTTAGATTTACGCGGACAGTATTGAATCGAATGTTGTCATCCATTTGTGAGCCCGTAAAGATACAGTTTGACTCATGCGTCATAAGTTACGTCTACACACAGCGAGAGTGGTAAAACGTACACCCACCGAAATTGCTTCAAAAAAAAAAAGAGCTCTGCCGAGTATGGACGCAGTGCATAACCCACAAAAACTTTTTGACTTGATAGAAAGGACGTGGACGGTCACTTAACGGCCAACTCATATTAACCCGTTGTATCCAGCATGCCAAATCGCTGCCATAGTTTCATTCAAGTTTATGGTGGGCTATATGTACTTATGTATACTATATGTACTATATTACTATATGTACATACTGACTATATGTTTTAAAGAATACAATAAAAGCCATGAAAATTGTTGAAATTGTTGTTGAATTAGGTTGCAATAAATATAAATATAATTGCAAAAAAACATCTTGCATTATTATAACGAAATAAAGGGGTACAATGTCAACTTCAGCGTTGGAAATAAAAAAAGCCGATCTGAAAGCCATCTTTTAACATACTCTTTATTGCAAAAAAATGTATTTGATCCCTATGCACTTTGCCACGTATATACATGTGGATGAATGTATAATATTGGTATACGTTCAAGTTAACAAATAGTTAGAATTTTTTATTATGCATTGGATCTGCTTTCCTCTTCCATCACGCCAGATGGAAAGTTATGATGAAGGCGAAGATGTTACTCGCCTCGCCAAGACAAGTTTATTTACTCTAGTCTTTAATGCCCCAGGACTATACATATATGAAAAATATACACAGGCAGCGCAATCCATATTCTAGGCTAATTTGTTCTTCCTTTGACAGCTGAGCTGCTTCCATTCAACGTTCTAGGATACACGTTATTTGTAAAACACAACTCCGACAACCTCGGCGGACAAAACCAAGTGTGGATTACTTTTGAACGTCTGAACCGAATTTCATCAAACATGGTTAAAAAAACTCTCGATCCACGCAGCTTTCCAAAAAACCGCATCAAAATTGGTCCACTGGAATGGGAGATACTATGTCACATACAGATACACAGACACACAAATACACACGTTAATCTTATATTATACGGAGATTGGTCTTAAGGAAGTCCCGTCAATCAGGTCTGTGTATGCACTGTGAACTGTTACACGAGACTTTGTAAATCACTTTAAAAAAAAAGAAAACTTATTTATACTGAAATGGTATATTCAAAATAATGGGTTTTCTTAAGACTAAACAATTGAAATAGAATGAAATAGAATAATACAAGATTTAGTAAGTGTGTTCGACACGAGTACTGAGATAGAACTGACTGGGCTATGACACAAAGGGAACTTAGAGACTTGTGTCAGCAGTCTTGACTGAGCATTATTGTATACATTAGATAGTATATAACAGAACGCACCAAACATTGATGTGATCCGATTCAAACGAGCGTTATTTTTATTCCATTCTATTATCCTACTAATATTACAATTATGTCCGTCGGAAATCCAATTGGAAAAGGAAAGAGCAGATAGGAGAGTATCGTCTGGTTTATTATTAAAAAAGACAAACCATTCACGTTCTGCAATACTAATCCACGACCCTTCTGAACCAGTGGTTGTTTCAATATACGATGGCCTAAACCGAAATCCGTGCCCTCTCAGATACCCTGACGGGTATCGTATGGAGTAGTTTAAATTCCGGCTAAGCGCCGTCAGCGCTAAGTTACATAGACCAGTGAAATTTAAAAGGCCCTTGTAAATAAACAGTTTATTTCGGAAAAAACATACAAATAATAAAACTAAAATTTTTTTTATGATGTACTCTTTTATATAATTTTTTTTACCTGTTGTTCATAAAGCAGTTATTTTTTTTATTACACGTTTCATACCCGGCAAACGAGCAGGCGACCCTCCTGATGATAAGTGACCTTCACACCCATGGACGACCAGTAGTCATAGGTGTTTTATTCATTAACAGTGATAGTGACCAAGTACTAATGATGCGTTGCCGACTGTAGGCTTCAGCTGGAATTGCCTTTGTTCCAGAAATTGCACAGGCTGTTCGTTCACTGACCGGAACACAACCACGTAAAAGTGTTTATTATGGTGGTCAATATAAAAAGGACTAAAGTACCGCTGCAGGCAAAATCTTAACATAAGAAACTCTACTGCCAGTAGTTAAATTTTTAAAGAATGTTATAAAAAGATAAATCTAATTATTCGTATGTGATTTCTAATTATGACGACACTGAGTGCCTTGTAAAGAAGATAAAGTTACACAAATAACTTTGATTATATTTAATTGTTTAGGATAGGTGACATGCTCCTGACACACGGGCCTCATAAATCTTGTCCTTGTCGCCTGATTACACTAAGTCGCAATCCAACTGTAAGTATGCACAAAGATCCGATCCTAGTTATGACCCCATACGGCTACGCACAAACTTTATTGCACCTTGCTCGCGCGCATTCACTGCGACATTCTCTCGATTGGTCAGTTTCACTTTGTGCGGCTCTATGCGTATCATATTGTCAAACTGTATCCTCGTCGCATCAGTTTCACAAATACTTTGCAGATAATTAGATTGCATAATATAATTATATTGTATTAATTAAAAATTTTACATCATACTAAATAAAAGACTTTAAAAAAATACGTTTGAATAAATAAATTAACAATATAATCTTATTAATGTAAATATCTTAGTGAATTGTGAGAAGAACTATCGATAAATGTACAATGAAGAATAATAGGCATTTACCTATGAAACTGCCGTTTTGCCGTACAGGCCATTTCAAATGAAAATATTTTTTTTTTGACTGATAATTCTAATTTCAAATTAATTTTATTTGACAAACATGGAATTCTTTTTCTAAAATCGTCATTTGTTTAATAGTCAGTGTTTTGTTTTCAACGCATTCGAAAATTTTTCGTAATCATGGATAAGTTAAAAATTCGAGTAATTATGGAGTATGAGTACCGTCGTGGCAGCAAAGCGGCACAAGCGGCACGCAACATCAACGACGTTTACGGAGCGAACACTACAAACGAACGCACCACCCGTTATTGGTTTACCCGCTTCCGTTCTGGAAATTTTGACCTGAAAAATGAACCCCGTGGTCGTCCGAAAACTTTGGTCGACAATGACGAATTAAAGGCAATTGTGGAAGCTGATGAAACTCAATCCACGGCTGAATTAGCAGCAGCTTTCGACGTTAGCATCAAAACAATATTGGTCCATTTGCGTCAAATTGGCAAGGTAAAAAAGCTTGAAAAAATGGGTACCCCACGAACTCAATGACCGCCAGCGCGAAGTACGCGTGGAGACGTGCCTTGCACTGCTCAGCAGGCATACAAATGAAGGAATTCTGAACCGCATTGTTACTTGTGACGAGAAATGGATCCTGTTTGACAATCGTAAGAGCTCAGCAAGTTGGTTGGACCCTGGTTCAGCACCCAAACAATGCCCTAAACGAAAACTTACCCCTAGAAAAGTGATGGTCACTGTTTGGTGGTCTAACGCGGGTGTAATTCATCACAGCTTCTTGCCAAACGGGACAAGCATTACTGCAGATGTGTACTGTGAAGAACTGAACACAATGATGGAGAAGCTCGCACGTAGCCAACCAGCTTTGGTCAATCGTTCGGCTCCACTGCTCCTGCACGACAACGTGCGACCTCATACTACACAGCAGACGGTCTCCAAGCTACAAGAGTTGGGGTTGGAAGTTCTCCGTCATCCGCCGTACTCACCAGACCTTGCGCCTACAGACTTCTACTTTTTCCAGAATTTGGATAACTTCTTGGCGGGAAAAAAATTCAATACCCGAGAGGCAGTACAAAATGCCTTTGGAGAATTTGTTGCCTCCCGTCTAGCTGATTTCTTCAAGAAAGGCATCAATAAGCTACCAATGCGTTGGCAAAGATGCATTGATTGCATGGGTGATTATTTTGATTAATAGAAATAAAAAATATATAAAAAAAATTACGCTTCATTTATTTCGTGAAAAACGGCAATTTCATAGGTAAAGACCTAAACAATACCAGTATATAAGTTTGACCGTGACATTGGGATATTTATTATTGCCCTCGTCACCGTGGCATTGGCATTTGGCACGCCCAGCTGTTTGGTCAGTGACAACAGGATACGAGGAGCTAGACTTGATAAGCTAGGGTTATGGAGTCGCTGCTATAGGTCGCTCCCAGATCCCCTGGACCAGTGCTACTGCTAGCAGTGGTTCTTCGTGGGTGTCGCTGGGTATACGAATCTTTCCCACGGGCTATGATAAGATACGAGGGTGTTTGTAACCTGGTTTTATGATAGCGCCTTCTTGATTTCTTGACTTGATTTCTTCAAGCTATGTCTACTCTGCGTGTTGGTATCTACAGCACCAGTGCTGAAGTTTTGCTGTGGATCTGACCAGAGGAGATTCATCGTGCTCATCAAGAGCATAGGATTTATAATATTGGAATCCGGAATATGTGGGTGTATTAGCGGTGATCGTTTACGCGTGTCTCGGCAATAGTGAGGGCTGGATGCCAGATCACCCGAAAAATCACTTAGGTTGGTCATTCGGACTAGGAGTTGTCGTGCCCTGTAGCTGACACGCTTTTTCTTCACAGAGGCCAACATTCAGGTCAGGAAACGAACGATACCAGTATTCGATTCATTTGATTTGATTCAAAATGGAGCACGAGTCGAAGGCGTAATGTGTCGCTACGCAATTTAGCCTTCTCATGACCTGATCAAATAACCATGTTATTACAAGTTGCATTAAATAATGCAAATTAGTAAGTCTATGAAACTAAACTTAAATAAGCGTTACAGTTGCGTAACATTATGCTATATTCAAAATGCAAAAGGAATATATATAGCAAGTACTGACAACTTTAAAGCGCATATAATTATTCAATGTCATACTTTAAACAATTCTTGGTACCACTTGCGCTCTCAAATTATCCTGAGAAACTGCATTCCTGGTGCGCGGCAATAAAATGGTTAATAAGTATTTAAAGAATATGGAATTGATTTTTTAACGACAAGTACAGAGAAAATAAGACGTACTGTATACTTGAATTATTTTATGCCATAATAACATTACTCAGATGCTGAAGTAACATTGCCCTAAAGCACAGAGCAATATTGTTATTTTCCATTGTAATTTGTTTTAATTTGTGTATCAACTTCTTTGCATCTCAATAGAATGTCGACAGGTTTATGTACATATAAGACTAATGATTTTTCAAATATATATATTTTTTTTATATTATAAGTGGAGGTTTGTAATTGGCTTAAAGATATGACATAGACGTATAATTTTGTAACAATAGCTGTAAACCTTCCTAAAATGTATAAAAATATTTAAAAAAACCTAATATTCTGAGTTTGCATAAGTACCAGCTCCTTTACCAAGTACGTCATGTACGATCGTCACCTATCTTAGCTATTTTAATTAATCAAACTTTAATAAGTTTTGTGATTCTTGCAAGCTAGTACAAATCGTTATATGTATTTTTATAAATCTAACAGATTATTAATTAAAAAAAAAAACAACTAATATTCACAAAATAAATTGTAATCTACCAACATTAAACAAATCGAGCGGTTTATTGAAATAACAATTTTAAAACACAAAGTAATTACAACAAAATATTAACAAAGCAATAGCAGTGAGTCTAAGGCAAGATATTGAGCCGAGAGCCCCCCAAAGAATGGCTGTCGTGTTCCGTCCGTCGCCGTGGAACCCTTGGCATCCCCTCCTACGTGCATCGCCTGATGTGACGTAGAAGTGCGAATGAGACGGGTTGAATGCTTCATCACTTTTCAACTCCATGTAGGTTGAGACACTTCTAATACGGCCTCTCCTGACAGCGGCACGTCCTCGTCCGCCAGTTTTTGATGTGAGGTGGTGCCCATAGGCAGAGGCGCAGAGGTCAACTCTGTGGCCAATTCATCAATGCTTTGAGCTGCAATTAAAAGTAGGTCTTATAGAAAAATTTCACTTGTTAGCTAATAGATAGGACAAATTTTCTTTTCTATTTTAACTTTGATTTATTTATTTTTAGTTTTAACAACCAACAGTTTTAATATAAAGGTTGAAATTTAAGGTTGAAAGTCTTAAGACATTTTCAATAAAAGTGCTGTATGTAAATTTATTGAGAAAGAATTCGGGTGAATTTGGTTTTTAAATAAAAACAAAATTAGATAAGATAAGAATAAAGATCTCAAAATAAAAACATACAAAAATATAATAAGATGACTTAAAAACAATAAATAATCAATAAGCAGAGCCCTCAGGATGCTGTGACTGCAAAAGGCAGAGCCCTCAGGTTACCTAAGTTATAATAAACAAGCAGAGCCCTCAGGATGCTACATGTACAAAGGCAGAGCCCTCAGGATACCTAAGTTTCAATTAACGAGCAGAGCCCTCAGGATGCTATGTGTACAAAGGCAGAGCCCTCAGGATGCTACGTGTACAAAGGCAGAGCCCTCAGGATACCTAAGTTTCAATTAACAAGCAGAGCCCTCAGGATGCTTCGTGTACAAAGGCAGAGCCCTCAGGATACCTAAGTTATAATAAACAAGCAGAGCCCTCAGGATGCTTCGTGTACAAAGGCAGAGCCCTCAGGATACCTAAGTTATAATAAACAAGCAGAGCCCTCAGGATGCTTCGTGTACAAAGGCAGCACAAGTGTCCGGAGTCCTCTCCCCTCGCCACGGCACCATGAACTCTGCCGCAGCCTTGGTCGATTTTCCATAGGCGCCCGTCAGCAGTTGCGCTCATATCGACCGTGGGGAAGCGCTTGAACCACACGATACGGCCCACGCACGCCCGAGTCGAGCTTGCTAGTAGCTTGTGCCTGTTTGATAACAAAACCGAACGAATTAATATCAAACGTTCGAGGGGACCGTCGGTTAGCGTTTACAACCTTTACAAATTTACAAGTATGCAGGGCGATGTCTCTGACAAGACTACGTATGGCGGGTGTTGCGGCCTCGATACCCAGTACCAATACATTTAAAGGTGACAAGCTTGTAGTTTTTTGGTTTAGTGATGTTCAAGATTAGCGGTAGTAGCCACATTACGTCAGACCAGTTATTTTGTCCATATTCCATATTCCACCATATTCAGAAGAGTTCGACAATAACGTTGAACCCGCTGAAATAGAACCATTTGCTCGCTCGGTCGAACCTGACCATGGCTTATAATACGCCCCAAGTACTCTATTTTAGTCGCCAGAAAAGAACATTTCTTTAAATTTATTGAAAAACCAGCGTCGGTTAAAGTCGTACTACTCAATATCATTGACTTACATACGATATGACCCGTCTTATTTTTTTACTAATAGAATGGGACTAGCATACTCAGAAATAGATTCTCGTATGCTTTTCTTTTCTAGAAGTTCCCCAATAATGTCATGTTCCTTCAAGATTTCTCAATAGAACAAACGGTACGGCCTTTAATAGATAGATGTTTAATTTTTTAATTTGATCGACATAATGCTGGTTTTGAATGTAGGAACAGGCGTTCCCTCAGTAAAAATTTTGAAAATTTGCGCGCAACGTCTAGCAATCCCAGAAGGTCATCACCGGTCAAGTCAGTTCTAACATGAGATTGTGAAGTAACTAATACGTTAGGTTTAACATTAGGCTCGTAAGCAAGATACTGCTGATCGCGAGTTCGGAAGTACGTAACACCTTCTCGATTTAATACGTACGAACCGACAATGATGGGTGTATTCATGAACTCGGGGGACACAGCATGCAAACCTACTGCCAGTTTTATCTTATTGTCAGGGTTTTCTTGGCAAAAGTTAACATTACTTGTGTTGCGTGACTCAGACTTTATGTTTGCGAAACACGTTTCAATTTTGTGACCAGGCTTCTTGCAGAAGCTACATTTGGATACAGATTCAATTGGATTATGAACAGACTGATTCTTCGGATTACTACTGTTTATCAATTTGAAAACGTTCGCCACAAACAAAGCATCTACCAATTTGAAATCGTCGTTTACGGCCACACACCACATGGTTATTTTTAAATGAACGATTTTGATGAGAACTACTAAAATTTTTACTAATATTTGAAGTATTGGGCTTCACGTAAATTGAAAGAAATTTTACTAGCTCGTTTGGCATTAGCTTAGCGTTAGTAGCCCCTACACGAATCTGTGACTCAGTAATGCCCCGTATTACTATTGCCGACATTACATTGCTACATTTACTTATTATTCCTTTACAAAAATTAACCGTGGCGCCTCGAGATTCAGAACGCTGTTTGAAAATATTCCTCGATCTTATGTCCTAATTTTTTTACAAAATGAACACTTCACTTCCGATTTAACATTATTTTTTTGAAAGGTAACTTCATTTGACGTCTTAGGTCGTTTGTAACATTCGTTTTGTTTAAGACCAAAACTGCCACAACCAAAACACTTTACATTCTGTTCAGAACTTGAATGTTGCCTTTTACGAAAATTCCTTTGAATTGTAAAATTTTTCTGAGTATGGGTTTGTGTATTTTTATATGAGGGTACTTTTATATAATTTGAAAAGAAATTAACAAGGTCATCCGGTTCTAATTATGCGTTTGTCGCACTAGCACGTATTTGGGGGTCTTTTATACCGCGTATGATAATAGCCGAAATTAACCTTTTACTTAATCCATTTACTAAACGCAACCGCAAAAGGGATTTACGAGCATACTCTGCATAAGTAGGAAAATTATCGGAGTCGGTTTTCATAACGTCAAATAAAATTCCGGCAATATCGATTGTTTTCGGGCATAAAGTTTTAAAATCACGCTTGAAAGTAGACCAACAGCGATCAGTGGATACCCACTCGTCTAACCACGTACGCGCACTACCCTTCAAACAATTGCCGATGCGCAAGCGACATTCTCGATCATCCCACCTATACAAAGCACGAACATGATCCACTTCTTCGCACCAAATATCAAAATTATGAATACTGGGATCGAAATTTGAAATATAAATATGGGTAGATCTTACCGAGTTAATGGAGTTTATGGCGTCTAATATCCTAAAAGTACTCGCATCACTACACGAAGCCTCAGAGTTACCCTCCACTTGCGGTAATGGTGGAGTAGTACTTCTCGTTCGTGACGATGAATTCTGATCCTCCAGGGCAGTCAGTCGACACAAAATGGCTTGAAGTGTATCCTGTAAATGATTATTATCTGTGCCACGAGCATGAGATCTATTTTTATAAATATCTTTGTTGGATTCACTCGACATCTTGTTGATTGAGAGTTCGTCACTCAAAGTACACTGGTACAACGAGTAAACGTAAAATATGGCAATATATAAATGTGAGGGCTCTCAATAAATAGAAGCGCAAAAGGCTATGGAGCCTATCCCACTTCTGATTTTATAAATCTAACAGATTATTAATTAAAAAAAAAAACAACTAATATTCACAAAATAAATTGTAATCTACCAACATTAAACAAATCGAGCGGTTTATTGAAATAACAATTTTAAAACACAAAGTAATTACAACAAAATATTAACAAAGCAATAGCAGTGAGTCTAAGGCAAGATATTGAGCCGAGAGCCCCCCAAAGAATGGCTGTCGTGTTCCGTCCGTCGCCGTGGAACCCTTGGCATCCCCTCCTACGTGCATCGCCTGATGTGACGTAGAAGTGCGAATGAGACGGGTTGAATGCTTCATCACTTTTCAACTCCATGTAGGTTGAGACACTTCTAATAGTATTCTATTTTTTAAGTTGGACGAAACTAGAACAAGAACGTTTTCATTTGTAAGTGCTGACATGAAAGAATGTTTACCAGTTACTGCCCGTGGCTTCGCTTGCGTATCCCTGTGAAGTGGCGCTTTTTACTTAAGCAATAGCAGTTTTTCCAGGTGGCAAAAAATCAAATCACTCGTTTTTGCATGATTGAGTAAAAAACATATTATTAGGGTCAGTCTTCTCAAATTCAAGTTCTGTGCTGTTAGTGATTTTTCAACAGATTAGAAATGTTACTTTTAAATTTTTAACCAAAACGTGACTTGATCAACGATAAATGCAATACACAGGGTGACCCAAAACATAGAGCTCGAATAGAGTTGGGATGTTTTAAGAATTGCTATGAACTGACTGTTTTTTATTAATTTTATTAACACACATAAAAATGTTCATAATCAAATATTGAAGCTCCGGCGCTCCTAGGTTTGGCTAGTTAAACCTCAGGTCTGTCATAAAGTCCTAGTTATAGTGCGGTTGGCCAAAAGCCCTGCGGATGAAGTTCGTGAGCACTTCATAAAACAACAAGTTTTAATACTCTGACAGTTATAGACACAACCTTATGCTATTTTGGTTACACAGGAAGGTTTTCAAAAGTGGTAGACCAGTTCCTTGGATGACTGTACGTACTTATTTTCAGCATTCAAATTCAAGTGCCATACCAGTTTAAGTGGTCTTCACACGGCCTCAATATAAGTGGCAATATCCGGGAAGTAATGGGGAGCGCCCTAGATCGCTCCTTTGATCGCCTTGTGTGTAGCCAAATCGTAATCAGTATTTTATTATTTCCCCTTGTAACACTTACGTTTTTACGTATGATCCTTATTTCTGAACTTTATTTTTTGTAAAATTTTCTTCATTTTGTTCCTACTGAACTTATATTTTGTTAAATTTTCTTCGTTTTGCTAAAGTAGTATTTATCATTCATCCTTTATTAGGATAGGCAAAGGAGCTGAGCCATACGGCCTGTTCTTATCGTTTCGGTAAATATTTATATTGTTTACTTTCATTGACAATCATGTCAACACATTTTTTTAATGACAGCAATGGAAGCTGCCAAACAAACTAAGCCTGTTACACACAATTCTCTCAAATATATTTTATGAAAATATATATGATTCCTGGCTAGCAAAACTAATTTTAAAACTTAAAATTGCGGTTCCAATAGAATGCAAGCCCGGCTATATAAGCCGAATGCTGGCCTTAGAACGGCAGTCTATAACAAGCCAGTCTATTGCAAGCCTAGTGAATACATCTAAAAGTCTGCTACAAACTAATGCTAAAGCAGAAGTCCTCAAACTGATGCTGAAGCTGAAGTCCTCAAATTGATGCTGAAGCCGAAGTCTTCAAACTCATGCTAATACTGAAGCTGCCTGGTTCTAATGCTGGTCCTGATACTGAAGCTGCCGGATATTGATGCTGCCCGATACTGATGGAGCCTGCAACTGATGGAGTCTGCATGCTGATGGAGCCTATGCTAATACCTATGATGGAGCCAACTACCGACGTAGCCTGCTCCTGACCCTGCCTGCTGTAGACCCTGCCTGCGCCAAAGCGCCAGCCGGCGCAAGAGCGTTCCCACCGTCGAAATATTCGCGGCGACCCCTTCAACATCGGTTCCGGTGAACACACGATTTAGTAGCGATTATCTTAAGAGATCGTTGTCACATGTGTAGCAATATCACGACTGATTTAATATTGATACGAATTAAATATTATTGGTTTAGACGGTTTATGTAAAATGTATCGTATGAACAGTAGCTTAACAATAAAAACCAGTTTCACTTAGTTTCAAAGATAAATCTAATAATTTGTTTTAATGCCGTAATTATCACCTCTCCCCTAAAAGAAGAAGTTGGTGAAGCTTCTAATTTTCTAACCAGACAGAATCGGATTCTGCTAAGATTACAAAATCGTTTTCGACTACTCTCCTTGCTCGTAATAATTTTCGTAATAATTCTCGCTATTTTCGTAAGTTGTGTTCTTGAATGGGTATGGTTTCATAATGTGCCTGTTACTGCCAAAAGCTGAGTCTTCTAAAATTGTGTATGGTACTGAAATATTGGTTACTTGTAACGTATACGAAGGCGGTAGATTTAACTTATCTGTCATAAATTTATTAAACAGTGATGTGTGTTGTACGGCGCCTCCATCAAAGATGTTTTCGTTTATGCCAGTATTTACGTACATAAATAAATAATTCTTATTTACGTTGCCGAACAAAACTAAACTAGAGTTTAATAAGAAAAGTAATAATAAATAATAACCATTAGATAATTTTATAATGATAATTTACCGTGAAAATTTTTGCGTAATATAAGTAAATAAATAATATTTAATGGTTGTTTTATATACTATAAGATTATTCTAATGCTTGTTTATAATAAACATTAAAGATGTGCACTTACTCTCTAATGTAGTGTTCCAAAATTTTGAAGATAGCGGAGCATAGCTCTGGAATCTTTTTGGTCATAAGTTGCGGCGATGTTACAGCACTAAACTTTAAATAAGAAATCCTCATAGCTTTTTCCAGTTGCCAGGAAACGTAAAGTAACTGTGAGTAACTCTCTCGGGCTCATGGATTCTCGCGTCATGGTATTCTGTTTTTTTGTTTTCTTTTATTTTAAGCTCTTCAAAACATTGTATATCCCTATTTTTTTATGTTTCGAGAGTGCCGGCGGCATCTTGGATCGAAGAGCGCTTTTCTGCACGGTCGGTTATGTACTTACTGGCAGGGAAGTGTGTAAAGGCGCAGCCGATTTCATCTCACCATCACTCTGTCAGGTGTGTAGGCCACTTTAATCATCATAGAACAAGTTTAAAACAAATTATGGATAGTGTTCAGCATTCTTCGCATATGCATTCAGTTCAAAGTATTTTCTTCAAAAGTCAACTAAAACAGGAACACTCGCATTCTCAGTCTTTTATATAATGTTCTTTACAACCCATCCTCTCCCCGATATCTTAGTGAGCGTTTCTCTTGTATAATTTACCAAGACAAACTTTGTAGAACTGGCAAGCGCACTCTCTTTTACCTTAAACCTCATAAGACCGATTTCTTTTCCCACTCCTTTACTGTTCATGCGTAACAGAACTCACTTCCTCATGAAATACGCGAATCAAAATTGAAGAATCAAAATTGCGAAGAAAAACAACACTATCTTTCATAATCATAAAATGATGTGTCACTGTCAAAAACTTAAGTTCATTATGTAGAATATTAGTATTTGAATGATTTATAGCGTATAAGTAAATATATATGTAAAATAAAAATAAAAAATCTCCAGACAAACACACCAACTGTATGGCCCCAAAGTAAGCAGAGCTTGTGTTAGGGATGACTATAATGTTTATATCGATTCAATATTTTTTTTAATATTGTGATTGAAATGACCAAAAGAATGAAAAATCTTTTCGATTTTCATCTCAAAATTAGCATCTGCTCATGTCATAATTCGGGAAATACTAAGCATTTAGTTTAAATATTAGCATTTAGATGTTCACTTTCTAGCCGAGTAACTCTTAACCCTGTGGGAATTGAGGGATCGATACTCCGTAAAATGCTACTTTGGAACATAATACTTGTTTTATAGTCAAATAATTCTAACAATCAGCAGTTTCAAGCATTACTCGACTAGTCGTCGCGCTCTGAAGGCCCCTGGCTGCTGGTGCGCAATAAATTTGTGTGTTTAAGAATATTCTAAGATCGATTTAATTAGGCTATCCACACTCACACTTTCCACACATCATACACAACTACACACATGTATTCCGTAACACAACCACACATACACATCCGATAAACACATATACCTAGTTTCAACCTCATCTTTTAACTGAGTAGCGATAATAGACACAGTATTGATTGCAAATTTGATTATTTTATTTTATTCTCCTGTGTATTTTTTATTTTTTCTTTCTACAATTCTATAATCTTTCTCAACTCCAATAGTATTGTCAATGATGGGAAGGTACTGGTTTCTGTATCACAGGTTCTCTCATTTCAGAAGCCAGGGCTACATTTATCTTTGTATTGGTGATTGTTACAATAAAGATTTTTTTTTTCATTCTGTATGTTAGTAGGAGTTGAAACTCCTGAATGTCATTTTCATTTTTTTTTGAATGTTTATTATTTTCGTATAAGTATTAAATTCACATATTGTTCATTCAAAAACAGTGCTTAAGAAATAGGTAAGTAATTATTAAAAACAAAAAAAATGAGAGTAAAATTTAAGTGTAAAATACATCATATTATAAATTACATAGAGTTTTCAATTATTTATGAACATGACCAAGTGTCAGTTTCCTTGTGATCGCCGTAACTTTAAATTTATTGATTTAGTCACTTATTTTCTTAGCCTGAGTGAACCTCTCGAACAATTATTGACGTTTGCATTTGACCTACGAAATAAAAACAAATACTATAGTTATTAATAACTGCGATCTAACGGGAATCGTAAGGAAAACAAGGATCACAGATGCCAAAAAAGCATAACGGCACCAGCGTGGAAATAGACGTCATTAACAATCTGACAGTTACAATCCAAAGCAAAGAGAAGCTATCCTTTCAAACTTTTGAAACTAGACTATCATAACATTTAAAAAAAATCTTAAAAAGTACGAAGAAGGGACATGAGATCATTGAAATTACTAAACACAAACGCGGATACACCAATGTTTACTATCTATCCACGGCAGAAAAGAAAACAACAAGACTGCAATTATATAATATTTACGCAATGTATAAAAATTTTTTGTACCACGATTTTGATTTTTATCATCGAGTTACGCAGTCTCCGTGGTCAAGGCGCTTGCAATGGTGCCGAAATATCGGTAGCTCGAGAAAAAAAAAATTCTAAACCTAGGTTAGAATTCATGAAACAATAGTTTTAATAACCGCCATAGTCAAACAGTTAATAATAACTACAAATTATCAAAAAGTCATCAGATTTAATACAATAATACTAAATTTGAAGAACTTAGGTACGCTTTTTGAAAAATTTCCGTCACGTAAGTCTATCAAAGTATGATCTTATTGATTCGATGCTATTTGTTTTTGCATCTGTGAATACAAATATCATTATAATAAAGCTTCCGTAGTGTATGTAGTTAAGACATGTGTAAACTCGTAGATACATACCAAAATTTAAGTTAGCTCGGTTTAAAATATTGCTGTTTGTCAGACAAATTGATATTAATAGTGATGGCGACTAACCGGCTAACTCCGAGTTAAATTGTTAACTCAGGTCTGCGCAAGTCGACCTAAGCGTGTAAAATGGAAATTTCATCAGAATCTAATAAAAAATGCGACAATTTGGACCACACACGGCATTGCCTATGTTTACCTCAATTTTACTACAGTGCCCGCAATTAAACATGATCTGTCAAAGCCAACTTCAGTTCTTTGAGTTTAAACAATCGTTTCGCTGTGCGTTTCCAGGCCAGGAAACGAGAAAGAAAATAATTGTATTAATTTAATGTCAAGTTTTTTTTTCGATTCATTAGGCAATTTAATGATCTAAAGTTTGCAACAGTTGGAAGGCCTGTTAAATTATTTTTGAGGGAATAAGGTAAAGAAGTAGCTGACCAAAGTAAAGTAGTCCTTTACCACTTCGACAATCAATAACTCAGAAAATAAGGCTTGTACACGAAATTACGTTTTTAAAACTGAATTATATTCCGAATATAAAACAATAAATTGCTTGGCATGAAAAAAAAATATTTGGGCGCGACAATGATGAAAAATGTTGTTAAGACACGCATATTTAAAGACATTTTATATCTTCGAATAGCTTTGGACAAACAAAAGATACCAAAGTTGATTTTTCAACCTCAAAGTGTCCCAAAGCAACCTTTTTTATCAGTGCATTTTTTATCTACGATGCTTACACTACTGCAAGTATGCTTACTTTCTAAATTCAATGACATACGTGTATGTTATTGTTGTCGAAATGCGAAATGAATACTACGATATACTTTAGACAAAATAGAAGCTAATGAAGAATAAAAATTACAGCTTATTTTTGAAAGGGTGGTTTTCATGCAAGTCTATTTTCAATTAAATAAGTAATAAAAATGTTTACTCTTCATTACCTAATGGCTTTTGTATAAATGTCATAGACGCCATAAATAAAAAAGAACGTACTATTCATACTTTTTAATAAACTGGCATGGTCATCCACTGAAATAAATAATTATTTTTCAATTAAATGAATGACGTACACTTGACTTATCTACAAAGCAAGATTATTAAATAACTCACAACATAAAAAGTTAGGAATATACAGGTAACAGGTATTTGAGCCGTTTTTGCTTTTGTAGGAGTATTGGTATACTTACAGTAATTTTAAACTTGAAATTTAAATTTCCTTGTACAGTCAGATTTTCTGACTGTACAAGGAAATTTAAATTTTCGTTCGTTATATTTTGAAGAACAAAATATATTGACAATCAAAAGTCAGTGGTGAATGTCAAATAAATTAATATTATATTTATAAACATTGCTAATTTTTGTGAGGTCTGACTATTTGGTTTTAGTTAAATAAATGAATGAATTGATTTTATTTGTGGTTTATTAATTAAAAATGGTTCCGATGTTGAAACATCAGAAAAAAACAGCCTTTGACTTCCCAATAATTTGTCAATTGGATCCCAATCGGAAAATTTGTGCAAATATTTCGAAAATGAATGCAATAGCAATCCGAGCAATATTGTGACGCTCAATTAGTTGCTATATCAACTATCAACGGAATATCATTAACTTTTGTCAGAAAGGTCCTATCAGAAAGCAAATGTCATTCTTTAGAACAGGGACCATCCTTTAAATTACCTATAAAGAAACGAAATCGGAAGCCTACGATTGTAATAGATGATTTTCATTAACAAGTAATCCGGAGAACGATTCACAAACATTACAAATAAAGAAATTCCGACGATGAAAATACTACACCCAAAATTTCAAGAAGAAATAGATTATAAAGGTTGTATAAGCACGTTACGAAAACAGGTCTTCTCATTAGGTTTTAAATGGAAACCAACGGAAGATAATCGCAAATTTTTAATGGAAATACATGAAATTCGATACTTGCGAATTAACTATCTCATAAAAATTGCAGAATATCGCGAACAAAACGGACCAATTGTTTTTACCAACGAAAGTTATATACATACATCACATACCCTCTCAAAGTCTTGGCCAGATGGAAGCACTTCTGGTTTAAAGCAACATGTATCAAAGTACAACCGCTTGATCATCGTCCATGCCGAAGGAATGGATGGTTTTGAACCGAATGCCTTGCTCGTGTTTTTAGGCAACCAACAAAGTGGTGATTACTTTGATAATATGAATTATCGTAATTGTTAGAGGTGGATCCAAACGCAAAATATACTCTACTTTAAACCTAATAGTGTTGTAGTTGTTGATAATGCACCATATCATAATTCAATTCAAAATCATGCACCGAATTCTAATTCTAAAAAACAGCAAATGATTGACTGGCTGACATTGAGAAATATAGAACATTTATCGAACACGCTTAAGCCTCAGTTGTATGAACTGATTCTAAAAAATAAGACGAGATTTAAAGAGTATAAGGTAGACAAAATATTACGACAGCACGATCATACTGTGCTCCGTTTACTGCCATATCACCCTCAGTTTAATTCTATTGAAAATATATGGGGGATGGTGAAAAATAACGTCGCAAAAAATGTCACAATGAACATGAGTAGCACTCATGAGTAACATTAATGTTATTGAGTGTTATTGTTATTGAGCACAAAAAATAACACTAATGACATTAGCTGAGGAAAAATTTAATAGCATAACTGTAAAGGAATGGAAAAATGTTTGTCTACATACTATTAAAGAGAAAAAGAATTTCAAGGCTCGGATGTGACTTTATAGTTAACACAAATGATTCATCTGTCTGTGTTCAATGTTCAAATGTCTGGAGTTAAAGAAATTTAGAATTAAAATTTATGTTTCATATTATTATTTACTATTTCAATATCGTTTTTTATTATTAGTTCCATATGAAGTACCAGGCTATAAAAATTATAAAAAAATATAAAAGTATTGGTTTATTATTTATGTGTTGACCGTACACAACTACAGATGCAAAAACGTCTCCAAGTAATTTACCTGTACGACCAAGTAAACTAACGAACGGAAGGAATCGGGCCTGTCAAACCTTTACGACTTACCAATAAACAAAATAAACGCCGTTTATTTACTCCCTTTATTTAGTGAGTATTTATTCAGTATTTATTATTTGGTATTTATAATTTAAAACAAAAAGCCGACAGCATCTGCTTTGATGTCATATATTCGATTTGATCACGATTGGTTCTACAGGGGTATAAGCGTACATTTTGATTTTCTTTGCTCGTTAGACTACAATACAAAGCAATCATTACTATTAAAAGCATTGCATGGACATTTTAGTCATCGATATTTATCCCCCACCCAAATTTAACTGAGGCTATTAACTGGTAATAGCGTAAATTATTTTTTGTTTGAAAATGTGCGTGTTAATGATGGTTGATATGTGGTTCAGTTTAAATGTATTAGCTAATGGTGAGATTTTATATGCATTGAGTTTATAAGCGGTTAGAGCAAGGAGCACATGTGCAAGGAGTGGTAAAAATATCCAACAATGGCATTTCGATTTCTATTTACCTAGTAGAAGTTTTGTGGAAATATCACTACTAATGATCGAAAATTATCATACATGGAAAACGTCTCGGTAAAAATCTTTGGCTATACTTACATATTTTTTTAATATCTTCCTCCACTGTGACAGTATCAACTACAAAAAAATATTTTTGTTGGTAAAGTCATTATTACAAATAAACCCTGCCTATCATGTACGTACCCATAAAATATAAAACAGTAAAATGTATGCTCTACGACCAAACAGAATAGATGAACAGGCGATTTCCCTTCAAATCCGCTAATAAACAAAGCCAGCACTGCATCAGAAGTTCCGCTCTGTACTTTGGTTATTTACTCACGAAAATATAATCTGACTTACAAGACCGAAGTAAAACCAAATGCTACCCTCCGTATTAGAAATATAAGACGTTACGTTTGACAGTCGCCTCATCGGCTAGGTCAAGCAGTATTTACTGGCGTTTGTCAAAGTTCGTTTGCGTAGACCGTTAACGCCGAAATATAGCATTTCGCCTTCTTTAAAATATTATTTTTTACTCCGTATGTACTATAAAGATGAACGTAATATTTCAGCTTTGTTGGTCAAGAGATTAGTGCTGGGCAATGATGAAATATGCAGCGTGTCCAGGAGTGAATGAATTATCCTGCAAAAGCAGAAAGGTTCTTCTTAGTATTTAATTTCACTGACTTTCAGTTTTTGACAAATGTCTAAAATAACGATCTCCACTACTAAAAATTTCATTGAATAAGAAATTTTGAACAGTTCAGGCTTGTTATTTGATTAAGCATTTTTTAAAGTAATTGGCACGGTAACTGTTTACACTACAGCCTAACAAAGATGAAAATTATTATATTACTTATACATAATTACCATTTTTAGCTTAAAAATGAAAATGATTCTCGATGGTACAAATATTCACAACAATCGAAATAAAGTAGGGTTAAAAAAGAAATTACTCCGTACCTGCGCCGGGTCGTCGGGGACTACCTGTCTGGGCGTGCGGTGGAGTACCCCGATCGAGACCGTTGGCGTCGGCGGGAGATCTCGTGCGGCGTTCCTCAGGGGTCAGTACTAGGAACCCTTAGAGGCCCTTGGAACATCGGCTACGTCTGGGTGCTGCAAGGAGCCACATTGCCGGGTGTCGGCGTAGTTTACTACGCGGACGATACCTTGGTCACTGCCCGATGCTTCCTTGCGCGCCACCGCCGGCGCGGCATTAGTAGTGGGCCGCATACGTCGATTGGGTTTGCGGGTGGCGCTCGAAAAGTCCGAGGCTGTGGTTTTTCATGGCCCGCAGAACGCATCGCCCCGGGACGCACATATCGTCGTATCCAGAGTCCGCATTAACGTGAGGCCGCCAATGCGCTATCTGGGACTCGTACTGGATAGCCGGTGAAAATTTGGCCCCCAATTCGAGTGCCTTACGCCTCGGCTGCTGAGGGTGGCTGCGGCCTTGGGATGGCTGCTGCCGAATCTCGGCGGACCTGAGACGTCGTGTCGGCGTCTCTACGCAGGTATCGTGAGATCGATGGCCCTGTATGGTGCCCCTGTGCGGGCCGGCAGCGCCCTGACTCGCAGCGATATCGCCCGCTTTACGCAAGTCCAACGAATGATGGCAATCAGGGTGGTACGAGGTTATCGCACAATCTCGGGTGAGGCATTTTGCGTGCGGGCGGGTACTATTCCCTGGGACCCGGAAGCGAGAGCCCTCGCGTCGCTATACGAGTGGCGCATGGAGGCGTGAGCCAGGAGTCACCCGCCTGCGCTGCAGGAACTAAAGGGGCACAGAGCTGAGCTGCGCCAACGGGCTACCGAAGCGTGGGAGTCCAGGCTGGCGCTTCCGAGTGCCGGACTCTGGATTATCGAGGCGATACGTCCGGTCTTCCAGGAGTGGTTGGGTAGGCGATTCGGTTTCCTGACCTACCGTCTGACCCAGGTGCTCTCGAGACATGGTTCTTTCGGGAGTTATCTGTTTCGGATCGGTTGGGTGCAACCACTGTGACGATTGCCTCGATGAGACGGCCCAGCACACGCTGGAGGTATACCCGGCGTGGGATGTGGAGCGCACCGCGTTCGGCTCTGTATTGGGTGCGAATATCTCGCACCCGACCATGGTTCGCGCTATGGTTAAGAGTAAGAGGCCATGGCAGGTAGTGGAAACCTTTTGTAAGGCGAAGGAGACAGTGGAAAGGGCGAGGGAAGATGCTGCATCCTCCCTTACGCTTCGCCAGCGTCGCACGGGACGCCGGAGGGTGGTTTTCATCGCTGATAGCTTCCTCCCCCACAGTCCCCTGAGCCTTCGGAAGCGGTTTCGGGGGATTCCGCCTCCAGTCCAGGGCTTGAGAGGGCGCGTGTGCTTCCTGCACACCATCTCACACGGGACCACCAGAGAGGGACTCCGCCCTCTCGGGACGTCGCCGACGCTGCACAGAGCGCCGGCTAACGCTGTCGAGCCGCGAACGGAATGCGCAAGCCGCAGGTTTTTAGCCAGTAGGAGTCCAGCATCACCTGACTACGGCCCCCACTGGGTCTGGTATCCATGAGGATTTTTCTGCGCCAAAAAAAAGTAAGAATCTGTAGAAATGGCATGTAATGTAGAAATCCAGATTAACTTTTCTGAAAATGCTATGCTAAGACATACTATGACCTATCTGCCATTGCAAAACCATCCTGGACACCCTGTATATAGATTTTTTTTATCCGCCCACTAACATAACATGCTGTGTTAATTGCAGAATACTTTTAAACATTAAAAAATTTAGATTGTCGGTGCGACAGCCCTAAGAATGCTCACTGGGGGAAACACATGTCGGCATGTCTCGTAGGAGCGAGAACGGTGCGTGGCGGTATTATTACTAAATGCATGCATGTCTTCCACCCTCAAGTATTGTGTAAGTACAGCTATTAATTTATAGTACATTTTATGTGTGTATATATATTTGTTTTAAGTAGTTTCCTTTTTGTACCCTCCGTCTGTGGGTAAGGTTGTTGGTATGACATGAGGTGTTAAAAAGTAAATGAGAAACAATGAAATAAACAAGTACAGTTTCGATGGAATAAGTAATTAAAATGTTTTCCCTTTCTTTTTAAACTTACTGTCAGTTTCGATCGAATCTGCTAGCATTTCAACAACACCCTTAATTCTTTTATTCCCACGGATTTCTAAAAAAATAACATTATTTCTTAATGATGAGCTTACTTTAAGTTACAAACTTTAAAAATATTATAGTGTATATGCTGACATATTTCAAAAGTCTCGGGCTCGCTTCATTTACAAAACAAAAAGAAACTAAATTAACATCGGTAAATGACAGAGACAGACAGCTTGTAATTTATATATATTTATATAAAAAAATATCTATTAACACAAAAATATTGTTCTCTTTACAAAGTTTCAACCAATTTTGAGAAATTTTTTTCAAGATTGAAAGTATTCGAAGAATTAAAAACATAATTCTTTTCCCTTGTCTCATGTAAAGGGATAGAGAGCATAAATTCTTAATTCTTTTGTCATAATTTATTGTTATAAGATAAGAGCTATATCTGGTGGTCTCATATTAAGAAGCAAAGACATATCACGTGATGGTAGAAAAGTGTCAACATTTAGCTGTCAAAATTGCTATGTCTTCGCTGTATCTAAGGCTTCATGTTTGTTGGGCCTATTGGTAAGTTATAGAATCAATTAATAAAATTAGACTGTTTTAAAATTCAAGAAAACACATATCCTACCTAATCATTGTAAAGTTATAGTTGAGAGTTTTTAAAAATTTCCATCAAAAGATTCCTTCATAATTGGAGTAATGTTTGATTGCATTTTGGGCATTTTATAGTGGTTGTAGACTTTCTTCATTAAGACTTCGCTTGGGGCGGTACTACAGTCCTTCCAATTTGAACCTCCGTCATAAGCACGTTTACAAGGTTCTGTTCCGGCTAAGAGGAAGGAACATCCAGTGTAATTAATGGAGCAAAGTCATGTCAACTGAAGCCAACGGGTCACGGACAACGGATCATTGGCCAATTAATAAACAGAACATCGACATCCGCACCCACGGACATGGGTTTGTGGAGTTAGGTGGGTCGATTGCTTGCTCGTTTGCGGGTTTAAAAATAGTAAACAAACGAAGAAGATTTTAATTACCTGTTTCATGATCATTTAGCATCATTATACCGCCTATGCTGTCGAATCCTTGGAACTCTATAACATTAAAACAAAAAATAATATAGTAAATGTCGCTAGGATTTAAACAGTAAGTGTCAAAATAAAATCTAATTTAAAATGGATATTTTCTAGCTAAGAGCAATGAAAGGTATCTATATATTGATTTAATGCTAAAATGTACAATTAAATACTGCAAATAAACCAATATAAGACAAAGTTTGTTAGCGTACCTGCGCCGGAGTATGATAGCTTTTGAAATTCGTTAGAGTTCTTTGTGCTTTTGAGCGCATCTGAGGAAAACACAAGGTAAATTACATTTTCGAATTTAAATCCAACATGTTTTTAAAACAAACGAATAAATTACTTAAAATTATAGCACCATAATCAATTCGGTGAAGAGTAAAATATTTTCTATATAATCGTTTTTGTAATTTAGATCTTATTATAACAAGTTTATATTCTGGCTCTTATTCAATCATAACAAGTCCAACCAAGAAGAAGTCCAACCAATAAGTATATATAAAAATAAGAGACGCTGAGGCATAATTTCAACGCATTCTCTTCATAGTTCCTACTCACCAGACATTTTCCACCAACCTAGTTTTGATTCAAATTTGACTGCTACGTGTGTAACTTTATACGCTTCAGGGTCCACAAATGTGATAAAAGGTACAGGGTCATCATAAAAGCCGGCAGAAACTTTTTTATGCCACGTGATCCAAAATCCACTGTATTGCGTTGGGTCCAGTATACCTTCAGTGTCAGCAGATACTCCATTTTTAGGATCAGAGTACTTTTTAATGCTAGTTTTTGTATTATTATTTGTTCCAAACTGCACCTACAGCACAATAATTTTTTTTTTTATGTTATTAAGCAAACCAACAGCGATACAATATAATATTTCTTCATACAATATAACCTTAAAAAGTAATGACAATAGGTTTCCCTTAAACTGATAATTATATTATATTTTAACTTAAATAATCAATATATTTTGGAATAAATATTTTTAAATATTTTTTGTTTACGTCTCTTTAAATTGTCCTGAAATTTTTATACAATTGTTCATTAATGGAGTTTGAAGATTTTGGAATCATATTCGACCGTATTTTATTTTTCAAAATTGCAACGCACTATTTAACCAATATGTATTGATTGTAGACACTCTAAGGAACAAAAGAGAAGTAGTCACTTTGTGATAAAGTGTCACATTTCCAAGGCATTTCGAAGAAAAGAATCGTAACAGACAAATTTAATACAGAGCTACAAAACAGAATTAAAGCTTTTCTGCATGCTGTAGTGGGTCCAGATATTCGTATTTGAGGTTATCCAACATTTTACTGTAAAATAATGAAAATAAAATAATAAAAATAATGTAAAATAATCATACTTACTTAATATGAAAGGCACTATAACAATTGTAACATATAGACAAATGTTACAATTTTTGTATGTTGTTGTATGTAATCAAGAATCAAAATTGGGGCGCACCAGAAAACTTATGGACTACGCGGTATTTTTGCTATATGGTGCCCCTTCTGTTGAAAGTAAGTATAACATGTGGTAATTTAAAAGTTAAATATCTGATTGAACCATGAAGTACTATTTGGTCCCACTTTAGTTCGTAAAAAGCCTTACAGTTCTTTTTGTAGGGTCATATTTTTTTTCTGCTGCAATCTTTTTGTGAGCGTAAACCTGAAATGTGACTTTTAAGAGTATTGTGCCTTATATTTTTGTATTCCTAAGAGTGTTCTCAATCGATATACAAACGTTTTCTTGTGCACTGTGATTTTGAAATAAAAAACAAAAACGATCACAGATGACGACAAACCCCGAACAAATAAGTTCAAACCCTTTTAATTTTTTATCACAAATAGAAAACAAGAAACATTTAACCATTTTCAACACATTAAAAGAAAGCAAATAATTTTATAGTGCTTACCCAAATATAATATTTGTCTTAAAAACCTCATTCAATAAAATTCAAACTTATTACGTTACGTAGCGTGTCCCAGGAAAGAAAATATGTGGCAAAGAAGTAGAGCACCCTTTGGGAAACCCTCCATATGTGAGCATATGTATGAAAAATGTATCAACTTAAGCTGGTTTTTAATTTTAGGGAACAAGAAGAAGTCACACGGTGCCAAATCAGGGCTGTAAGGTAGATTGGCCGTAAAGTTTTACGGGTGTGGTGTTTAGGAAATCCCCCGTCTTGATACGCGGGCGTAGTTAGGAGGCCTTGGAGTCTCGTGTTTAGTCAATTGCTGCTCGCAGCAGCAAAAACTTTTAGCAAGCATTTGGTAGTATACCACTCTGCATTGATGCTACTTTGGTTTGTTAAGCCTGTTTTGATATCGTAAACATGGCGGTAAGAACCGTGAGTTATCAATAAATGAGTTTCAGTTTATCAATAATATCATGGCACCATTACACGAGCTCATGCTTCTGACCATCGGTGAGGTTGTAGGGTTCCCAGCGCGAAACAATCCTCCTTACGCAAAGGTTGTGGTTGTGTAGAATATCATGAACACTTCCCGATCCAATCTGCAGATTGTGCTGAATCTCCTCATCAGTGACTCACCGATTTTGTTGAATCAAATTTTTCACTTGTAGCATGTTTTTTTCCCTAACAGCTGTCAAAGAACCACCACTTCTCTCTTCATCTTTCAAATTTAAGCGACCACACTTAAACTCGTACCTACAGTACACAGTTGCTGTAGAAAGCGCCTTGTTTATAAAAGATAATTGAAGTCGATTAAACGATGATCATTAGGTTTTAAGTTGGACTTGAAGTCGTAAAATGTTTACACGTAAAATCATTACACGAAGATGTTCCCGATGCAGATCCATTTTTCCAAGACACAGCTGGTTAAAAAATTTAGAGTAAATTAAACTAATAAATTTTTTTTGATTAATTATCGAATATTCATAATAAATTTTAGAATAAAATAGCGTCGCATACATAAAAACTTTTTTTCTCAAAAATTTCTGATTGTGAATTACGGGTTTATTTTGCAAGGGGAACCCTACGCCCTTATATTAATTGACGAACTAATCGCCTACGTATGTAGAAGAAATACCTATGTGAAATAGTAAAGATTATTATAGTGAAGTACACATGGCAACAGAATCATGTTGACCATCTTCTAATGTTGCTAGCACACGCAAGTTCATCGATACTCACACCAAGAAATAACTAAACCAAATGAGCACTATGGCAATCTGCTTACGCAAACAAGCACACAGTGTGAATCCCTCACTTATTATCGGTTAAACTGGTTCTAGCGGATTCTCACTGCGCTGCGACCGCCGCCCTGTACGTACAAGTACAAGAAGTGAGTGATCACTATCAACTTGGCAGGTTTGTGTCACGGTTTACCGATTGCCGACTTGTATGATACAGCTAGGCATGCCTATTTCGTTTACAAATATATTTATTATAAATTTGGTGCCTTAATAAATTAGGTAATTTATTTTGAATTTTTATTATTTTTCATACAGAAAAAAACTTAAGATCTCACGTTTTCTCATTTAAATTTATTATGATGAATCACTTATTCACATATTTATGATTGTCGCAAAAAAAACGTCACGCGAAACAAAAGATGCCTTGTGGTAAGAGTCACATCGTAAAAAGGATGTTGAAAAGATTTTTCGTCGTCAAGAAATGATAGACATTGATAGGCATGCCACTGCCCAAAGATTGCTCTACAACTGGACCAGACTATCTTTCCCGAGACATACTGTATACTTTTTACATGATTTTGTATAGTGAGAAATATAAATACTATATTTTTATTACTTAAAATTTATTACTGTTATAAAATATTAATTTCCGAGTACCTCGCAGACTTGAAAGGAATGTTCGTGATAAGAAATTGTTTTATAATGCTCGTAGTTAAACTTGTTTTAGCAGTAACAGTTTTATAAAATGCGCCTGTAGCATTTACGATGATAAGTTTAAAAATGTTGACATGTTTGTAAGTTCATTGCAGGTATTTTAAAAAAATGCATATTGGAAATCAATGACATATTACTTAAAGACAAGTCATACCCAAACATTACCGCAAAAAAAAACGGCGTCAACGTAACTATAGATACCTACCCGATATATAGAGTAATATAATTTGTGGAAGAAGGAAAGAAAAATAGCGTTCACTTGTTGTAAGATAGAGATACCCATGTATTTCGTGACATTGCTTCGCACTAATTGGTCGCGAGCGTACGTGACGTAGTACGTATATTGTCGAAACTCTATAGCGTTGTCTCTTTTACTCCCACATACAAAATCATATTACTTCTCGCTCTTCGAGTTTGTTGAAACGAATAGCCACGTCAATTTTAAAACGTCATTTTACATAGCAAAATAAAATAATAAATAAGATAGTTACAAAAAAATAGTACTTACGCATGAAAATAAACGTTTATTCTATCTTTAACAGTAACAGTGTAATTAGTACATTGTCTAAACACACAAGAAGGCATTGTACGGTATTAAAAACACAGAATAGGGTTAGAAAGTTTTGTTTGACGTTTAGCCGTGACACTGGGTTGCACAAGACTGAGTTAAATAGCGGGCAAGTGCCTTGCATTTGCGTTGCCATTTTTGAGAGCGGATAACCTGTCTATATGTAATATGTCATTGTTGGAAATGAGATACGAAATGTAGGTACTTAATTATCATTATATACAAACGCAAAAATAAGGGTTTTTCCAATAATTATAAATAATATAAATAATTAAGGGAGCTGTAGGTCTTCATTTACCTTTAAACTTGTAAAATTATGTATAAGACTGTTTGTTCCTGAGTAAAACAATAAATAAGTAATAAAATTACAAAAAAATACTACTTAATGGCTGGGACTTCACTTGGGTATCACTAGGGAATGGTTCTTGTTTCTAGGATGAATGGATAGTTTATACGCAAAACTGTTTGAAGGTTATTTTATTACATTCATATCGCATAGACCAGAGACCAGCATGCGACCTACCTGATGTTAAGTGGCATCCGCATCCATGGACATCATTAGTCATAGGTATTCTATTTATTAATAGTGATTGTGATTATCGAATAATGACGCGTTTCCGACCGAAAGAAAGCTGAAAGCCTTTGTTCCAGTAATATCACTGGCTGTTCCTTCCCTTCGACTGGAACACAACCACGTTAACTTGGTTGTTATGGCGGTCAAAATAGTGAGGACTGTAGAGAAACTCTACTATAACTTTTAACTCAATTTCGTATTTTATGAAACAATAGTATAGTTTGTCATTTGAGCATTTTGGTGAATTTTACATCTCAAACAGTTAATGTTAAGACTTAGCAAGTTTTAAACTTACTTTTAATTAAAATATAATGCAATACATTGAACAACTGAAATGTTTACCTACCAGTGTCATAGGATTAGTTAAAGAACGATTTGAAGCCAAAATTATTATCACATCTCTGGCAGCACGTACTCGGAAGCGAATAAAAGACTCTTTTAATTCAATATCTCTAAAGCTCAGGCCGAACGCTGAAAATGTAATAATATCAATTTAACATTATGTGATTGTTAATTCCATTAGTTTATTTACAAACAAGGATATTTACAAAGGGTTGAGTTCAAAATGTTCGTGTCGTCGGCCACTAATGTTTCAGTAAAATATATAGTTATAATTATTTTTATTATAATAATCAATAAGGTTAATACCATATTTTATAATCACTTGAGCTAAATACTAATTAGTTTTTTTTTTTTTTGTGTTAAAATAGCCACCATTAGAGTAAACTTATAATAACTATACTGTATTGCACCACAAATTCTTTAATCTAAAAATATTTGTTACTTCATTTAATAGGGAAAAATAGGAAAAATAAACAATTAACTACTAATTAATTATTTATTGTGTTAGTTTGCTCTCTCATTAGTAAGCAGACTGCATTCATTTGTTGCACAAAAATAGAGCGAATGTTTTTTTTATTGAGGGTTGCCGATCAAAGAAAATAAATTCGCACAGAAACCCAAGCAAATATAAAGCACAAAAACAAAATATTTGACTATAAAGCTGACATAAATATATTTTTAGTGATATTATTTAATATGTAATGATTTCGACATTTTTAAAGTAATTTATTCAACTGAATATCTTTGTCATCTATTTTAAATCATAAAGATTACCTCAAGTATTTCTTTTTGCAGTTCGAGAACCTTGTCTGTGTCGGTAAAGATGCACGCAGTTACGTATTCCTTGATTTGCTTTTATGTCTTTTATATATTTATGTACATAATTTGGTTCTGACTTTCTTTTTAGTAATTATTATAAAATGTTATAAAAATTAAGGTATAGTCATTTTTTGCGTAAAGTACTGAAACAAAAAGCTTATTGAGGGCCTGGAATGAACTCAACTATTTACAATACTTAAATAAAAACAAAGAACTAAAAATAATTAAAGATATAATATCCTGCCTAAATTACTTTGTAAATAGGGCCAAGAAGCCAAAAGGCTGGCAGAATTAGGTACCGCATTGGATCGCTAACGTTATGCGACATGAGATCCAGGGTCGCGAGTGTCAGTCACCAATTGTTTTGAAATTGTACTAAAGAGCATATGAACAGCCTGATGACAGAACCCCATATTATTAATCATTTATTCATCAGGTAAGTATACATCATTTCGGTTAGTATCACATACGAAAAGGGTACGCAAAAAGTCACACCTATACATTTATAACACAACATTAGGACTGTTTGAATTAAATTTCCAAGAATAATAAACTGAATGAAAACGTCACAATGAAAGTTAAATATTAAATGTCCGATAATGTTAATTTTCTTTTCAACCTACCGGGTTGCATCCCGCACCATTATCCACGGTGCTAGTCTGTCTCAGGCCGCTTGCCATCGTCACGGAATTGTCCCGATAACCAATATTCGTAGATACTCGACGGAGCTTAGTAGTAGGTATCATAAAGCTTTGATTGTCAAAAAGAGTTGGAATGTTAGAAAACGGAACAGCTTGTAACTAGAGCCCAGTTTCTCAAGTTCCTGGTGCAAGATGATGATCGCGCTCAGTGGAATTAGACGTATTTTAAAAAATTGTTCCGTGCCTAAATACGCATCATCCCAGTGCCACTGTGACGTAAGATTTCAGGAAAAGCTGAACCTTGTTTTGGCAAGGAAGGAAATTTTTGCCGACAACGAAGACGAAAGTATTATTTATACGAGGGTAGATTGAAAAGTTAGCAGCCTAACATAGATAGCGTTGTCATATTATGATACAACTACCCTCATATGAAACATAGACTCTTTGTCAGTCTCTGTGCAATTTTTTTCTGAGATACATGCGTAATTATTTATTCCATTGTAAGTGACAGTAATTTTTTGTTGTTGTTGTTTCATTAATTTTGAAAATGGATAGTTTAGAGCACCGTGCCGTGATTAAATACCTCCACAAGAAACACTTAACTCCAAAGCAGATTGAAGATATGGTGGCTACTTTAGGAACATCTTCTCCGTCGTATACAATGATAAAAAAGTGGACAGCTGAATTTAAACGTGGACGAGAGAGCATCAAAGATGACCCCTGCTCTGGACGGCCTTCTATAACTACGACTTCGGAAAGCATCGAAAAATATGTGATCTCATCATGGGAGACAGAAGAATGAAGGTATCTGAGATAGCTGAAGGTCTAAGAATTTAATATAAACGTACACAAAACATGATCGTTAACGTGTCGAAACGTTCCACAAGGTGTCTGCAAGATGGGTTCCGCGGCTCCTTTCAGTTGAACAGAAACGAACTCGGCTCACGATTTCTATAGGCTGTTTAGAGCTTTTTCAAGCTGATCCAAACGAATTTTTGGCAAGGTTGGTTACTATGGATGAAACATGGGTCCATCACTACACTCCTGAATCCAATGATAATAATAGATAATAAAGATAACTATTAGATAATTTTCATAGATTAGGGTGTTATCAAAAGGGCAAACGACGAAGGTAGTAAATAAAGCGGATTTGAAGATTTTTGCATCGTTTTTGTTCGATAAAATCGCGTCACACGGTTTGACCTGCATTGGGCTGGGCGCGATTGGAAACACCCTTAGGAATACGTGGAAAATAATCATCACTACGCTTTAAGGTATTCCCAGAAAAAAAGTAACAAAAAACCTTATATACAGCAAAAAAACTGATTCAAAGTTTTTTTGAATAATGTAGTAGGGCCCCTAAGAACCGTTTTTAACCCTATCTAACATTTAACTATTAAATAGGCAAACTTTTAACTTATTTTCAATATGAAAGGCACCATAGCAAAGGTAACATGCAGACGGTACGTATTCGTTGTTCATTGAGATATAATATATTTGTATTCTTTTTAGTGTTTTCTGTCGACATGTAAACTTTTATATTTGTGTGTATGTGTGCCGTCAGTTAAAGTCTTCATCAACTTACTTAACTTATTTTCCCTGTGAAATTTCTGTATTAAGAGTAAGTTTAAAATATGATGAAAGTTTCAAATGTTATAATTAAAGGTTTGGTAAAGTCGAAAATTGTTATTGGATACTACTACGGGGCAAAGCTTTAAAACAATTAATTTTGAGCCATATTGGTTTTTCCAACAAAAAATACCCATAACTCTGAAAAGTGACACTTTGTAGCATAGTAAATAAAACTTTAGTGTTTCTTAGAGAGCCCCCAATCAATATACCTAAGTTATATAGTGCGCCGCAATTTGAAAAAAACAAACTAACACATAGTTTCATCCTAAGCAGATGGGTTGTGGTCCAGCAATTGCGAAGCAGTTGTTTATTCTTTAAGAGCCTTTATACAAATCAACGCGCTCCCGAATCGGTAAACTGCAACACGCACACGTATCCATTACATGCACACATCTACAGTGCTGCATGATACAGTCTCTGGCCATCAAGTAGCGCGACCGCAATGGTTTCGATACTTTTTCAAATAGGTTTGACTTATATTACGTCATTATATTTTACTTTTGATTTAAAGAAATATAAATTTATGTGATTTATTACTTAAGTTATGTTTTGCAAAGTAAGATATTTAAATACCTGGTTAGGATAATATGGGATGAAATATAATTGGGGTACAATAAGGGCTTAACGAAGACATTGATGTTATTAATATTGTTTACATACGTTTGTTATGGTAGTTCGGATTTAAGATAAGAGTGATTACTTTATAAAAATAAATAAAATTCGGTGAAAAAAATATTATTTATTATTATACAGTACAGTGACAACTTTAATTTTGGAGCCAATTAAAGTGCAATATCGTATAGCAAATTGAAAATGACTAGAGCTATTAAATTTACTGATTACGTTGACATATTTTTTTACACTGAAAAAAAATAGGGATAAAATACCCTGCAGTGGGTTGACAATGAGCCGATGATGATTACTTTTTTAAAAGTTCAGACCTTTAATTAATATACAGTGTAAACTATATGTGCTAAAATCGGAATGTATACACCTTCTTCACCTCTTCGCTCATTATGTTAACTGAAGGTATGCAATTATGTCAATCATGTCATTTCCGGTATTGTTTTATAGATTCAAATCACTATGAACAAGGAGCAACCAGCGACTACTATAATCGAATGTAACGAAGATCTTCTCAGTAGCTCCAAGGCTGTTAATTATATTGTAAGTTAATCAATTATTTAAAAAATTTTAATTATGAATAAAAATACTATCTGTTGCCCTCAAATCTAATAAAGCAGTGATTAGACTATATGACAAATTGTGACTTTCTCAGATTGACGTTTTAGCAAGGGAAAGTGAAAACCTTTAGATCGTAGATTACAGTACACGTAGATCCCTTAGTAAGCCAGATTGTGACAATCTGGAGTACTACAAATTGCAGTGTAATTACTATTTTAACCAACTATTTTAACAATACATCTTACTCCGATGATGTAGCAAGTCAGAATGTCTTGATTTTTTATTTCTTTTATGTGAAACATATATTCTTCTTAATGTATATCGACCCCTTTACTGAAACGTCGAAGCATTCTAACGTGCTTCCTAAGGCTTAGCCGTGACGGTACAAGACATTACATACAAAGACATTTGTAGATTTGTGTATTACTTACTAGTAAAATAATACTTGGAAAAATGCAGTACTTCAATATTAATTTTATTATTTATAATATAAATAAATATTTATACCAAAAGTATCAAAATAGCGTTCGATATTTACGACGGAGTTTGATAGCACTGGGCGAAAGCGCGGGAAAAAGAGCGATACATCCGCACTCCCGAAGGCCTCGGCCGGTATTAAATACAAGCCGAGGCACCCTCGCGGGAGGGAGGTGGAAGATGCGTCATGCATACCGCCCGCAGGAAAATACCGTCTTCTGCGGGGGGTTATGTGGGACTCACCAGAATGGCACCTACCCACTAAAAACCACCTGTTGGCTATAGTAAAATTTTACCGTTAGCCTTCATCGGAAGCGACACCCGTCGGGAAGTTGGGCGCGCTGGCGGAGACCCGCTAGCGGGTCTTCCGCCTGTAGTGTAAGTTGCACGGAAGGTGCTCAAAGGGACATGAGTTGGTGGCCGTTCTGGGCAGCCTCCGGTGAAGCCGGGGCTGCGCAGAGGTCGGCCGAAGCTTGACTTAGGGATCAATTCATTTAAATGAACCTATAATGAATTGAGAAGGGCACTATGCTCCGCCAGAGCGAGCAGTCGCTCTGTCGGAAAACGTGAAGCCCTAAGTTTACGGGCTAAGACTGCGATTTCACTAACATCGATATTTTTCATAGCGTCGCAGACGATACGCATATCGTCTGCTACGGAGGATTGAGGAGTGGGTTTGTATGGGCGAGGAGCCGGGATGGGATTCGATGCGGGGCGCAGCCTCCAGTTTTCTGGAGCAGGCCTGGACTGTGTAGGCTTTGCAGCCGGAGGAACCCGACTACGCAGCGGCGGAAAGTTTTCCTGAGAAAGGGGCGGGGCCTGTTTGGGGGCCGCCCTCTTGGAATTGGAACGCATACAACGGGGTGCACGAGGGCAGCCCCTGTAATTTGCGGTGTGGCCGGACTGGCCACAAAGCACGCAATCGGGAGGAGAGGGAGTTTCAGGAGTGCGATTGCACTCCTTAGTGAAGTGAGGGACCAGGTACTTGACGCACCTGGGCGGTGCGCGGCAGTTGGCCGCCGCGTGCCCGTACAACTGGCACCGATGGCACTGGTCGGGATGACCGCGGCGATGAGGCGCCTCGATCGAGATCCCAGAGAGGCCGCATATAGTGCTAACCCCTTTCAGGATCTCCCTGGACTTGGGGACGTTGGCGAGAACCACCAAAGTGAGAGGGTGACACCTCCCGTACTTGCTGTGCATTTTATGCACCGCGAGTGCCGGGAAGCCTTGGGACTGCAGATCCTCCAGGATAGCCTTGTTCGATAATTCGAACGGGAATCCCCTGAGTACCGCTCTGATCTTACGCTCTTCTGACAGAACATAAGTGTGATAAGCATATTGCTTATCGGTGAGGAGCTTTGTTAAAGCACGAAAGTCGTCTATCGACGAGACTTAGATTTTAATAGATTCACCCGAGTTGGCCGCTCGGGTGTAATGGATCTTGTGCTCATTGCACAATGTCGAAACCTCAGTCCATTTACCCTTTTCCCGAAGGAAAACGGGTGGTGGGACCTTGGCCTTGACAGAAGTTGGGGCCGGAGTGGGTGTTGAAGACACCGGGGCAGCTGGCGTTGAAGATGCCGCAGGGGGTGTAGGGTCGGGCATCGAGGGCGCCGGGGCTTGTTTCGAGCGCTTCTTAGAGCGCTTCTTAACAAGTGTAAAAGAGGGAGGCTCAGGGCCAGTTGGTGTGGCGTCCGAGGATGACTCGGTCGCGGGTGCGCGCTTGCGGCACGGAGGGGCGTCTACTTCGCACTCCATGTCACTGGAGGAAGGGGACGCTGGAGGGCCTAAGACCAGAGGGGTCTCGGGAACTGGGGTGGCCTGAGGGGCCATTAAGGGAATTAACGCCATGATATGCGGGATAAGAGAATCCATGAAACGACACTTATCAGCATTTATAGTCATGCCTTCAGCACCTGTACTTTCAAGTAACTTTTTCCTAATCTCATCAGAGCTTAGGGAAGCCATTGCGGAGGGGTTGGGGAGGGACAACAATATATATATATATGCCTAGAGTTCCTAAATAAAACCTAGCGAACCCTAGCGGCTAACCTCCCTACCAGCGGTAGGGGGGCTGGGGAGAATAACTTAAAACTAACCGTAGTACGCCGAAGGCCGCTACCTAGAAACCTAAAAAAAGGGTACGCAGGTAAAGAGTTGACCGCGTTAGGGTCAACCTTTACTGACAGAAAGGACAAATACACACGAAAACACACAGATATGATAAAAATAAATATGAAAGTAGGAGAAAAGAAAAAATAAATAAAATAGAGAAATAAAATAAAAATAAAAGGACTGGGTCAGTACAAATTCGTTGTTACCGTTCAGTATCCTTTGTACTGAGACCAGACTACTTACGCTGGGCACAACACTGCACTCAGCACAAGCACAATACAACTTAGCACAGCACTTTGAAGACTAAGGGGCTTAGTCGCAAAGAAAAATCGCACTTCGATAGCACTCAGAGGGAGTAGAAACACCTTGAAAACCGTAGCACGGAACCAACACGCTAAACCGTGACGTCAGTAGACTGAGCGCCACGGAATATCGGGAAGGGACCGATCAACGGAGAACGGGGTCTTGCACGTCCGCACCGCGTGGCGATCGGAGCGAGAACGAAAAATACAAGCTGCGCGTGCATTAGATTTTATATCAATTTTAGACATTTTTTAAAATGATTTTTTTAGAAGTATTTTTAATGGACTTGAATAATATTTCTGTTTTATTTAATTAGTTACATCTTTGTTAGTAATAAGAAGTAAAAGTTATTACTTTTGTAACAATACAAGTGTATCGAAAACTGCAACAAACTTGACTGAAATCCAACTTTTTCACGCTTTGATTTTTATGTTAGAGCCTTTAAAAAAAATTAATTTTGTACTATTTTCTCTAAAGACTCTTTTAACGACAAAACAGAGACCATAGAAAACTTTTCCTTTTCTGTTTGAATCAGTTACTTTTATACTTATCGAACGGCAAAGTACGCATGTTTCGTCGGATTACAAGTAAAAGCGCGTGAACAATGAATTCCTACTAAAAAACTATCTGAATAAATGAAAATTTTCTCAATACATATTTTAGACGATAAAATTTCAAATAATTTGAACTCATATTTCGTTGCATACGTGTAATATTTTGATCGAAAACGAACACTGAAAACTCCTAAAACTACACAACTTAAAATAAAGATAAATTAAAAATTACACAAAATAAAAAAAGATTTAAAATAATTCGATTATTTTAAATCTTTTAGCACGTTGCTAGTGTGCATGTTTGCCATTTTTGGATATATATTTTGATAGTATGGTCCATAAATTTATTCGGGTATTTTGCCGTTCCGTAAACATTTTGGTTTAAAAATGCTGAATTTCACCCAAATCTCTTCAGCCATTCTTGCGTGATTGAGTAACAAACGACCAAACTATTATTACAATCCTACTATTGTTAACATTCATAATAATAGTATGATTGTAGGATTACTTACGATTGTTTGTTGTTGGCTTCTGGGATGAATCTACAGCGAAGTAAAAATTTAGTCAACCAAAACAGTTTAATATAGGATTCTTACAACAAGGTGACCCTTTGAGCCATATTAATTTTAGTTTTGGCATCCATCCTAACATTGAATTGAATTCAAAATATAACGTACTGTATTTGGACTGTACTCACTATTATCTGTTGTTGGTTCCTCGGATGAATCTACAAGAAAACAGATTCATAATTTAACCAACCAAAACATTGTAAAACAAAGTTTAGTTAGTTTTAATTAAACGACACGAGATCCAAAAATTTACATACAAACGAGAGAAGAATCTATTTAAGACCATACAATGTTTTTCTCGGCTGTACATCTTTCATGAGTATGAGGATGCACGTGAGTCTCTCTTAAGGCTAGGTTATCCCCATTTGCAATATTTAAATCAATTTAACAGCCACAAATAATATTTTTTGAGTCCAAAAAATATTACGTTACAAACATAGGGATACTGTCTTAACGAAACTACCGTTGAAAACGTGATAGATTAAATATTCTTCGATAGAGAAATTATCTGAACTTAGGTCTTTTCGCATTCTTTTTTCAGTTTTGTTTTGACCAAAATGCATAGATTACCATTAAAGTCGTACTACTAAGTCAAGTATGTTTTTTTAAATGGTTCATTGCGGTTAATTTTGTAATTTTAATAGTTATATTTTTAGCAATTGAAATAAAATAGCAAAGTTTGGCGCCGTTCAGTCACTGTTCAGGCGTAAAGCTAGGACTAAATTTGTTTTGTGCGCAAGGCGTTACCATGGCAACGTTGACAAATATTGTAAAACTTATTTGTACATAGTATAGGTACATACCAGTATGACTATGAAACTAAAATTATTAAGTAAATAACTCTAATAACTAAACTTCGAAATAAAAGCACCACCTCAATATTGTAAAATAGTATAAACTACGTATTGCTACTTCGAGACTGGCAAAATAAGGTCAATTCATACCTTCCTAAAGTCGAAAAAATTATGAAGGATTCGCAACTATTTGGGTCCGCTGATTTTATGGATTTATATGTTTTCATATGTAAAAAAAGCTTACAGAAAAAGCGTGTCATGACGAAATATTTAACTGTTACATGAGTGATTTTTGCTGAATTCGTGAATAAATGTTGATAGTAAAGAATCTCAAAAAATCCATATTATCTTCATTTACTATACTATAGGATCTTTAACTCCAAGTCATAACACTCTTCTTTAAGTTGACAGACAGATAACAGACGCAGCGAATTCTGTTGGAAAATATTACAAGTTTATAATTAATCTTAGACTTTAAGTGTTGTTTACACGGTGTCCTAGTAACATTTCCATCTTCCTGATTCAGTACAATAAATAATTATTGTTATATAAAAATAAAAAGTTGAAAAATCGCGACAAAAAACAGATTTTTCGGCGCGCTGGGGATGCACTGCGTGATGCAAATGCATACTGCGTGAGGATAAGGGGGCCTTAAGAAAAAAAGGTTTGCGTTTATAAAACATTGTTTGAATAGCAAATGGGGCTTGTGACGATTCGTATTTAATCATCTAATCCCTGCATATGACATGGAGTTTATAAATTAATTGTATTCGAAAAGCCGTTATAGGTTTTGTTAGGTTTACAGATTAAAATATTAGGTCTTTTCCTATGAAATTGCCGTTTTTCACGAAATAAATGAAGCGTAATTTTTTTATATATTTTTTATTTCTGTTAATCAAAATAATCACCCATGCAATCAATGCATCTTTGCCAACGCATTGGTAGCTTATTGATGCCTTTCTTGAAGAAATCGGCTGGACGGGAGGCAACAAATTCTTCAAAGGCATTTTGTACTGCCTCTCGGGTATTGTTTTTTTTTTCCGCCAAGAAGTTATCCAAATTCTGGAAAAAGTAGAAGTCTGTAGGCGCAAGGTCTGGTGAGTACGGCGGATGACGGAGAACTTCCAACCCCAACTCTTGTAGCTTGGAGACCGTCTGCTGTGCAGTATGAGGTCGCGCGTTGTCGTGCAGGAGCAGTGGAGCCGAACGATTGACCAAAGCTGGTTGGAGACATGCGAGCTTCTCCATCATTGTGTTCAGTTCTTCACAGTACACATCTGCAGTAATGCTTGTCCCGTTTGGCAAGAAGCTGTGAAGAATTACACCCGCGTTAGACCACCCAAAGTGCTGTGCTGAGTTGTGTTGTGCTTGTGCTGTGTGCTGTGTTGTGCCCAGCGTGAGTAGTCTGGTTTCAGTACAAAGGATACTTAACGTTGACAACGAATTTGTACTGATCCAGTCCTTTTATTTTATTCCTTTCTTCTATTTTATTTATTTTTCCTTTATTTTCATTTTTTTTTATGATATCTGTGTGTTTTCGTGTATTCGCCCTTTCTATCGGTATAGGTTGACCCTAACGCGGTCAACTCTTTACCTGCGTACCCTTTTTAGGATTCTAGGTAGCGGCCTTCGGCAAACTACGGTTAGTTTTAGGTTATTTTCCCCAGCTCCCCTACCGCTGGTAGGGAGGTTAGCCGCTAGGGTTCGCTAGGTTACTAGGAATTCTAGGCATACTTTAAATAAATATATATTTATAGTCCCAACCCTCTATTATGGATTCGCAGAATTTAAGTAAACTTTGCGAAAGCCTTTGCCCAGGCGCTCGTAACGTCCGGCGCCAACATATCTGACGATGTTCTAACGCAGTCGCGCAATCGCGTCCCCGGCCTTCAGGCCCCAAACCCGGCCCCTCAGGCCACCCACGCCCAGACCCCTCAGGTCTTTAGCTCTCCCGTGCCCTCTGACATGGACTGTGTGTCGGACACGTCCTCGCGCACATTACGTAGGAAGCGTACCGCTCCCGGGAGCGATTAAGACTCCGCCGCGTCCGAAGCTTCGTCGGTCGCCACCACTTTAACCGGCTCTCCTGGGCCGCCATTCCAATAAGTCACCAAACGCTCTAAGAAGCGTTCAAAAAAGCAGCGGTGTCTTCAACACCCGAGCCCTCCCCGGTGTCCTCAACACCCGCCCCCGCGCCGCTTCTGTCACTCGAAGTGACCGCGTCTCCGTCGGTCCCGTTGAAGCCAGCGACGTGCTGCGCTCCCGTTCCACCTAAGCCTCAGCTCCCTCCGCCTGTCTTCCTCCGCGAAAAAGCGCGTTGGACCGCGGTTTCTAACTTGTGCAAAGAGCACAAAATTAACTACTTAAAAGCCACCAACGCAGGCGAATCAATTAAAATTCGGGTTGCGACCATCGACGACTTCCGGTCTTTTACTAGGTTTCTATCGATCAAACAAATCGCGTATCATACTTACGCCCTCCCGGAGGAGCGCAAGGTTCACGTGATATTACGGGGCGTCCCGTTCGAACTCAGTAACGACGACATTCTCGAGGACCTTAAGTCCCAGGGCTTCCCGGCTGAAGCAGTGCACAAGATGCACTCCAACCGCGGCAAACGTTTTCCGTTAGCATTAGTAGTCCTAACCAATACTCCCAACTCGAGGGAAATTTTCAGAGAGGCTCGCACAATCTGCGGAATCTCGAACATCTCCGTCGAGCGTCCTAACCGTCGTGGGCACCCTGGGCAATGCCACCGTAGCCAGCTTTACGGCCACGCAGCGGCAAACTGCACTGCCCCTCCCAGGTGCGTAAAGCGCTTAGGTCCCCACATTACGAAGGAGTGCACTCGCATTCCCGACTCCACTTCCCCCCCCCTGCATGTGTGCTCTGCGGCCAGTCCGGCCACACAGCAAACTACAGGGGTTGTCCGCACGCTCCACGTTCCTCCGCTAAGAGGGCCGTGCGTAAACCGGTGCCGCAACTCACTCCTTCGCAACCGCGGTCCCCCGGAAGCAAAGCCGACGCCTACTCCGGCTCTGTCCTGGAACAGCGTCCGGCCACTCCACCTGCACCTTCCCGGCCTATCCCAGCTCCCGTAGCTCCTGTAGGCCCGCGTCCCGCTCCGTCGTCTTCACCTCAGTCGTCGTTGGCTGAAGACATGAAGACCGTGTGCGACGTCATTCAAAACGTCGACACTAAGGAAATCTCCGTACTCGCAAGCAAACTGCGAGCCGCCCGCTCTCCTCAAGAGCGTCTATTTGCGTGAGCCGAGCATCACTCGCTACTTAGTTTTTTATAAATTCTATTTTCCGTATAAATCCGTTAAATAAGTAAATATAATGTCAAGACCCGCTAATCCTGCGTCCTGTCTTATCAAATCCAAGGGCTTATCCCTAGTTTCTTTTAACGTTCGTAGCCTTAGTACTAACCTTCCTGGGCACAAACTGTTCCTTTTTTTAACTCCAAACATGCTGACTGGACGTGCCTATCGACTAAACCAGCGGTATCGCTTTCCTTAACATCACTAAGCAACTTGATTTAGACGTTATCTCTCCCGTCACTCCCACTCACTATCCCGACAACTCAAACCACTCTCCTGATATCCTCGACTTTGCGATCATCAAACGAATCAACCTCGATCTCAGGTCTATCGAACCGCTCGGTGACCTAGGCTCCGATCACCGTGCTAGTGCCAGAATGCTTGTGCTAGAGCCGCCTAACGATAACGTTGCCTCTCCTAAGACCTTTACCAACTGGGAAGGTTTTGAAAATACGTTAATTTTAGCCTTAGAGGCCCAAAACTCTCCGCTCGCGATCTCGTCCGATCAATTAGATAGCCCGGTTAAAATAGACTCCGTAGTCGATTCCCTCACTGATTCACTCAGCCATCAGTGACAACGAAAAGGTTGCTAAGCAAGGCAAACCCACGCTTCTCTTAGCCATTAGCAATCTTATTACAGCTAAGAACGCAGCTCTCCGGAGAGCCAAGCTCTATCCCACGCCCGCCTATAGATCAGCTGCGAATCAGCTTCAACGTAAAGTTAGGTCTTGCCTCGCGGAATTCCGAGACGCTCAAATGAACGATCTCATGGAGAATATCTCCCCGTCCCACCAAGCGTATTATAGCATGGCCCGAGCCCTACGTGTAGACGCCGCCTCTCACGTTCCTCCTCTCACTCGTCCCGACGGCACTACCGCCTTTGAGAATGAAGAGAAAATTGAATGCTTCGCTGATAGCGTTGCCTCTCAATGCTCGCCCAGCACGCAACTGACGAATCCCTCCCACATCCAAGCGGTGGAGGACGAAATCCTCCGCAGGGACTCTCTCCCCATCACCGTTGACTCCGTCAAAGTGTCTAATGACGAAATCTCTCTTCTCATTAGACGTCAAAAACCCAAAAAGGCTCCGGGTGCGGATGGAATCTCCAACCATGCACTTAAGCATCTGCCGCAACAGGTGCTTACCTTGTTAGCTATCATCTTCAATGCCTGCTTCGACCTTTCCAATTTACTACAACTACTTTCCAAAAGCTTGGAAAGAAGCGATAGTCATAGGCATTCCCAAACCGGGTAAACCTCTGAATATCCTGGCTAATTACAGACCCATCAGCCTCCTCAAGTCTTTGGCTAAACTTCTCGAACGAGTCATACTCTCTCGAATGAGGAACCATCTGTTTCCAATGGATGGCGATCCCCTCATCATCCCCCATCAGTTTGGCTTTCGCGCTAAGCACTTTTGCCCTCAGCAAGTACACCGTATAGTCGAGTACATACTCGACGGCTTCTATCCGCGACGTCATATAGCGGTCGCAGTCTTCTTCGACGTAGCCAAGGCTTTCGATAAAGTCTAGCACAGCGGTCTCGTTTATAAACTCTACAAAATAGGCTTACCGGATCGCCTAGTCAAGATAATCGCGTCGTTTCTAAAAGACCGTACATTTCGATTTAAATATGAAGGCACGCTTTCTGCGCCTCGTCCCATAAAGGCTGGAGTCCCTCAAAGCTCAGCCCTCGCCCCGCTGTTTTACACCGTGTACACCAATGACATTCCCATCCCACCGAAAGGCGTCGAACTCGCCCTCTTTCCCGACGACACCGCCCTTTACACCAAAGGTCACAGTGTCCCGCAGCTCGTCACCAGACTCCAAAAGGCCGTAAACGCCCTCGGTGTATGGTTTCAAAAATGGTGCATCGATGTGAAACCTGAAAAGAGTTCTGCGATTCGCTTAGACCCCAAACGCCGTCGTCCCGCTGGCGATCCCCACGTTCGAATGTTAGGCATTCCCATCCCCTGGAAGCGCAGTACTAAATACTTAGGCGTCGGCTTAGATCCGACGCTTTCTTTCAAGCCACATATCGAAAGAGTTTCGAAACTCGCTCGTCTTTACTTAGGCCGCCTAAATAGTATGTTAGGTAGGAAAAGTAAAATGTCTTTTAGAAACAAACGTACACTTCATAAGGTCTGCGTTAGACCCGTCATGACATATGCCTCGCCAATTTTTGCCCACGCCAAACCCTCCGTCCTGCACAAACTGCCGGTGGTTCAAAATCTCTTCTGCCGCAGGGCCACAAACGCACCATGGTACGTGCGTAACGCGGACCTGCACAGAGATCTTGAATAACCTACAGTGCAACAGCACCTCAAAACGCTCTCGGAAGCGTTCTTTACACGCTCCGAAACCCACCCCAATCCCTTAGTTCGAGCTTCAGCCTCGTATATTACCCCTGTTCTCGATTCGAAGTTCAAAGTCGCTAGGCCTAGGAATGCGCAAGCGTATTCTTCCACCAGACTGTCAGCCGATCTCGAAGCCCTTCTGGCCGCAACTTCTAATTCTAAGGTAAATTCGAATTAACTTAACTTCTATTCATGTAATTTAATTTAACTTCTCTTTGCAATTTTGAGCACCTTCAGTGCTATGAATTCACCATCAGTGCTTTGAGCACCTTCAGTGCTACGTAAAACCCAGCGGGTGACCCCGCTAGCGCGGCCTTTCTCACCAAATTGGCCGTCGCTTTAGATGAAGGCTGTGAGGCAAAAAATTGCACGAGTCATTCAAGGGGTTTTTTTGTGGGTAGGGCTCTGGTAGGCTCGGAGCGAGTCCCACATAATTCCGATCCCGCGCGCGGAGTCGCGTCAGAGCATTTTTATCCTCCTGCTCTCTCCGTGGAGGGGAACAAAAAACAACATAACGTAGTGTGAATCATACACAGACAACCCCCCTATCTGAGGCACCATTTTACCATGTGATTGACGTCCGTACTCGGATTATCTACGACGTGAGCGGCTTCTACTCATAGTATCATTACATAAGTCTCGTTGCTTTAATACACATGCCGTTAATATCCTCCTTTAAAACATTGTAACTTTACTTTAATAAAATACCTACATCAGCGACTAACGGCACTAGTCAAAATATCTGATGATATACGCCTAGGCATGGAACATAAACAGCTGACAGTGTTAGCACTGCTTGATTTTAGCAATGCCTTTAACACAGTCGACTTTACCATCTTGCTTCAGCTGCTGCGTTCTCTTAACATATCTCCATCAGTGGTTGATTGGTTTCATACTTACTTGTGCGGATGTCGGCAGCGTATAACAGTTGATGAGTCCTACTCAGCGTGGACTGATATCACATGCGGCCTCAAGGTGGCGTGTTGTCTCCCCTTCTATTTTCCATTTTCATTAATACAATTTCTAATAATTTAACTTCTTCCTACCATATGTATGCAGACGATCTCCAAATTTATTCACAGTCCACCCTTGTGGATCTACCACAAGCGATTTGTACTATAAATAATGACCTTGGTAAAATTCTATCGTGGAGTCAACATCACGGCCTAACTGTCAACCCTTCAAAGACTCAAGCGATCATAATAGGGAGCCCAAAATTTGTGGATCAAATTGACTGGAACATATGCCCCAAACTTGTTTTTAATAATGTTATCATTGAATATAGCAAATCGGTTAAAAATTTAGGAGTTTTATTTGATAACAAACTTTGCTGGAAACCTCATGTGGATGAAGTGAGCAGAAAAATGTTCGCAGCCACGAACTCATTAAAACGTTTGCGCAATATTTTACCGATTCCCACTAAAATTTCTATTGCACAGTCCCTTTTCCTTCCTATTCTTGACTATGGTTCTGCCTGCTATCTGGACATCTCTGAAGACCAACTGAATAAACTAGAGCGCCTTCAGAATTTGTGCATTAGATTTATATTTGGATTACGTAAATATGACCACGTTTCAGAATATCGAGCTAAACTCAGGTGGCTTCCCATTCGCTTTCGCCGGAATACTCAAATTCTTTGTCTGATGTATCGTTTGCTGTTCAATCCCGCTGCACCAGAGTATTTAAGATCAAGGTTCACTTATCGACACTCACATCACCAACGGCAGTTACGTTCCGCTGACAATTTAATGTTATCAACGCCCTTACACAAAAGTGACTTTTACGGAAAATCATTCTCAGCACTCGCGGTCTCACTGTGGAATAAATTGCCACTAAAAATTAAGTCTGCACAAACAATACAAAAATTTAAAAAACTGGTCAAACAATACTTTCTCTCCAAACATACATAGAGATTAGTACAAGTCTTCATAATAATCTATTAATCCTCTTATATAATATGTTGTGCATATTTACATTGTATGTAAGTTTATAGTTTTTATATTATTTTTCTTTGTGTGTATTATTAGAAAGTAAGTTTATGTAATAGTAATGTGTATTTATTTAAGTAAATAAAATGAAGTATATGTGTATATATATTATGTATGTACGCCTAAGGCACCCAAGTACCTACATGGTCTCCAATTTCTCACCCAAAGGTTGTCTGGAAGAAATTGCTTGATAGTAATAAGACCACCTTTTGTACCTTCTTTATTTTTTTTTTGTTTACTGATATTCATTTGTATCTTTTTGTGGTGTACAATAAAGAATAAATAAATAAAAATAAATAAAAAAATGTTCACAACAGATACGAAGGAATATAATAAATAACTTAACGATTACTATTACTAAGTGAACGAAAGCAACCTGTCTTTAAAATTTGTGTTCGCTCAGCATACGGTTTACCTAAAGTCCAAATTGCTTCCTAACCCATTTAGGAGTTATTGCGCGCAAGAGATAAAATCACTTAACAAACATTGGCGTAACCTCACAACCTTCACACGTAGGTATGTTGGTACAATATATCAGTCCCTATTGTGTTTGGATCCGTAAAATTACATTTTCTACTAAGTAAGTACGTAGGTACCTCTTTACCTCTCTTTCGAAGTTCGGAAGTTCGTAATATGCATGCACCCACATTAGTGCGTTTATTAACACGTTCACACACACAACTAAAACATAGGCACTAGATTACCACTGCACTGAGATGGATCTCATCAATGATACCAGGAGAGCTAATTAAATTGAGAGGTCACAGTACAAACAGATACAAATACTTGAAAATTCTACGATATGTGATTATTTCAACAGTGCACTGTGTATATCTAAAGGTGCAAACATATATTATTCAAGATAATTTGTTCTGCGCAAATTCACGGTTTGTTAAAGAATGGCTGGCCACCCAGAACTAGTAGATATATTATCGAAGTGAGCAGTTTCAATAAACGGTTACTAACTTATGTTATGCTTCCTCTTCTTTAAATGAAATAACGTATTGTTTTTGAGTGCTATGAAGTCATGTTTTCGCACCTCTTTCGCTTTTATTTTGTATAAAATGTCACCTAGCTGTGAGTTTTCCTAAAAGTTATAAAAAATAAACAATTTCACTATTTGGCCCCACCCGTTGGCGTCAAAACGACATCAAATTTTACTTTAAAAATCTGAAGCTTTCGGGATTCTAGCTTGCAACTTAATTATAGTCCATTTGTCCATTGCGCTTCTTTAAACTAAGCAGTTCAGAGTGAAATAAGGTATGGTTCCACTCTGCTACTATCCGTCCATGCACTGTTCGTTCATCGAATAATCAACAAACGGCATTAGTCTTCAAGATATTTTTTGCGATTTTTGTGTGTTATGATAGAGGGGGGTCAGATATCTGCTTGGCTATGTGTACGAGCTGAGAATCTAAGTATTTTGTAATTCTAGCCTAGCGAGTTAGCAGAGTAGACGATAGATACACGAAACGAGTGCTCAAATCAGACAAAATCGTGTACCTTCGGCTCGAATAAACTTTTTTTTGATCACTCTCAATCACGTAAATTATTTCTATTTTTTTCCCTGTTTTGATTTCAACAAATTAACATTTTATTAACTTTTATCTAGGAAAATGTAAATGATTGCTTAAACGGATAACTTTTCAAGTATTTCGTAAATTATTAAATCTACTGACTTGGAGTAGTCGTGCTGCGTCATCAGTTTCTTCAAAAGCTACAAAAATAAAATCATTTGGTTTACTAGTTACTTCAAATGTATTAATTATTTCTTCAATTATTATTGGATAAACAGTACAAGTATTTAAGGCTAGCTACCCTTACTGAAGTGAAAAAAATTATCTTATGTAGAGATAGTATGATTCCTTGTATGATTTGCTCTTCGAACCACCCATTCGTAATAAATATTTTAATATGTGGCTACCCTCACATTGAAGCAATTATTCTTAATAGCCTGCGACTTTACTTGCGTAAAATAATTACGTATAAAAAAACCCACGCAAAACTACTCATCGACTTTGACCGCATTCGCATTAGTTATTTATAATTGTATAGCGAACGGACATGAGAACTTGCTTTGTTACTGTGTAGATTGTTATTATTCACCATTAATTTTCCATATGCTGCCGAAAAAATGTCCTCTTATTCCAAAGTAGTTGACAGTCATTAATGTACTCATTTTCCAAGCAATTACAACTTCAGATGTTTCACTTAAATGTACTTGAACGTTATTATTTTTGGACATTAAATACTGTATATAATATTCGATGAGTTACCTATAACATAAATGGTATAAAATTTGGAATGGTTCTTATATACCATACAAGAGAGATGTCGACACGCAACATTAGCTTGTTTGTGGGTGGCTATTACAGGATCGTAAAATAAAATTATAATTTAATAGTTTTTAAAAAAAATACCTTGTTGCTGGGACCTTCTAGTTTTTCTTGAAGCTTCCGTTTTCAAATGTGCAACTGTCAAAATTTTGTTATGAATTTTAGAATTCGCTTTAAGGATTACATTGTTGAGTATATTTGGACTATGGTATAATTATTTGAGGCTATTGCTAGTAACTAAACTAATTATGACAGACATAATTAGTTACTTTTCCTAGTTATTTTTCCCTCGTATTGTTGAGTTTTATCATGAAATTGTTTTTATTTTTAAGGAGAAGCTAACTATAATTATCAGGTCTAGCTAAACGAGCCTCGGTCGACAATTAAATACTTTTAGATCGGATAAAAGCCACTCGATAAATAACTACAGCGAGATATGCGCGTTTACAGGCGACAGGCGATACGGCGCATACGGTACCAACCTTTGCCGCGGTCAAACATTGTGTGTCCAATAGGTGGTGTTCAAACACGGCACCACCACGTTTGTGGCAGAGTGGTGTCGTGAAAAAGCTCTAACAAAGAAGTTTGTTCGAGAATACTATACTAACACCGTTATTTACTATGTATAAACATAATGAAAACATACGGTATGGCTGATCAGCTTTTCTTGACATCACTGTTAAAAAAAAAGAGTAACTAAAATACTCGTCCATTGTGTATAAGTAACTTTAGATTTAGTAAAGAATATAGGCAAACGTGGTATCCATTAAAGAGGGACATGTAGAATGTTGACTTTTTTGTATTTTGTGCTTAATACTTGGCTACATCTTTTCTACATATGTATCATCTTCTACAACTATTATGAGTAAAGAAATATCAATATTTCATTTCCCGTGAAATACTGATAACAAAACGCATAAGTAACTGATTTGCAGTAACCAAACGCAGCAGGCAGTACTGTTAGTGCTGACTGTAGCTTAAAACAAACAATGTAATGGCAGATCGAGCTGATTGATTGAAAATTAAATTAAATTTTGCGTTTTATGGCAATTAGCTGTAGTTACTACACAATTACTATTTGTGCCAATTTCAAGTATTAATATAATAAAAGTAGTTTTAACATAATTAAAACATTGAAAGATAACCGAAAACCGTACATCATTGATTGAACATTGTGTTATCATTCAACATTCACATTGAAGTGACATTTGACAATTATTATTGTTCGCTCGAAAAGTAGCAACGGAGCTGTCAGCATCAAAAAGTTTTAACCATAGACATAATTCCTAGCTTTTTGAAGACTACCTGCTATGATTCTACTCTTTGTTATTACATAAGAAAAACAAAAGCAATTCGTGACGTGACAATGACATTCACTGACTGTGAGTGAGTGAGGTTAGGTATGTCAATCAAAAATGACAATCGACGTTCCTTACGTTTTGTTATCCTCCATTTTTGCGTTTAGTAATCTCTTTATCCCTTGCTCCATACTAACTTCAAACACATATATCTTTTTACTGAAAAGTTGTAGAAATGTGATATATTTAATATTTTTTTAATTATTCATGACAAATAAATTGATATTACTTTCATGATCCTACACTTCGTCCTTAGTGTATAAAAGACGATACCAGCGATACATAGATGTTTGCCATTGTTTTTTAATAGTTTTCTTTTGGATGTTCATAAAAAAACTAGGTAAATGCATACTATATACATAAGATTATAAAGATTACAAGCCGCAGTTGTAGTGTAGTGTAAACCTTTCTGAAGGAGTCTGTACGAGGATCAGGACAGACCTCCAGTATGACCTATAAAGTTAATTTGAAATTGTTTCAATCTATTTTACAATATTCTTAAAACATTATGAAATTAAGAAGAAAAAAACAGCACTGGAACTAGAACGTTCTCAAGTTTCTTTGAGAACTAATGTAGCAGCATATAGTACACTACACGCATGGGGAAGCGATGGTTTAGTACTTTGAGCATCACTTCTTCTCGAGAGGATTTTAAAAAGTACACGTCTTACGCCAAAAACTCAATATGTAGAATGGGCCCAGCATTGTAGCACTTTCCTACCTACATGTCTCAAACTAAATAAACGATATTAATAATATGCCTGCCACAGCGTTATAATTGTATTGTGGTTTTGTTCTGGCATATAACATACACTTACACTTCAGATGCATAGCCATCCTTACCGCTGCCGTGCAAACATAATTTATCTTCTTTATTGTGTGCATATTTGGGAATGATTTTGAGTAAATCAAACATTTGTTTTACTTTCGGATGATAAGCAAAACATCATTTGTTTCTTAACGTTTTCGAACTAACTTCATACTTTGGAATGTGCAAGAATGTGGTATATTTGCACGATATTTTACCACAGGCATTTTCTTAGTAAAAGCAGCTGATTAACTAATTAGATCTTATATCTTCTTGTCAGTTTTGTACATTTGCCTAAAACTGCGACTTCGTACAAAACTCTTATTTACTATCTGTGGTACAAATGCATTTATAATAGGTAATATGAAGATAAATAGGGCTAGGTACAAAACTAACGAACCTTCATAATATTTACAATATTGTAAATTCCCAAAAGCTGAACCTGGCCCTGAAACAGAAACGAAATTATTAAACAGATTTAATTGTAAGAAGAATTTAGCTTTTTCAGTATCATTTTCTTGAAAATGATTAGGTTTTTTTAATCGATTTCATTTTTTACGGTCTATAACAAAAATAATAAAAAAACGGTAAAATTCAGCTTTTTTAAGCAGAATAAAATAAATAACATATTGTTAAAGTCACACATATTGAGCGCCTTGTTTTTTAGCAATTACACTAAACATAATAACATATTCTATATACGTATACCCAGGAAATTGACTATAAAATTACCTTATGCAGCTTCAACTACTTTTTATTACTTTAATTACTAAATTTTAAACAGTTTTCACCCAGTAATATGTTTTTTAGATGAGTTGTCGGGCGACCGAGCCATTCGAGACTGGTATAATATTAATACCATTTTATTGCTTTTTCCGGTGCTGCTGCTGACACAAACAAAATAATCAGTCAACTTTATTCAAGCTTAGTCCAAGTCTCCAGGGACCAATGGCGTGGCAGTTACCTCGCGCTAAGCATTAGCTCAGCCATACAATGAGGTAACTCTGCCAGCATTATTGTTTAAATGCCGGAGAGCATAGATCTGGCACGGCAGTGCCACCCGATTTTTATTTACTAAAAGTAATAAAAATAAATGTCTTAGAAATATTGAAAGTACAATGTTATTAGTTTCTTGTTATGGAATTTGCGATTTATGGTTGACATGTACGTTTGTATGGTTTGTTTCAAGTTATTTCCGAGTGTAAATGTATTTCGATGTATTAGGTCCTTACATATGAAATTGGCGTTTTGTAAGGGAGGAACATAAAGTCAATTTTTTTAAATATCATATATTTATTTAATCCATTGCTATTTATGCACTTTTGCCATCTCATAGGTAGTTCATTGATCCCTTTACTAAAAAACCATTCGGACAGGAATCAATAAAATCTTCGAAGGCGCTTTGTACTGCCCCGATTGAATTTTTTCCCTTGCAAGAAGTTATACAAATTTCGAAAATGTGATAATCTGTTGGAGCAAAGTCCGGGGAGTACGGTGTATGTCTTAGACATTCCAATTGAAGCTCCTCTAATTTGGTAGCCGTCTGTTGTGCAGTGTGTGGTCTAGCGTTGTCCTGAAGCAGCAGTGGCCTAATGGGGCAGGATTTGGCTGGTTCACCAGGGTTCAACCATTGCGATGAGCGTTTCCGATTGTCGTACAGGATCCACTTTTCATCACAGGTAATTCGATTTAAAATCCTTTCATTATTGTGCCGGCTGAGTAATGTAACGCAGCAGTCGACGCGCGTTTGTCGGTTTGCTGCACTCAATTCATTAGGTACCGTCACGGCTACGCCTTAGGAAGCACGTCAGAATGCCTCGACATTTCAGTAAAGAGGTTAATATGAATTATTATGAATTAAGAATCTCTCCGTCAGATGAGCAAGATATATTAGATTAAATGTCATACATAAAAGTTTATAAAATGTATAACATTCTTTTCAATTACCACGAGTTGGTGGTAATCCCGAGTTGGTGCAGGCGCCGGGTACGGTTCAAGTAGGACCAAGGCTACCTGAGACACGTTATAAACAAATATATTTTTCAGAAAAGAAATTCAAAGTGATGCGCGTCCCGAGCACTCGAAGGGCTACGTTTGGTTCACTTTTACAACGGAACAGAAGACGCCATATGTAGCGGCCCTCCATTCAGGAATGACTACATGCGCACGCCATCAACAAGCGGGCAGCCTCAAGTAAGTCCGTTCCATATATGCGTTCAGATACGCAACTAGGAGGTCAAGAAATAGCCGTCAATGTAAATCGGCTGAAACCTGTTATTGCGATAATTTTGTTGAGTTCATTATAATACAATCTATCGAAATTATAATTGTAAATATGTAAATGTTGTAAAGTGTCAAGACTTGATGAGATGGCAGCCACTGAGGGATGAAGATTGATAACCCTCCCCTGGCGATACGAAAAAAACTGAAATTAATATTATCGTGTCTTTAAACTTGTTATATGTTATGATCAATAAAGATTTTTTTTCGTTGTGGTTCACTATGTCCTTATCAGGTGATGGAACCGAGGGGAGTTCATTCATAATCAGGCAGTCAACAACACCATAAATTCTCTTAAAGAATAGGTAGCATGCTTTGCTGTCTGCAGGTGACATGCTGGTTATCAGTGCGCGCGATAAGGTGAAGTTATCTGCCAGGGACGTGAACAACGAAATAACATCTCTATAACGGTTCTGGCTCGCATCTCAACATTCCGTAAGAATATTTGACATGTGATTAGGAAACATTATATTGAAAGTAGCTTAGGCGACGTTCGCTTGCTTTTAGCGAGGTTTTACGGGCGGGAATTCCTATCGAAGCAGTTATTCCTTGGATCATGGTGAAACCATTGCTTTTGTCATATTATATTTATTCTTTGTACGTAAAGATTTCACACCAAACACCAGGAGTGACCTAATCGACAGGGGTAGTCTCTCCTGAGGCCGTCGTACAAATACATCCTCGTTCAGGCAGGTAGTTGGACATTGTTGTGTTTTGTTGTTGTTTGTGTGAATAAATTTATGCGGGCGGCCGATCGTCACGGCTAAGCTTTAGGAAGCACGTCAGAATGCCGCCACATTTCAGTAAAGAGGCTAATTATAATTATTATGAATTAAGAGGAAAATATATTTAAATATATTCAATACATTCTGTAGTAATAAATTCTGACTTGCTTCATCAGATGAGCAAGATGTATTAGATTAAAATTTCTAAAATAAAAGTATATAAAATTTATAACATTCTTTTCAATAACCACGAGTTGGAGGTAATCCCGAGTGTACCCACCTCTCAAGCTTTTTCACCTTCCCAATTTTCTTCTAGTGGATTAAAACAGTTTTGTCACTAACGCCGAAGCCTACAGCTAACTCGGACGTGGTTTGCGATGGATCCCCTTCAACAATAGCCTTCAATTCTTCATTATCAACTTTGGTCTCCGGCCATCCACGGGGCTTGTTCTGGAGGTCGAAATTTCCAGAACGAAAACGTTGGAACCAAAAACGCACTGTGTTTTCTTTTTCGACATCGCCGCCACACACGCCATAAATACTTAGAGCGGTTCTGCAGCACTGGTGTCACGGTGGATGACACAAATGCCTGAGTTAATAGCTGTATAAATTTGAAATTGGAATTCTTAACCAAAGAGGAGATAATACAGATCAAAGTGGCCAGTACGACAAAACGCCAATTTCATTTGTAAAGACCTAATATTAAAACCTCTGTGACAATTCCAAGTCTATAATGGGTAACAAGTACACGAAATAAATTTTCAAAACGAAATTTCGAAAATTCATATTTAAAGTCCTTTTGATTTAAATACAATACGTGTACTTACAGCTAAAGAAAGATAAAAGATAGAACGTCCATTTTAGTTATGTTTAATAAATTAATTTTATATGAATTAATTTTTAATAACATTTTTTAAATATGTTCCTAAAGAGAATATTTTACTTTCTGAAAAATCCAAGACTATGTTATCTAAGAAGATTTATTGCATTTATTCATACATACAATAAACCTATAAATAAACAGATACCATTTTCAAATCTTGGCATTGTTAGAATATTATTCAATATTTCTTTGCAAGGCACTAATTTCGTAACACACAAAAAAAAATATACCTGGTTATCAAAAAAATTCTTTGTAAACAATGAAACGTCAATGAACCTTTGGCATTTTAATGATGTTACCCATACTGATTATTGAAATACTAATCGCTTTGGCAAAGCGATAATCAACATCAACAAATCAAGAAAATTATTTTCTTATCAAAATATCATTTCTTCTTATTAATGTAATTAACAATCAATTAGACTTCTTTATATTTTTAAAATAGTAGAATCAGACTAAACAAAAATAAACAAAATATTTTCTTTCCAGAGAAAACAATTAAAACAAAAAACAAATTAAATAAATGCACTTCTAAAGTCAATTTATATTTTTTATTCATATTATATAAGAGTTAGTCTTTAATCAGTCTTTATATTACTCAGAATCAGTCACATGTACAACTAATTAGTATGACATTTCTCAATACAAGCAGGGCAAAGGCGATTTTGCAAATCTTATACCTAAACCTCGTTTCCTTGCGCTTTTTCTTTTTGTTACACAGAAATCAATTAAGGTATTTAATGCTCCTCTTTGAATTTTCTGTAGTCGTAATGTCTTCAGGCCATTGTAAACTCTCTTTGCTAGCTGTTGCCTTGGCCCTGGCACCATAACTTGTGCGTCCACTGGAATAAATAACTGTTCTGATATCATCTTTGCCCTTTAAGTTACAATCGACTTTAATGATCCGCATAATTAGCTTATCCCGATAGCTCTAAAATTTTGCCCTTCTTGCAATCACGCAATAAAGCTGAGCCCTCCTGCGAATAAGGGGTATGCGTACGCGCTACAGATACGGGTTTGCCATCATAAACCCAATTTAAAGTTTTCACATAAAAAATAACATTTGCAATTAATATTAATGTACAATGTAATTTTATGAATTTGAATAGAAAAAATAAAAGTAAACAAATTTAACTTAAAAAAGGATATCTTTTTCCCGAATTGGACTTATTGTACCAAAAAACGACACATTCTAGTGGTACATTAATTCACGGAACTATACAGCAGAACGAATTATGCTCAAAATAATATAATATATATAAATAATAAACTAATAAAAGATTCAGTAACAACCACAATATTTTTCCAACGGCAAAAAGTCTTGAAAACTATAATTTTACTACAATATACTGATGACACTGTGCCGGACGATAAGTATAATGAAGAAACATTCATTATTACATAAACATATTTATCAGAGCGATTTAGTCTTATCAGATCTTGTTGTATCAATACATCAAAATGTCGATACGAATCGGTAATCGATACCTGTCATTCATTCATTTTCATAAAATGTCGATGGATATTCCTATGTTTGCATTAGAAAAAAAAGAAATAACCTCAATTGATTTTAATTTAATTGTATTTTTTTTAGTATTGCAAGTTTTAGCTCCAATTACTACTTAAAAGTTGTTTAATAAAAGGACGGCAGTGTTTTCTGAGTCTATGGAACCACTGTGAAAAGCACTTTGCCCAATCGTCCTTAGGGGTCTCTTCGACGGCCTTTGCAAACGCAGCCACAGCTTGCGCGGCGTCCATAAAACGTTTTCTTCGAAGTTTTTCTTTTATTTTCGGGAATAAATAAAAATCGCAAGGTGCGAGGTCAGGGCTATAACGGCGGGTGGCCTAGTAATTCCACGTTTGACGTCACCAAATAGTCAATCGTTCGCCTGGCGGTGTGCGACGGGGCGTTGTGGCGAAGGAAGATCCTACTGCGAGGTCGTTTCTTTCGAACTTTTCCTCCGCAGAAACTGTATTGCGATCCTATAAAACAATAGCCGCGAAATGACCTATCCTTATGAAGAACGAGGCCACCATGTTTTTTCCCACGGTTCGACCTCTCTTCACTTTAGTTGGCAACTTCTCAGAAGGAAACACCCACTGAGCAGACTGTATTTTGGTTTCGGGATCATAACAGTAAATCCAGCTTTCGTCACCCGTAAGTATGTTGAACACAGCATTTGAGTCACCTCCGTTAAATCTTTCAACCATTTCGTGGCACCAATCAACACGACAGAATTTTTGGCCCTCGGTCAAAATAAGAGGTATCCACCGGGCACAAAGCTTCCTGACCGCTAAATTTTCATGGAGGATTTTGTGCACTTAACTCATACCGATGCCTAAGCTTGTCCGAATCGGCTGATAGGTCACTCTTTTGTCAGTCTCTATGATACACCGCACAACACAGAGGTTATCTTCAGTCGTCGCCATAGAAGGTTGTCTCTCACGCAGATCATCAGTGACATTAGTGCAAACTCGAACTCATTAAACGGAGATGGGGCTTTATCGTGAAATGCAAATCATAGTCTATCATAACTTTCTTGTTGACTTTAATGACATCGAAAGTCATAAAAAATCATTGTACGAATATTTTCTCGCATTAAATTCATGCACACAGACAATTTTTAATTTACTACCAAATCGTAAAACAATGACGAATTAAATACATGCTCAAAAATATTGGCAAGGAGTTCCATTTTCAAAATTTTAAATTATTTTTTTATTAAATTGTTTCTAAGAACTTTCAGTTTGACCCTCGTAGTAGAAGAATCTTAATCTTAACGAATACAACAAATAAAAACAGCTGCAGATAACATCATCTGACTAATATTGACTAATTATTGTTTATTTGATTGAATACAGTACCTACTGGAAAAATATATAACACAACAAGACTTTGTATCGATTATTACTTACTCGCCCTTTGCAAAGCAACTTGTTGCATTGCATCTAGACCTGGTAAATCAAATCCTGTGAAAGAAGTACAATTTATCGCTTACTGTCATAGGCATAAGTTTCTTCAAAATTAAAGTATACTGTTGTTGTTAGAGAAATTAAACAAATTTGACATTACAATTTTACCTCTTAACCTGACGATTCTTCGTTGGGTAAGAACTATAAATAAGAAAGTAATTCTTTACCATCATAAACTAAGTATTGTTATATTTAATATTAAGTCTACTGATCGTTCATAACTTGAATGTTTGGTTCATATCACATTATTTGAACAGTAATATCTGTTTCATTATTTACCCTCTCCGTCTACGTCAGCGGACGCATGGATGCATGCCAATAGGCTCGTGTTAAAAAGATGTTGTTTGGTGGTTAGAGTCAAATTTTCCAGTGCCAGGTTCACACACAAAACATTATTCCAAGTGTTATACTCACAATATTCTTCAAACAAACGGTCTGCCAGAACCTCAGGACGTGAGGCTGAACCAATTATACCAGTACCATTCTACCCTAAAAATTATGTATAAAAATAAAAAGCTTGATATTAATGTAAACAATTCAATATTTAAATCAGTATGTCAATAATCTTTCGGGGTCAGGGGTCCATATGAAAAGATAAATGCCACCACATGTCTGAAAGTCCTTTCAAACTGTGCCTAGTTTATGTGATGGAATAATCGAAACATCAAAACACCACACTACACGTAAACACCAAGTTAATACAAATACTTACCACTCTACAATAATTTCTGCGCCAGTATATAAAAGTCCATCGGGGTTATGTAGTCACCTAAAGAATTATTAACGTTCAAGTATTTCAAAAGTAATTTTTTAGAATATACACTAAATTCACATGTATTTAACTACGTTGCAAAGTTTTAAATTAATATATAATATCGTTATGGGTAATACGCCTTCTTATCCACTAATCCACAAGGAAGTTAAGTTAAAGTCCACCAATAGGGAACTCCATTCTCCTAATTAAATAATAAAAAAATAATAAATAGAGTAATTCTATTGGTTGACTTTTTCCTGGCACAACGCTGATCTTCTCTACACAGCTTTGGTGAATAAGAATCCTTATTGTCAAATGTATAAAAATAATATTGCCAGTAAAATGTTACCATATGTAAAATACTATGCAACAAACGCTAGAATGTTGTGGTGTCTGTAGAAACATAGTGATCGATATACTAGAAAGAATTATTTTTTCAAACAGATTTTTAATTTGACTCTCCCTTTCGGTCTTAGTAAAAAAATACTATTGTTCTCTTGATATAAATTTAATACCAATTCTGAAGGGCCGCCTCTTCGTTTCTGAAAATGTAAAAAAATATATAATAGGTTGAGTTTTTATTACATACGGTACCACCAATTCTCATGTAGTGCTATTTTGACTTATTGGAAATACAATCCTGGACATTACCTTTGTCATCGTTGGCATCTTTTGCCTTGTTAATATTGCATTTGTTCATACAATCTTCATAATTTGATCGTAAAAAAAAATTCTGAAAATATGATATTCTCTTAGATTTTCTAATGTTCTATGTAATTTCTATCGTTAAATGCATGTTATAAATAAAGAGATCTCCAATTTCGTTTGACATTATTTTCATCCGAAAACAAAAATAGTACCTATCTCTTGAATTACAAATAAATAAAGCAAAAGTGATTGATGAATTTGAAATTTGAAATAACATTTTAGAATCTAGATTAATGAAAACTGCATAAATTTACTTACGGCTTCAAAAATTGTTATATGTAAAACAAGAAAATTTAATAAAGTCAATGTGTACATTACGTAAACTATTCGCTACAGACGTACATTTTCATATTCGTTCGATACAAGTTAAAACGAGTTTGAAATTTATTATGACGTTGTATTATAAGTATTGTTTGAGATTAATAAGGAAAAACGATAAAATTGTAATTAAAAGTAGTTACAGTATAACAAAGTAAAATTTATTTTGTCGGGATATTGTGTCATGCTCGTACACAGTTTGAAGGTTAGGGACAAGAATTTGGTTATGCCTTTCAAAATTGACTATCTTCCGATCCAGCAAAATTTTACTCAGTATACAGTAAATCGTGATACATTAGCTATTAATAATAATAATACGCGGAAAGTTACCTCTGGTGCCGTTCACAATTTGACAAGAAGGATTGTTAGTGCATTAGACTCTGGAAATAAGTGCGTTGGCGTGTTCATCGATTTAAAGAAGAATATTTGACACGGCTTAAATACTCAGACTCATTTATAAATTAGAAAAGCTTGGCATTACAGGCAAACAACTAACATTATTTGAATCCTACTTGATTCACCGCACAAATTGAATGAAAATTGATAATCTTTTCAGCAACAAACTTAATCTCTTTAGCACGGTATACCACAGGGATGTGTACTTGGTCCTACACAGTTTCTAGCTTACATCAACGACATGTACAATTTAAAATTAGATTCCATGTAATTGTTTGCTTGTGTTGACGATACGGCCTTAGTATTCGCAGTAAAAACTGAAAAGGAAACATTTAGCACAATCAGGTTACGAACAAGTGGCCAAAGCATAGTGTTTTTAAATGTTACTTTGTTTTTCCAGTTTTCCGAAAGTCAGATTCTCAGAAAGTTGCTCAGAATTATGGTTTGAGAACATGTGCCCTTTTTCCGAATGGTAAAAACGTCACCCGGTATGTAAATGAGAGCCAAGATCTATAAACTACTACATTTAGTAAATGTAATTCTTACTTTTTCTATGTATACAATGGTTTTATTAGCAATAGTCAGTTAGAAGGAATCTTACACTCAAGCACAGGCGCGTTAACGGAAACGAATATATGTTTTAAAATAGTTCCAGGTTAAATTAAAACTCGACTTAAATTGGGCTTTTCATGGAAATAATCATTGAGTTAAGATTCGTCACTACAACCACAACTGATAATAAAACCTTCCAATGTACTTTTGTTCTAGGATATCCAATCATAGAGTCTCTACCAGCGTCTTAATGCATAAATTTAGGCATTAACGCAGATGGATTTACAAAAGGAGTATTAATGGCATAAGAAGTCGAGTAATTGTTCAGGCGTCCGTTTTACCCACACTTCGAAGGGTTTTAGTGCATAGTTTAGCGCACTTAGTGAAGTTAGCCACGGTAAAGATGTCTCATTTCGAGCACCGAATACGCAGAGAAAAGACATATGAACTTTATTTTAAGGTGGAAAGTGCGTTATTACGAGAATGGTATGGTCGAATGAGAAATCGTTGGAGTTTTTACCAAGTCCCAATCCCACTTTCGTAGGCATAAGTTAACACAGTGAATTGTAGTAGGTTTAAAAATTGTCATAAATCTCTTTCAGTCTAAGAGCTATTGACAGTGGTGGAGGTAAATTTTATCTGACTATCCCGGTGTCTGGGTTACTTTTTTGCATACCTTTTAATGCAATTGCTTTTACAACCAATTAAACTGCGGCGACCAGTGCAGCTGCTTCAACCTCTATTGTTGTGTAGGTTTAAGCACGTTTATGGTTTACGAAATTAGAAATCTGTATCAAACACTGAAAAATAATCACCTACCTAGCAATTAACCCAGGAAAAATCTAGTGAAGTGAGATAAAAAGTAGAAAATTGGATAATGAACAACTTGAACCCTCACCATTATTCTCGAAAATATGGTTTAGTCGTGATTTTGAATTTACACTCCCTAGAGGCCGATTAAAAGTTTGGTCTTGAATTTAGGTTTTAGGTCAGGATTAGGCCGTCTACGACCGGCTGGGCTGGCTATACTTAAAAAAATATGATTACCTATGGGGTCTCTCCTTCAAAATCATAACTACAAGATTTAATTGCCAACAAAGATTTATTTTTAAGCACCTTCTATGACATGATACAATGTAAACCTCCAAAAAAGCTTTTATCTTGTTTTTAATTGCATATTGTTTATAAAATAAAATATGTGACATCTTTAAAGCAAATTTCAGTTAGCCTGTTTAAACAAACGTAATAATTATGGATCTTAAAAACATGGTTGACTTTAGTTCAGCGGATAGCCAAATTGCCTTCACGTAAATCTTTTTTTCCGGAAGAATCTGAAAGCAGTGTAAAATTAAATTTAACATTTAATGAGCTGCACATTCAAAACAAAGAGTTATGTCGATCCCAATCCTCGTATCAGGAGTTTTTTTGTTTGATACTGGTACATATACCTCTTTTTGTCAAGTTACCATAGAGGGTCTAAGGCTGAAAACTTGCTAGAACGTATATCAAACTTATCTCCGGTAAATTGTCAAATAAAAAGTTACGTTTTTTTAACTGCACAGAGTTGAAAATCCAGTAAAATATAATGGTTCCCATTTTCACAAGCTTAGTGTCACATGTTTTCAGAATATAATTTAAAAAAGTCAATTTTTATTTGACCATTTAGCTGATATAAGTCAAAGCATGCACAATTATTAAGTCAAGCCCGACACGATCTTTTGAAAGAGAATAAGCGAAAAAATTACATTACGAATGTAATTACTTAATACATAAAATTATTTAAAAAACTTAACGCAGACACATAAGATTTTATGGTGCTCTAAGATACAAAAAAAGAGGCGTACGTCAGATATCTAATACGGTATTTTCTCAGTTCGTGTAAAGCGAGCAGATGAAAACTCAGATGTCTTAACATAACTTCTAGCATCTAAACTAGGCGAAGCCTATACCTTAGAAGAAAGTTTCTTCATGTAAAGTAATTTTGTCATAAATTACCGTAAAAGCAAATATTATTAGATTTACTTATGATATTGCCATTTTGTACAAAACATTTGATATTATTACTCCACGTAAAAAGCTCTCAAAATGTAGTAAAAATACATAAAAATACTATAACAAAACGAGGTGGGAAGAGAAGAAAACAACTGAGAGCCAATGTATCTTCTTTATTTATAAACACGGTCATCGCTGTATACAATATGTGATTCAAAAAATAAATAAGCTGACAAAGGTGAAAAAAATTGACATTCCTAGTTTTTAAAAAATTAACCGCCTTTAAACCGTTTGTGCCTAAAAGTGAATTTGATATTTTTATTCCTGTAAAAGAAGATTCCCCTTAAGATCGTTTTCCAGGTTAGAGTCGTTTAAAAGAGAATCGTGGGCTCTGCATAAGTATGGTTTGGTCCGCATTCGTCGTTGATATTACGAACGTAGTAATATCGTGCAATATGTCCATATTGCTAAAACTACATAACTCTTAATCCTATACTTACTCGCATTTTTATTGTATCCAAACTAATGAAAAGATTCGAGTATGAAAAATAAACACTAACAGAAAAATGAGAAAAGAAATAGTAATAGAGTAAATATAAAAAGTCGGTTTGAGTATGTTAATGTGCCCTTTTTTCTAACAGTATAAAAGACACCTACTAATTAAGTTTTGTTTAAACAACGTTTATTTGCAAAAATAGGAATTCACAATGTAAATTAATTGGCCAATACCGTAAAAGGGCAATTTCAAAGGTAAAGCTGGGTTAATTCTATTAAGGAGTAAGCCCGCGAAAGTTTTTATGCATTGCAACATAAAAACAACAAAATAACTTTCGCAGTATCGAGCACAAGAATTATGGATTTAAAAATGAATAAATTATTTAGCATCTTAAACTCATGTATAAGTATTTTTTTCTTTTTTAAATATTTCTAACTAACACACCACATTATCTAGCCCAAATTAAGTATCTATAAGAACTTGTGTTATAGATACTGGATAACGGATATTTTTTATATAAATAAACATACATACACATCCATGACTAGAAAGCAAATATGATAAAATATCTGCCCCTCCCAGGATTTAAACTCGGGACCTCTGGCATAAAAGGCAAGGCTTATTACATCCACACCAAACAGGCCGTCAAATTATTATAACTATTAGTATAATTTAAAAAAATTATAAATATATTGATAAAGATAATTATTAAAAACTAAACTTACTTCTACTTTATCTATTTATAGACATAAGTCTATCAAAGTAGGACATTATTGACTCGATGCGGCTTGTTTCTGGTACTGTATAAAAATTTAAAAAATTAAGCATCTGGCGACTCAATAATTTTTTAATTAATTTTTAATAAAAATGATTTTAAGTACCTTACGGTTTTATATCTATTGAGCAACATTTTAGTACGTCTTTAACGTAGGTATCAAAAGCACAAAATAAGACACCCTGCAAGTGCTAAGCTGTGTACTTATCTGTCGTGGCCAAATCATAGAATTGCTCATTTCATTAAATACTCCACACCACTCATTTCATTACCTAAATAGTCGCATGATGTGGCCACATCATTGAATCGCAAACGATTCACAATTTGGTCATTGCTGATTAGCCATACCGAGGATTTTTTTTAACAACCTAACATATATCCAGCGTATTGCGCGAGCGGAGCGAACAAGTGAGCGTGGTGCGGCAACACCCGTCCACGCGCCATTATGAGAACTAAAATTTTTAGGCAAAAAAAGTTAAACAAGGTGACGTGTATTTTAATAAATCAGCTAATTATACTATCCACGTGCGACACTGACGGACGTTTACAGCGCCTCTATCGATAGTTAAAAGAACCATTTTACGTTATGATCAAATTAACTTGGCCCCTTCATGAAGTGGCCGCGCGTTTGTTTGACCATATCGACAAACGATATATTTTTATTGATCAAGTCACATCATGATGTGGCCAATGGGCAGTCGATCTTTTCAACGATACGGCAACGACATATCCACCAGAGATATGCGAGGAATCTTTGCGGGGCGGTCAAAACAATAATAATTTTTATAAGACAATGTTTGTTAAGTAAAGCAAAATATAAATTTGCCCATGGGTCAAGAAAGTGAAGAAGGTCATCTCATCGAAAAAAATACAATTTCAGTAGGTAAATAGTTTTTTTTTTCACTCCTTTTTGAAGTTTTTAGTTCATCACACATGTCATCGTGACCTGGTCTTAATATAAACAAAACAAACATAGAAGTCACTGCTGAGTAGTGATTTCCAAATCAAGAAAAGAATTGCAACTGTATTCTAATTTTCAACTAACTTGAAATAAGGTATAAAAAGTCCTGTTACACCAATAATACCTAAAGATCCAGAGCAAGATTAGCGTTTTATGAATGTCCATTTTAACTTAAAGAATCACATAACTTCTTTTTATCTAAATAGAAAGCATCTACGAAACGTAACCTACCAGGACCTGTAGGCATTCTTCTGGTTTAGGAGATAAAGCTTTAAATAAACCACACCTCAAATGAGCTTCTTTTTCTTCTTTTATACAATGGTCAATTATTTGTACATAGATTCTTTGATCGATTTATGAAATACATCGTTAGGTCGACAAATATAATCATAAATTTTTGTTTATTTAATCAATTTCACCTGAACAAAATTAATTTTTGTGCGAAAATATTTTCTACTTAAATCGTTGGTTTACAAATTTTAATTATCCAAAAATTTTGCAAAATTAACAAGTTTATGAACTACATACTTCTTATTAATTTTGCGTGATCATCCACTGAAACAATTAAGTGCGTGTTAAAAAATCAGTGTTATATAGTTAACGCTGTCTCTAAATTGTCAAGTTTTATACTTACATATTTTTTCCACCTCTAGATCCAACTGACTTGGACCAGAAGCTATAAGAAATAAAAAAAATTACTTTGGTTCAAATTAGTACAAATGATTTTTCCCAGTATGTTTTAGTAACTTTCATTAAAGTTGTGAGGCTGTTTATTTTATGCATAAACACACAGTTCATAGAGATAAAGTAGCAAAAATAGAAATCCGAAGAAACCTTCTACTTTTTTTTTAATTTTTGAAACTGATTCGGTCGTAATTTTGCGAAACTTCATTAAAAAAATCGTAACTCGATGTTTTTTTTTGGATGTCACTTTTCTGGCCACCCTGTATAACTAACGAACTACTTGTAACTTTCTACACGTATCAAATTGTGATTAATAGTTTTAGATCACTTATAACTTTCACCTTTTTATCCCTTAAAGGGAAGATGCAAGTATAGACAGTGCAAGTGTAAACAGGTATAAAATTAGTAGAATAGAGTACTTCCCAAAGCTATGAAGAGCTGAAAACTAGTTAAACAGGAATAAGGAAAACTTTGTTTTGTACATTAAAATAGTTTTTGTGAAAAAATTATCTAGTTATATATAGGTATCTAGTTATACTAATAATAATACGTCAGAAGCCCAGGTTGATCATATTTTACAAGCATCTGACTAGATTGTCTAGAACTTAACACAGCAAGTAACCTTTTACATGGGCTAAGAAGGCTTTTCCTGCATGGCGTCTTTGTATATTTTTTGAAAATTAGCTAAGTTACTTATTTCTGACTAAGGCCTGCAACACTCCAAACACAAAATAAACATACCCACTAGTGCACTCAAACCTACTCAAGACAACACATACACTCCCTATTGCTTGTACAATTACACTTTCTACACACTCAACAATTTTGATGAAATTAAATTCAGATTTGTACTATGTTACTTCTCGTGTACGTTATATATGGATACAAAAAATGCCATTTATGTCTTGAAGAGTTGTGTTTTAAATGAAGGATAGTTCCTTAAACACCTTAAATGAAATAGACGACATTAAAATAGCACGGGTCTATAATCGCAACATTGAAGACTTATCAAAGAGTATACAGGGTTTCCAAAATTCAAAGTGAAGCCAAAACGGAACGACAGGATAGATATCCGTTATAATAAAAATAAGAAAAAAATCCATCCCATGTTCTTTAAATTTTGGGCATTAAACAAAAAAGCAGAATTATCAATTTTTTAACCATTTTTTGGTTATTTTGGTTAATATTGATTATTTTGTTACAACACTTTGTAAGACTAAAAAAATATGGGTAAAAAATTTAAAAACTTGAAATAATCCGATTTTATGCGAAACCAGTTTATTTTGCTAAAATATTTTTGATTCGCACACACTCTTTGGTGGTCCTTAATTTTACAGCAGAATGATGAATGATGATGAGAGAGATGGATTGTGGAGTTTAGCAAGAGTGAGCGAGTGTTGTACCATTATGGAACCTTGATTAAAGGCGCCAACTTTTGATGGCACTTGCCAAAGCACTCTAGTACATTTTTTTTCAGGAGGCTTTCCCACAGTCGAGATATTTTGAAAAGGTTCAATTCATAGGTCGGCAAAAAGTGTTATTTCTAAGAAAATTTGGTGCAATGTGTTATTATTTTTTGGTGTGATTAAAAATATGTTATTTAGAGTTATGGTGACACGTTCTGAATGGACCAAAATAACCAACATTAACCACAATAACCATGAAATAGTAAAAAAATTTTGAAATTCTCTTTGTGTTGTTCAATGCCCATATTTTCTAAAGAACATTGGATGGATTTTTTTCTGATTTTGCTGATGATGGTTACCATCTATCCTATTGCCCCGTTTCAGCTTGACTTAATATTAAACCACCATGACTGGAGAATATTTAATACACAAATAATTGCCCCGACCAGGACTGGAACCTGCAACCTATGGCGCATACGCCCTGCATCACAATGCAGGGCGACTGCCACTGACGCTACTAGGCCATTATGAAAAATATGTTAGGAAAGAAAAATACGTTTGAAAAATATGTAGAGTCAAGCAGTGTCTTATCCTTCGAAGCAATGTGAGGAGACGTTGCGTTGTGCTAGTAATAAATCGCGCCAATAGGATTACTTTACGTATTTTCGTCTTTTTTGGTAAGAAACCGAAGTAATTCTATCGGTTGGTTTTTCTAAGCGTATCGACAAGCTTGTTCGCGCATGCTTCTTCTATTTTACCTGTATTTGGGTCCGTCAATTGTAAACCAGCTATAAAAAAAATAAAAAGAGAGAAGTTTTTAGAAAACTATTTTTTAACAACTACTAACCCTCGGTTATGGTCAGCTTTATAAATTGGAGATATATCTTCCGGGTCTTAACTTTATATTAAATGTTAATGTAGTGTTTTTGTTAGTTGTTTAGAGCACGCTGTCTAGTAAATAAGATCAAGGCGGCAAAACCTCACCAATTTTATAGAATTGAGTAGTACTGTGTATCAGTACTGTGCACGTATGCAATTTAAGGCCAAAGACCAACGTTAGGTTACGGAAAACACTACTTACTATTTGTAATGTTTAAGTGCGAATTTTTATTTATCGTGTCTAGAGTAATGCTCGGTAAATAATAACGCGATTTTACTTGGAGTCGTAATTTACTTTAATTTCACACGGCACTCAGGGAACTAACCAAACCTTCTTACTAACAATCAGGCCAACAACTAAGATTATTCTTAATAACGCTTAAATAAAATAAATAAAAGCTATTTTTATCGTGTCGGAGAAAATTTGGCCCTTCCTCGCGATGGATTATATAGCATTCGGAATAATATATGTATTAATGGCCTTAGATATTGCAATATAATTTTACCTTCGTCGTTGTTAATAGCATCAGCTGCGCCAAGGATATCAGCATCTAATAAACAAAAATAATCGTTTTTCGTTATAATTTGTAAATATTTAAAAATATTTGTTACAGAGCACAACATGCCCTTAGACGGAACCTAACTTTGTTTGACTTATATGTTGGATTAACACAGACTTACACATAAACAGTCCTTGTTACCGCTGGAAGTGCACTTTTATATCTTTATTATTTCGTTTGTAATACTTTACATTAGATAGACGAGTTCAGTTCATGTCAGTGAGCTGACATTATTTATTTTATTTACTTTACAACCTGTCATATGTACTTTACAAGCATTGAAAAATCAGCTCTTAGAATATAAAAAATACAAACTCACTTTTGAGACGCCACCATCCCAATTTAGTTTCGAATTTCACTGCAACATATTCAATGGTAAATGGTTCAGGATCTCTTAAGGTGAGGATTGGCGTATCATCTCCTTGACGACCCAATCTAATTTCATTTCGCCATGAGATCCAAAAGCCAACAAATTCTGGCTTAATAATTCCAATAGTCTCAGCTTCTGATTTGACGTTTTGATTACCATACTTATTTATAGTAGTTTTTGTATTATTGTTTGTACCAATATTAACCTATAATACATAAATATTTTCCTTAGACGTAGAAGATATGAGAAAAATATTTGGGTAGAATTTGGCCAAAAGCATCAAAAGTTTTTGGCGTTAAAACCATGAGGTCCTGCGGACAAAGGGCTCATTGCCTTTATTTGGACCTAGCGAGGCAATTGGTGAGTGAAACTCGTGACCCCAAGGCTGGCACCTTCCTCGCACAACGAATTTTTATTGCGATCCACCGTGGTAATACGGCCAGTCTTTTGGCTACTTTGCCTTCGATAGATTCTAGTTTAGCTGTGTTCTCTTTGTAGCACATTTTTATCTTATAATTATTAATTCAATACACTTATGTGTACATTCTGGAATTGTAGTTTAATATATCTATAATAGATATTTATTCGTCTAAATATTTTTATTGTGTTTTTTTTAATTGCTCGGTCTACGACCACACTTTACTATAGCAGCCGTTGCCGCGGTGGACTAGTAGGGATGAAGGCGGTGACGGCACGCCTTATTCAGTTGATAGTTCGTGGTGGCATAATTCAAGCCATCTGATAATTGCGAATCACCCAAATTAAATTTGTTAAATTGGAATTCATGTTATTTGTATCAAAAATGAAAGGTGGGTAGAACTTTGCCCAGCGGTACACTTCCTTCAGCTGAAACAAAAACACCATTTACCCCTTCTTCATTTCAGTTTTATTTAGGGTGTGCTGGGTCATTCTTACCATACCGTTTTAGCCATAAAAAGGCTCGTTAAGCTAGATATATAATTTTGAAATTAAAATTTAATCCACAACCTTGTAAAAAAGAAAAAATTTCAAAGTAAATAAATTCTAAAAAAAGAATATTAGAATAAATATAAGAATTTGGGTAGTGGATATATTTTTAAGGCTTTTGGCGTTGAAACCATGGGGTCCTGACGACAAGACTTATATGTATATTCTATAATTGGAAATATTTATAATAGTTTGTGAATAATTTTAAAATTTAAAAAGTTACATTACCAGAATCATAGGATTAGTGAGCGTTTCATTTGAAGCCAAAATTACCATAACATCGAAATCGATTGCTTTTACTTTAAATCGAATATATTGGTTGCCAATTGCGAAATCTTTATAGCTTAATGCGGTTGCTGTGAATATTAAATATCATTAATAAAAGCTAAGATAAGTTGATAGACCTGTATTATAATTATTTTCTAGTTAATTTCAACTTCGTTTAGCATACCCGGTACAAAATACATTTCAATTGCTCATTAAAAAAAACGTAACATATCATTTGTTTTAGTAAAATAATCAAAATGTATTAATTTCTCGTGTATCCAAGCATTAAAAAAAAGTAAAAAGCTTATTGTTTCCGAAATCATAATATTTTTCCAAAACAAATTTCTTAAAAAAAAAAGACGTACTTTAACGGTCATCGTCGCTTTACATATTTTTAATTTTCTTGCAGGACAGATCTAATGTTTTTGTAGCTTTTTAATACAAATACAGAAAAATATAATTGATTTTGTAAAATATATTTCGTTTAGATAACCACTATTTTTTTTCTTTTTTTGTCTGTTAAATTGCTTGTAAAATTAAAATAATCGACTATAGGCATATTTTAGAAGCTTATAAGGCATATTTAAGTATCAAGACTAACTTTTCCACGCGTCGTCGCTCATGTGTTCCCTTTTCCTGACCAATTTACACTACTTTTCTATACATCATCTAACGTATTTGTGCCGTATTTAATGATGTTTGGTTGAGTAATTAAAGCTTGAGTAATTTTCACTGCATTTATTTTAACTGTAACTTGTATCAAAAATATAAACGAAAAACAATTCATTCTAAAAGTCATTTTAAATTTTATAGGTCAATGGTAACCAAACGTTTTGTTTGCAAGTAATACTTCATCAAACATACGTTAAAAAATAAATATGTAGAAAAAGTAAAGAACAACTACATTCTGTGAGGAAATAAAAAACCTTGGCAGACGCTAGGTTTTCTCGCAAGGGTCCTGGCTTAGGCTTCAACTCCATCTGGACACAAATTTATTTTCTCGCGTGATAGTTTATTTTTGCGATAACTCCTGAGATGTGAATTTAAAGTGTGTGGTGTAAAGGGCAATTGTAACTAACGTATTTAATAGATAATATCGTTTCCGTATATTTCCGTAATAGCTCTACAATTAGCACATTATAAGGGACCATTTTTTGAAACATCAAAATGGGTATCGTAAAAAATAGAAGTATGCAAGCGCGGACTCTTCCGTCAGGTACATCGCAGTCTTTCGGATAAGGAAGCGTTTTCGATGAAAGCTCCCAGTCGGCTGAATTTTTTGGATTTGAATTTATCAGACAGACAAACCGACGACGGGGCCAGGGGACTTTGTTTTATAATATGTATTGAAATTTCATACTATCTTTATGCTGTATCTGTATACTGTATCTATTTTATGACGGATCACCTTTGGCCACTATCTCCAAATCTCCTAATTAATTCCCACCATCATCGAATGGGTCCGATTCTGGTTTCCGGCCATCAATACATGAAAATCAAATTTAAAAAAACTACATGTATATTGTTCACTGTATTCTAGTATTAAAAGAACTTTAATAAGATAATAACATACCTGGAATTTTCCACTCGCTACCAAGATAACGACTTCTAATTCCAACATATTTAATAGAAATAGGTTCAGGAAAATCCCAACTATATAGAGGTTCCGAATGGTCATCGATTTCTACTTCCACCGTTTTCTTATTCCATTCGATTTTAAAAGGCACAAATTCTGAAGGATCCAGCAACTTTTTATGTCGATATTGTGCTACGATTTTTCCGTTCCACCTGATGTGACTTGTATTATGACTCTCAACATCAAGTAATATCTGGAGAGTGAAAATCAGTAGCGTAACATGATATAAAATATTTTTTTTTAATATTTTACTGTTATATGGTATTATATCGATGTGGGAAAACTATAAACTTTCTTCATAACGTTTTTAGCATATTTATTCGATATTATGCGTGTATCGCCAGAAGGTAACGGACACGGGCCGCACGAGGACGAACGTTATGAAAACTTGAACCCTAAAGAATCTTGAGGCCTTTGTCTAACAGTGGACGTCTTTTGGCTGACCAAACATACAAACTTTCGTATGCAACTAAAATTTTAATACTCTACACCACTGATTAATTATAGTTTAACGTATACCGCTTAATATATTACCTACATAGCTTAAACTGATACAACAAAACACTGAAAAGGGTATGTACATTCAAACTTTGAATAAAGGCATTCGTTAAGTAAATGTAGAATAAACACTGGTTTAATAAAAATAATAATAAATATAGGTCTTATATCTTATATCTCATATATCTTATATATCTTATTCTCTTAAATTTGATTTCTGTATATCATATACGAGTATGCATGGTGTAAAAAAATGTATATCTTCTATTTCACTTGAAATCACCACCACGTGAGTGGTACACACCCCTTTCTCATTTTATCTCCGAACTGACCTCTAGGCCACATGACTTGGCTTGATACAGGCGCGCAAGTACTTTTAATAGAGGAAGTCAATATTTGTATATTTTTAGTTTTTATGAGACTACCAAATACTGAAATTTACATGAAATAATACACAATTTGCTTATTTATGAGTAAACAGTATAATTATATAACAGTATATTGTCATTCTCATGGTTATAATCAACAATACATTTCAAACGATTTATTTAATGTCAGTTTTCACACTTTATAGAATAAATTGGATATGAAGAACCAACGAGAGTATTCAATTTGTAATAGAAGTTTTACTGAAATCAAAGATTTTTACTTTTGCTTTCTTGATTATTGTTATTTCATGTTGGAAAAGTGATTACAACGGCCCAGATTCGACTCTCAAAAATACTTAATAGTAAGATATAATTGCGTCTTGTTGTCTTCAATATATTAGAATCATAACTTCACATCGAACGATTTCAATAGGTTTTTGATTTTCGAGGCAATAGGTATCAATTTCTCGTTTCCTTAAGGTTGTGCTGCTAATTCGGAGAAACCTTAGTAAGGCAAAACTGACAAAAGGCCACAACAGTGTTTTTTAACTAATTTATTTTCCGCATCTGTTAGATCGCAAAGGGCTTACGGATGTGAAACGACACCCACGCACAATGATATTGCGAAAGCCAGCCATTGCTCTCTTCAACCATATTAGAGGAAAGTGAGCGACCCGTCACCTGACCAACTCGACCACGGCAACGTTGAGCCGAAAGACTATATTCTTTAATTATTCTCAAATGATAAGTATTAAAGTATAATATTAATAAAAGATGTAATTATACCCAAAAATAGTAATAATAATAAATAAAAGTAATAAATCCCTAGACAAACGCTCCAACTGTATGGCCCCAAAGTAAGCAGAGCTGTGTTATGGATGACCAAACAAGAAACTGGAAGAGATCCCAGAATAAACATTCATATATAAATATAAACAAGTATGACCCGGGAACAAACATCTGTTTTCATCACACAAACGAATGCCCCGACTAGGACTCGAACCTGGGACCTCTGGCGTATGAGGCAGCGCTACTACCCACTGCATCACTTCAGCCATCATAGTGTACTAAATATCCTTTACTCTATAATCACTAGCAAATACCATATTTCAGAAGAAGTTAAAATAATATGGATAGTGGATGAAGTCTTTATCGTCTCGATTATTTCACTTAAATACAGGTGTTGTTCCAAAATCCTTTTACTAGCGCTACCTATCGTGTTATTAATTTACTTTTTTCCGAGCTGTCAGAAAATCCCTTATTATTTTTGTCCTTTAATCCTCTTTGTTATTTTTAACTTAAAATTCCCTAAATGAGAATGTAGACTTTGTGATTATATTTTAATTCTTAAAGGCTCTATTTCAGGATGTAAAGTACATTTTAAAACGTGATTACGTCACAAGTGGGAAATAGACTTCCCACAAATAGATTAGTCATTTCTTGAACTGGGTAATTCAAATTCATAGATGTCTTGTCGTTGGCAATGTTCCAAATAACTTAAAAATAACGATCCAAACAGCTATAATTGTTTATATTTGCCGGCCATTATAACATTTTTGCAACTCTCAGAGGACTCCCTTGACAACTTCGTCCCAAAAATTATCACATTTGATATGGCAATCGGTTTGGACACAGCGAGCTAATGTGTGTTTATCTCGAGACAATTCTTAAGCAGTAATTTGTTTTGTGTTATTGTCGTGTAGGATAGAGTTTACATTGGTTTGACATAATATTTGGAGTGTTGGTTTTACGTAGTTCATATTAGCTTCATGGTACTACCATACAGAAGCGAGATTCTCCGCCCCCACCAGAATCAATGACCTCATCACAACCCGCGGGTCGCCCTGAGTATGACAGACAAGCTGTCCACTCGACCTTACACACTCGGTCGCTTTGCATCAAAAAGGGACATCGCATAAATTAATGTTGTATTTGTTATATGGCACGGCTGAATCTCCTTTACTGAAAAACACTACACAAATAAATTTATCTTATTGACTTGGGATAAAAATTATTATTTTGGGCGTATTGTGGTGATAAACATCAAATTGACTTACTTCAACACATGGTTTTGCTCGTTGGTCTGGCAATGGAGCAATGGCGATATAGGCATCTCTAGTAGCTCGTATCTCAAAACTAAAATAATTTCTTTTCATAGGAAAAAACTTATAAGGAGCGTCTTTTTTTGCTTTATACTCTGAAAATAAAATAGAACTCTTTGAATCCTAAATGAATGCCAATTGGTCATCGCCCTCAATAACACTCCGCTTGATTTTACCGATACGACGATAAACTCAAATGTAATAATTAATTAGTCTGTCACTTGTAATGCTCAGGTCAGTGAAATCAGTTGAAAAATTCGTAACTCATCCATAAGTCTTTGTAGAGCTTTGTCCTTTCGAATTAAGATTTCCCATTAATAACGTAAAGTTAATCTTAATACTATGTACACAACAGTGGTCAGTGTGTCCCTGTTTGTTTTTTTTTTATTAATAATTAGCAGGCGTTTGTCTTCCGTCTCACCTGATGGAAAGTGACGATGAAGACAGGATCGTACATGCCTGTCCAAGAGGTACCTATTCACTCTACACTTGAAAGCTCCAGGGTTATATTTGTCAACACTCTTTGGCAACTCGAACCAAAAATGAGCTATCGAACCGTTTAGTTCGGCTCATAGGTACGCTAACCAAAAACGGGTGAAACTTCTGTCTGCGTCTGGTTGACCGGTGGAGAAAGGGGGAAGGTTCGATCAACTGAAAAAAAGCATTCGCACACTCTCCAAAGTTCAATCTGTAAAAAACCGATAGACTAGCAAGTTTTCGACGATGCTCGAGACTTTGCAGTCTCGAAGAAGTAAGTTTGTCGTCACTTATGAGTCTACGAGCCCTTCGGTCGACAGAATCCAACGCTTCAAGATGGTATTTTGCGGAATCATGCCAAAGATGGCTGCAGTACTCCATACAAGATCGAACCTGGGCTGTGTACAGGTTAAGCAGCTGTTCGGAGTTGAAGTACCGCCGGACCTTTGCGATGACTCCCAATTTTTTAGAAGCTGACTGTGCCATGGTTTCGATCTGTTGACCGAAATTAACTTTCGACGTGATGGTCATGCCTAGAAGCCCTAGTTGGTTTATGATCGGTACAGATACACTTTGGAAAGTGGGCGTCTAGTTGAATGAGACCTTTTTACCGGAGAAGAGACACGCCTGGGTTTTGGAAGGGTTGAACTGGACAAGGTTGGCTTCACCCCAGTCGGAAACCCTACATAGTGTCAAATCAATCCGTTCGATCATCGACTCTCTCTGAAATTGGATCTGTTTTGACCCTTGCTCAACACACACAGTTAGATTATATGAAATGCTTTCCCTTATATTACATAGAGTGCACTGAAAGTTTCCAGAACTACCCACTGCATAAACAATATTTAAACATTACAATATTTAAAATGGAACACTTTGGCTATAGAATACAGTTTGTTTTATCTGACTGTCGATTGTTCTTATATTTTAGCGTCATTTTAAAAATTTCCTGTCAACATCAAAATTGATTTTACTCTTAATATGATTTTTAGTATAATTTGGCAGATCAGCAGAGCCTCATTTGGCTGCTTTTTGCAATAAAACACCATGCAAAACAATTATTTTTAGCTGATTTTTAGAATTCAAGTGCAGTCGTGGTAATTTCAGTGGCGAATTTTATGGTGGTCGTCCACCGCTCTGAACAAAAAAAACATCGATAATGTGTGTCGTGTGATCGAAACAGACAGACAAGAAAAAACTGTGTTTCCGGAGGGTCGAACATAATGTAACAGAAGCTCAAAAAGTTGACCACGTCACTTGTTGCAATGCCATGCTTACCAAATGCATTGAAGGTGCGTCAAATTTGGTGGGGGACATAGTAATAGTTGCCAAAACATCCTGAAATGATCGCAAAACAAAGCCGCAATAGAGTGTATTAGTTATCTTAAAGTGGTGAGCGTGCAAAGTACCCCTAAGCAAATAATTGGTTTTTTTAAATTAATTAGCCACATGTCTGTTGCTTAGAGAATCGTAGTGCCGTGAATTGTTAAGTTACCGATAAACACCGTAAAAATAACCGTAAACAACAAAAATATCTTGCACCACGACAATTATTTTTTCGACAAGACGTTTGAATTATGTACAACTTATGAGCCATCTTGTTTTAAATAATTTCTGCTTTTTAACCAATTATGGAATATTATCTGTTTCATTCCGAAAATTTATAGTGCGCGTCGCATATATACCAGTTTCGCCACGTCTTCGGAGTGAAGTTTTTAGTGTCTGCTCATCCAAATACGCCTCTGTAAAAGATTTTAAATATCTCACATATTTATTTTCAGTATTAACCTAATCAACAAGATGGTTATTTATAAGATAAATATCATACTGTGTTGTCGGTCCGCTTTCCTCCACATTACTGAAAATTTAATTTAATTTATTTAATTAGGATATGCCAAATATATAAGTACATAAAACTTAAAACAAACATTTAAAGATGTCTTAAATCTAGTACAAATATCACTAACAGGCATATACAGCATCCTATAAGTCAAACCGTACCTATTACAATTATTAATACAATGGACACATCAAACAAATTATAATATATCAAAAAATATATATACAGAAAAGTATAGAAATTAAATTAATATAATGGCAGGTGTAGCCAAATGTCAGCTTTCATTGTAAATTATTAATGTCAATTAAATTTTAATAAAAATTACATTTCACAAAATAATAAAAAAAAACCTCAAAAAACTTACATAAATGTCAAATGTTAAATAGATGTCACAACTAATTAATGATTAAAATTAAACTAAACATTAAACTATTAAATTAAACGTGCTAAATTAAAGTAAAAATTAAAAATGAAGATGATATCAGAGTCAGAGCCGAGTACCGCCACAGAATGAGGTCTTTTTGTCAAATACGATTGGAACCAGGCTAGAAGTGAACCACCTATTCCAAACGTCTGTAATTTCATGATAAGCAGCTTATGGTTAACCTTGTCAAATGTGCTTGAAAAATCCGTGTATACTGCATCAACTTGATAACCACCGTCAATTCGTGAAGCCAGTTCATCAACATAATGTGCTAAGTTAGTAACAACTGATCTCTTATTTTGAAACCCATGCTGATGAACCATAATCGACGACTTCAGATGACTTGTGAGTATAGGGCATAATATTTCTTCAAAGAGCTTGGCCGGACAACTAAGAATACATATGGGTCGATAGTTTGTAACATCACTCTTCTTGAACACTGGCACAACTCTAGCTTTCTTCCAATCACTTGGGAATACACCTTCTTCTAATGACTGATTGAAAATACATCAGATAGGATATGATAGAACCCCGCACATTGCTTCCAAAAAAGAGCTAGAATACCATCAGGTCCCGCGCCTTTATTTACATCCAAGTTTTTCATTTTATTCAAAACCACCTTCCAATCAAAATATATTTTTCCCATACTATCATTCCCAACAGAGTGTATAACGCTCTGATTAATGTCATCACAAGAGAACATAGAAGAAAAATTGAGGGCAAAGAGGTTAGCAATTTCTATAGCACAGGAAGCCGTATTATTTCCGAGATGCAATGTTGATGGTATACCAGCGCCGTTACTGCGTTTATTTTTTATGAATCGCCAAAACAATTTGGGGTTACATTTCATTTATTTTATTTATTTATTTATTTAACAATTTGTGTACACACAAGTTAACAGATAAATTATAGAAACGATACAAAATATGTAAGTACAAAGGTACAGCTTATTTCTAAAGAAACTTGTTCCAGCAGACCCAAGACTGGAGAGTTTGGTCAAAAAGCAATGATAGTGTGTACTACGACTTAATATACTTAAATACTATATTATGATTGAAACAATAAATATTTATGAATATTAATAAATACATACATATTTATACATACATACATACATATACACTATATTATAAATACCTGAATAAAATACATAAATAACTAAAATACATTTGAAGTTAAGATAGTGAGGTGGGTAATACAACTCATAGTTGAGAAAAGTAGTGATCTTTTACTTTTTTCTTAAAGATGTGTAACGCGTTGTTTGCGGAGTGGTAATTGAGGGTCCAGAAAGGAAATACCAAAGCTCTCTTCTATGTTTATTTTGCAGTAAAATTAAAAATATACAAAAATGCCTGTAAATACAAACAAAAAATATAAACAAAATTGAAATAAAAAATAGTCACACAAAATAAAACAGAAACATTAATACAATTAAATTTGATCTGAAAAGAAAAAGTAACAACAAAATAAAATTTTAATGAATGAGAATCCTTACCAAAAATTTTGGCTACGCACACTCGTGTACGTAAAAATAAATTATTGATTTCATGAAAACTTTGATTGTAGATAATAAAAAATTGATAAACATGTAATTTTAAATAATAAACTCGGAAACAATAATAAATAAATAGATTCTAGTTGTTATGATGGATAATTTTTCGTGACTGGCTTGTCAAATCAAAACATTGCCGTTCTCCGACACTACGTAATTCGTAGTTTAAAATTACGTCGGGAACGACAAAAAAATAAAATTTACTGACAAAAAGAGGTCGAAATAGACAACCGTCACAATACCCCGGGGGCCGGGAAAAAAAATCTGAAAGATTTTTTCAGTATAGTTTTTAAAAAAAATATTCAAACCAAATCAAAATAAACCGCATATACATATCGAATTTTAATATTTAATCTGCCAAATGAAAGAACGATCAAAAAAAATAATAATTAAAAGCAAAATGAAAATTAATATTAACATCCTATAGAAGAATTTTTCTGAAAAAACATCCTGTATATATGAAAAAAAAATAATACTGATATATTGCATATCAACAAGTTATTTAATAGAAAAAGAAAAACAAAACAGACGAGAGAGAGAAAAAAAAAATCCTAAATAATTATCTTAAATTACATGGTTCATGAATGATAAAATTTTAAACATGTTCCTGGAATATACAATGTTAATATACATCGTTCAACTCCATCAACGTACATTATAATTACAACATACATTCTCTTTCATACTAGTCTTATTCCAACTACTGGAAATAAAACATCATGCAGTTAGAGTTGCTTATGAGGAATCGTATCCTAAATAAGTCAACTCAACAGAGTTGAACGCAACGGCAAAAGGCTTTAATAGTTGCCATCCGCTGAAAATATTAATAGCTTATGGCTTCTTTAACGTGTCGCTAACACCCGCACGGTGATTACTATAAACAAGTTTCAGTTAAAGACTGAAATAAATATAAAAAGAGAAAGAAAAGAAAATCATAGCCAGTCGTGAAACATTGACTTTTAAATAAAATCCAAGGGTCTTTTGTGAAGTAATTAAAATACTTATGTAATAAACATATGAAAATAATTCTCACGGGAAAGTGATTCAAGCGTATAAATAATACACATAGGTATGGTTTAGTTTAACGAGTTACCTTAATAAACGCTCGTGCAGAAGGCTTAATTTTACAAGTTGCAAACCGCTTGAAAAAAAATTGAGAAAAAAAATTTATAACATTTAACAAATTATACTATAAAGTATAATACAGATATTGAAAATAAGAGTTTACACTCCTAGAATTGCAAATATTAAATAAATTACACAATAAGTTAACCTAATACTACGATGATGATAATTAATTATAAGTTTTGACCAACGTCAATGTTAATGGTATAGCCAAACGATAATGAGGTGCATAGAAAAAAAATAAGACAAAAAGAATCGGCTTATGCTCGCCGTGAGATAATTAGCAATAATTATATATGAATTCATATAAAGTAATTGGTAACAACCAATCTAGTCACTCAAAGAATAAGTTAAACGCGGTAGAGGTTTAATGTCTCTGATATGCCAACGACCTAATGGGTTATTATTCATATCCACTAAATCGTAAATTAATGGTGAAACTTTATTTGAAACTTTACATTTAATAAATTTGGGTGCAAACTTAGCACAAAAATGTTTTTTAGAGGAACTTATTACATGGTTTCGCCTCCAAACAATATCACCGTTATTAAATTCTAAATTCTGATGATGTTTGTTATAATAAGTTGCATTATATTGATGTGCATTAAATAACCGTTTCTGTACTTCGGAAAAGATAGGTATTAATTGTCCTATGTTTTCAGCATATACATCCCTAGGACTGAAAATTAGTTCATCTCTGGAATCTTTATTTTTGTAGATAGATCCACATGTAACAGCTTCTCTACCAAATACTAAAAATGATGGAGTGAATTTTGTGGTTTCATTAACCGCAGTATTAATAGCAAACTGTATTTTGTTTATATAGGTATCCCAAGTTCTGTGATCTTTATCTATAAAAGCTGCAATCGCCGTTACAATAGTTTTATTGTAACGCTCAACGGTGTTAACCTGTGGACAGTAACGTGGGGTGTAATGTATTTTTGGTATGTTGTAAAATTTAAATAATTCAGATAATTCTGTACTTATCATTTGAGGACCATTATCTAATATAATAGTTTCTGGAACTCCATAAACCATAAAAACTAAATTGTCCAATATATGGCGAATAATAGAAGCGGTTGCATGTTTTATTGGAAATAACAAACAATATTTGGAAAAACAACAAGTAACTACAAATAGAAATCTATTCTGCTTACGTGAAGTAGGAAGTGGACCTATCAAATCTATGGATAAACATTGGAAAGGGCGTGAACAATGTTTGGGTTTGCCCATTAAACCAATTAAGTTTTGATTTTGGTGCTTGGTAGCTAAACAAGTCTCGCACTTAGCAATAAACATGGCTACATCTTTATACATGCCAGGCCAAAAATAGAGATTTTTAATTCTATGGTATGTTTTAAAAGTACCAAAATGTGCCGTTTGGGGAGTAGAATGATTTTGTGTAATAACAGATTCCCTAAATTCTAATGGTATTACTTGTTTCCAATTAAATTCAGAGTTAAATAATGTGTTAGATCTACAAAATCTAAACAATTTATTATTATGAATCATGTAATCCGGAGTACTAGAAGGAAATGATAAACATTTATTATAAATTGCTAAATACCAAGTGTCTTTAGTTTGAGAAGTAGAAAAATTAATTAAATCAATTGGTTTTATACGTGATAAAGTATCTGGTACGACATGATCTGAGCCTTTTTTGTGTTTAATTACGAAATTAAACATAGATAAACGAATACTCCATCGAGCTAATCTGCCAGTAGGATTATTTAAATGCATAAACCACTGAAGGGCTGCGTGATCAGTATAAATTGTAAATTGTAATCCATTATCTAAATAACAACGCCAATGCTCTAGTGCCGTAATAACACTTAAAAGTTCACGTTCAGTGACTGAATAATTCTTTTGAGCGCCTGTAAGTGATTTACTCATATAAGCAATAGGTTTATCAATATTATCGACTTCCTGAGTTAACATTGCGCCAATGCCATAGGAAGAGGCATCACAATGAACAGCAAATGGTTTAGAGAAATCTGGACATGCCAGAACTGGTGTACTAATTAAAGCTTGCTTAATAGCCTTGAAAGCAATTTCAGCTTCATCAGACCACTTAAATGGAGGTGATTTTTTGCTTGTAGAAGTTAATTTAGTTAACGGTGCTGCAAGAGTGCTTAAATTAGGTACAAAACGTCTGTACCAGCTGGCAGTACCCAAAAAACGTTTGACCTCCTTAGCAGATTTTGGAGTTTGTATATCAAGAATAGCTTGAACTTTTTTAGGATCCGTTTTTAAACCATTTTCATTAACTACATAGCCTAAGTACTTTAATTCTTTCCGGAAAAATGAACATTTTGGAAAATTGACTGTGAGATTGGCATCTGAAAGTTTTTTAAGAATTTTAGTAAGTATATCGACATGTTGTTCAAAGGTTTGAGAGATACAGACTATATCGTCGATAAAATAGAAAACATTCTTATCATTTGTAAGGTCATTTAGTAGATTTTCAATGAATCTTTGTTGGGTAGCAGGTGCATTAGTTAAACCAAATGGCATAACTTTAAATTGAAACATTCCTCGGCCTGGAACATGGAATGCAGTTTTGAGTTTATCCTCTTTTTTTAAGGGAATATTCCAAAACGCTTTAGCAATGTCAATAGATGATATAAATTTAGCATCTTTAAGGTTATCTAATATATCAGAAATGAAAGGAAGTTTGTAAGCATCTTTTTTTGTGATATCGTTTAATTTACGACTATCAATACAAAATCGCCAAGTACCATCTTTTTTAGGTGTAATAATAACTGGGTTCAGCCATGGGCTGTCACTGGGTTCAATGACATCTAATTGTAACATATCATCAACTTCTTTATAAAGAGCTTTTTGTTTCTCAGGAGAAAGTCTGTAACAGCGTTGACGAATAGGTGGATGGTCTCCAGTGTCGATTAAATGTTCGACTAAATGAGTACGACCTAAAGGTTTACATTCAGTTGAAATCAACCTAAACTTTTCCATAATTGCATCTGCAATAATTTTTTGTGTATCTGTTAAAGAATGGTATTCATGTAAATGAAAGTTAGGATCTGTATTAATGAGAAAAGATGAGTTTAAATTTGAAGGTTGTAATGTGATATTACTAAGAATATCCGGAGCAAGATTAAAAGTTTTCCAAAAATCAATACCCAAAATAAGTGATTCAGTGATTTCTGGGATCACATGAGCTGTAATTAACGCAAATTTATTGTTATAAAAAGTAGGAAGAGTAATAATGCCGATAGAAGAAATAGTTTGTCCGTTTGCAACATTACCTTTTATTAAACAGCTTTTTTGCATAAAAAGACCATGTTGTGATAAAATTTTATGAGAATTATTACCCAATATAGTGATAGCACTACCACTATCTAAAAGACCATTTAAAGTTAAATCGTTTACTTTTATATGTAAATAAGGACGTTCAAAATCTGATGTTTTATTAAAGAGGAGAGCACAAGTGTTATAAGATTTAAAAAAAATTGTTAAAGTTTTTAACCATGTATCCCAATCTTTTTTGTCAAAATTTGATGATTTAACACTATTATTTTTATTTGTACACTCCTCGTAATTTAGTTTTTTGGAATCGACTTATTACAATTAGGACATTTACTAGTAATAAAGTCTTTTTTTCCACAACGAAAACACACTATATTAGTGTTAGTACAGTCTTTTAATAGATGTGTATTAGATCTACAACGTGGGCAAGTGAATTTATAAAAATTCTGATTTTTATTAATTGCAGCTACAGTATTAGGCAATGGATTAGCTACAGCTGCTATGGAATTATATGTACAAGCTTTAAAAGGAAATTCAGGAATATATGGTTGATTATGTGAAAATAGAGTATTATTATACGATTTGTTATTAGAATTCGATGTAGAAGGAATAGGAAAAGAATGATAATGATCTGGTGGTGATGATGAAGAGTAGTAAGATGTATTATTAGAAACTTGGAGAATGCTTTCTGTAAATTTGCATGATTCCAAGAGGGAATTTACAGTATGTAAATCAGTAGGTGAAAGACGTAATGTGAATTCAGGTTTAAGATTTCTAACAAGAGTATACATTTTTTCTTTTTCGGACATTGGTTCCAAGAGTTTTGAAAAAAGAGATTCCATTGTAGCAAAGTAAATGATAATTCTCTCATTATGTTTTTGTTTACGAGCATCGATTACTTTTTTTAGTTTATAATCGTAATCGGTAATTGCAAAATCATTCAACAATGCCGATCGGAAAGATGACCAGTCATTAATAGTCGACTTTCTAGCTCTAAACCAATCAAGAGCAGATCCAGATAAAATATCATAAATATGTGAGAATAAAGATTTTTCAGAAATATTTTTTATTTGTGAAAATTCTTCAAGTTTTTGAATAAAATCCTTTGGACAACCTTCACCTTTATAAATAAATCTTTTTAAATCATTGTTAGTTCGATTTTCTGTAATTTTACTGACCTTATCAGTTAATGCTTCGAAAAAAGAAAGGGGTTGTAAATTAATATTTTGTGTGGATTCTGCGGAATGATATGTGGAATGTGTTGGTGATTTTTCCAAATTTTTAAAACGTGAGTCTAATTGAGTTAAATCATTCCAACATGAATTTATTAAATCTAACTGTTCTGAAGATAAATCTGATGTAATGTCAATAAGGCCTAATCTTGTTCTTATATGAGTTAAATAAGATGAAATTTTTTGTTTCCTAATAGGATAAGAGTTTATACAAGCTTCAACAAGTTTTAAATTTTTTTTAATGGCATTAATATCCTCTGAAAATTCTTCAGGGCTATTTTGTAAAATTTCTGTTTCAGAATCTACATTAATATTTAATAATAATGATCGTAGTTCGTCTACAGATTGCGTCGAAGAAAAATTTATATTTCTGATTTTTAATTCATAAATTATTTCAGGTTTATTAAGTTGTGAAAAATTCATTGCAAAATCCAAAAAAAAAATGTTAAAGTGAAATAAATTTGTTAATAGTCGTTATGCAGAAAAGAGCCTTAAAAATATACGTATTTTCAAGTGATGAAAATGAATAGAAAATGTTATTTAAATAGTGAAATTATTGGGTTATAGAATAAATGTTGTGCCTTCAGAAAATTTCTTCAAAGATATTATAACGAAAGAAACTAAAGAAACTTAAATGTCTGAATAATTTAGCAGTAATTTGATATATTATAGTAGATATATAACCTAACTAGTGAATGTTAATGGTTGAAAATGGTAACAAATAAAGTTTTATGCCTGACCTCAATAATAATTATAAAAAAATTATTTTTAATGTTGCTATTCCTCTGTTGATATTGTTCCTCCTCTCTTCTCCATAAACTGCGTTTGAATGGTCGGCGCCAGTGTGTAACGCGTTGTTTGCGGAGTGGTAATTGAGGGTCCAGAAAGGAAATACCAAAGCTCTCTTCTATGTTTATTTTGCAGTAAAATTAAAAATATACAAAAATGCCTGTAAATACAAACAAAAAATATAAACAAAATTGAAATAAAAAATAGTCACACAAAATAAAACAGAAACATTAATACAATTAAATTTGATCTGAAAAGAAAAAGTAACAACAAAATAAAATTTTAATGAATGAAAATCCTTACCAAAAATTTTGGCTACGCACACTCGTGTACGTAAAAATAAATTATTGATTTCATGAAAACTTTGATTGTAGATAATAAAAAATTGATAAACATGTAATTTTAAATAATAAACTCGGAAACAATAATAAATAAATAGATTCTAGTTGTTATGATGGATAATTTTTCGTGACTGGCTTGTCAAATCAAAACATTGCCGTTCTCCGACACTACGTAATTCGTAGTTTAAAATTACGTCGGGAACGACAAAAAAATAAAATTTACTGACAAAAAAAGAGGTCGAAATAGACAACCGTCACAGATAGATATAGATTTAGACTCACGAATAATGTGAGGAAGTGAATTCCACAATCTGACTGCATGAACTGAGAATGAGTAAGAAAAGTAATCGGTTTTATGAATAGGCATATGTAGAAGATTACGCAAATGTGCTCTGCATGGCGTATTATTAGAGTGAGTAAAAGAAAACCTTTCACGCAAGTAGAGAGGAGTAAGAGGGTTATATAGGATATTAAATAAGAGGCAAAGGATTCTAGTGTGTCTACGGTAGCGTATTGGAAGCCATCGGAGTTGCTTGCGGTACTCAGAGACGTGATCAAACTTTTTGAGATTAAAGACAAAGCGAATGCAAAGATTTTGCAAGCGTTCCAATTTGTTTAATAGCTCCTCCGTGGCATCCAAATAGCCTGTAACTTCTTTGGGTTCACCAGAAGACCAAATGCCCTCGTCCAGTCGGATATTCGACCCAAATCAGAATTGATTGCTGTAACAGCTGCCTCAGCATCGCATACCGCAAAATGGTGGTAGATCTGCAAGTCATCTGCGTAGAGGTGGCATTTGGAAGAAATGACTTTGGTAACGGAGTTGATAAAGATAGAGAATAGGAGAGGAGATAAGACACCACCCTGGGGGACACCAGCAACAAGATCAGGACAGAGCTACAGGGGAGATGTTTATAGATTTGAGGATGCCTAGAAGGATGTCAAAATCAACAGCGCCTTCAAGCGTTGCTGAAATCGAAAAGGATAAGCAAGGTGAGGGATTTGTTTTCCATGGCCAAGCGAATATCATCAGTTACGTGAACTAATGCTGAAACAGTGCTATGGCCAGGGCGGAAACCGGACCGATATTGGGTGATGATGTTGTTTGTAGACAGGAAAGCTGACAGTTTTTTATGGACAATATGCTCAAGAACTTTCGAAAGAAAGGGCAGAATAGAAACCCCTTGTAACCTTAACCCATGTACACCCCGTACATGGGTTAAGGCACAGGATTGGGAATTTTAGGTAAAGGAATAACGTGCACTCGTTTCCAAGCTCTAGGAAAGACGCAGGAACTTAAAGAATGATTGAGAATATGTGTGAGAGTTGGCAAAAGAAAAGGTAAAATCATGACGATCATTCTTGAGCACTGCTTGTCATCAACAACGGCAGCTGAGGAGATGAACAGGATTGATTTTTTGACTTCATCTGAAGAGATAGCTGTAAAAGAAAAAGAAGAATGTGAAACTTGCAGTCCCAACAGATGTGGTGACGGGTCGGAAGGTGTGAGCTTTGACATTTTGGGTTAAAGAGACTGGAGGAAGGGAGAAGTGATTGTTCAGAATGCATAAATCAAAGTCTTTAAGGGATGAATTGGGAGATTTGCCGATACCGACGGATTTGAGGAATTTCCAGACTTCTGCAGAACCACGGTTGACAAGAGACTCGTAGAAGTATTTCCTCTTCGCATCACGTTGCATCTATTTCGAAGTTGTTTGAAACGGTGGAGGTTTTGTTCAGAGGGAGTACGTCTGTACATCGTTTGGCCTTGTCTCTTAGTGCCATTTCCCCTTTTATGCAGTCTGTTAGCCACGGTGCTGGCTTGTGTTTCAATTTGACTCGTTTTAAAGGAGCATGGCGATTGAACAACTGTAAAATTAAAGTATTGAAAGCATCTACTTTCTCATCGACTGTGCAGCAAGATGTCACGGTGGTCCAATCCATGTCCTCATCATCGCGATACAATGCCATTATAGTTCATTCATATAGGTCATTATAGTTACGCAAAAGTACGGACCGTGGTTTGCGTCTGGGGATACGGGATACGATAGGAGAGAAAGACAAGATCATGGTAGGAAAAGGATGCGGCAAGTTGCCCATGTAACGCAACATTACGGGTGTTAGAGACGATCATTAGATCAATTAAGGAAGGGACTCAATTAGGAAAATGATGGGTTGCTGAAAGAGGCAGGATATGGAGGTTATGGGATGACAAAAGAGATTCAAGTTTTCGGGAACAGGAGTTGTTTTTAACCATACAAGTGTTCAGGTCACCCATTAATATAACATGATCGTAGGATGGGCAAATGTCGTGGAGGACTCCATTTAAGTCACTGAAATAATCAATATTTTGATTTGGGCTGTAAAAGACACCAAGTAAAAGTTTCGTATGTCTAGCGACTACTTCAATGACCAGATGTTCTATTGATTCAGAGTAGTATGAACGGGAGGTACTGACTACCTACTGATTATCGTGAGATATTAGATTGAGTTGGTCATGCAAAATCAGTGTGGCCGAGGAAGACCTATCTGCACTTGAAAAACAACATGAAGAGGATGAGCAAGAGAAGTAATCGTCGTCGAGTTCAGTAATTGTATTATCTATATATTATCCATATAGTAATTGTATTATTGTACTAATATAATTGTATTACTATATAGTAATTGTATTATCCATATCCACCCCTCTTCTCATCATCATATTAGGGAATGTCATAAACTTGAAATAAATACATAAACATAATATAAAACCTAGCATATAACTGTCAAACTTTATTCTTATACTCCTCATATAAAATACATATAAAACCTTCAGCTATAAACAATAGAATGAACAATTATAATTGGCACGATATAAAAATTTATTCACAAAAATACAATATCTACTTGGCGTGATCGTCTAAGGTTGGATAGGACTCTACGTTGTGTTGTATAGTAACCAAGTTCTTTTCCGAGGTATGTGACAAAGATAAGAAACAAAGAACGTACCTAAGATTGAAATGTAAAATATTATTGTAATAAAGATATATAATAAATATAATATCATAATATATAATAAAAGATATATTATAAGGTAATAAAGGTCTGTTGAAATGGATTTGATGAATTAAAATGAATTGGAAATTTATAAAAAATGGGGTGTGAGTAGGCTCCTCGCCCTATTCATGTGAGAGACATCCGTTCATTTTTTGCTTTTCTCTCTTTCCAGGATTCACCAATCCAACACCCGGCTGTTAGTTATGTATATAATTCTTTGTAAGAAGATAGGTTTATAATAATTAGTAGAGGATGGAATATGGTGAAATTGTGAGAATTAATAAAGTTAATTATCGCACAAAATCCAAAACCTTGCAGACTTTAATTTAAACTGAGTAGAGTGATCTCCAAGTTGGATAATTTTCCACAGATCTCACTAACTACACAGAAGGGTAACTTTAATATCCATTTCATGATAATTGTTATTTATTCAGCCAAGAATTTCTAGATCCAACTTTCTCCCTGAGTCTGATGAGCCGGAACTCATCCTTGTCGCAACAACAGATAGTCAGATCAATGAAAATGGTTACAAGAGACTTCACGCCTGACTGGTTCTGAGCCAATTGACATAAAGATAAAGGAAGAAACTAAAGAGATAGATATCCTAACTTATCACCTCTGCAAACTTCACCAAGTTGGAGATTATCACGCTCAGTGTACAAATGTATGTTAAATAAATTATTTTGACTCAATCAAATAACCTTTTAGAATAAGTATCTCACCATTACGATCCATAAATACATTATACTTAGGCAAATATAAAACACGTCACAAAAGACAGCATTTTTAGTGTGAAATTAAAAATGTATTGTATTCTGTGTGTGTGAATGATTTCTTTTAATACAAATAAAATGAAATATAAAATGTAAGTATATATATACATATATTTAAATAAATAGATATATATAATAATACATATATAAAGAATAAAAATCACAAAAAAAATTATAAATAAATCCAGACCTAAATTAAATACCCTACAGCATTAAATAAAATAAACGCTCACCTAAAACAGGATTCACCCTCAAACACAATAATGCAATCTAATATTAACATACTCGAAAATTAAGCTTTTATCTACGAACTGGCCGAACTTTACTGAAACCTCAATTCCCTATTAATATGTCCTACAATATATCTAGGTATATAAAATAAACACTCACCCAAAGACAGGACCCACCCTCAAACACAATAATGCAATCTAATATTAAAATACTCGAAAATTAAGCTTTTATCTACAAACTGGCAGAACTTTCCTGAAACCTAAATTCCCTATTAATATGTCCTACAATATATCTAGGTATATAAAATAAACACTCACCCAAAGACAGGACCCACCCTCAAACACAATAATGCAATCTAATATTAAAATACTCGAAAATTAAACTTTTATCTACGAACTGGCAGAACTTTCCTGAAACCTAAATTCCCTATTAATATGTCCTACAATATATCTAGGTATATAAAATAAACACTCACCCAAAGACAGGACCCACCCTCAAACACAATAATGCAATCTAATATTAAAATACTCGAAAATTAAACTTTTATCTACGAACTGGCAGAACTTTCCTGAAACCTAAATTCCCTATTAATATGTCCTTCAATATATCTAGGTATATAAAATAAACACTCACCCAAAGACAGGACCCACCGTCAAACACAATGATGCAATCTAATATTAAAATACTCGAAAATTAAACTTTTATCTACGAACTGGCAGAACTTTCCTGAAACCTAAATTCCCTATTAATATGTCCTACAATATATCTAGGTATATAAAATAAACACTCACCCAAAGACAGGACCCACCCTCAAACACAATAATGCAATCTAATATTAAAATACTCGAAAATTAAACTTTTATCTACGAACTGGCAGAACTTTCCTGAAACCTAAATTCCCTATTAATATGTCCTACAATATATCTAGGTATATAAAATAAACACTCACCCAAAGACAGGACCCACCTTCAAACACAACACTGTATTCTAATTTTAAACAATTGAAAAATTAAAATTAATTACGTACGAATTGGCAGAACTTTTGGGTTACTTTTCCTTCCTGACAAAAATCAAAAGATCGAATCCACCCGAAACCGAAACTGAAACTGAATATCTGACTGACTGACTGCTTAACTGAAGGACCGACCGACTCCCGAACGCGAATGCCGCACTGATCGAATGCCGAACGCTTAACTCTCCAAATAATGCCGAATGCCTGACTGTCCCCTCTCCAGCCTACTTCGCCTTTTTATACCCAAACGAGAGAATTTTTTCTAACAGTGCACCACACACAACGCGTTTGCTACTCTATACCCAATTATCAGTACTTAGTTTCAAGTGATATTTCAAGACACAGTATAATATATACTTATAAAAGAATGTACCTTTGAGTTATAATCAGTTTAGATGCGAAAGCATCCCTCAATTATTTCTCCTGTAAATATTTACTACCATAAGATCGTACCTAACAATGGAAGAGAAACTCTATGATAACAAAGTAGGTATCCAAAATTGCTATACCTTTTATATACCTTAAATATACGAAATAGAGACGAATAAAGAAATATTTATTAGATGTATTTATATCAAATTAGTATGTAAATTCTGAGAAATATGTACCAATTTTAAATAAATAATATTCCCCATTTTTGTTCTTTAGCCAAATAAATGAATTTAATTGAAAATCCTTTTATATGTAAAACTTCCTTTTCGTTAACTTATCTTTACTTCGATTCAAAGATTCTTTATATCAACTAATATATCTACTAACATATAAACAGGTATTTTGATAGTAACTTTTGTAAATTAATATTGCCAAATCCAACTACTAGGTTTATTGACATTACATTTTCAATTTATACACAAAGTTCGAGTTTGCTCTGAGACATGGTTTTTAATTTCGAAATGATTCTAGGCCAAAATAATATTTTACCAGTAATTATAATAATATTTGAATAATAATTTGGAGTCACTGGAAGTGTAAATTACAAATCGTGACCAAATTCAACCACTGCGTTTGCCGCCATCGTGATTTTAAGGCGGGACCTGTTTTCTTCAATATCTCAGCCATCTTAACTATTCGAGAAAAATTATACGAACAAAATTTGTATATTATTGAATTCTACATTATATTTCATGCAAAAAATTCAAAAACAAATTAAAAAGTAAAAAAGTAAAATGTTAAAATTCGATTTTAACAGTTATTACTGACTTAGGGGCCTAAGAATTAAAATTGAAATTTGTTCAACTTCAGTTTCTACCATTTTTTTCGTAGAGGCAATATTTAGGGTCTGTGGTAGCCCTTACGCAACTTAGCGTCCAGCCACTTACTTACTCACTTTTTAGATTTTACTAATAAGACTAATTTAGATGAAACTAAAACATTTGATTTTACTGGCCCACTGACATTCTTTATTATAACAGTGGGTACCTTAATGAGTATTTTTATTTATTTCTGAGACACACAACCACATATATCACCAAATTAGGGCCCTTTAAGTATACTTACATTTAGACAGCTGACAGTACTGCAATTCACCAAGCACGCTGAGTTGACCTAAAATGAGTTATTAAAAAAAGGTATGAATCGGCTTTCGAAAAGAACTACATTAAATAATTTACAAGAATCTCAAAGAATATCTCTAAAAAAAAAGAGCACCAAACACACCATTTTCCTGCTTTCTCGCTTTTTTTTGTTTGGCAAAACAAATTGTCATGTAGTCCTAATAGCAATTATAACATCTATTGACACAAAAAAAAATTTGCAAGCTATCTCATAACGCAATATCTTGATAAGAAGAATCACTGCGCCTCTTTTAGAATAACTTATGCAAAATTAATGAAAATAACGATTCACTAATTAAAAATAATACTGTGAACCGATTTTCCGCTAAACATCGACGAGTATTCCTTATTAAATAAAGCAAAAGCTTAAGCGATATACTTACTTACTTTTAGTTTGCAAAGCAACATTTTGCAAAGCATCTAAGCCTGGTAAATCAATTCCTGAAACATGAATTACTTAACATGCTGAATTCAACAAATTAAAAAAACGGACCGTTATTTTCCCGTGTAATTCCTGCTTCCATGGAAATTCCACAAATAAATATACGTGCGTCATTTTCATAACTTAGACGAATCTAATATCACCTCAGGTGTTAAAATCCGTTGGTCCAAAAACTCCAACGGTTTAGGCCATAGAGCGTGACAAAAATAAATACTTACATACATATACACACTCGAAAAACATGACCCTCTTTCCGACAGTTGGGTAAAAATAGCCGACTCAGATTTACCATACATTATATATTTTAGATGAAATATCATTTAGACTGCCAGTTTTTTTAACTAGGGTTTTTAAGTGCGTAAATTTAATTGCATGTATTTAATCTAATACGTAGGATTTTGGCTGACTAAAGGTTTCAACCACGAAACTTCAGGTCTTGTGGGAATTCCAGTATAAAATAACGGCAATGTTACTTCTAGATTTTGTCACTTCTGACCCTAAAAGAATTTTAAAAATCCGTTCTGTGATTTCATTGTTTATTGGTTACACATACACAAACAAGCAAATTAATATTTCCTCATACATACATAATATATAAGCAATAAGTGCATACATAAGAATAGATGAAGATAATTTATACGAATTAGCTATAGAAATACTCTAAATTTATCATGTGCCAGTTAGTTTGATAATGAATACATACCACCACCACTACTAAAGCATACCGAAGCCTAGTAGGCAACGCATCACCGGTCGATATAATAATCACATTCAATATAAATCATTAATACAACTATGACCTAGGACTAGTGATGTGTATGCGTGCAGTTTTCGGGTTTTGATAATAATAATTAAAAAAATAAATAAACCTTTTAACCTAACGATCCTTCTTTTAGTTAGAACTGAAATACAAAAATGACTTTTTGTTACTAAATAATTTAGAGATAAAGTCAAATTACTTTTTTATTATACAAACTCACAATATTTTTCAAATAATTTATCTGCCAGATCCTCGGGCCGGATAGCTGAACTTACGGTACCATTACCATGTTTTTCTGAAATCATGAAAAGAAGCTTAAATAAAACTGGCATGTCAGTTATTATGGGAACCAAGTAAGTAAATATTAAATAGTCGAAACTTTTATATTTCAATGAAAAAAAAGAATAAACTTTTAATTAGTGCAGCACAGATTTGTTATATTTATAGAGGCATCTTTTATTTGCAGTCACAGAGGATTCCCGTTTTATCCCAGAAAATAGCGGCCATAAATTTCCCAGGCGACGATGTAAGGCCTAAGTGTAATTACCAATTCTAATTTTGTCTAAAACTTCATTTTATTTATTTATGTAATAATTAATGTACACACAGGTTTTAGTTACAGTATGGCATGTTATTTAAATTGTAAAATTCTATTTGATACTAATTGTTAAAAAAACAACAACCATAATTGGCTTGGCTGAGAGCTTTAAACAAACACAACGAAAATAATACATTACAAAAAGATTTGAAAAATAATAATATGAATATAATTAGTACCAACATTAATGTTCAAGCTAGATGCAAAGTTTTTATTAATTTGTAGTTTTATAATTATTTTAGTCGGCAACACTTAGTGTTGGTTTTTTTGTGTGTTGCAATCGGCAATACTACTCTCTTGTCGTGGGGAATTCGAATCGCGAACAACCCTTTTTCGTCGCTCTCGTAATTTTGATTTAAGTTAAATGATTGTCGTGTTGTTATATTCGCTTTGGTGTTGTGAATGATTAGAAGCAAAGTCAGTGCCTGAACTTCATCGCTGCATCATCACCAACCACAGTCCTACACCAGGTATTTGAGGAGAGATCGCGGTAAGTCGAGATTAACCAACATCAATCCAAGGATACCGTGGTTCCTGGAGGTGCCAGGTGACATCGATACCAGAGGTGAGTTCTTGCGCTTGCTTGGTTCTAATTTCACAACGAATAATTGTTATTTTGATAATTTGATTTGTTTGATTTGATTTCGATTTATTATATGATTTTGCACGTTAGCTATTTTAAATACAGTCCACTTAGCACTTGGTAAACCCCACTGTTAATAATTATAAAAACAGTTTTAATAAGCTTTTAATTGATTTGTATAACGACATTATCAATTGCACAATCAAAAGTTAAGACAGATGGCGCTTTGTAAAATGACGAATCAAAAGTATTTTTATGATGATTTCAGTACTTTTAAAGCTATATAGATGTATTTGATAATATATTGCTACAAAAATAATCAATACGACAGTATGCACATGGTTTTAAAGGTTGAAAACCTACTTTAAGTCGAAAAACCTATCGTGGAATGTCAATGAAAAATTGTAGTCTGGCAAAAATATAGTTCATGTCACTGCCAATGTTCTCAATCTGTCAATCTCATTCGCACGCATTTCGCGTCGATTCATTTTGCTTATATATTATATGACAATCAATAACATATAGACAGGTTATCCGCTCTCAAAAATGGCAACGCAAATTCAAGGCAGTTGCCGGCTATTTGACTCAGTCTTGTGCAACCCAGTGTCACGGCTAAACATCAAACAAAACTTATTCAATTCTGTGTTTTTAATACCGTACCTTCTTGTGTGTTTAGACAGTTTACTAATTACACTGTTACTGTTAAAGATTGAATAAACGTTTATTTTCATGCGTAAGTACTATTTTTTTGTAACTATATTATTTATTATTTTATTTTGCTATGTAAAATGACGTTTTAAAATTGACGTGGCTATTCGTTTCAACAAACTCGAAGAGCGAGAAGTAATATGATTTTGTATGTGGGAGTAAAAGAGACAACGCTATAGAATTTCGACAATTTACGAACTACGTCACGAGCGCTGGCGACCAATTAGTGCGAAGCAACGTCACGAAGGACATATATATCTCTTTCTTACAACAAGTGAACCGTTTATTCTTTCCTTCTCCCACTAATTATATTACTCTATATATCGGATAGGTATCTAAAGTTACGTTGACGCCATTTTTTTGTGCGGTAATGTTTGGGTATGACTTGTCTATATGTAATATGTCATTGATGACAATAATATAGGTATTCAATGAATAAAACAACATTTTTGAAACTGCATACTCGCCCGAAGGACAGTGGGTTGCTGCACTCATATTATGTCCATAATATGGTACTTGAGCTGGGCAAGGTATGAGACAGTATATCTCTTGGATGCTGACAGAGCTTGGTTGCGCAGTGGGTTGATTGAATAATACGCTTATTGGGTGCTACAAGTCGTCTGTTTATTTCTGGTTACAAATCGTTTACAGTATTTTAATTTAGCAAACATAGGATGCACACTGATTTAGTTATAAGTAGTAGCGAGCAGGACTCAGCCAATATAGTAAGATTGTTAATCAATCAAAGGCGGAAAAGACGGTTAAGAAGTGTCATAGACTAAAAGGACATCTTACGAATTAGAGTTGCCCATACATAAAATTGTTACATCTAATCTGATTATTTCAAACAATATCCACCTGCCCAATTCCTAGGCAGAGTATTAATTCCTTACGAAAATGATTATTTGTCAAAATAAATGATTAATCAAAAATAATTTATATTGTTTTATTTAATTAACTTGGTACTAAAACTCAGATACGTGATTTCGTTGTTATAAACATCTAAAAACAATTGATAAAACTACAATATTTTCATGTCCATGTCCAAGCCCTAGCACTATACAATGTGGTTAATGTCCTTTAAAATGTATGTTATGACTAACTAAGGATATCACTATTTATTATGTTACGTTTCAAATAAGGTATTGCAGCAAACTCTCAACTAGCCGCTCAGAAAGACTTTTACTTATTGTTGATGAAAATTTAACAAACTAAACCTTAATTTATATTTCACAAAAATTATGCCTCATATTTTCAAAACTATAGATTTCAATTTAATATCAACAATCTTTGAACATATAAATATGGTTCACTCATGGGTAATACGATTGACTCTACATACAAAATTTAAAAATTTATTTTTTTATAAAAATATCATTTAAGTTACCAATCCTGAATGGCCTTCTTTTTGATCCTGAAAAATTAAAACACATGACATGAACCTATATTTCTTGTTATATCTTATGCTTTGATATGCCACAAGTCAAAAAAGACCTTGCTGAAGAATGATGACTGGAGTGTTTTTGTTAAGATCTTGTCTGGGGCGGTACCACAGTCCTTCCAGTTTTGACCGGCCATACCAATCACGATTCCGTGGTTGCGTTCCGGTTAAAGGGAACGAATAGCCAATGAAATTAACGGAACAAAGGCAAATTCAACTAAAGCCTACGGTCGAGAACACATCACTAGTCCATATATTCACAATTAGGTACAACTAGTAAGTAATAAAACATCTATTTGCCTATGGGTTTGTGTGCTCGTTTGCTGGCTATGATAAATGCAGTATTTAGTATAACGGTAGGAAAATCGACCTGTATTTAAGACAGTACCTTTGTCATTATTAGTGTCGGTGTCAGCATCATCGTCTTGGCAGCACTTCTTTGCGCAGTCATCGTAACTTAAATCTGCTACAATTTTCTGAAACTATGTATAGAGATTTGAAGATTTTTGTGGGACTTGTTGGCATCATATGCGATCGTTTGTGATTCTATTTTTAAAATCGCAGCGCACTATAAAACCTATCTATATCAATTGGAAACACTGTAATAAACATGTCGCATCGAGGGTGGCCGAGGTGCGAAGCATTGGGTCTTCCTCACGATCCGACATAATTTTTGATGAACGTGGGCACTGTGTGGGTACTCGAACGAAATACGGTTATAACTTTCACTGACTTTATTTAAAGTAACGATTTATTATTAAAACAGAAACAGACACGTGCATTGGTACTGAGCGTCTGCCAAGACTGTCCGAACTAGACTGCTGACGCTCGGTCTCTGTGCGTCTTCGCTGCATCCCCTCTACCGACGATCGTGTCCAAGCGGTGGGGCGCGCTTGCGTTTCTAATCACATGATGTTTAGTTGTGACTTGAATTGATAGATGGCACTGTACGTTGTACGGTAGCGACATCTATCGGCGACACGGCCATCCCTGACTAGCACCCGTCCTCGGGTGTAGTACATGTGGACAAAATACACTCCGAGAGTGAAAATTGCTCGGCTATCCTGCCAATAAGACTAAGTGACTCATTTTCACTGCAGTTTATTTCCACTAAATCTACGCACATACAATAACCAACTGTCATTATTTACGATGCCCTGTCATTAGGGTTTTCTACACAGTGCTTCCTGCACAACAAGTAATTGGAAGAGATCCGATCAACAAGGTAATCAACGGAAAACTATTTCCACAAATCTGAATCTAATTTCAAAGGCAATGCGTACTCAACTCATCAAAAACTTTCGTCACAATCTGTGCACCAACACAGATCAGAATCGCACCAACGATTCTTTTCATACTCACTGTCACACGTGCTACAACACATGAGACACTCTGTGCACCAACACAGACCAGAATCGCACCAACGATTCTCAAAACATCTTGCGCAAAATGTGCTACAACACATGAAGCGCTCTGTGCCCCAACACAGACCAGAATCGCACCAACGATTCTCATAGACCCATCGCCACATGTCACTCATGAGGTGCGGTCAAAAGTTAATAGACCCATCGCCACATGTTACTCATGAGGTGCGGTCAAAAGTTAATAGACCCATCGCCACATGTTACTCATGAGTAGGGTAAAATTGGGGGTTCTGCATCACTTCACCTCGCTACGCTCGGTACGTGCTGCAGAAACCCTCAAATTTTACTTGCATGCTAGAGCTGATACAGAACACCTAATTTCATCCGATGATTTCTAATAAAATTCGTCTGAAAAAGCAGTTGAGTAGCCGATTTTGTCAGCGGTTTGGTGCTGATGGATACCCCTTTACTTGAAGGGGATTGGCGAGGTACCGTACTGTTCATTTGAAGTTGTTCATTGAAAGTTATTAAAATGTTGATATACATTTAGTGATATAATCTCTTCCTTTCACAGAATTCAAATAAAAACAATGAGGAAAGTTTATGGCATGTTGCATCCATGGATCATCGTAAATCTCCCAACCTTCAATAACACCTCCACATGAGAAACATACAGTTTTATCATTAATTCCATCACCACAATAAAATAATCCCGCGTCCGCCATTTCCATTACCAACCTTTTCTGAGTGTCAGTTGTTGCCCAATAGTAATTAAATGAATGTATGCGCATTTCATGCGTATGATACATATCATATCGAGGATTGTAGTTTTCTGTTAACATTTTCATCATGCAATAATGTACTTCAGCCAATATTAATAAAAATATAATGAAGTTGCATTTTGTTGCTAACAATTTATATACACCTTATGTTAGGGAGAGGGGGAAGGTAAGTATGGCAAAACTATAATGACATATTTGTTTGAAATGAAATACAAAATATTGTATTAAAAACATTTATTCTCAAAACACCATTTTTTTAAACATAAAACATTTATTAAAGCACATATTTTTTTATGATAAATACAACTATACAAATCTCGAGAATGTAAATATTGATCATAGAGACTTAAAAAACTGGGACAACCTTTGTCTTCTAAATTATATATATAATTATTTTCTAAAATACATTTTAACCAAAACACTTTTTCTAAACCTTTAGCGTAGATATATTTATCTTTTCCAATATCTTTGATTAGTTTCTGATAATCTGAATAGGATATTATTCCTTCATTCCAATATATATTTCTGTTACGTTGAATCCAATTCACTTGTTTCCTTTCTTTTTCTGTCAATTCGCGATATGGAAAAGGTGGTTTAATCAAAAGCAACTCTATTTTATCATCGCACAATATTGCAATTTCTTTTACTATGAATTCATTTGCTTCCGTTTTAAAACCTTGAACATCTATTATAGCAGTCATGACAGTTTTCGCACTATGTTACTCAAAGGTTTATATTCCACAAGCCGATCGTTAATAATTAAACAATATCCAGTTGTATTATCTGGTATTGGTGCGGAACATTCAATTTCCAGCCGTACATCTACGGGACCACTTTTTAAACTATCGTTTTGTCTTGAACAGTCTATGATAAATAGAGGAGCCTTTTCTTTAAAATCGTTTATATCGAGCAAAGGGTCTGCTGGACAGTTATAATACGACTGACGAAATTTCACATACATCTCGTATTATATATTATATTTGTTCTCAGTAAACTTTAAGCCTAAAGGTTCGTACGGATAATACTGTGAATTCAAAAATAGTGTTACATTTGTTACTCCACAATGATCGAATAACGAAATGTCTTTGTTTTTATTATTTTTTCTATTAGTTTGTAAGCAAAAAATTACATATCGTGGTTTCTCTAATTGAGAAGCAGTCTTAACTGACCAAGAATGCTTAGTAGTTTTAGGAAGTAATGGGTACTCGTATAAATCCCAATTTCTAAACGCAGTCTGAATAGGTTTATCTCTTTCTAAATGTTTTAGAAGTGCCAGTCGTTCACGGTCAGACACTTTTATGTGCGGTACACGCCACTGTATTCTTTGTACATCTATTTGAAACTGAGTAACATCATCAGTTAATATGACGCTGTTTAAGTTAGAGTTACTTCTATTTAGTATAAGCTCATGTTTACAATTTATCACAATTTTATTGTAATCTTCTGCAAACCCTAAAATCTTATTTAGTGGTATGATAGCACTAAAGCGACCATCACTTTGAAATCCACCCATATTCCAACCCCATAAGGCAGCAACTTTATTTTCTCCTTCATTCATTGATACGTATGACTTTATTGTTGATGTTATTCCACCATTTTTAATTCGATCTATTTCAATACCGTTTATTTCGTATCTGACATCTTGAAACAAGAACATAATAGGGTTATTACTGAACAAAATAGTTTTTTTAATCGGATTTCCATCTTTACCAAAGATTTTTGCTTGACCTTCGATGTAGATTGAACTGGCTGACGGTAGCACGTATATGTCTTGCTGGTGTATTGGAATTCTGATTTCATCATTTTCTTTGAAGCTGTTGCTGTAGGGATTGTAAGAATGGACTTCATAACTTTCAATCGAAGTATCAAAGTGTGGTGATTCAGTAATCTGTAGCACATTCATACTTTAAAACCCAGGGCTTTAAGGAAATCTTTATTTATCTTTGTCAATTTTTTTACTTTTTTCTTACGTCTTTGCACTTTAGTGGCTGTAGAAGAAATAAAGTACTTTGCTGCTGAGTTTTTATAATATACTATCATATCGTTTTTTTAAATGAAGCTGTAATTGAATTTGCGCTTCTTTGAAGTTAATGCAATAACCAAATTGATCAACAATCTTAATAGATATAGATGATATTATGTTTTTATTCACTGGAAAGTAAATAACGTTTTGCGGTTTTTCTATATACTGATGACCTGCAGAAGAATTAGATATGAATTCATAAATAATATGGGTTGGTAATCCATTGGAGTATGAACCATGGACTATGTCACATTCGATTCTAATGACAGGCAAAATGTTTTTATCAATATGTCCTCCTGGTATTAAGTTTAATACTGAAAAATAAAGCAAACCACACTCGTATTGACCAGATAAACTTAGAGGTGGTTGAAAGTATGAATCCAGTTCTGATTTGTTTCCAGAGATGGTAACCGTTAAAGACATGCTTCCATACTGAGCAATTCTGAACAATACAGTTTATTTTATTCCTTGACCAGACCAAAAATTATTTAAAAACATTAAACAAAGATGTCCACAATTAAAAGGATGATCGTGTTGTATATTATCATAATTATAGTTAACTTCAGTACCTACATATTTTATAAATTCTTTTGGGGGTTTAAGATTTCCATAACTGTCAAAATATTCTACATAATCATTGTATTTTACATAGGCTACCCAATGAGAACCAGGATTTCTAGAATCATCTAAATTTATTACTCCACACTCTATTTTGAAAGGTTTTTTGGGGAGCTCATCTCTCATAAAGACACCTCGAAAATATGGAATATTATTACCATACTTTAGAATGTCAATGTTTGTTAAGGCTCTTTTGGGTAGCCGGTATTTTAGTTTTTTTCTTTCGATACAAAAATTCCAAGCCCATTTTTATGAGGTTTCAGATGTAATCCCCTTCCGATGCAAACAGCCTCCATCTTTTCATTGTGTCGCTTCAATTCATCAAAATTCTTTTTTGCCGTTTTGAATTCATTTATGGTTTTAGCTATTCCAGCAGCACCTCCTGCTAAAGCTCCTGCTGCCGATAGTCCCGCAAAAATAGGGATTAAAGGTAGAAAGCCACCAGTTTTTGGTACAGGAATAACTCGCGGAAGTTTAATAGATGAATCATTTACTAATTCTCTTGCAGCAGCCATAGCTAATTCTATTGCCATTTTTTTGCCTTTTGGTTTCAATTTTCGTATGTGTCTTTTTGTCTTAGTAATAATATTTTTCAATTTATTTTTCAATCCATTGCCGGAAGTTATTTTTTCAGAACATTTTTTATCGCGGTGACGCTTTTGTAAACCCGCTCCAGTTTTAACTTTTGTTAGCATAGTTTTGCTTACTAGATGTGCAGCAAACTTTTCCCCTATACTTGCATCAGAAGCAGTTGCCCGCTGTTTAGCCATTTTTAATAAGACTAAATCTGCCTTATGCCGATCCCTTAAGCTTTTCGATTTATGATAGGCAATATCGTGTTCTTTACAATATTCGTCTAATTTATTCACGCCTTTATCACCGCGAGTAAGTCTTTTAATCAGATTTGTGCCAGGACCGCAATAATTATATCCAGGTAAATGTAATTCAAAAGGTAAATGATTAATAAGCCAATTGAGAAGACTACTCTCTCCAATACACATCGTAAGACTGATCAATCACACATTGAACACTTAATAAATACGTATAACGACTTTCATAAACGATTTTGAAATAATCATAATATTTTTTTTTCTTTATTATAATATATTCGACTTATCAATCCAGCAATTTTCAGCAGAAGAGAATCCTAACCATTTTACAAAAACCTTATTTCCTTTTTGTCTAAGAACTTTTTCAACTAGATATACATTACGATGTTTTGTCTTTTGAAGCTCTTGTACATAAAATGCTCCTAAAATAGGCTGACTTCTGATTGCGTCTTCAATTAAGTAGGTTACAGGAGTTGTATTCTGTATTTTTCGAATTTTAAATATTTCTGTCGACCAGTTGGGAGTATACCCCTTTTCAAAAGTTCCTTTATATTTACTGATACGCACATAATCACCCACTTTAAACTTATTTTTTGAACCAGCATTTTTTTCTGACTTAACATATTTTTCCAATATTCGTTTTTTATTAATATTATCCACATTTGCTGGGATTTCATCAATTGTTCGATGAAGAGTATGGTTGTATTCATAAATGACATTATCAAGAGTGCCATTTATCCAACTGTAGTTACCTTTTAAACTAAATTCTTTATACAATTTAGACTTAAGTGTTCTGATGAATCGTTCAACTATTGAGGCTTTTTTTGTTGAGAAAGTTGAATAGTGGTTAATGAAGAAGCATTTCATGAGTTTGTTAAATGTAACATTATAAAATTCTGTTCCATTATCAGTTTGTAGATTTTTAGGAACGCGACCTTTATCCAACAACATCTTAAAAGTGTTACAAACACTATCCTTGGATTTAGTTTTAAGAGGAAAGGCCCATCCATATTTTGAAAATGTATCGATTATGACAAGAATATACTTAAAATTCTTATTTTCTAGGGCAAAAGATTGCATATCAATTAAGTCTGCTTGCCATAGATCATCTATGTCTTTCATAATAACACGTCTTCGAGGAAAGTTTACTCTCGCATTTTTATGAATTTCATTGACCACATCTGCTTTGCTCATGTTTATATTTTGCAACTCTAATAATTTACAATAATGAGCGTTAGGTAGTAAGATAGAAGTACAAATATTATGTTTTAAAATTGATTCAATAATGAGCTATGTCAATGCTCATGGTAAACAAGTCTGTAATACTAAATCAAAGTCTTGTCACTGCTCCTATTTATTGTTTAATTATGTCAGCTTCTTTTAATTCTTCAACTATAGATAAAATTTCATTATCATGATTTGTATTGCCAGCATCTCTTGAAGCTACTAAAAATTTTAATCTCTCAACCAATTCATTGGGATCATCCCAATATATTAAATCCGTGTTACTTTTATACTTTTTTAGTTTTGGTAGGTTTCCTCCAAGTTTAATCTCACTTTGTGGTTTATCATTTAAATTTTCAGAAAATAATGGTTTGATTATTTCACGATATTTTATTCCTTTATCACCTCTTATTTGACCATTGGGGTTAAAATCTCTTTTATGCGCATTTGTGTAATGTAACATATCCTTATATACTAGTTTATCTTGGTTCGATATTAACTTTAAATCAGGTTTTCTTCGAAATAAAAGTTCTTTCAGGCCGGAGGTCAAATTGTATGCTTTACTATTATTTTTATCACCGAGTTTGATTAAAATTGTATTACCATTATTTAAACTATCAATTGTAGAAAATGATACTGATAAGAAACCATAAAATAAAACGTTGAATGTTGTTATAAAACAAGCTTTAATTCGATTTATAAACGAAAATTACAAGAGCTGATGTTAACGGTTCAATGAATATATTGCAAGTGAGTTGACGGTAGGTTAATCGAAATACAAATAGATATGCCTAATAAAATTAAATAGCAATGATTTATAGCTACTACATTGACTGACAATACGTTTTAAAGTAAGTGAACATACATTATTAGATTCAAAGATTTAAATGAAAAACTTAAAATTGATTTAAAGTTTATACAAATTAATTATATACTAAAGCCCAAACATATTCCCCGCCGTTGAAAGGCTCCGTCTTTCAACATTCCAAGTCTTCATCTCCCTTTGGTAGAGGACAAAGACGTGTTAAAGGTCTTCGCAAGGAACCTCTAATTGTATCGACGTCTGCAACGCGAGAGATACCATCTGGCCCGGGAAATAATTTGGTTACTCGTCCCAGTCGCCAACTTAAGGGTGGAACGTGATCTTCATGAATGAGAACCAAGTCTCCCACGTTGAGATTTGCTTTGTTGGTCTTCCACTTGATGCGGTTTTGCAACTCATGAATATACTCTAGTTGCCACCTTTGCCAAAAATGTTCATGGATTTGTTGAAGACGATCATAGCGTTGTAGAGGTCCTAAATTATTGTCAATTAATGAAAATGATGGAAACGTAGTTAAAGCTCTTCCAATCAAAAAATGCCCTGGGGTGAGGGGAAGGAAATCATCAGGTGAACTAGAGAGCTGACTTATGGGTCGACTGTTTAAAATTGCCTCGACTTGTGCAAATAAAGTTGAAATTTCGTCAAACGTAAGATGCGAGTTCCCCATTACGCGTTTAATATGATGTTTAGCCGATTTGACTCCTGCCTCCCAAATGCCGCCAAAATGTGGAGCGTAAGCCGGTATAAAAACGAACTTGATACCCTCCTGAGTTGCAAAATCAATAAAAGCCTTGGAATTTTGTTTAAAAAATGAATTTAATTCTGTGGAAGCCGCTAAAAAGTTGCGCCCATTATCGGAGAAGATTTCGAAAGGTTTGCCACGCCTAGCTATAAATCTTCGAAGTGTCATCAAGAAATCCTCCTTAGACAATGAACTGACTGCTTCAATGTGTATGCATTTATAACGTAGGCACACAAATATGCACATATAACACTTTATTAGTTTGGCACCACGGCCTCTACGATTTAAAATTAAAAATGGTCCAGCAAAGTCTAAACCAACTGATAAGAAGGGGAAGTCTGGAGTAATTCTTTGTGAAGGCAAATTGCCCATTTTAGGGTAAAGTGTAGCGCCCTCTACGCGTCTGCAACGAGTACATTTAAAGACTGTTTGCCTAGCCAATCTGCGGCCATTTGTAGCCCACACGGTTTCTCTAGTTATAGATAAAAGTAGTTGTGGACCGGCGTGAAGGTTTTTGCGATGCTCATGTTCGAATATAATTTTAGTAAAATGGTGAGCGCCATCTAATAATATTGGATGTTTCTTCTGATAAGTATAGTCAGCAGCATTTATTCTACCTCCTACCCTTAACAAACTATGTTCATCAATAAATGGTGATAAAGTTAAAATTTTAGATTTATTATTCAAAGATTTATTATTTTTTAATGTAATATACTCGCTATTAAATGATTGTTGTTGTGCTAAAAAACATAGAGTTTGAAATGAATTTTGTAGTTCATCTATTGTTAAGTAGCCCTTTGTTTTACATTTCGGTTTTTTTAAATTGTGTATAAAACGCTTAATATATGCTAAGATTCTTTGCAATTTTGGAAAACTAGAGTAATTAGAGAATTTGATAATATGTTCTGTGATTGCTACTGGATGCGCTTTGACTTCAAGGTCTAATGGTTCTGCAGAGTGTTTTGTTTTTAGAATAGGCCACGTAGCTTCGTTACCTTTTAAAAATTGAGGACCGTGCCACCAAATATTTAATGAAGGCAGCACGTCGGGCTCTACACCTCTTGAAATAAAATCAGCTGGATTCTCAGCAGTAGGTACATATCGCCAAGAAGCACCATGGGTAAGCTCTAGAATTTCAACGATCCTGTTAGCAACGAATGTTTTCAGTTTCCTGGGTTCGATTTGCAGCCAACTCAACACCACACTTGAATCGGACCAAAAAATTATCCTATCAGGAGTTAATCTAATTGAGCTTAAGACACTCTTACAAAGACGCGCAGATAATAGGGCTGCACATAGCTCCAAACGTGGTATCGTTGTCGGTTTTATGGGAGAAACCTTTGACTTGGCACACAGTAGGTTTACCACAATTTGATTGTTTTCGTCTGTGGATTTAATGTAATTACAAGCGCCAAAAGCACTCTGTGATGCATCACTAAAGCAATGTATTTCCACCGTTTTAGGTAAATTGCATAAAATATGTCTAGGTATTTCTAAATTAGCCAAACATTGAAATTTAATAGCAAATGAATGCCATTTTTCATTGAGATCTAAAGGTACTGGCTCATCCCAGTCGATTTTAGATAACCACAAAGATTGAATCATCATCTTAGGTATGATTATTGTGGGGCTCAGTAGACCCAACGGATCGAAAATTTTAAAAGCGTTTGAAGTAATTGTTCTTTTTGTGACTATGGCATCGTTGTCAATGTTTTTTATTGGAAAAGTTAAAGTATCGGATTGCGGATTCCAACCTAAACCTAAAGTATTTGTAGAGTCACTAAACATTAAATTTGTATTTTGTACATTTGAATTATCGAACATTGATTGTAAATTAGTTTTAAATTTTCTTAAATTAAAGCAACCTTTTTTCAATTCATTTGTAATTGATGACTGTATATAGCGTAATTCTGACTCGTCATTTGACCCTGTAATCAAATCGTCGACTAGAAAATCATTTTGTATTATAGTTTTTATAAAACTGTCTTGGCACTCTTCACCTAACTGCCACAGGCATCGCGTACTCAAAAAACTGGCACTTGCAGTTCCATAAGTAACTGTGTTTAAACGTAATGTTTCCACAGGCAAGGATTCATCTTCTCTCCAAAGTATTAATTGTAAATTACGATCGTTTTCATTTACAAGGACCATTCTATACATTTTTTCGATGTCAGCTGTTAATAAATATTTAAATTGACGCGATCTTACTAAAATTGAAAAGAGAGAATTCTGTATATTTGGGCCTACTTTAAGGATGCTGTTTAGTGAAAAGCCTGATGAAGTTGGAGATGATCCATCAAAGACAACCCGAACCTTAGTGGATTCACTATTGTCTTTAAAAACCGCATGGTGACTTAAGAAGTATGATGGAGTAGGTCTGGCAATGTCAGATTTCGATAAATGACCTAAATTTGAATATTCTCTAATGAACTCTACATACTGCGATTTTAGGATTGGATTTTTACGAAAACGTCGTTCTAAGTGGAGAAGACGTTTTTTGGCTGCATTATATGAATCTCCTAAACAATCTGGAGTCTCATTGAATGGCAAACTAACGCAAAATCTGCCTGAATCTAAACGATATGTATTTTGAATAAAATGTTTTTCACACTGAATATCATTTTCGGATTGAATACTTTTTTGTGGTAAGTCATCTAACTCCCAAAATCTTGTTAACATTTGTTCAATATTATTTGTACTCGCAAAATTACAATGGACATTTTGCTTTGAGAATTGAATATTAATAGGTCCAGCCAGCAACCACCCTAACTTTGAGTTTCTTAATGTAGGTTTCATTGGACCTAGAGAGCGTTGCTCACTGCTCAGAATATCCCAAAAAATATCAGCACCGATGATTATATCAATGGACGCTGGTTGATTAAAGTTAGGATCGGCAAGTACAATGTTTTCTGGAAGATTTAAATCGGAAATGTCAAAAGAAAATCTAGGTATTTCACTGGTTAACTCATCAAGTACCAAACATGAAAGTGTAACTTTAAAAGAACTATTTAATGAACCTATTTGAATGACACAGGTATCTAAAATTTTCGATGAGCTTTCATTACCGATGCCTACAACCTTGACTATATCTGTACTTTTAGCAGTTAATGATAATTGATCCATTATCGACCTTTTAATAAAGGTTGATTGACTACCGCAGTCAAGTAAGGCTCGTGCCTGGATAGACTGATTTGTTTTTGTATTGGTTAATTGAATTATAGCAGTGGATAAAATTACGTGATTATTAAAGTTACTAGAATAATTTGATATTGTATTGGATGTGCTAGCATTTGCAATGGGTTCATTTGAGTTATTTGAATTATGGAGTATTGAATTATGTTTTTTCTTGCATATCTTACATGGTCCTAATTGACAGTCACTTATAGCGTGACCTTTTCTCAAACAGTTAGTACAAAGTCCAAGTCTACGCACATCTGCCCATTTTTCTTGGATTGACTTTGATTGAAATAAATGACAATCATATATCCTATGATTTGAATTACATATAAGACAGGGATAACAATTATTATGATTAGTCAAAGTGCCTGCAGTAAATGATTTTGTTTGATTTAGATTTTCACGCTTGTAGTTAAAGTTTTGTTTATTGTGATTATGGTTGAATTTTGTATTTGAATTATTTAAAGATGAATTAGATTTATTCCTATGCAGAGCTTCAAGTACATCGGCCCTGTCCGTCAGAAATTTATTGAATTGTTTCAATGTTGGGATTTCACTAATGCTATTGCGACACTCTTCCCATTTTGCTAGTGTTTGATTATCTAATTTAGCAGAAATCATAAATATAATTAAAATATCCCAATTATCAGTGTTTTGTCCTAGACTGGATAAAGCACGTAAATTTTTTGAAACATGGTCTACTAAAAATCTTAGGCTTTGTTCTGATTCTCGCTGAATATTTTGAATGTTAAATAATGAATGCAAATGATGGTTAATTAATAATCTTTTGTTGTCGTATCGACTACACAATAACTGCCATGCCTCCATATAATTGCTTGATGACACTTCTAGATTGCTAACTATACGAGCTGCATCTCCGTCTAGATACGAAATTAAAAGATGAAACTTGTGAATCGGGGATAAGCGGTCATTGTTATGAACTAGGCTAATATAAGTGTCTCTAAATTCAAGCCATCGGAAATACGCTCCATTGAACTTGGATATTTGAATTTGTGGCAGCTTAATGGAATCGACATGATCATGATGACAATGAGAACTTTGAAACAAAGATTCGCGACGTGCTTCGTTTTGAGAAGCAGACTGGCTTTTGATTATAGTTTTTGCAATCGCAATACTTAGAATAATGTCTTGTTCAATGCTCTCACGCTCATCTAACTCTGTATCAATATTTTGCGAATTAACAACCTCAATTTGACTTTGCAACTCATCAAACTTTGTAGATAAAAGTTCTATTTTACTCAGTTTAAGACTTAATTCTGCTAAGTGAACCTTCGTTAATTGATTATCTGAATTAATTTTATCTAGATAATTCTTAAACTTTGTTATTTGCCCTTTGATTGAACTACGTTTGACATGGAGGTCCTTCATAAGAGGATCCTTATTAGAATACTCCTTTGAAGAGGACTCCTTGGCCGGAAAATTGTCACCTTCGTAAGGCATTAAAGGCATTTTTAAAGATTAAATGTTAAAATGTTGTTAAAGTTCAAACAATTTTCTTGCCAATGAGTGTATATTATATTAAACAGAAATGCTTAGCTGACGCTCCTTGGAAGGCCCCACCTGGGAGGCGAAGTTACCGTTATGCAGGCTGAGCCGGTAACCGGGGAGCCGGCGCTGCTCGCGACACGTAGCTACGCGCGAGTTACTTCGACGCACGTTAAACAATGCGCACGCACAAGGCGCGAACGCAGGCGCTGGAATAGTCGGCAAATAATTTTGAAAAAAGATAAAAAATGCTAATTAAGTCTTAGGTACTTATGGGGATTTTTATTTATTTTAAAGGTTATTTTTTATATACTAGGTAGTTAAAATAGCACGATAATTACTGTAAATTATCAACTTTGAGAATTCAAGCCAACTAATAGCTGCTAGATTAATTTATAAAGTATGTGGGTATATAATGAATGTTTAACAGCTAAAATTAAAAAAAAAAGTTCACAAATTGTCTTTTGTTATATTTAGGTAAGCTTGCAAGTGTAGATTTTATTGTAAATAATAATGAATCAGCTCTTGAATTGGTAAAAGTATCAATGGTAAATGCATAATTTGTTAAATTTATATTTATACCTATTGCGTATTTTAAATGCAAAAGTGGAGGCAATAGATAGTTGAAATTGACTCTGCGTCTTATTAGATGCGCAAAGTAAAGTATTTTGTTAATGAATAGGTAGAAATCAATGTATGAATGGAGTGTAAAAGAAAAGATTCAATGTTACAATAATTTACCCGTCGCGTCTTACTGATAGCACAACCTGGCGGTAAATATTGGTAAATGAGTTTTAAAAGTATGAATTTATTTACTTTAAATGCAATGAATGATTAGGTAGGATGGATAAAGGAACAGAGCACTTAACTGAATTGGACCTATTGCACGGCGGTGTTAACACGAAGATTTGTTCCCCGCTGGCAGGTTCCTCGATGTGGCCGCTAGTTGGCTGTGGTTCCAGTTGGTACACTCCCTTTTATGCTGTTAGAACTGCTCCCGGCGGCTGGATCTTCCGATGACGCGACACAACGGTTTTATGACGTCACGGCACGGCGCGTGGCAGCTCGATGATATTTCTGCAGCACCTTCTCGTATTTACCAGCACTTCGTCGTTATGTTAGCAGCTCGGCGATCTTCAATGATGTTCAATTAGAGCAAGCAAAATTATAAACGACAACACAGCGATATTTTTCTTTGTATGACGCAGTAGAAATTTCTTGTTTTTGTTCTTCTAAATCTTCTAATTGCAGGTCCTGTCACGGTCGCCAATTTTTATGGTAAGAAACCATAAAATAAAACGTTGAATGTTGTTATAAAACAAGCTTTAATTCGATTTATAAACGAAAATTACAAGAGCTGATGTTAACGGTTCAATGAATATATTGCAAGTGAGTTGACGGTAGGTTAATCGAAATACAAATAGATATGCCTAATAAAATTAAATAGCAATGATTTATAGCTACTACATTGACTGACAATACGTTTTAAAGTAAGTGAACATACATTATTAGATTCAAAGATTTAAATGAAAAACTTAAAATTGATTTAAAGTTTATACAAATTAATTATATACTAAAGCCCAAACAGATACAACCGAATTACCCATAAGCAATTTTTTGTTTTCATTTCTTATTCCAAACGGTATATTAACACCATCATATATATCATTAATGTCATCGCCTTCTAATGAAGTTTCTAAATAATCTGTGAATACTCTTTTAGAATTTTGTTCTGACAACTGTGCAGAGTTAAATTTTGAATCGTGACAATCACTGTACTTTGTAGATGAGCTAGCATTATTTTCATCCGATTCAATTTCTTCAAAAGTAGTCAGAGTTGTATTTTCTTTATTTTGTATTTTTTCTATAGATTTATTTGAATCCACTAGAGATTTTAAAGGATCTGCCACCGGTTTTAGCATTTTATCAAGTGCCAAATTCATTGTATGTTCCTGAGTTTTCATTTGTTTTATTTTATTTTTTATGGAGTCAACAGACTTCATTAATTCTATTTTAATACTTTTATCCATTTTTGTAACCACAACTGTGCTCAACTAAGAAAGGAATAACACTAGTAATTTTCTTGTAAAAAAATAATTTATATATAAGTAGGTACAAATGTATCTCTGTTCATTCAAATTTTAAAAAAATATCAAAATTCTGTCTGTACCTTCCATTATTTAATGATGACTCTTTGTTAATCAAAAGAAAGTTGAAAGGATTACCCCAAACAGTTTTACAAATATCTTTGAACTGATTCCATGATAGATCAGAGTTGACATGTTCTTCATAGATGTGCTTTAAGTTCACATCATCTTGTTTAAAGATTATTATAAAGTTAGCATTATCGCGTAACAACTGTTTCGGGATTTTTGAGTAGGTTTGCGATAAATAAAAGCAATCAATTTGCTTATGTCTACCCATACAGAAATAATTACGGATGTTTATTTGATTCTCACATACGACATCATCAAATATAAATACAGAATTTGGTAAAGCTTCTCTCGGAGATATGACATCTTTACCATCATTGAACTCATAAAATTTTATCTGAGGCACTCTTCTTAACACTTCTCGTAAAAAACAATATTTTGGCTGAAAGTTAGTCTTCGAGTAAAGGTAAAGATTTTGAAATTTAAGCCCATTTTCATGCATTAACAAACTGAGCACAACGTTTGTTTTACCACAATTTGAGGGACCACAAATTATACAACGAATCGTATTTGGCAACAAAGCGCTATGTCTAATCTCTTGAGGAGACTCATCAATATTTATATTTTTAACGTTTAGTGATATGCGTTGTTTGATCAACTTCATCTTGTCAATTAATTTAATTATTTCCTAACAATAACATATATACTTTATTTTGGTATAAATTTAGACTTGTCTCTACAGGAATGGTCCTATTCTCATCTTACAAGATCTAAGAAATGTTGAAAAGTATTCAAATCAAAACAATTTCTTCTATATAAAGAAAGCCATGTGACACGTATGCGAATGAAATATAGCTCATATTTTGCATAATGTGTATAAAAGTAAATGCTTCACAATATTTTATAACAAAGTTTCTTACACGTCTTTCAGCAAGAACGTTTGGTAAGTGCAATAAACAGTTTAATTTTATTAAAATAATCCCTAGTATTATTAGCAGAATTATTCATTCTTACTTAATTTGTTGAAATTTGTTTCAGATCATGTCGATCGATGACTCGAACCCTATCACTAATCCTTTTTACTATGCTCAAGATGTGGATGGCTATTTAAAAGAATTGGAAGATCAGCAGCGCCTCCGAGATATAAAATTAATAAGCAATGAAGAGCAGCAGTCCAAATCAAAGAAAGCCTCGAAAAAAAGAAAATGTTCACAAACAGCGTCTTCATCTTTTATCATACGTCAAGATTCTGCTAAGCGAGGTCGATGCATTATTCAAATTAATATATTTGAAGTTAATAATCAAGAAGAAATTAATGTTCATAATCTCAATGCTAACATAAGTGCGCAGTATATTGTGGAAGATGCATATGATGAAGTAATGGATGCTACTAATAATATTATAAAAAAAATTTGTCAAAAACTGTATGAAAACTAGTTATTTTTTTATAGTTATCTACTAGTTTCTATTCAATATTCTGTTAACTGTCGATTTAGTGGTATGAGAATTTTAGGTACTTAAAATGTTTTTTACTTATATTGGAATATAAAACTGTGAATTTAATTTATTGTGTGTGTTTGTGTGTGTGTGTGTGTGTGGTCCGGGACCCTTGATGAGATAATTCTACTCTAGGGAGGTCTTCCTAACTATCAAGGACAAAACACATATATCACTTAATACACTTTTATTTAAAATGAATCTATTTATAAATAGCATATAAGAATAATTATTAGACTATTTTGGGGACGAAGCCCGCAATAGAATTCTCTAAGGAATCCTGTCAAGGAAATCCATCAAGCAATCCCCTCAAGGGACGCCATGGAACAACCTTCCATAATATATATATTTTACATTTCACAAATAAAATCAAATATTGACAGACTTATAAGTTGCCAGTCATAAATGTCGGCAAGTTTGTTTGTGCAATAACCTCTTTTCATAAATACGGCACAAGCAAACGTTGCAATCGCCCCTCTTGTTTAATTTATTTAATTAGTGGAGCTGATTAAATAAATTTCTATATACATTTCATTCTTAAATAACGACCCTACCTAAATCAGGATCATATACATTAATCGGGATTACTCTCAGATGAGCCCCCTACCGATAGGAATATATATACTTGATCATGTTTAAATTACCACATCTTATTACACCAAAAATGATCTTATAGTATTTATTCTCCATCAATAGAGCCTTAGCCACAAAACCTGATGAAAATCAGCCAAGATCCCGGCTGGTTAATTAATATCTAAATAAAACAGTGTAAATTATTTTAATTTCTCATACAATTCATGAATAATCAACAACCCCATATTAATTATTTACGTTACCCAATCATATGCAAATTCAAATATCCAATATTTATTATTAAATTAATCAACAATTGTTAAAATAACCCATTGAATACAACCAAATTATAATTATAATTAATTGATAAGTAATAAATATATTAATATCCCAATAAAAGTAAATTTAATTAATCCCATTTATATTAAAATTAATACTAAATTAATCAAATTATATTATCAAACATTATCATTCAGTTGGCAAAACAAACACGTTTGACATGAACTGTCATATTAACTTTAAACTGTTCTGAATGATTAAAAGTTTATTTGAAAGTTTGTAACTTTCGAAAATTTAAACATTACCTACCTAAATATTAAGATTTTACCTGCCTAACTATTACCGGACAAATCTTCCTATGAAAAGATCATAAAATCGGATCCAAAGTATTTTACTTAACCCAGAATGATACCTATAAATTAAAAAATTAATATTTCACAACGCAATGCAGAGAACTTTTTCAAAATGCACCGAAATACACCTGACAAAATTCTATACCAATCACGTTCAAAAAAATTATTACCTATTCCATCACAACCCTTTTACTATTTAACCCCACTGAGGATCCTATTCTATATCCGCGTGTTGACCCACAGACATCAATATCACAATATTATATATACTCGTAAACTTTGGCCGCATAGCTAAATCGGCTATCACCTTCTCTCTTATGGAGATTATTAGGTGTGGCTCAAATTAAACGTGCACATTATCTATAGTGTTATTTTAGTCTTTGAAAATTGACTTCTTTAGAGCATTGGCACCACACGTATATTTATGATTCGTAAATAAAATGTAACGCGGTAAATACGTGCCGCGTGTACCTGCCGCCCCTTAGAGGTTTCTTTTCGGGTATTTAAAATTAATTTATTAAACCATTAAATAAAATACCCTCTTATTTCAATATATTTTATGAAAAAAAACCTTTTCCTTATTTTCTTTTATCTGCATCGTCCATCCATTGCATCTCCTTTTTGGTGATGCTGTTTGGATCGGCTTTGCAGGATATATCATCTCGGAACATTGCGTTGTGAAGTGTACATAGAATTAGAGAAAAAAAATATTAGTTTGTTATATTATTCTAAAACACCAACAAAATTCTAACCGTTGCATATCTACAAATGAACGATATACATATTTATACACCTAAATGTGTACTTTTACTCTATTAATTCTAAGAATAAAGAAATTATAATATTACTATAATATTTCAAGAAATAAATGTATATACAAAAACTTTGTTTTATATATATATAAATATAGACACAATTTCATCATTAATTCCATTCTATCGAACATTATATAGTTCCAATCTATTCACATGCACAATCAATTCTTGGCCATTTTGTATTTTTTCACAAGACAATTGTCACATCCTATATATCGCAATACTCGAAATATACCTTCATATGGTCGACCAAGTTTTCGACTTCCACAGTTTCGTGTCTATCCTTCTCCGCTATCGATAACTACCAATAGGCACAGTTTAAATCCAAATCAGCGCAGAATTTCGCCGCATTCAGCTGCACTATCATAGCTTCGATGATAAGCAAATTATATAAATCTTTATTTACCTTTTTTATTAGCTTCAATAAAACATTATCTTGATCAATCGGCATCTACAATGTTTCAAGCTGTCCCAACGACGCCGGTTGAAGTTTGGGAAATTCCTTCCTCGCCCGTTGGATGAATCACCTTCTAGAGTTTCTCCCTTACTCCTGGTATTTTAGATGGCTCCTGCCCTCCAAAATCTTCCTTCCGCTATACTTAGTTGGGAATATAGTTTTATTTAAAATATACAACACAGCATTACACTTTATATCACTGCAATTGTACGCGGCGCCTCCACCATCAAGCGGTCCGGGACCCTTGATGAGATAATTCTACTCTAGGGAGGTCTTCCTAACTATCAAGGACAAAACACATATATCACTTAATACACTTTTATTTAAAATGAATCTATTTATAAATAGCATATAAGAATAATTATTAGACTATTTTGGGGACGAAGCCCGCAATAGAATTCTCTAAGGAATCCTGTCAAGGAAATCCATCAAGCAATCCCCTCAAGGGACGCCATGGAACAACCTTCCATAATATATATATTTTACATTTCACAAATAAAATCAAATATTGACAGACTTATAAGTTGCCAGTCATAAATGTCGGCAAGTTTGTTTGTGCAATAACCTCTTTTCATAAATACGGCACAAGCAAACGTTGCAGTACGTGCGTTTGCTGTGAATTCCAGTAAATAACTAAAAATATTATATTAATGTAATTACTTATGTAAAAGTATTAAATAAAGGGAAAATTTACTGATAATTGCCTTGTTTTATTGAGGATCTAGAAAGTAAAGAAATACAATAAAACAAAAAATATTTTTAAAATTTATATTTATTATACGCTATACAATCATAACTTAACATTATACTCTTATCTAAAATAACTGTGCATCATTATTATAACTTAAATAATATATAGATACGACACATTAACATTCCTGCATTTAAACAAATGAATTTTAAAAATTAAAACAATATAAAGACAATAATATTAAAACATAGTACTGTAATGACCCCATGGCAAGCTTTCAATTTTATTTTGCGCTACTTGTCTCTTATCATCGTTACTACTGAGAACTAATTTGTTAATTTTCTGAGTAAATACTTTGTGATTTTTTGATTTAATAATACACATAGTGTCACTCAAATTTTCATTGCAAAACAAAGCTTTTTTATATTTTTCTATATCGAGTTTCTTAGTAATTGACTTTTTAATGCCTTTAGCTTTTTTTATTGAAGCAGCTTGGGACTTTATACAATACAATTTTGCCCTCAAACCCACAAACTCTTCAACAATGTCACCACCCATTTCATCTTTAAAAAAGCCAGGTATTTTAGCATTAGCTTTCGGTATATCATACACATTATCACCGTGGAAGTTACTTGTGTCAAAATATCGTATGTGATTCTTTAAATCTACGTAAAAGTCTTCGGTATATAATAAATATATAAGGCTATCTGTATCTGTATAACAAAGACGAATATTATTACCATATATACGTTTCATCACAGAGTAGTGAAATCGATACAAATGACTTTTAGCAATTTCTAGAATTGTAAATCCTACATAAATTGGTCGATCGAGTATAATTTTTGTTTGCTGCATTTGAATAGCAACCAAAGATTCCGAAATTATCGATAAGTTTTTAAAGTTTGGTGCACTTATGTATTTTTCAGCTCCACATATTTTATTTGTAGTATTGTGATTATCTCTCCAGACATTAACGAGCTTAACATCAACTTGTTTTCTTTTATTTTCAATGGTTTTACCAAAAATCGAATTATTTTGCTTTTTGAAAAAGTCTCTTTCGAAATCAGAAGTAGCTTTTTGCCTGAGAGCTGTATTTAATGAAATATAAGGCTCTAAAAACTTGCTTTGATGAAACGACAAAATTCTATGTATTTTTAGTATCTTTAATCCATTTTTTAGACATTCTTTTAAATGAATGTAATGCACAACATACTTATATTTGTCGTAAACATTGGCAGTTAATTTAGTACTCTTAGATCCGAAAGGAATACATTTTTCAGGGGCAAATGGTAAATCGGAGTGGTAATCATGAATTTCAGGTGGATAATGAAGATCAACTTCAAGAATATAGCCGGTATCAGAATTATCAGATAAGCTGCTAATATCAAAACATATTATTTCATCCCTTCCCAAAAATCTGAAATTTCCTGTAGGTTGCTTTTGCATCATGGCATAGCCATATAAGTTAACACAGTCTAAGTAAGCTAGAAAACTATGAGGCTTTTTATCATTGTAATCGTTTAGATACTTATTGTTAGCCTTCGCATATCTTAAGGCACACTGAACAAGGCCTCCCCTGATACCTTTTTCTATCATTTGATAAATTTCAATATCAGATATAAGATCTAGTTTTACTTTAGTGAATAATAACATCGCATCCCAGCTCAATGATGGTGAGGAAACATAATAACAAGGATCAAGACCATAGTAGTGCAAACTCATTGTTCTAAATTTCTCAAAAACATCGCAAAGCAACAGAACATCACATTTTAGGTATAAATCCGTATATTCTCCGATGTTTTTTATATTAAAAGTATTCCAAACAGTTAAGGCGTGTCTAAAGTCTTCATCACTTATAGATTCTGCTGAGAGTTTGTTATAAAAATATGAGGATTCCGGTAATTTAGTTTCATTGTACCGCGCCCACGAGTCGATATAATCATAACAGTAAATACCTTTTTTACAAACAAGATTGAATAAGGTCTGATCTGTGTAAAATGATCGCAAATTTTTAAAATCATCTGGTTTCATAGTTTTTACTAAATTATCAAGACTTGAGCTTAAAAAGTTAAAAGAATCAATAAATTTCATTTGCGCTACGTTCTTTTGATCAATCGGAATAAATTTTGTAAAAGAAATAAATTTTTCTTTATTTTTTGGGATAAGATTTATTCGACCGCACACTGCTGAAAGCTCCTTTATAAATAAATGACAGTCATAGCCCGAAAGATTATGAAAAATTATTGGTATAAACGTGCAAGCCTTAGTATTCAAATTACACTTATTGTGAGTCGGACCCCTATATTTTCCAGTAAAATGATCATGATCTGCTATAATTTGGTCACTGCTAGTAAACTTATGTCTACAAATATAACATTCAGTCGCATTATTAAAGGAATTTTGTTCAATTTCTGTTAAAGGTATCATGGGTCTAGAAACTGATAGTATGTTATATAGTCTTTGTAGATCACTGACAAGAGATTCGACAAATTTATTTGAACAATTTGGACCTCTATACGAAATTATTTCATTGAGTTCTGGGTTACTTTCACAACAAATAAAATAAGCAAAACAAGTAGCCTCATGAATTTGTATGTTTTCTACATGTGCCGATCTATTTTTATCCGAATATTCTCTTAATAAACTTTCGAAGTCACCATAAATAACTATTGGTATCCTTTGAGTTCTTTCAAAGTTGCAAAAAGAAAGTTTAGTATCACTATCAGGAAGAACTGTTTGAACTCTTGCGCAGTTGTGATTATTTAATTTTTCTTTTTTGTCAAAGTACGTAAAACATTCGTCACACAAATGTTTTTTAGATTTATGTTTCGTCAGTTGATTGTGAACAAGCTTCTCAAATTTTTTTATTAAACAAAAATGACCTTTTCCATTTTTACAGATGTACAATAAATTGACATGATTCAACTGACGACTGCAAGTTCTGTATAATGGTCCATTGACCCTATTATTTTTATCTAATCCATATACATTTACACTTATATGGGTATTATTATGTTCAAATTGCTTAATGTCATCGAAGCTAGGTGGAAACGACATACCCCTCAAGTTGAAAATATTGGAATAATGCGGGTATGATGAAACTCTGTTCGGATTATTTTTTGCTGGATACATATATGCTACAATAGACCATAAAAAGCAGTGATTATCATTATTATTAATATTCAGACATGATTTTGTATTAGAAATATATTTTGGTAAGGGTATAAATGATCCAACTCTTAATGGATTATATTTAACGATGTTCATTTCTATGTGACTTATGGAATCGATAGTCCAACCTGACTCACATAGTTCAAACTCTGAACATTTGTTTGTTAATGTTTCAACAAACGAGTCATAACTTTAAATAAAACACTTTTTACCGGATATTATCGCGTATATTTTAGTTAATTTTAAAATTATTTCGACGTTTCGGCATCCAAATTTCAATAGAGAAGATGGTTGGAAACTTTCATCAACATGGGATCCAATACTTAAAAACATCAAAATGAAAAACCAGCAAACTGTTAGACTGCAAACTCAGGACACAGTCAGTGCCTTTTGTGTCAATCCGGGACGTTATGCGAGAAGACTGAGAAACAGATGGCGTTAATATGTATTGACAATCATGTAGTTTTTATTACTGGCAATAGATGAACAACACCTTAGTCTATCGTGACCACGGCAACTGCAAAGATGCCGAAACGTCGAAATAATTTTAAAATTAACTAAAATATACGCGATAATATCCGGTAAAAAGTGTTTTATTTAAAGTATGTATCGTGAAAACTTAAGAAAATATTTGAGTCATAACTTAGCGATAAGTCGGTATTTTGGAATATGGCGATATATTTAGTGTTAAAAGATTTAAGGGATATTTCCTCATTCTTAGGTAAATAATACGAAACGAATAATTCAAAATTAATTTTGATGGACACATGTTTCGACAAATTGTCTTTTATAAGTCTAAAAACTGTTTTGGAAATTTGAGTCAAAAATAATTCTGGTGAAATACTACCATCTTGAGGACTTATTTTATAACTTATTATTTTATTACGGAAAGCATTAGCAATTATTTGGACGTTATCGTATTCAGTACGTATTAAACAGTTCGATTTGTGAATAAAACTCCTTAAATGAGAAGAATACCTTGAAACGTTAGTATTACACGTTTGACAGTAGTACATAATTTAGCAAGTATTAACGTTTAACTGTTGAAATATTAAGTATTTTTTAAGCTTATCAGTTTTAGGATTTTATGTTTCAGTTTCTGAAATAAATAACTATGCACAGTTAAGGTTAAATATAATATAATATGTAAAAAAAAATGATATAATATAAAACGTTATAAAATGTTGTAAATATACAATTTATAAAATATAAGAATTGGAAGGGTATAGCACGGGTTGGATACGTCCGTACTCTTCCTTGGCCGCCGCAACCAATTGTGTGACGGCTTTCCAAGTCTTCGAGCCTTCATTCGTTGCAGAGCGTAACGTGACCAAGGCCAGTTTCCATCGGTCCTTCTGCAGGGACTCGATTTCTTTGGTGTTATACACCCTTAGCTCGATGAAGAAGTCGCCGTGTCTTGTAGGGTCCGACTGCAGGGTGTAGCCGGAGCCCGTGCGTCGTGACAAGTAGCTGCGAAGCGCAGCTGCGCGTACCGGCGCACGATGCAACTCTTCCTCGTCCTGTAAAAATGTAAATATTATAAAAAGTTCGATGAAAGTATTTTTATCATTACCATATGAAAAAATAATTTTCCTGATTCAACCAATAAACAATTAAGTTATTGATTTCCAAAAAAAAAAGTACTCAACATATTATGAAATACTCGCAAGTATATAATTATGCTAATTAACTGCTATGCAGTTTGACGAGTTCAAATTTAAAATAAACTTATGCGGGCTCAAAGTAGGTATGTAATGCACAAAAAGTGTAAACAAATACCTCTGAGTCAATCAGTGCCCAGGATTTGCGTTTTTTGGACGGCGGCGGCGGAGGTAGTTCGCCGGGATCTGAGTCGCAATCACTCCCAAAGAGGCTCTGCAGAGTAGGCTTAGCTGCTTCAGTCTTCTTCGGTTTCGGCTGGCGGGGCTTCGAGTCCTTTTTTCCGCGACTTGTTTCGCTCTTCTTGCTTGTTGAGCAAGAAGCGGGGCTTTGCGATGCTCCAGCACCGGCTTCTTCGTCCGAATAGAAAGGATTAGTCGACCTGTAAATATACGTAAATATGTTTTTATTAGCACGACATATAATATGACCACTGTTTTCAACTTTATGCTAACATAGTTATAGTTCCTGTCGAGTAACACATCAAAATCGAGCGAAGTCATTCAAAAATAAATAGTAATAGTTGTTAAAAATTAAAGTTTTTATCAACCAAGCTGAAAAAATCGAATTCGGAGCCTTCCGATCGTGGCGCAAATATAAACAAAGTCTTTAAAATGTAAAAACACTGAAAACAATCCACTGTCCTCCCAGCTCGAACGCGATTTTCAGTGTTTTTACATTTTATTTAAAAACAATATTTAGCATGATATACACACAAAAAAATCAGTAAAAATAAACAAAGTCGTTGATCGAGAAACCATGTAGGCAATAACAAGATAAAAATACTTGGAGAAATACTTGGAGTATTTGTAATAAGTATTTGTGATATAGTTGGAATAAGAAAAAACTTGGAGAAATACATACATACTTGGTTTTCCGGCTTCCACTGCACTATCACTAAAACTTCACTAATAATTAATTCACACTAGTCACTCCGCGATTGAAAGAATTACAATAAAAACCTTAAGCACAGTCGGGGTATTTATACACACAAAATATTAAGATATGTTCATATAAGCTCGCATCAATTTTAAATTAAATTTCAATAATTGTTATTCTAGGGTGCATAGACCTTATGGTTACAGTAGATAAAGCCTATTATTAACATTTGATATTTAATTTCTCGTTTTTACTGTATGTGCTGCCTAATGTTCCCAATAAGGGTGTAATCGTAACGCAGCGATGCAAAGTCGCGCCATCCGAGACGAAATTCTAAAAAGGAAATCGAATGTACCTCGTGTCTGATTCTAATTCCAACCTAATTACGAGTATTAATCAATTATTTAATATTAATATACCTATATTATATATTATTTACAAATACTATATTTCAAAGTAATTATTTGCTGCTTTTAATTACTAAACGTATTTTGAATTTTAAAAAAAATTGTTTTTTTTTATTTAAAAATAATTTACTTTTTGCCTTTAGCAAAGATCAAAACTGGTTTATAACTTAAAGCTATCATAAAGTAGGAAAACCCGTAATTTCAGTATTCTGAAAAACTACTGCAAAACTTTATAGAAATATTTTCATGGAACGACATGTACCTGAAAAACAACCTTTCAAACAATCGAGTGATCGGTGAACCTTGTTTATTATATCTATGGTGAACATAAAGACAGAAAAACAAAACATTATCTTTGTATAAATGATAAAGTATGACCTACGAAACCAAAAAGAATTATCAAAATCAATTCATAATTATCTAATTATTGTGTGACAAACATACAAAAAACATGCAGTCGAATTAAGAACCTCCTTTTTCGAATTTCGTTGAAAATAAGCTATGATGTATCAGTTTAGTTTGGTTTTTCTTTTCTTTAATCAATTTATTATAACAAATACTTATTTCTATGCTTAAAAAACAATGTAACATAAACTTAATAAAGTTTTATCGTACATCACTTATAAACGAACATCGTCGGTAGATAATTGTTTTATAAAAAAACATACTTAATATCTTGAACAAACAAGTTCACGAGTCTTACTAAATATTTTTATACAAGTCAAAAACTGGTTTTGTGCAATTGTGATCGAGTTTCTGTGTATTTGCACGCGTGTGCGTAGGTCAAACTTGTTTTTTAGCTATCTATAAAGGGTGTTGAATGTATTGTAACGCTTGTAGAATTGCTACGCTTTTTTTTTTTTTTTTTCAATTATTATATTTTTTTATTATATTTTTTTTTTTTTTTTTTTTTTTCTGTTTATCTGTGTTATTTGTTTGGTTTGTTTTATACATGTTATGAAGATGTATTTAATACTCAAGTTTATTAAAAAAATGTATTTTCAATTTATCCTTAATATTTTTAGGTATTAAATTTATTTTCACTTCTTTGGGCAAATTATTGATTAAATAAGGAATTTTATACCCAAGAGTGTTTTTACCGTAGAGATTGTTAAATTTTGGAATTGCTAATTTGTTGTTTGTGGTGCTGCGAGTTCGCCCGTCTTTGTTATACGGTATTTGTATATTTTTATTAAAATAATTTTCGACGAGTAAAGTGTATTTGATTTTATCATGAATGGGTAAAACATTGCAGTATTGAAACAATCTGCTGTAGTCATCTTTGAACTTGAACTTGATTTTTTGTGGTACTATCTTTTTCAATATTCTAAGCTGTAGTTCATAGATCATATTCAGATGGGTCTTAAAGGTAAGACCATAGCTGCTCAATCCATATGCGATTATAGATTCTCCTAGTGACTTATACAGTTGTATTAATATCGAAGTTGGTATTTTATGTTTCAAAATACTAAATTTGGCAAGAATGGCTTTTAATTTGTCACAAACATAGTTAATATGTTCTGTCCACTTGAGGCGACTATCTATAATTAACCCGAGATATTTGTGTTTATCGACCAGTTCAATTGAAGGACATCCGCAGTTATTTATACTTATGTTTTTATTCTGATGCATGCAGGCATGTGAATGAGCTATCAATTGTACCTGGTGTTTTTTTCTGTTGGTACTAGAACTTATGTACATTATTTTAGTTTTATCCGTGTTAATGACTAGACCAGCGTCGTGTGACCATTGCGTGAGTTTGTCAAAATCCTTTTGTAGATTTTCAAGAGCATCCGAAATGTTATCGTGGGAAGCTAATAGACATGTGTCGTCAGCGAACTGATAAATCTGACATGTTTTTATAATATTCATGACATTGTTGACGTACACCAGGTAGTGCAACGGCCCGAGGACGGATCCCTGCGCAGTGCCCTCACGTACCGGAGTTTTCTTACTTATAGCGTTTCCGACTTTGACACAGAATGCGCGATCGTTCAAGTAGTCAGAACACCAGCGCAAGAGTGGACCTTGTTGATCCGATGTTTATTGTATTTATCAAAATATGAAGATCCATTGCAAACGATTAAAATAAAAATATAATTCAATTATTTACCATATACGTATTATAATAATTTCAAATAAATATTCTTTTTGTTGCAGTTAGTTTCCGAAAACTTTCCGTTAGTGTATAAAATCAATACATAATATTAAACGAATCTGAGTGAATTTGTCTCGTATTTGGTTATGACATTCAGTAAAAGATATCGCGCGTGCATGTGTTTTCAATATATAATGTATACGTATTAGCCGAATGTAAACTTATGATACCTACCTATTACAATTTTCAAAATACTGAAAATTATTTCGATTGCGACATTAATAAGATAGGTAATTTACGAAAGCCAAATAAAAAACTTTTTATAGCGTTATCTACATATTTCTCGGATAAACTTTTGTATTAAATTCACCGACTAGAGAATAAAAGAACATATTTCTGTATATTTAATGTAATGTTTAATTAATATAAATATATAAAATCCCCAGACAAAAACACCAACTACATGACCCCAAAGTAAGTGAAGCTTGTGTTATGGGTTACCATACAGCAAACTAGGACGGAATCTAGAATACAATACAAAAAATACATAGCAAACACCCAGACCCGGAACAAATATCTGTAGATTGTACAAACATTTGTCCCGCTGCGGGAATTGAACCCGCGATCTCTCCTCGGACGCCGGCTCTTCGCTCATCGCGCTACAGAAGTCGTCAATATATGCTTTGTTTTGTTGCTAGATGGAGTTATAATGATCTTTTAACGAAAACATTTCATAACGTGGAATAAAAACTTATAAGAAAATATACCTATGTGTGTGTGTGTGTGTGTGTGTAATAAGCATAAAACGCTATAGCTTTGCGATTGTGATTTTCTGGTTTTAGTACCGACATGCCAGCATCACCTACCTACACCATTGTGATTCTTCTACATATAATGTATACCTATTAAGGCATGCATTTACTAATGATACCTAGTCCTAAGTTTTAAATACTTAAAGTTATTTCGATTCTGATAATAAATAGATAGGTAGTATAAGTAGCTTAACTAGGTACTATAACATCGCTTTATTTAAGAAAGCTGAAAATATTTTTTCATAGCGCCATCTAAACATATTTTTACGCAATATGATCACTGCATCGACTGGCGAATCAATTAGGTTTCTATATTAAATATATGTGCGTTGTCGCCAGATGGCGTAATACTGCTAATTGACTAAACTATTTAATTAAAAGCGTTTAATGTGCAAATAATAACACATTACATTATTTATATTTTTCAAAACAGACATTGATTCAACTAACGTATTTAATTGTATATAATATATGTTTACAAGTATTAAATTTAATGAGATATTTGTGAAAATCCTAAAACGCGCTATTACTGTTTTTATAATAATCAGTATATATTGAACTATTTCATGTGTAATAAGTGACTGGTTAGATGCAAGATATGCTATACGAACCCGCTCAATCCTATACTGTGATTGCATTTAACTTAGTCAAGTGTTGTCAGCGATGGTTAGTAAGACTTGAGCAATCTGAAAGCTATTCAGTGACAATAAATAACGGCACATAATACCTACCTAACCTACCAATGAATTATATAACTAAATGCCAATTATACAAACAACCCAGTAGTCATACCCACAAGCCGTAGTGTGCAAATCTACTCAGTGAAATATATAAAGTACCTATTAATTAACCCACCAAGCACACCAATGAATTATATAACTAAATGCCAATTATACAAACAACCCAGTAGTCATACACCCACAAGCCGTGGTGTGCAAATCTACTCAGTGAAATATATAAAATACCTATTTATTAACCCACCAAGCACACCACGGTGACAAGGGTTTTGCTATTTTTTTTTAACGATACCTGGCCCTAGCGGTAAAAACCCTCGTCCGGTCTACCAAACGTATTTGTTGCGTATGATATCGCATTGATAAAATTGGGGGTTCTGCATCACTGCATGCGAGTCTGCATCACACAGCTCGCTGCAACGTTTTTGTTGTAAGTGAAGTCGTGCAGATAAAATTGGGGGTTCTGCATCACACAGCACGAGCGCAGCGAGGGCAAGTGATGCAGAACCCCCAATTCTACGCTACTCTCATGAGGTGCGGTCAAGAGTTAATAGACCCATCGCCACATGGTACTCATGAGGTGCGGTCAAGAGTTTCGAGTATGAGTACACACGCCATTCTTAATCGGATTGGTTTCACTACCACTGTCATCAACTATGACATCTAACTCTCGAGGCACTTGGTGATCGGGGATCTTTCTCACACGGTCATGGGGGTACTTGTACGTTCGCTTAGAGTCAAGCGCCTTAAGTAGGTATCTATCCCCGTCTAATACCTCAATAATCTTAAATGGGCCTTTGAATTTGGGATCTAATTTAGTCTGATTCCTTTCCTCATTTTCAATCAGAACATAATCATTACTGGCTAACTTAGACACTTTGGCCTTATTTTGGTCAAAACGATTCTTATCGTACTTTGACATTTTCTCAATGTTATGTGTCGCGTGCGCTCTAGTCTCGTCTAAATTAATGTCAACCTCATCATCATCAGCGGTCACTAAACTAAGCGGACGTGCTACCCTTCCTATCATCAACTCGAGAGGGCTGGATTTAGTCACCCTATTAATAGTAGAGTTCATGGCCAGTTGAACTTCTCCTAATGCATCCTGCCAAGAGTGATCACGACTAGTCTCTACAGCTGTCAACATGCTCTTGAGGGTACTCATTACTCTCTCGACTTGACCGTTTGCACGACTGCCTCCAGTAGCTATTAAGTGCAACTCGATGTTGTTAGTAGCGCAGAAACTAGAGAAGTCTTTGTTCGCGAAACAACGACCCTGGTCTGCTATTATGCGTTTTGGAGCACCAAACAAAGCTACACAAAACTTAATAGCACAAATACTGCTGTTCGTGTCAATATTGAGTGAGTGACGAAGTAAAACAAATTTGGTGAATGCATCTATGATGACGAACACGTATTCTTTGATGTCGTTCTTGCCCGACAGTTTACCAGAAGCATCCACATGGATGGTATGCCATGGGATATTAAATTTGGGAATTGGGTGAAGTTCTGCCTGAACTTTTCCCGAGTGAGGCTTGGCTGCCTTACAAGTGACACAATTATCCACAAATTTCCTCACGTATTTGGACATGCCTTCAAACCAGTAGTGCTCATAGATCTTTTCGAGAGTTTTCTCCCATCCCAAATGCATAACTGACTCATGGAAATTATTATATTATTATATATAGAACAAAAAACATGGCAAATTACATGACAAAGTGTATACTTTATTAAATGTTGTTGCAAATGATATCCTAATAAATTAATAATGTTTCATAATTTGTTACGAGTGTAACTTACGTAATTGTTTTCTTCGCCTAGTTTTGAGACCTCCGTCAATATCATGACATGAAATATTAGAGATCCTGCAAGTTTCAGAACTAAAGATCTTCACAGAAGTGGTCATATTATACACTACCTATTTATTTCTTCAGTGACGGTTCTGGTTCCTTTACAGTTTGTCAACATATTAACAGAAAGCAAATGGTTGATTTTACATTATTACTTACCTACATCATTTAAATTCAGCCTCTGAATATATTGTTTGATTGAAACAACATCTCTAATATTAATTTTGTTTATTCATTATCCTCTCTGACTACAACATGGTCTAAAAATTCTGCTGGTGCAGCAATATTACTCCGAAATCTAGCCCAACCAAGGTACCATTGTCATAACATGAGATACATCTTACTGTGCGACGGCCAACAATGCAATTACAACAATACTCTTTTATTCCTTCTCTTCCGTTTCAATTAGAATATAATCATAAAAAAGTCACAAAGATAGGTAAACACAAACGAGATCGCACAGTCAGTACACAACAACGCAAGAGCACACGAGGGAGGGACTGCAAGACATGAAGAAAATCTGCTGTCATAATCCAAAAGTTCTAACCATAGACATAATTCCTAGTTTTTTTTTTGTATGAAGACTTCCTATCATAGAATAATATTACTCCTAACGGAGAAGAACGACAACTTCATACAAATCAATCGTACATCATTCAGCTCCTAAACTAGCGCCATCTAGAGTCTACCCAGGCATACTAGCAGGGCGGGAAATTACGAACGACCAGGGATTTATTTAAGACCATCATCCGACAACGGATTGTCCTGGGACATTACTTCATCTAGAAGGTTGTTATTATTCTCAATTTCAAACAACCTTTTAAACGATGTAATTCCCTCGCACAATCCGTTGACAGAAGACGGTTTTAGAAGGTAGGAAGGACAAATCAGCATTATATGTTGATTGGAAACTTAGAAAACATTTTGGAATAAAACAATTAATATGTTTATCAGACATTTACTTTAAATATACGAAATCATAAACCGAAAAAAAAGGAAATACAGTACATCTTAAAATTTTACAATACAAGCTTGGATGATACAGTCCAAAATAACTATTTGGGCTTTAGTTGTCAGTCAACATAGAAATTTTTTGTGCAGCAAACATTGACTACTTAATGTAAAAAATTGAAAGTTGGTCATTGCAACTTATAAATATCTCTAGGTGGGTGAATATCACAGAATCAAAAATAAATAGTCACACACAAGTCGAATAATTAAAGAGCAGTTGTCCTGTGTTGAGCAGTATTAACAAAGTACGGTTATACATTGATTTTGTTTTGAATCTGATTGTTGATTAGAGAATATTCAGTACAGAGCTGGTTTATCACATAATACGAAAAAACATGCTATCTTGTGAAAATGAGCCATGCAAATTATATGAACGAAAAACCGTTCTCACATGAGCAGCATTTATAATTAACAGTGTTTTTATGCTCTTGGCATTCAAACAGTACAAAAATCAAATAAAAATTAGCGAACTTATGGTTCAAGAGTCACAAATAACAAATTTTCAGTAACAAATGATTCTTAAAAGCTCGTAAATTAAGTATGAATATTTGGAAATTCTTTATAATAAATACCCAAATATTGTTTTTCTTTCTCGAAATAGTAGTTGTTAGTTACATAGTTATATTAAATATTTATTATACCATAGATATATTCATTAATAAGTAACAATGACATGTTGCAATGGGCGACCGATGTGTCTGACGAGCCGTGTCGGCGGAAAGTATCGAAGTTTTCACCCACGGGCATGGCTTTAAACCGAACGTTCGCACTCTATACAGGAATAAATCTAGACCGGTTTATTGGGATCTTTAAATGATACCCTTACTCCCCTAAAAAATTAATTCGCCATTATAGTAGCACCCTGTATAAGTAATTGAACTCAATAATGGCTGTAATAAACATTAATAAAAATTATGTAACATAACTCTAACATAATATGCAATCATTTATGATTTAAAAAAAAGTTTTTCAGTGTAACAAGATAAAGTGCAATACTGAAAGGGCTGGACAATAGACTCGACCTTTAAATGAAATAGTAAAGAATAATGATAAAAAGTCATCGGCTTGATTTTTGAAGATTCACAAATCATTAAACTTTTTATTTATCTACAAAAAGTAAAAACCTAGAAATTATATCTTTTTTATCAAGCTATTTGATTATTTTAAAGAAACTTTGCCAGTCCTTAGAATGTACCTAATTAATGTTTTTTTTTTCAATAGTGTAGAAATGGAATTCGAAAAATGAGAATAATAGAAAAAATGAGAATAAAAGAGTAGCAGTCGCCTTTCGGGATGGCACATTATTTGTGAAGTATAATTTTCATTTTTCTTTTGAGTGCAGACGCGGAAGCTTCGTCTGCAAATAAGCGGTTTTTTACTGTACAAAATCGCCTAATGCAAATAAAAAACAAACTGTTGGCAATAAAACTTATGTTACTATCCCTATGTTGACTGCAACTATTGAGAAAATCAAAGTTTATATTACATTTAATTGTTTCAATAACACTTCTTTTTAAATTTTTTATATGACCTTTCTCTTTTAAAAAAGTGTTTATTAAAGAAGCACAAGCCTCTACACAAGTAACAAAACTTTTGCTGGCATAGTTGAGTGATTTTTTTTCATCACAGTATTCCCTGCATTGAGTTAAATTGTGAAAAGCTTCCATTTGTGGGGATACACATAAATTAGTACAAGTGCCACAACTTGTAGTTGGCATTTTTTTTAATAAAAAGCCACATACATATGCACATGCTTGCATTTCTGCGCTGCCTTCATTTATTTCATTAGTAGACCCAAACACTCTAAGATCATTAGGTATATCCCCTTCAAATGGGTTCTTCTCCTCATCTGTATTGACAACTGATAATTGTGGAATTGACAATAATGTACTGAAATTATTCAGGGTAACATTATTGTCATTTTCACAATTACCGGTTGTCCCAATATGCGCCATGTTACTTAGAATGGATGTTTTAAGGCCAGCCACAAATTGCTCTGTTGTTGGATTGGTATTTGAGCCACAATTACCTCTAATACATCCAAACAAATTTTCTAGTGGATCCTGCTGCAAACGTCTTGTTGCTAGACTCTTGATTTTATGTGTGGTTTGTAAGTTTTTGAATAATAACTCAATACCATTTAATGTCCAAATCCATCCCTCTTGAGAAGGAGGTGTTCGACTAGATCCCACAAATTGCATGCTCTTAAAAAATAATTTCATTTCTGAAATGAATTGCCAATGTGGACTCTTTGTTGTTAGGTTTGTAGAGTATATTTTTCCCCGACGTAAATTTGAAGTGTCACCGTTAAGGGTATCAAATAATTTATCGATATTTTCTATGAGGTTAGCTGTAACAGCAGCTTTCGAAGGGAGCGTTCCTGCAACACAAAAAATGGTGGTGGTAAGTTTTATAGTAATGAACTTTGTTAGGTTAGTTTTTAATTATCCTGACTTCGTAAGGATAATTCTGGCCCCGAAATGACCATTTCGGTCAATGGGAAGGAACAGCCGGGCAGTTACTAGAACCAAGGCAATTCCCACTGAAGCCTACGGTCGGCAACGCATCGTCGATATAATTATCACAATTACTATTAATTATTAAATAACCTATGACTAATGATGCGCATACCATTTACTATCAGGTGGGTAGCGTGCCCATTGGCCGGCTATGAAAATAGTAGCTACTAAATAGATTGATGTGAATTTTGTAGATACCTCAAGTAGAATACGACCTGGGCCCTGTTAAATAAACACTACAATTCTACAAGTTTCTAATTAAAATTAAAATTTAATTACATTAAATTATATGTGTACAGTGAAAGAACAAATTGCATACCATCCGATATTTTAGCGTAGAATCCTCCTGCTACAGAATGGCTAAAAACTTGTGCAGCAAGTTTGACCCGCATTTTTTGTCTGCTGTTAGGCTCTAAATGGTCCTTTGTCAAGGCAGGAGCATAAACAAAATTATGGTTTTTATTGTCCAATTCATAAAATTGTTTAATATGTGCCCATTTGGCAACACCTGGAATGGTGGGTTATGAATAGCTTATTAGTAACACATCTCAAAATTATCAATTTTTGGCTAACTTTTATACTATATTTCCTTCTGCCTCCAATAAAGTTAAGTATATTATGTTCAGGTAAACATATAGTAGACTATTTTGAGTTTAATGTTTAGTTTAGAGGTAAAATGTTTGCTCTTTGATATTAGGCTAATTATGGTATCATAATCTATTCTTGTTAGAAGATATCATTTCTTAATTTACCTACTTGAGGTAATTTTTGGTTGGGCACTCTTACAAGGTGCAGTTTGGTACCCAGGATAGCTTGATCACAGAGATAATGTGGCAATAATCTCTGTGATCAAGCTATCTACAAAGCTACAAAGAAAAGTAGATAAAATAATGAAATTAAATAATTACCTTTTCCCATCTTTCCTACAGAAGAAATATTTGTAAAACATTCAATGTCATATTTTATAAATAAATTTCTAAAACATTTCAATAAATGTGGTGCATCATATAGAGTTACAACTGTCTTCTCTCCAACAGCAATAGTGGGGTTTTCTAAAGTTGCTCCCAAGATAGACAGAGCTTTCCTATTGACTCCATCCATATCACAAACTGTGGCTGATATATTAATGCCAGCTGCGAAACATTGTTGTATAATCTGAAAAATACAAAAATTTATTCACAGGGTCTGTATAAGTGGATCAATTTTGTATAAAACATCCAGGGGTAGTATACAAACTTTTCTATCATATCTCATAACATTGATGATCTAAAATGTAACTTTATTAAAATGAAATTAAAATAAATAAATTACCTACCTCTTGTATAAGTATAGCAAGTCTATCTGATGTTGAAAAGCTACTTGAAAAAAAATGAGCAATAGGCTGTTTCACTTTTTTTCTTATTCCACCAATCATAAACACCAAGGCATATGGTGCTACAATTGGTGATCTTCCATGTGAGCCATGATCCTGGAAGCCTTCAATATAATCTTTTTTTTTGTTATAAGTAAAATTTTTTTTAATTGACATTTCATCAAACATTAAAATAAATTCATTATCTGATGGCTTGAGTCTTTTGACATAGTCCTTTAAGACACTCAAAACTTGTTGGGTAACACCAACATCAAATGGTACTTGATTAAGCAGTGCCTTTAAGGTACCTGGAGAAGGCAACATAAAAAGCCTCCTTAGTAGCCTATAACATGTAGGTGACCTTTTATAAAGCCTGAGAGCAATAATTTTATCATTTCTTGTCCACCTACGACCAGTTGATTTTCTTTTAAATTTTTTTTTGGTTGTGACTGCAATATTAGTGCAAATGTTGGTGTAATTTTTTTTGCAAGGTTTTTTACGCAATTATCCTCTGTAATCTCATTTAATAATAGTTTATTTTTCAAATTTTTTATTCTTCGCTTCATTTGAATAATGTGTTTCATGTACTTGGTACATTTTTGAAGGAGCTTATTGTCATTTTCTGACATAATTTTTTTAGCTGTTCCACTAGACCCTGAACTATCTTTTTTGTTAGTAATGTCCATAAGAGGACCTTTTATAACAGGTAAAGCTGTTGCAGTCTGCAGATTTCTGTTTTGAATTCCTGATGGACCAGGTTGTGATAAATACTCAGGAAACATCACAGGCACATTTTCCTTCTGTAAAAAAATAATACAAAATTGAAGTAAGCATTTTATTTTGTAGTAAGCATTCAGTTAGTTTGTTCTTGCACAAAATTATTACAACTTAAGATTACATGATTTGAATATAAACTAAATAAACAATTTTCATTCCACACTACTTTTACACACACATTAGTATAAGTATAAATATGAGTGTAAGTTAGGTGTTAACTGATTTGTAAGTGTGTATCTAATATTTTTGTACTTTGTTATTATTTGCTTTAATTATTGATGTATCTTAGCAATGGAAGATTGGTGCCTCTTAGCACAGGTTACTCGCTTACATAAAGGGAGGCTCCAGCCAAATGTGAGCTATGCTTTCACTGGAAATAAAGATCTATTTTTGTTTATTTATCAGATACACATGGTGTGTTTGGATGGTTGGAAATAGAAATGATGTTGCATTGCAATTTTGGATTTTTGTTTGATGGCTATAGATTGTTAGAACTTTGCAAAGCCAATTGTATAACCATCAGTACCTATGTTATAGATTTAAGTTTAAAATTATGCTTAAGATGCAATTTTGTTTGGTGCTGTACCATAGCTGATATTACCAAAGGTATAATAGGTATAGACTTTTTTAATACATTACAACTTAATTGTAGATTGCACAAATAAGCAAATAATATAATACAACTAAATAATATGGACATCTGCTTGTATAGCTATATCATCAAACAAGAGGTACCATTAAATTTTAGAGAGCTTTCCAGAGATTACTAACGGTTGTTTACCTCTACAAAGCATTAACCATCCTCCGCATCCACACCACATCCGGCACACACATATTTAGTAAATTTTTGAAAGTGGGAACTTTGAAATTATGAACAATTTCATTATTACTTACATCATGTGGGACTGCAGTGTACAGTAATCTCTGCTTCAAGGCGTCTGTGAAATCTTCCACAGCAAAATGATCCTCACACAGCATTCTGTGTTCACTAAAGAGCTTTTTCTGAAATTTTACAGATGTATAGAGCTCTTCTTCCACAGGAAACATGTACTTAGCCCATAATGTGCAGCTACAACAAATATACATAAAAGCATTAAATTTAATGTAAGTTGAAGTAATTTTAAGTCTTTAAAGGTTTTTAACTTTAAAAATTATTTTAGTCTGGTTATATAAAACTGATTTAATTTATTGAAAACGAGCTGAAAAATGTACATGAGGTTACTTATATACATACAACTATTGGCCAAAAGTACTTACCGGAATAGGTTTCTTACAGCAGGTTTTGGAAATCTAAACAATTTGATGTTATCCAGTGCTGGAGATTTACCACACTTGAAACATTTTCGCCGACTTTCAGACATTTTTATGTCGCCGCCGGTAAAAGACCACTATGTTTACAAACAACAAAACACTTGAGTCACTATCTCTTTTAGCAAAACTAAAGAGTCACTATCTCGACATATGCATAACACTGAAGCGGAGGAGCCAGAACTCTACTCGACGCAGTATTACCTCAAAATTTTTCTTAATTATCGTGGAGCAAACGACAAAAATAGCAAAAACAACCACACCCCAATATGAACGAACGCCATATGATGAGTGAGTGAGATTAGTGTGTCATCTATCAGTGAATGAGTGAACGAATACTCGCTGTTTTCAAGATTATAAAAGTTTTCCCCTCTAGGTAGTTTTCAATCAGGCAATAAAGCTGACCCCCCCTGCTTCCTATGGTCTGTCTGTAGTAATAGGATTGTTTGCAGGCAAGTGTTTTTTTGAACACAAAAATAAAATACTCTTAACACGATTTATTAGTTCATATAAGGTACGATATGTCTAGCCATCGAACTAAATATGAAAAGGCACGGAGAAGACTTGCAGCAGTTACTTTTCTATCGAATATTTCTTTAGACGGATCATTCAAAGATACAGAACTCCGTCAGTTTTCATCCAAGCAGTCAAAAACCAACAAATCAGAGGCTGTAAATTGTGCAATTGATACTAAAGATTCTATGAGTAAAGATGACCTTAGAAATAGTAAAACGCGAAATAAAGTTCCGCAAACTAGCCCTGTTCATAGAATTACAGCCGACAATCATTCTATAAGTTCAGATTCTGAACTTACATCTGCTATAACTCCTATTAAAACTGGAGTGAATAATTCCTATAGAGAAAGGTGAGATAAAATTATTATTTAAATTATGCTTATACTAATGATGGAAACTTAATTGAGTAATAATTCTAGATGTTCTTCTGGGACCTCCATATTGTACAAAGAAAAACATCTGTCTACCAGATCAAGAAGAAATCATATTTCATCACTAAGTGGAGCAAATGCTGATGATAAAAGTAGTAATGAGAGTTTAAACTATGGTAATAACATTATGGCCTATAATTAATTGAAATGTAGTTCATAGAACACAGTTTATAAGCTGGTTTCAATTTATTTTTAGGGAGATATCGCACAAGCAGTACTTGTATTCCAGAAAATCAAGCTTTATTTAAAGGACTTAGAGTTGTTAAACCAAATAAAAGTATTTTAATCAAAGATGAAAGGGTTGCTTTGGCTACAATACAGGGGGTGCCTTGTGTTGTATATAGCACAATACCATATTCTAAAACTGTTAGGACTGCAAGGTATGTAGACCATTTTCTAAAAGTATATTTTATCTGTATTTATATACTATTTGAATCCAAGAACTAGTAATTTGTAAGTTATTTAGAAGCTCCTTTAATTTTATATCATACAATTAACTATTATAATATTAATATTATCATAAAAGTTACCTTAATGATACAGTAAGAAAAAGAAATCACTTAATAACTACTTGAATTATGTATAAAATGATCTGCTATATCATTTCAGAGTGGATCATAGAAAGGACGGAGTTCGTAGACGCAATACTTCTGGTCCAAGACCATTATCATCTATAACGGACAATGGGATGGATCCATTTGATTTGTTGGGATTAGAGCGAGAAGAAAATGGACAGGAAATCTCTTACTCAAAACTGCTAGTTCCTTCTCGAGTTTGCACTAGAGAGCAATATAGAAAGATGTATGAAAGTGACTTCAGCGATAAGGCCAACTGGAAAATCCTTAACAGACATCCTCATGTTATTGCCAGGTAATATGGTAAATATAATAATATAAAACAGCATGAGTATTGTTTATGTTTTATGGACCAATTACACCCATACAACTGTGGGACATAATTTAATGTAATGTTTGTGAAACCTCAATATTACCTGTTTTAAGTTAACAAAAGTCTGTTGCCCCATTAAGGAACTATATTTTATCATTTGTTTGAATTCTAATGTTATCAACCTAAGTAACTACAAAATCACTTCTCTTTTCTTGTGATCATATCAGATTATTCATGAAATACCTTCATTCCACATACTATGTTTTATCCAATTCAAAGAATGGTGTGTGTATTAATTTAATTGTTTTAATGCAAACAAGTAAAACCCATACATACATTGCCATATTCACATATATTCATGTTCATTTCACCACTAACATTTGAATTTCAGGACTAAATTATTGACGAGACATCAGGATAAAAAATGGTAAACTTAAAACTGTAATTTGTAATACTAAATTGACTGGTTTGGGCTTCCTGTAATTTGGTTAATATTTCAAATAGTTGTTACGCATACACATGAAAACAAAAAATTGTACCATCTTTAAAAATATCACTAAAATGCTCTGTATCTAATATCCGTCAACATATTTTAAACCTAATACCCAATGTTCCTATGTCATTTCAAAAGTCAGCTAAGTAAAGAAGGTTCTTGTGTAACAATGACTGCTTTCACTGTTGATTTGGCCCAACAAAACAAGTTATGTGCTTGACAATTTAAAGTAGTAATATTCCAATTAAATATTACTATATTAACTAAATTTCATTAAAATGTATATATATGAATTCTCTTCTCAAAAATATTTTATTCCTTCAAAGTTAACATAAAAGTACTGGTGTACAAGGTACAAAAGCAGAACAATCCATTGTGTGGGCTCACATATAAATGTACTTACTATAAAACCAAGCTCACACATGAATTTATAAATAAGGAGTATTTAACAACATACACAGACTTATTGAGATTCATTACAACAATGGATGAGAAAAAATCATAGACATTCTCTTCACTCTATCATGCCTAGAAATTGGATTTAGGAAAATTCATACCAACATAAGTAAATAAAACATATTTCAACAAATTTAGGTATTGCTGCATAGACTTATACATAAATTATTAAATTACAATATAATTATTTGATTATTGAATTACAAAAAAAGATGTACAGCCAGAAAAAAGTATTTAAAAAATTTCCCATTAACAATGTAGTTAATGTAACGTAATAGAAAGTCGTAGTTCTACTCAATTGTAGTAAATATTAGGTCATTACATATGAAATTGGCGTTTTGTAAGGGAGGAACATAAAGTAATTTTGTTTTGTAAATATAATAAATTTATTTAATTAAAGTATGTACCATTGCTATCTATGCACTTTCGCCATCTCATAGGTATTTCATTGATCCCTTTACTTAAAAAAACCATTCGGACGGGAATCAATAAAATCTTTAAAGGCGCTCTGGACTGCCCCTTTGAAGTTGAATTTTTTCCCTCGCAAGAAGTTATCCAAATTTCGACAAAAATGGTAATCTGTTGGAGCAAGGTCCGGGGAGTATGGTGGATGTCTTAAACATTCTAATTGAAGCTCTTCTAATTTGGTAGCCGTCTGTTGGGCAGTGTGTGGTGTAGCGTTGTCCTGACTTCGAAGTTGAATTTTTTCCTTTGCAAGAAGTTATCCAAATTTCTAAAAAAATGGTAATCTGTTGAAGCTAGGTCCGGGGAGTATGGTGGATGTCTTAAACATTCCACTTGAAGCTCCTCTAATTTGGTAGCCGTCTGTTGTACAGTGTGTGGTCTAGCGTTGTCCTGAAGCAGCAGTGGCCTAATGGGGCAGGATTTGGCTGGTTCACCAGGGTTCAACCATTGCGATGAGCGTTTCCGATTCTCGTACAGGATCCACTTTTCATCACAGGTAATGATTCGATTTAAAATCCTTTCATCATTATGCCGCTTGAGTAATGTAACTCAGCAGTCGACGCGCGTTTGTTGGTTTGCTACACTCAATTCATGAGGTCCAACCTCTCAAGCTTTTTCAACTTTCCAATTTTCTTCAAGTGGATTAAAACAGTTTTGACACTAACGCCGCAGTCTACAGCTAACTCGTGGTTTACGATGGATCCCCTTCCACAATAGCCTTCAATTCTTCATTATGAACTTTGGTCTCCGGCCGTCCACGGGGCTTGTTGTGCAGGTCGAAATTTCCAGAACGAAAAGGTTGGGACCAAAAACGCACTGTGTTTTCTTTTGTGACCACCATACACAGCATTAATACTTCGAGCCATTTCTGCAGCACTGGTGCCACGGATGAACTCGTACTCGTAAATAACGCGATATTTCAAGTTTCCCATTTTGTAAACTAAGTGACGAAAAGAAAAATACCATAAGAGGAAAAAACAAATGAATTACGATTTTCGAAACACAATTGCGTGAGTAAAATAGCTGTATACATTTAAAATTGGAATTCTTAACCAATGAGGAGATAATACAGATCTAAGTGGCCAGTACGACAAAACGCCAATTTCATATGTAAGGACTTAATATAACATACTAGTGTTGTAATATGCTTGAAACATAAATTACTATAACATTAGTCCTACCTTTATTAGTCTTATCTTTAATCACATTCTACAATAGTAGGCCATCCTCTAGTTTTCAATGCTATCAGTCTTAAAATATTGAATAATCGAGGTGAAAATTATTTTAATTGGATACCCCTTTTGTATTCACACATATCTTTGCTTATTTCATAGAGCAAATCATATTCCCTTTATTAGTGGATGGCCCCAAAAATAATGACTGACTAACACATGCATGAGTAAAACCCTATAATCTACATGCTTTGGTGAAAACTAACCTGTTTTTATTTTTGCCGTAGATCTAACCGAATGCATGTAGTATAGTTGCATGCAGTAAAAAGCTTAGGAAGACAATGAAATAGGCTAAACATATTATTTTTACAGGTGCTTTTCGTATGAATCATCACAAAGAAATGTACTAGCGGCGTCGCCACCCCACTCTTCGGTTGATACTAAATCTTTTGATTGGGAAGACACTAATGTACTGCCAAAAAAATTTGTAAGTTTAATTTTAATTTTTAATTCTTTTAGGTCACAGTTTATACACGCATCAAAAGTGTCTAGGGATCAAGTACGTTTTAGAGTATTTCTGCAAATGACGTTTATTATATTGACCTTTTTAGATCGCTTTTGATTCTATTTAGTGAATATCACTATTTAAATAAAGATTTTTGTTTAAATTTCGATTATGATGAGAAAATCAAATGTAAAATAGAATTTCTAGAAAACAGTGTCATGCCATTTTTACAAAATCATTACAATATCTGCATCAGAACTGTACAAAATTACAAGATATGGATCCACGAAGTAATTTAACCCGACAAGAGATGACGAGATCCATCGGAATGTTGGTAGCTGGCTCCAGGCAACGTACTGTGGCTAAGGCTCTTGGCACTACACAGAGCGTTATAAGCCGCCTCTGGACACGCTATCACATCATGGGCAGCGTCGCCGAGGGACATGGAGGACGATCTCGCAATACCACACGCAGGCAGGGACGATACATCCAAAATACTGCTCGACGGAATCGTACCATAACCGCCATAATGTTGGTTACGAGGCTCCACAACTGTTCAGGCCACTGAGAGTCCTACCTATAGCACTCTGCAATTATAGGGCCCGTTTACAATGGGTTCGTGCACACAGAGATTGGGAGCAAGAAGAGTTGCGTTGTGTGTGCTTTTCTGACGTAATTGTCCCTTTACCCGGTTAGGTAAATTCCTTTCAACAAATGCACGACCACACACGCCTAGGGTCGTAACACGCACTCTTGCCGAAGCTGGTGTTAACGTTCTGCCGCGGCCTGCTCAATCGCCAGACCTCAACCCAATTGAGCAAGCATAATATGCTCCAAAATAGAACCCTGCCGAGTATGGATGCCTTGAACGACCCATAACATCTTTTTGACTTGTTTATCCTCAAAGTGAAATTGATTTTTTTATTGTTTAGTTTTTATCTATAAAATAAAAAAAAATTATAAAAATCTTCATTTTTGTCCTCTTTCGCAATTTAATTGATGCCGTTAATTTGAGTTAATTTCCCACAATTGTAAAAGCAGCAATTTTTCCTCATTTTTACAAAATAAAATTTTTACCATCTCGCGCTGTTTTATTTTAATCAAAGCCGTGAATTATCGTGTACATGTTGGTAAATTAACGTTTCATATGTAATATTTAGAAAAAAATTACCATGACACAGGTACAGTACTCATAGTACTGTAGCATTAGACAGAAGACAAATCTAAACTTCAATGCCTCCGATCTCTACATTATGTAAATGTTCTCTCAACAAAATACTACTTCATATCGTCAATCTCTTCTGGACCAAAATCGATGACTTCAGGGAACCTTTCAGAAGGCATTACTGCATAAGAGTCATAGCGGTTAGTCATATTGTTTTATTAAAGCAGTACTCAACAAAGAAATAGTTTGTAACTGTATTACTAAATATGTAATGCTTTTCAAAATTTTAATCATAGTACTTTGTATTTCTAGGTCCACTACTGTCCCAATGTTTTGGATGATCCAGAGCTGATCGCGGGAAAACACAGAACGTTGCTGACATTTACTTCTTACATGACGTCTATAATCGATTACGTTCGACCGCAAGATTTGAAAAAGGAATTGAACGACAAATTCAGAGAAAAGTTCCCGCACATTAAATTGACTTTGAGTAAACTAAGGAGGTACTTATATTTTACTTAAATTTTAATTGTCTTGTTTTACATTACACAACTAGAATAAAATACAAAACAAAGTAGGTAAGTACCCTTGCCTTCCATGCCACAGGTCCCGGGTATAGTCCCAGGTTCGAATCCTGGTAGAGGCAGATATTTTATTATATTTGCTTTCTAGTCATGGATGTGCATGTATGTTTATTTAAGTTTATTTCTAATCTTTATGTACATGAAAAAAAATATCTATGTGTGCTTATATATTTCTTAAGTTTATTTATCCGTTATCTAGTATCCATAACACAAGTTCTTAATGATACTTAATTTGGGCTAGATAATGTGGTGTGATTGTTAGAAATATTATTATTATTTATCATCTATCTCCAATTTATGACATAATAGAATTTTTTTTCGATCTTAGCTTTATATGTGACTGGCCAGTTACCTTTCTATTTTTACAACTCAAACTTTAATTGCCATACTTGACAAATTACAATAGAAATGAATCTATTTTTAATTTTAAATCTTTCCTTACAGTATCAAAAAAGAAATGCGTAAAATAGCGAAGCACGATGCCGGTGGTATTGACTTGCTGTCAGTTGCACAGGGCTATGTGTATTTTGAGAAGTTGATTCTTGCCAATCTAATAAACAAGGACAATAGGAAATTATGTGCCGGTGCATGCTTATTACTTTCAGCTAAGTTGAATGATGTTAAAGGGGAAATGCTTAAAGCATTAATTGAGGTAAGGAAGTGCAAATAAAACAACATACTATTTACAATGAATTTACCCTCTTGACCGAAATCAAAGTCTATCTTTTTTTTTTATAATGGAATCGATTTATAATCTGTATAGACCAACCAAGCTGTCTGTGTAACGGAATTTTTTAAACTTGGGTGTCATCTTTTGATTTGCTTTTTTTAACTTTGTCATAGCCGTCGAACAAGCGCGCGATCCACGTGATGGTAAGTGGCATCCGTGTCCATAGACATCATTAATCGTAGATGTTATTCATTAATTGTATCGTTATTCATCGATTATCTACTAATGATGCGTTGCCGACTGTAGTGTTAGGTTAGGTTTGGTTTGTTACTGTAATTACAGTGGCTGTTACTTCCCTTAATCCGGCATACAACCACGTAAACTAACGTGGCCATTACTGCGGCGAAAGTAGGAAGGATTGTAGTACCTACATTGTAGTAGCTAAATAATATAATTGCAACTATCGTAAATTACTAGCTTTGGCCTTTATAGTATTACCAAAACTAGTATACATTCTAATAAATTGGCAATATGTCAATGATACTAACGAGGCCGGTCAGTTCACAGACTTCAGCGTTCGATTAGAAATTACACGGTATTTGAATCGCCTAACACACCGGTGGGCCTGGCTAACGCGACGTACGCAGCTGTGTTTCTTGCTGGTTCTTTGGCAGTAGATGATCCTTCCGAACCAGTGGTAGTTTCAATATACGACGTCCTAAGCTAAGGCCCGTACCCTCTCGCGTGCGTATCGTATAGTAAGCGCCCTACGCAACAGGCGCAAAGTCTGGTGAAATTTAAAAGTTCAATAGAGCCTAAATAAACAATCCATATGTAAAAAAGTCACTTAACAGATATGATGGTTGCACTATACTTAGATTTCATATTTACAATAAAACTTGATACTCTACCAAGAGCTGTTTCGTTCGATATCATTTGAACGGATGACGCCGATATACCAGTAATTGCATGGACATTACAAAGTTATAAAACTAATATTATCTGTATCACAAACACAATTAAAATCACGGCTGATAAGTTTTATAAGTTCCATACAATAAATGCGGTCTGATAAGTTTTATCTCATAAAATGAACATTTTAGCAATTATATCTGTCGCCAGACTTAAAAACTTAGCATTTTTTTTAAAAAAACCCTGGAATATATAAAATAATACTGTATATTATTACAGTATTATTGTATACTGTATAATATAAAAAATACTGTCCCTTAATTATACTATCTTTAGAGTAAGATGATTAATCTGAAGTAGGTAATCTAATAATTTGTTTCATATGAAGGCCGTACCTATTATCATAGTTACACATCAGCATGTAGACAATATCGATGCCAAACTTACTTTCAATTCCTTAGTAGTTCTGTTAAAGTCAGGCTTGTTTTCTCTTATATATTCTTATTTGGTCGTGCATTGTATATGCACTGCGCCACTCGGCCGTTATACACATTTTTTTATATTTTCCAGCGTATAGAAACAACGTTCAGGCTAAACAGGAAGGACTTGATGCGTTTCGAATTCGCCGTGCTAGTGGCGCTCGAGTTCGGGCTCCACATTCCTCCTTACGAGGTGTTTCCTCACTACCAGAGGCTTCTACACGACTCGTGACCCTGGCGACGACTGGCTATCGAGCCACCCTGTATACGAGCCTGTCACCGGCGACGGGCCAGCATCGTGGACAATTTTAGAACTAGTGCGTGGATGTAAACAGAACTTTAGTTTGAAGGTCGAAGTGATTTGGTGTGAGTATCTGATGATATAGTACTACCAACGATCAACTGCTTCTTAATGTTGGTTTAGAATTTTATTTTAATAATAATATTATTGACAAAGGCGTCACAATTACTGTATACTTAAATAAAGTGGGCTTATAGTGGATAATACCTAATATTTATAAATATTTACAATAAGAAATATAACTTATATACCGTTATACCGTAAAAGTTCTTCAATTTATGGTGGTTCAAGGGTGTAAAAAAATCAAACAATTATTGAGTCATTGCGACACCAAATGCAAATTTTCTTGATCATTATATATAATATTTATCATAGAGTAAATAAAACTTAGTATTATTATGTTAAAAGAAAAATACAATAAATCAAATTGGGAAATCAATAAAAATCTTCTATATGTGTAACGATAAAATATATCATGTATTTGGTCTGAATAGCATTAGAAAAATGCATAATATTCCCAACATAAACGTAATAAATGTAATAAAACATTCAATTTACAGTGGTGGTCACATCATTTATGGCACATTTGTTTATTTAGCTATGTAACCATTACATTGATTATGTTTTCAATAGTGAAAATATGTATCAATTCCACTATAATCACTAAAACGTCACATTATTAAAATGAAGACGATATGGACTCGTATTTTGCAGTAACTGAGACCTTATTCGTGTTTGAAATAAAGACTTTTTTAGTGTGCTTGCTGCTGCTGGCTATCTAATTAACCTCTCGTTTGCCTAAGCGCGGATCCACGCAATACTATCCGTCTGCCTAAGCGTGGATCCGCGCCAACAGAACTGGTCCCTCTTTTAATCTGTTTTATACTCTAAATAGAAGGACTTAAAGCATAAAATGTGTTTAATTTCAATCAGAATGAATGAAAATATCATAAACAAGTTTCATTCTTTGAGTGAAGCGTAAAAAACCACTATTTTAAATGTTTCAAAGTTGGAGGTCGTTGCGTGGGAACACGAAAACGGTTGTTTGTTTACTTTTGATGGTATTTTGTGTTCAAATTACAGTAGAATGTAGTGTTTTTCTATATCATTAAAACCGTCAGTTATTAAACTACAGGGGATTATATAAAAACAGAAAATATTTTCATGAATTCGTTGAAATTAACGTCAATCGTACAACAGTCACAAATTTTACTCATGTTTACTTTGAGAGTTTGTGAATAATTAATCATCAGTATATTACAGGATAAAATGTATTTATTTGATAGGTTTGTTATTTAGCTTGTGACACCAGTCATCTGTTTTATAAGTTCCATAAGAAATATTATATTTCTAACATCGCGCGGTTAGCGCGCACGTCATATTGCTTGATCACGGCACCGAAGTTGTTAGTTTGTTTCAGGCGCAAGCGTACAAAAGGTAAAAGACAGCTTATATTTCATATTCTCAATTTAAAATTTAAAAAAAGACAGTTCTCTTTCATTTCAGTAGATTAAAACTTTTTATTTTAAAACAAAAGTTGTGATTCCTCTACATGGAAGTTCATTCTATATTTTTATGACAAAGGTTGGTCTTACGGGGAAATTGGGAATCACTTGCGATCCTCTATAGATATGGCAATGAATGCTTTCAAGCATATTAAGAAGTTCAATACAGCAGAAAATGTACCTAGGAGACCAAGACTGTACTATTTTAGGATGGAACAAAAATTAATATGATAAATTCTGACGGTAAACAGTATGTGAGACCCCTCCAAATAAAGAAATGGGTCCAAAGCATATGAAGAAATCAGCCACATAAATAGAAGGAAACATCAAAATTGTGGGTTGTTTTCCGGACATGGTGTTTGTCATGTTAGGATAATTCGAGGGGGGTTGCATTTGAAATACGCATCCCGAATTAAGCGATGGGGGTAGGAGGGAGGGTAGGAAGAAGCCCACCCCCACCACACCCCGAGTGAGGAAATGAGCAGTATTTTTTAAAGAATTTTTTTAAATCTCGCCTAAAACCCTTAACACGGGACTAAAGGGTTAGGTTTATAATAACTATACATGTGAAATGGTTGATATGAAACTGAATTCCATATCACACACATTATCACACACAAAACCTAACCTAACCAATATTACGATGATGTAACGGAACGTACTCTCTGCCATTTCTATTATGTCAAACCTGTCACTGTACGTTCCGTTACATCATCGTAATATTTTTTTTAAAATGATGTGGTTAATTCGTATGTATAATGTCGTTCCGTTATACGAAACTTTAAACACGTATTTTAAAAAAACTACGCATCTCCTCAGGTGGGGAAGGGTAGCATTTGAAAGGGGGGTGATGTAATTAAAACGGATTACTTTTTGATTAAAAGGAACTTTATTAAGCAGAGATCGATCGGTTAGTTACAGCGAGTGAGTTTAAGTGACAAGTTTTTGACGTTGACATGTGTCATTCTTAACAGTATTGAGGGAAGGCGGTTATTTATATTAATTTCAACACATCCACCAAATCAAAGCCTTCTCTCGTTCATATTTAACACTTTAGAATCCTAATGAAAAGCTATATAAAAACTATGCTTATGCATTTTACACGACTAATGTTATAAAATTTTTTTATCTCATAGCATCCACCAAATCAAAACATTTCATATTTTAATACACATTAAGATGCAATAAAAAAAAAACAAAACAAAGAAGCTTTAGTATGCTGCCATAACTATTAAACCAATATTTAGAATAATTTATTACCTTGTATTTTACATGTTATTCCTATTTTGTCTCTAAGGTATTGAAATCTAGCTCGAGGAAGAGCTTTCATAAATATATCAGCACACTGTTCACTTGTACATAGGTATTTTACACATATTTCTTTTTCTTTAAACTTTTCTTTAATGAACTTATATTTCTCATCAATATGTTTACACCGTTTATGAAAATCTATATGTTTAATAACTGATATTGCACTTTGATTGTCTACACATAAACAAATAGAGTCTTGGTTATAAACACCAATATCTAGAAGAAGTCTTTTGATCCATAGGGATTCTTTTGTAGCAGATCATGCTGCCATACATTCTACCTCAGTAGTAGATAATGCTATGCTTTGCTGTCGTTGACTGGACCATGTGATTGAAGCACCATTTTTTATAAAAACGTACCCAGTAGTAGATCTCCTTGTATCAACATCAGTGGCATAGTCAGAGTCACTGTAGCCTTCTACTATGTTGTTCTTCAATTTAGAATAAAGAATCCCATAGTCTATAGTTTCCTTTAAGTACCTTAATATCTTTTAAACAGCAGCCCAGTGTGTATTATTGTAGCAATCAAGAAAACGACTTATCAAGCTTACTCCAAACATAATATCTGGTCTACTTACAATAGCAAGGTGCATGAGAGACCCTACTGCTTCTCTATAAGGTATATTTTCTTCAGGTTCAATTTTTTTCTTTACTAAGGTTATACATGGATCTACAGGAATACTATTACCATTAGCATCATTCATATTGAATTTAGTTAGTATTTTTTCAATGTACTTCTTCTGATGAATAAATATATTTTTCTTAAAGCATTCTATTTGAAGACCAACAAAATTCTTGACTTCCATGGTTTTTATTTCAAAGTTTCTCTGCATTTCATTTAATACCTTATTAAGAATATCTTTATTTTTAGATATTACCAATCCATCATCGACATAAAGTAAAAGATATACTTTGTTTTCTTCCACACAACCTGTATAGACACATTGATCAGAGTGACTATTGGTAAACCCAAACTTATTAAGTACAGATTTAAATTTGTTATTCCAGCAACGTGGAGCTTGTTTCAATCCATACAATGATCTCTTTAATTTGCATACATAATTTTGTTCAGTATCTATTGCTTCAGGTGGATTTATATAAATATCTTCTGTAATGTCTCCGTAGAGAAAAGCAGTTTTCACATCAAACTGTATCATTTCCAGTTCCTGTTGACATACTTCTGAAAGTAAGATTCGAACAGAATCGTATCTCAAAGTTGGAGAGAATGTTTCTGTATAATCAATTTGATAATTTTGTGAACACCCTTTTGCACAGAGTCTGGATTTATAAATGAGACCAGATGGTCCATCTTTCACACGGAAAACCCACTTACATCCAATTGCTTCTGTTCCCGGAGGTTTCTCTACCAGTGTCCACGTCTCATTTTTTTCATACGCCTTTAGCTCTTCCTGTATTGACTTTTTCCATTTTTCTCCATTTTGTGATTGTACAGCTTCAGTGTAAGACTGTGGTATATTATGATCCTCTGAACCACCATCTTTACAAAGATAAATATTATTTCCTTGTTTTAATCTATTAGATCTTGTTAGAACATTGCTATGTTCTACTGTATCAACATTTCTTTTAGGAATATACAGAGCGTCTTCATGTAATTGAAAAGAATCATCACTGTCTGTTATCATACTAGTATTTTTTTATTCAGACTTATTTAGGTTATTTCCTTCCAACTCAGAACTGATCATTAATGGTTCTATTTCACAATTTTCTTTATTTATTTCATCTGAAGTCCAGGGTATCACTATATCATTTGGTTTTACTGAATTTTCCATAAAAACAACATCTCTACTTATTGTTACTTTTCCTGTTTTAGGATTTATTAACTTATAGTCTTTTGTAGTATCACAGTAACCAATAAAAATCATTTCACTTGCTCTAGGATCTAATTTTTGTTACTTTTCTTTTGGCATTTTAACCATAGCTTCACATCCAAAAACTCTTAAATGACTGACATTTGGTTTCTTTCCAGACCATTTTTCTTCAGGTGTTGCAAATGCAAGTGCATGTATTGGGCAATGGTTTGTTATATATGCGGCTGTTGCAATTTCTTCTGCCCAGTATTGTTTCTGTAAATTAGAGTTAATTAACATACAGCGAGCTCTTTCCATGAGTGTACGATTCATTCGCTCAGATAAACCATTCTGCTGAGGAGTATATGCATTAGAAGTTTGAATTCCAGATTTCTTAAGATAATATGAATATCATTACTCAGATACTCTCTTCCATTCTCAGTACGTATACATTTGATTTTTGAGTCAAGCTGATTCTCAACTAATGCTTTGTACTCTTTAAACTTACAGAAAGCCTCTGATTTATTCTTTAAGAAATAAACAAATACTTTTCTTGTATAATCGTCAGTAAATGTGAGAAAATACTTGGCTCCTCCAAGTGATTTTACTTCCATTGGTCCACAGATGTCTGAATTAATGACTTCAAAGGTTTCTTTGCTTGGGAACCTTCAGCTGGAAAAGGCAGCCTGGTTTGTTTTCCCCTTTGACACATCTCACAGTTCATTCTGTCTTTATATTTTAATATTTTTACACCTTTAGTGCTGTCTGATAATTTATTTAAATCATTGAAGTTTAGATGTGCCATTCTTTGATGCCATAAGAGTAAATCATTCACATTTGCTTCACAACTGTATGCTTGAACAGTTTCTGTGTTCAGCCGGTACATATTACTGATGAGTTTTGCAGCTGCTACTGCAGTATTATTTTTATTAAATATTTTGCAGCCATTCTTGGTAAACTTAATGGAACAGCCATTCTTTATTATTTGGCAAACTGATAAAAGATTTGTTGCCAATTCTGGTACATAGAGAACATTTTTTATTTGTATGGTATGTATTTTTCCATCTGTTGCAATAACTTTTAGTTCTATATTGCCACAACTTTTAACTGAAAGCATTTTATCATTTGCTATTTTTATAGTTGTAATCGGAGGGGGTACTTCATTTGCCAGCCAGTCTTGCCTCATTGTTAAGTGCATAGATGCCCCAGAATCAATGTACCACCCATTTTCATTTTTTGTTGTTGCAGAGAATACTGCGACATAACCAGAGTTTTGTTCCTTATCATTCTTCTTAGATCTGCAATTTTTACTTATGTGACCATAGCGGTTGCAGCTGAAACATCTTAGCCCTTTTTTCTGATATTTATTAGGCTTAGTAAACTTATTAGTTTTTGTGTAAAGTGCGGTAGTGTTTAAATCAATTTATTTTACTTCTTGCAGTAATTTAGTTTTTATCATATAGGCACTAATCTTTACACCTGAACTTTCTATACCCATTATCATCGGCTTATAACAGTCCGGTAAGCCAGCCAGCATCAATGTTCCCAACCACTCATCATCTACATTGAAGTGGATATTTCTAAGCTTATGAGCTGATGACATAATCTTGTTTACGTAAGCTTCTACACTATCACTTGTCTCTAATGTTGTATTTATCAGGTCTTTTAATAAACCTACTTTTCTAGTTAATCCACTGTCTTCAAATGCTTTAGCCAGATTTTCCCAAACTTGTTTAGCATTTTCTTCATCTTGAATGTGAACGTATAATATTGCGTCAACTCATAATATTAATTTCGATTTAGCCTTTACATCATTTTTTATTGATTTTGGATCATTAAGTACTGGCTCGGTCAATATGCAGTTATATAAGTCTTCGTGCTGCAGATATGCTTTGACTGCGAAACTCCAACTTGTCCAATTATCTCGACCCGTGAGTTTGGGTATTGACATTATTGTATTGTTATTATTCATTATATCTGAAAAGCCGAAAAATAGAAACTCGTGAACCGGTAACTACTAGGGTTATGCACGCGGTTTTTTTTTAAATAAAGAAAATATCTATAATATATAAAAAAAAATATATATATATACTATAATATATATATATAAATGCTACTCTGCAGATTAGACCATCCTGGGCCCATAACCTGATGTAATTAAAACGGATTACTTTTTGATTAAAAGGAACTTTATTAAGCAGAGATCGATCGGTTAGTTACAGCGAGTGAGTTTATTTTTAAGTGACAAGTTTTGACGTTGACATGTGTCATTCTTAACAGTATTATGGGAAGGCGGATATTTATATTAATTTCAACAGGGGGACCATCCCCTATAAAAATCGAACCCTTACCAATCCAAAATTTAGGATGCGTATTTCGAAACCCCACCCATTCGAGGTGATATGGGTAAATTCCATTTAGAGGAAAGCATGTACCCTATGCCGAACAAAGTTTGCGTTTGGACTTTCCTACATGACAATGATCAAAACACACAGCAACAGTGGTTATAAACTTTATTCAGAGCCGGTCTGTAACGGTCTTAGATTGGTCCCAGCACAGTCCTGACATCAACCCTATTGAAAATTTGTGGTGTCATGTGAAGAAAATGGTCACCACAAAACATACCACTAAAGTTCATAAATTTTATGAGACATTTAATAAGACATGGAAGCAAATTCCAAAATCAACTTGCAACAAATCTGCTAAAGAACATGTGACAAAATATTAATATTGTCACTTATTATTTTCAAAATATACCTATAACTAATAATAATAAACTTTGTGTTATTATTTATTTATTTAGATTGTCTTCAATTATTTGACCACACGTTTGTTCAATTCACATGGCTTAACTTAGGATGTCTAAACTTATTAAAAAATTTTGTTTTTATATCTCAAAATTCCCATACAAGTGATTTATGTATTGTTGCTAGTTATTATTGTATAAAAATAAATACTAAAAAATTAACTACAGTAACTTAACATCCACTGAATGTCTTAATTATTATGTGACCACCACTCTGTACATACAGACACACTGTATAGCCATCACTCATATTTAGTAGTGAAGTAACTGTACCACCAAATGTGTTGGTAACACGGAATTTACAAAAAAGTGGAAGTATGAACTGAGGTACGCACTTGAGCTAGCGATCAAAATTTTAAGCATAGCATTGTGGACTTTGTTGATAAGTCGGCGTATATAATTTTTTGCGCATATGGCAGGGAGCAGGCATTCTCGCCGCACGTGGCAAAAACGCATTGAATGATTAAAATTGCTTATTTAAATTGTTACTCCTTTTTTATGCATTTTGCACGCTACTTTACACGAACAACTTTTTCCTCTGTCCGAGATTACATATAACTTACGATAACAGTACTTATTTTACGCCCTGTTTACTTCCTCATGGAAAATTACCTGCAAGTACTTCCGTTGTTTTTTTATATTAGATAGCTATCTAATATCCATCCTGTACAAGCTACCGGTTGTACTATATTTAATAGATAAAAAAGCCAGCTATTTGAAATTGTAGAATACTGAACGTAAAATCCATCTTCTTGTTGCTATTTAAACCGAACAATGATACAGTGAGGATGTACTTGTGTCATGTTATTGTTACATAATGTATTGAAAATTATTTTGGTAAGACTAAACAACTTAAAACTAAATAAAAATAAATAACTTATAAAACATACTTATTTATTTTATAAAATGGTTGAATGTTCCAAGGTCAGTAAATGTACGTGTATTGTAAAATAATATACTGTAGTGTTAGGTATTATTGTAGGTAAAAGTGCAAAGGTACAGTCAACAGCTCATCAACCTACCACAAAATATCAAATTTTATTAATTAGTTTTCAGCCTAAAGTTTACAAAAAAAAAACGTTTCTTTGATTTAGAAAATATATTAAATATAGAAAATATGAAGTTTTGTGATAGGTTTATAAGCTGTAATGACTGTAAATATGTACAGTCAACGTACATATTCTGATTTCAATAATACTTTACTGTCTTGCTGTTTTAATGTTTTAACAATAAATATTCGGATGTAAGGTAACCTCTGTTTTTAATTGGTAGGTAGTGCCATTGCTCAAGTTGAACTTTTTCTCGTTTTTGCCATCAATTTATAGAAAAACTACAAATTATAGTCTTCAACTGTGATAAAAAAATTAACTTTCAAGTAGGTATAATGCTAATAGGTTGTAGGCATTAAAGATTATGATCATCGTCGCACAAATTGTTAATATAAGTCTGCATTTTATGAACATGAAAATATTCTGTGTAAGCAAATAACCTTTTAGCAATAGCAGTTAAACTTTATGTTCCTATGATTTATCTTCCTAATCTGACTTCTCACTACAACTTTAAGTGTTATATAATTAAGGTGTGTTGTTTAATTTATATGTTGTGTAATTTTTTAGTAATTTGTAAAATAATTTATTATAAGTGCATTTTTACAGGGTTTGATGTACGAATGCAGTTCATTTGCACGTCGCAAAACCAACAAAGTTTGTTTTCACTTGTAATAATATTCTCAGATATAAAGCAATTTTGGTTGCACAGGAAGTTTTGTCAAAAGAAGTAGACCACTTTCTTGGGCGACAACATTTCTATCGACGAATGTTTAAATGCATTGTTTTGTAAAGTGATCATATTAAGTCAATTATCATTGGATAGTCCAGAAGGAGTGAATCCTTCCTTTGTACTTATTGCGCACTATAGGGTATATCATAGGTATTTATTAATAAATCATTTGTTCTGTTTGTCTCAGGGTGTTCTGTTTGTCCGTCTATGGACGGACGATCGATTGGTGTGGTAATACCCTTAATAATCACTGGAGGGATATCAGCTCTCCCAACTCAGGGGTGGTGTCAGACAATTGTAGGCCATCACGCCTACTGCGGGTTGACAGACTTCAGATTCCTTCATATAAATTTATAGGTGCATGGGATTATCTTGCTACTAAATTACCAACTCAGGGGTGGCGTCAAACAATTATAGGCCATTACGCCTACTGCGACGTCGTCTGTTCTATTTTGCCGTCGATGGATTGGTGTGGTAGAATCCGTCAATCGACGTCGACTGTTCTATGTGTCGACTGTGGTAACACCCTTTAACTCATTGGCGACCACCAGGGTTGATGGAATACAAACGCATGTCCCATTTCGAATTAAAAAAAACAAGATAATTTTATCGCTGAGCATTACGAAGATGGATACTAATACGACAATTTGCTTTTAAATTGAGCACAATACATTTGAAATATTTGTCGACCTTTCATGAATAGAGAGATAAGAATAGTCTACTACGAGGTACTAAAAGAATAGAGAGAGTGAGATTTGAACTTAGCATTGTTAAAGAAGATAAAGTTGTATTAGTATTATTAACGTCATAAATAAGCCAAAGATATTAAATATAACTTATTTTTTTTAACCAATATGTACTCATAGGTAGTTATTTACGTTTACCAAAGTATGGGCTTAGAAACGCCAATTCAGTAGTCATAAATACTCAGCGTATACAAATTATCGGCAATGGAGTATATCTTAAATGTGAAATTACATCCATAACAAAGATAGCCTGCGTAAGATATAAGTTTAATATAAAAATGTTAATTAAATAAATAATATAATGTTGTTCAAAACTTCTACGTGTATTATTTGATTTACCTTTAGGTACCTACTGCTTTACCAGCCTTTGTCCGCTACTTGTGGACAAATATAACTAAGTAATTGCTTCACAGGTTTTTGGTCCTTGAAACTATAAAAATTCGGTTAAATATTTTAAAAGATGTGCAAGCGAATAAACCAACTCACTGAAGCATTGTTGGCGATCCAAAAGTATTGATAATCGCTATTAAACCGATATTCACCCAAAAAAATATCAGTCTATTTTTTTGGTTGATTCCAAATCCGCTTCCCGAACGCCAGCCGTCGCTAGTCCGGCTTGGAGTTCTGGCACATTGTCTTGGCGAAACAAAACTCCAGCTTAAAGATTACCCCGCCGTTGCCCTTAATAAAATTTCACAGTAGCTTTTAAATTTTTCATGTCGGTAACGACGATTTTTTTCCTTGCTTTTCCTAGATTTTGATTATAATTTGCCATAGAAATTGCATTTCTGCAGTCGAAATATAAATTAATATACTTATCAAATTAAAGTGAAGTTAACATTGTTTTCCTTACGTATGAAATGTTCTAAAGCAAATTGTGGAGATAATAATTAATAATAGGTTTTCATTTTTAAGTTATGTCATTTTGTGCCTTATCTTTTAATTTTCTTATTTAATAAAAGATACGTCCCAAAATGCAAGGAGTCTGGGCCAGGTCTTTGTACACTTTATCAAAAAATAGTTTAAGATACTTAGAACACTTTTTGATTGTTAAATTGTTGTTAAAACACTTTGTTTACTGGTAGGAAATAAAATTGTTCATTTTTAGTGTGCAACACAAACAAAAAACATCATGGCGGAAAAAATTTCATTTTGACAGCTAAGGTTTATTTACATCTTTTTGTTTTGTGTATCGAGTAGTATCGATTATGGCATTAAGTCCAAAGAATTTAATTGCATTGTTTTGTGTATTTTTAGCTTATTTAATAGTTGTAAAGTTATAAAGAAACCGAAAAACAAACAAGCGCAACGAACAATCAAACACACAGACAACTATCAATGTGATGTGAATGAAGTGTGCTGTGAGTGAGGTGGCTGTCCCCTCTGCTTAGTGGACTAACTTTACTTTACAACTTCCGTCATAGAAAAGACTCATTGTCAATGTTGCCCGCTAAAACGAACACAAATAATGTTGACTTTTTTATTTTCTTACCATCTAACTACTAATTAAATCAAATTATTTGTATTTTTCCTATAATTACCATTTATTTGTCAATTTTTTTAGATGGTGTACAAAGACCTAGCCTAGGTTGTGACATTTCCTTTAATCTTTTAGTTCAGTAGCAAAGGCTAGGTAGGTAGGTAATATTGTTCTGTAAGAGCAAACACTAAGTGAAGAGTTTGTTACGTGACTAAATGCCAAACTTTATTTTCTCGTAGAATGAATGCCATCCTTCACTGAACAGGTAAGCTGTTTAAACTGTAATTGAAAAATGGCAATTAATTCTGTATTGACTTTTCTTGATAAGGTCCTCGTCAGCTTGGTAGTTTTCAAGATTTACTTTTGAAATGTTAACTCGTTTCTCCTTTTGTTGCGTGTTTAGCATTCTGGGTACGTTCGCCCGGACAATTTGTTCATGTGAATTTTATTGATGAGATCCTCTGAATTCTCCTATATGAGATATCTGAAGTTTCAACTTAAAGTCTGATGGTCGCTCTACAGTCTGATAAAACAAGATCTTCGGCAATTTTCAAGTTTTCTCCGGTATTGGACGTGGATGGCCGTCCTTCACGAGACTCGACTATTGTAGACTACCCAGCAAAAGCTACTTGCAACATCGTGAAACTGTAGAAAATAGTAGAGCCAAGTCCCGCCAATGTTTCTAATAAGTCAGCTTGTATTGCTTTGGTAGAAAGTTTTTTAAAGAGGTATTTAACAGCTGGGTTTTAGTATTGATCCACTATCGCGTTATCTCTCCGACTGCTCGTGTATTCAAATGAATGTAGTTACCATACCATATTATAATTTTTTTAGCAACATCTAGTAAGGGCAAGAGGAAGGTCACACAAATTATCTATACTTTAGGGTCAATCAAACTGCAATAGACTAAAGGACCCATCGCGGTCGACCCCCGTAGCCCATGTCAACCTGGGAATTTCGGGATGAAAAATATAGTCAATGTTTGGGATTATAGTCTTGAGGCTGATTGTTCAATGTTTAGATAACTTTATCAGTAGAATCATTTTGACACACTTTATTAAGACTTTCTATAAAAATTTTGATCAGTTAAAAAAAATTGGATAAATAGAAAAGTGCATTATCTTATTTAAAAACAAACAGTTGCAATAATGGCTGATTTCTAGAACTTGATATAATTTCAACATAATCTTGTTTAACTATAACTTTTTGCATCCCACATTAACCTAATAACAAAAGGACAAACGGTTGACACACATGTACAAAGTTATGAATAAATTACATTACTTGAAATTGTTATCGTATATCGTTGTATTACATAGAGCTGATTATTACTTGTCACAGTTTTTTGCCCTATGTAGCTGCAATAAGGAAGTTGACAACAAAATCACCTTATGCACCTTCGACTACTTCGAGCGCTAAAATTTTAAGTTTTCCCCAAGCAAAAAAAAATTCCCCAAGCAGTTTTCCCCGACAACACGTCCAAAAAAAGCGTCATTTTGGACGTGTTGTCTGGCGGCCGAGCGAATCGAGACTGGTATGACATACCTACACACCATTTTTGCCCGGATGCTTTTGGACGTAGACCCGAAATCCATTTATTTGTAAGTCAATTGTTTCCCAAATAAAATATTGTAGTTTCTAATGGGCGAAGATTTTTTTTAAATCATTTCCTATTTATAATAATAGAACCTAAAGTTACATTAGGATCATGTTAAAGAATCAGACGAAAAAATAATCTAAAAATATTGAGTTTAATAAAAACAACTATGAAGCAACGTGAATCCAGGCCAATGAAATAGTGTGTAATAATGAAATTATATCGATGTAAAAGTGATATAAGCGAGGCGGTGGAGACGTACAGGGCATTCACGCGTTTCAGTGGCGGCAAAACTGATGTAGTGTAGTGCGATTTCGTGAAATTCAGTTAAAGGATAAGAACGAACATGAATGTCAAGGTAAGTCAAGAGAAAACATGCGTTTGAACGTATTTATCCATAGTAGAGAGTCCATCCTAGGGATTATGGTTCGATTCGATCATTTATCACCTTAAAAACCGACCAAAATTAACTTATGTTTTTTCCATCTTATTAGTGTGCTGTAACGAACTCATACACAGAGAAAACAAGAATATAGGTATCTACCTACCTAGCCATAAGCAATTGATTTGACCCTATCTATGTGTTGAAATGAACCGTTCTATTTACAAATAGTTATATTCAAACCTGTGTTCAGAGAGAGAATCAGAATAAATTTTTACAATTATAACCTTTTTGGATCAGAACTCTAAAACATAAAATTAACATTTTGTTTATGCAAAAATTTTACTTTTAAATGAAAATTAAAAATAGAAAAATCTGACACTTTTATTGTGCAAATTAATGTGCATAAATCAATCAAAAACCATAATTATTCTAAAAAAACCCAACTATTACCGGGCGCGGATGCTAAGTACTAACCATTACGTTCATCTAGAGCTCGCTTGCCAGCCATGAAAATGTTAAAAAGGAAACTCATTTTACAATTTGCTCTTATTTTAACTACAAATGTTAAACCCTCGGGTTAAGACTCAATTACACCAAACTTTACTAATCACGCCTTCTTAAAAATAACTTTGACGTTAAAATTGGGTGCCAACATTTGTCATTTGTCAATAATTGTTTATTTTGGTATGACATAAAATTAATTAATAGACCCCATGTCAATATATGAGTACCGCATTCTTGAAGCTTAGCAAAGCTTACTGATTATGACTCTGGACGTTTTTAGGCCCCATCGCTACTTTAATTATTGTTATATGTATATATTGAATGTTTTGTTCGATTTCACATAAGCAAGTCAAGAAAATTGCGATGATCCAAATTAACAGGCTCTTAATTTCTTGAGATACCTTACCTAAACTCGATTAATTAGGAAGCCGATTCGAGGAGGTTTTCTCATATATTTCACGCATTACAAATCTAATTTGTCCATATCAAATTCCGTATTCTTTTATCTGACTAACCCTGAGTAACTTTAATCGTGACATAAATTAGTTTAAATAGGTATTTTCATTTAATTGAAAATTAAATTAAAAAATTATTGAAAATTAAAGAGGCTCTAAACCCTTTACAGGGTGTTCAAAAAAGTATTTTACAAAAAAATATTCCAGATTGAGTAAGTCTCCACCATTCGCCTACAAAAACCGTTTTGCATTTAGATTTTTTTAATTTAGAAGAAAATTCTAAACATTTAGACTTAAAGGTCCGCGCGTTATCTGTATAGGTGTGTGGCCGAGCTTTTTAACTGTAAATGTTTAGAATTTTTTATGGACTATAAGTCCAAATTAAAAACGGTTTTTTGTTGTTGAATTAATAAAGACTAACTCAATCTAGAATATTTTTTTGTAAAATACTTTTTTGAACACCCTACTATCAAATTACTTTTCTAACGAGAAGACAAAACATATAAATGGACCAAAAATTTTCCGGCAGTATACAATATAAAAATCTGCGGTCCTGAAATTTCGCAAACTCGACTTCCTTTTGCGGTTACGCAATAAGTAAAACTGAAAATAAACATTGTCATATTCTTCAAACTAAAAGAGACTTTCCTAGAAAAGTATTTATGTCGTATTATAGGTTTATTCCAAATCATATAAACTTTCCAAAATATGTTTAATTTTGGAAAATTAAACTAGTACCTATATCATTAAATTATTCATCATAAATTATAAGCATGCATTCTACAAGGAAGCGTGTTTTCAGAACGTGTTCCTCCAGAAGGCTCGCTACTTTCTTTTCTCTCATGTTAAGATAAGAAGACTCATGTTAAGGAAAGAAGACTTATAAAATTTCAGAATTTTATTTCTTCTATCAAAAATGATTGATCACACTTTTTAGAAAGACCTTTTAACCCTCACCAGTTCGTTCACTGTATCGGCTACGAAGCAGCGGAAATTTTAGTTAAATCTTTTCTTTTTATTTTATGCCAAATTTAACATAGAGCTATATAGTTACCCGAATCAACCAGTATTTAATTTATTATTTTTATATAAGTATTGAAATTAGAATTCATATTTATGTCCCAAATCGTTTGGCCGGCAAAATCACTCGCCTTTATATTAACGAGACCATGACGCGCTACAAAAATGTTTAATGCAAGTAGGTATTACTTACAAATAACAAGTAGCATTGACTATATCAACATAATGTTGCATCAACATAGGGTCATCGAGAATCCATACGTACCTACTAGAAGCATAAAAAGGTTTCGCATGAGTAGCTTCTATACCAGTAGGATAATGTAGATCTAAAGTTATTAATATCAATTCAGTAATTTTGGAGTGGGTATATTGATAACTACTAAGCCAATTCAAATATTAAATACATTCCGTCCGACAGATACCAAGAAGTTTTCGAAATATGCGTCCTTTAGATTTGCTGCGCCCCAATGACGCCAGTGCAACTGTTGATTTCTTAGATATAATACATTATTCATTATCTGCCTTATTATGTGTTGCAAATATCGCTATATATCCGTTTATTTTTTATATATTTCCAGGTAATATTAATTTTTCTCATCCTGTACTGTGGCATTGGCGCTGAAGAAACTGAAGAAAAAAGTTCATCGGAAGATCAGCAAATGCCTACTATCAAACCCATGCTAGCAATGTGGCGATTTTTGGGCCCCAAGATTTTAGAAAGAGGTGAGTTTTTTGTATTTTTTAATAGTAAGTAGTTGGAGTGGAGACCTATGCTGAAGCAGGGTTCACGATGTACGGTCACGGTCGTTCGAAGTCTACTCGTTACATAATTTCCACAGATATCCAGTATAATACATACTTATTACTATTGTATATTACTAGTACTTTCTGTGGTTATAAGCACTATAGTAGCTAAAGTAGTAGGTACGTTCACAATCTGAATATTTAAGATCGTTTTAAATATACATTGCTACACCCATGGTACCTATATCTACATAATGTGTCGTGTTATGTAAATAATAATTATTTTCTTGTGTGACCATTGCATACGTACAGGAAAATATGTGAACCATAATGTATTCAATCACTCCACCGAAAATATATTTTTTTAAATTGTAATAATTAAAGATAATTGTGTGAAGGATAACTTGAAGGATGCGGTAGAATAATATAGTAAAAATAATTTGAATCCGGCCTGGAAGTTTATTTTACTAATGTTATAAAATACACAGTTTTGTTATCTTATTTTCAGGACGTGCACTACTCAACCAAGGCTCATCTCACTCTTCAGACACGACGGAGAGTGCCTCTTCAGGAAGACATCGACTATACGACGACCGCAGCAAAAGGAAACTAAAAAATAAAATCAAGTTTTTATTTAAAGTACACCAGTTTGAAGTATAATCCTGTTTTTTAAATAATCCTTTATTTAGTTCACCCTCCTTTTTTTAGGATTCTCAGTTATTCTTATGCTGAGTAATTCCTACACAGACAGACATCACTTGTGAAACCAGAGTTGTAAATTTACCAACGGTTAGGTATATTGAAAAACAAGGATCAAACAATGAAATTACAGAAAAAGAAGCGATTCCGGATGGCTACGCATCATTAATCCATAATCCTATCCATAATATTTACCTATTGCCTATACTCTACATTCGACACCTCAGTAATTAATGAAAGTCCATGGGTACGGTATTCACATACATTGCGTGCCGTTTACCGGCTATCATAATAGTTAATAAGGTAAGGAAAAGCCAATAAAATTAATGGTATAAAGGCAATTGCAACAAAAGCATCACCGAGTCTTTGTGCTATGTTGTCGTTTCATTAAATATATCCACGGGGCATTGAGCTCACTTGAGGTCAGGTGGACCGTGTGCTCCGAAAAAAACATATTGCGATATTTGGCTATTTAAGATTTGAAGTTAGCAGCAGCTTCTCATTTTGCCTTCATCAAGTGATAGGCGGCATATATATACTCGTACTGTAGTAAAATTCATATAGTAGTTCGGTATAAATTAGTGTCAGTCGTACGTATAAATATTTAATTTCATTAAAGTCATTGTGACTTTAGCGTCACAAGATAATTTTTATTCAACCATTTGAAAGTTTGGCTGGAACTTCATTGCCATTTTTGCACAAAGATTCAAAATCAAATATTTATTTCTCTACATAGACAATTAATTGTTCTTATTTACGTCAAATGACGCATGACTCTACACTTCGAAGAAACCTTCGTGAAGAAGAACTGGCAAGAAACTTCTGTGTCTTTGTGGAGTGCAATAGTTACGAAAGAAATGTTGTATCGGTTTTAAGCATTTAGTTTTGTAAGCATCTAGCTCCAAAGAAGCAGATCCTTCGTTTATTATTTTAATAGACCTTATTATAAGTACTATTTTATTCTATACACTCTATTCATACACTACTACACTCTAAATCTGAAACGTCATATTAGTGTGTACCACATATTCGGGTGCATTGAGGTCACAGCTTTAACCTGGATAGCAGACAGAAAATACCGTCGTAGGTATATGTTTTTTCGTTTATATATTTTTACGCACCATTCCAAATATTCTTTTGTTCTAAACCTAGCGAGCTCTACAATTACTTGATCCTTTATATTACCGGTAAGAGGTGACAAGTCGTGATTACATTACATACTATATGCATACTATTATGCTATTTATTATAAAGAGCAAATATTTGTTTATTTATAGATACTCGATAAACTGTAAATCTACTGAACCTGTTTTTAACGTACCTACTTCAAGAAAAGGATCTTCTGTTTATACCTACATTCTGTGTTAGTTTGGGCATAGGTTTGTTTCTGGATCGATTTTGATTTCTTTTACGTTGAATTAAGATAAGCTCCAAGGCTTTTTTATATCACAGCTGCAGGAGCCTGGTCCTCATGGACCTGGACCATGGTAAACTTGATATTTTGTTATTTTGTGACCCTGTAAAACACAATACGTACTTCAGTATGGTCAAGGATGTCCAGGACTAGACCTTGACGCAGACACAGAACTCTTCAATGTCAAATTTGATGACCGATTGGTGTAGTGGTAAGTAGCCTTGCCTCATACGCCGTATGTCCCAGGTTCGAGTCCTAGCCGGGGCATTCATTTGTGTGATGAACACAGATGTTTGTTCTCGGGTCATGGTTGTTTGTATTTATATATGTATATTCAGTTCGCTGTATGGTCATCCATAACACAAGCTCTGCTTACTTTGGGGCCATACAGTTAGTGTGTTTGTCTGGGGATTTTTTTATTATTATTATAAACATTAATATGTATAAACTTAGCCATTTAAGAGAATTATTTTCATTGATTTGGATATGGTTTGTTTTTATGACTCCAACACATTTGGTAATGAGGATCGGATGAGACTTTCACGTCTGGTCAAATGGGGGCAGTGATTTGGTCGACTTGAACTCTGCTTCATTGCAATTATTTAAAAAGAGTGTTCTATTACATCTCAAATTACTAAAATTTAGTATCACTAGTTTACTTAAACTTACTTTATTTTTATAATTTTTTCCAAGTTTCCTTTTTTGATTTTTATACTATGTTTTTATACTTATTGTGTTATATCCACAACCACTGTGAACAACGATTTTAAAATATCAATTGTTTTTCTGTATAAAAAGAGATTAAATCCTTATTTATGCTCATTCAGAAACCTGACCAACTTGATTCAAGTGTTTTTTCTGACTTTTCGAAGAAGGAATTCATTCAAAAATATTCCGAGGGGATTATCAGAAGTTTTACGAGCATGAATTGTTACTTTGGGGGAAGAAAGACATTCTACGAGAGAAATAGCATGCAGAGTGGCTGTATCCCAATCTTGTGTCGTGAACACGTTACACACTAGCCACTAGCACACTACACATTGCTGACTGCCCGAGACCCAACAATCAATGCCACTAAAATAAAAGCTGAGTTGCGGGCTGCTACTGGACTAGAAATCAGCACTCAGACCATAAGGAATTGCTTACACCAGGTTGGATTACGAGCGAGAAGATCCTGGTGAGCACCCCTGAACTCACAATAACGACAGCCACGCAGACTCCAGTGGGCTAGACTACGCCAAAATGAAGAACACGACGAGGAAAACATTTGGCGGAATTGTCTCTTGGTTGACGAGTCCAGAATTAGCACTCATCCGGACAACCGACGTCTCCGCGTCTGGAGAAGACGTGGGATCGCTGAAACACAAGGAACTGCCACCGGAACCATTCAACAAGGCGGGAAATCGGTATCCTTTTGGGACGGTATAATGATTCGTGCTAGAACGCCGTTGATCCCGTATCGTGGCGGGATGACTGCAGCTTTGTACCAAACCATTGCTATTGATGGAACTGTCAGGTCATTTAGAATATACCATGGCCCTCGATTCGTATTAGTTGACGATAATGCACCCGCACATCGAGCTCAATGAATGAACGCTGCTCTGTGTGAATACGACATTATCAGGTTAGACTGGCCTGCCGGCTCGCCTGACTTAAACCCGATAGAGCACGCTTGGGATGCTGTAAAGCGTGCTGTTTGGAACCGTCAGCCACCTCCCCAGACAGTGCCAGAGATCAGGGAATACCTTATTCAAGAATGGGACAGGTTACCTCAAGAAATGCTGGATAACTTAATTCTGAGCATGCCAAGAAGGATAGCCGCATGTATTCGAGCCAGGGGAGGAGTTATCTTGTACTAAATAAAAACAATTTCATTATAAATGTTGATAATATTTAGTGAAATTCTCTTTTTCTTTCAATTATTTATTAGTTGAAATTGCAAAAGGACTTTTAAATTCAATTTTCGTCAATAAAAAAATAAAAAATAATTCAATTTTTGAATTTCAAATGTGTATCTTTTTTTATAAAAAGATGTTACGTAAGCAACATTCTTTTTAAAAGTAAAATTTAAAAAAATATCCATGTTAAGCTAGTGCTAGCTCAAACTTTTTTTGATGTGTGTATATATTTAAACGTATTCGTAGTAAGTATTTGTAGTTTTTTTCTATATACCTATCTCAAATCATAGTATTTTGTTCCATATATAACCGTCACATGTGTACAACAAAGTGTGTAGGTATTTTTTTTTTGTTTTTTTGTTACCTCCCTGATTATTACATTTTATTATAAACTTTAACTACCGTAAAATCCGTTATTGAATCTGTGACCAGTTGTTTTTTTGTTTTTCTGTACTTTATTATATTTAAGAGCTGTGGATTTTGAGCCAAGAATAAAATCAAATAAAAAAATTCAAATTTACCACGAAATAGGGTTCAAACATATCCACAAATAAATTAATATAAAAAATTATTCGAACTTAAACTACATAATTCGTGCATTAAATTACAGCAAAAATACCAATATTCATCACACATAAGCTTGCAAACTGATATCATGTTTAGTAATATACCTACTGTTTAAAAAATCTTGTCTTGAAATCCTTAACATACCGAAATATGGGACATTTACCTTTGTTGCTAGTTGCTCAGCAATAAATAAATAAAAAATATTGTATAATAACGTTGTACTTAGTACATATTAGCCTCATAACGTAATTCGGGCTTTGTGTAATTCAGCTCATTTGGCGCGTCTCGCCAAAACCCGAACTTCATTGACCTGGCGGCAATTTTTCTGAATGTGAATCCTAATATTTTGAATTTAATTATCTGAATATTTGACTTTCCCGCCCGCAAGTGTCGGTTGATGCCGGGCCGAAAATGTGGGTAGCGACCCTAACTAAGCGTTATTCAATTTGAAGTCGATTATGGCTTTGGCGCTGTGACTTTGGCAAATAAGTGACATGAATTTATTGTATTGTGACATACCAAGCTGTTATGTTTGCAAGTGTGTTTATATATTATATATAATTTTCATACCGTTTAATTTAACTATTTAGAATTTTTGTAATTATTTTATTTTTAGATTATTTTTACCAATAAATCATGCAATCGACAGGTAAGCAGTCCACAGACGCCTTGGCGCCAAAAAAGCCGCACCGAATCCTTTTCTCGAAAAATGCATATGGTCCAAAAACTAAAGTCGAGCACTGGGAGTACGAGTACCTAGCAATGAAGAAGGATAATGATGTGTACCGTGACCATCTTAGCGGTAATATAAGCACCTACACCCGGTTAGGCACGGATCTAGATGTCGAAATGAAAACAGAAACTCAAAGTATGCTTGAACAAGTATTTACTAAGTCGGACCCTGTTTACTGCTTTAAGCCATTAGTCAATTTTACCTCGTATCCGTGCACGGAGTAAGTGTTAAATAAACTATTTACCTAGTTATTTAGACTTTAGAGGCGCTGATGATGTAAAAGAAACAGAAGTATATTGTGTTCGCATTGAATGTAGTGTCGTCGACGCCTGTAATGCCGGAAGTGAATCTGTAAAAGACTGAAGAACGCGCAAGCGATTATCGCCCAATGGCCTTGCTTTCGAAGTATATTAACACCGTATAACCCAATGACAAATAAAAAGCTTAAAATCCAAAATTTTTGCATCTCTACACGCTGTCGGAGTAAAAATTTCACCTGCAAACTGAAAGCGTTTTAATGTTTGTTATAGTTAATAATAATGGTCAACACACTTGTTCTTAATATACCTAAAGTTGCTGAAACGGTCGAAATTTAATTAAATAATTAGTGAATCATTTATTTATACCAGATAATGTACCCTAAGAATGTGGTTATTTCGCAGCACTCCTGGAAGGAATAAACTAATGAAAAGCGCCGATATTCCCCAATTACCTCCTGATTTTGGAGTGATGGATTATATCACAACACAACAGGATGATTACAGGAACCCGCATCCATGTGTTTTTAAACCTGTAAGTATTCAGTTAAAACCCTATTGTACATAATAGGTGTACCTTACTATTCTATGGTCGCCAACCAGATGATTTTCAAAAAAGCAGAATTTCAAACAAACATCTATTAGAAAAGTATCAAAAGTACATGATATCTTTCTTAAACAACACCGCACCACAAAGCTGAAGATATCTTCATATCTTATGTCTATTTACTAAAACATGTTAGGTACTATACAGGGTGGTCTTTTTGAGAAGGGTGGTGATGGCCAAGTCCGAAAACACGAGAGTTAGGGAAAAGTCGTGAAAGGAGTCATGCTCTTGATTTATAAGAAAACAATAACTGCATATTTATTTTTTTCAACAAACCATAAGAGCGCAATTTTTTTACTAAGCAAAGAGAAATAATGACTTTGTACGCGACTGTACACCCATAGAAATGTAGGGAAAATAAAAAGTTTTTATTTTCAAATTAAATCAGCTTAAAATTATTTTTGTTTCATACGACTATTTTATCACTATTTTTTGGCACAAACTTTAAGGGATACAACAAATTTCCGACAAAATTAACTATAATAGTTACTTTAATAGTTAATTTATATACTTTACTATACTATACTATATAATACTATAATAGTTAATTTTGTTGGAAATTAGTTGTATTATCACATCCCAAGAGGAATACGTCGAATTACAAGTCACCCTGTATATAATACAATAAAAATGTTGAACAACTCGGGAACCTGTGCCCTTCGTCCACTGTAAATATTGAGCAAAACTTTGAATGTGGGACAGAAAGCTTCGGAGTCCGTGTTCGGTCGCTTGTTGCTCGCAGCTGCAAAAACTTTTCTTAAGGGAGTTGACACTAAATACCCCGTTAAGGAGAAAAACTGTCTATCAGAAAAAAATTCCAGCGCTTCTCGATCGTTTAACTTTTGTAGGCGTTGGTTCGTTTTGAAATAGCCATACTGTTGTCTGGCGCTTAGTTTCTGGATCATATTGATAAATCCAAGATCCGTCATCTGTATACAGGGTATAACATAAAGGAAGCATACTTAAGGGTCAGTAAATATACCATTGTTAGAATATACTGTAAAAGAATTGGAGTATTGGGGCTGGTTAAGACTTCCATAATTTTTTATTTCAATTTTTATCAACATCTTTGACAACCCTAAGTGATTTTCATACCTACTTACGCATAGGGTGAGGGGGCGCGGCACTCACTCCGGTTTTAGGTAGCTTGGGTCCAACGAAATTGGTACTTTAGTATGTTGGCCTTCATAACGTAGTGTGAATCATACACAGACAACCCCCTACCCCTATCTGAGGCGCCATTTCACCATTTGATTGACGTCCAAAAGAGCGCCAGCTCGTCGCGTGCTGGTACTCAGATTATCTACGACGTGAGCGGCTTCTACTCATAGTAAGTATCAATACATAAGACTCGTTGCTTTAATAAACGTGCCGTTAATAACCTCATTTAAGACATTTTAAGTTTACTTTAATAAAACAGCTACCTACCTTAGTGACTAACGTTCACAAAAGATACGAAGGAACTATAATAAATAACTTAACAATTATTATTACTAAATGAACGAAAGCAAAACCCTTTCGCGCGAGAGATAAAATCACTTAACAAACATTCGCTTAACCTCTCAAACTTTCACACGTAGGTATGTTGGTACAATATTAGTACAAATAATATTAGTCCCTATTGTGTTTGGATCCGTAAAATGACATTTTCTACTAAGTAAGTACGTAGATACCGCTTTATCTTTTTTTTTTCAAAGATCGGAAGTTCGTATTATGCATCCACCCACATTAGAGCGTTTATTAACACGATCACACACACAACTAAAACATAGGCAGTAGATTACCACTGCACACAAAAACACCTAAATCAGAAAAATTAATAAAGTACAACAAAACACTTGCACTCCGCCCGCACGTCTTTAAGATCAGCGGTGAACTGAAATAAAATAATGCCACGCAAATGCCGAAAGTCGAGAGAAATGCATAGAGCACGGAATTGAAGTTTCGCATATAGCAAACTAAAAAGTAGGTAGATAAAATTGCGGAATTATCTAAATCATATTAAAGCTTAACTATACTTATACGTATGTACCAGTAAAGTAAGTTATTTTCTTCAGTAAAAAAATATCAAAATAACTTATAAATAGTTGTCACATCCATGAGAACACATAAATTGTCGTAAAAAGGGAAAAAAATAAAACTGATTCATGACAAAACTTAGGTGCGGACGCCCAGTTTTAGTAATGGAAATACATCGTAATAATAGCATACACTTACTGGTTAAAAGGTGATTTTCTAAAATAACATAACTGTTTACCTATGCAGGTAAGATCATGTAGCTACACTACCTCTCAATAACTACAGTAAGGCTTTAATATCATTTGAATAATACCGAATTCTTATCTAGGTACCAACTTTTTAGTTTGCTGTGTGAAAATCTCTTTATTCACTGCTCTACTCAAGTACACGTGGACTCAAAATAAATTGTCCCTCGCTTTTCGGCTTTTGCATGTCCGCGCCGCGTGCGGCGGTGATGCATCTGAGTCTAGCTCCGCCCACAATTTTATTCACTTTGAAAATAGGCTAGGTTCCGTACTCATTATTGTTTTTAACCTACTATTTTCGAAATTTTATTTTCCAAAGTAGATACTTATTGAGGAACAACTAAATTTCTTTAGAAAAGATTTATGAATAATTGAAGTAAGTTAAGTACTTAAGTTGACCAATAGTAAATTTTAAGTTTTAAAGTTAAGATAGGACTTTAATATTATTATTTCAGCAAAAAAAGCAAAAGTATTTAACGATTGAAAACTACTTGACGAACCCTTACAAAAATAACAAAATAGAGACACTGCGCTGCCTTGAATATCGCCTATGGGTGGTCGACTGTAACTGATTCCGATGGTACCTACTCAAAATTAAGGTTTTATTATTTCGCTACGCTGAACCCTAAAATTTTTTAAGGGAAAAAATCTAAATGCTTTCGTTGACTTACTAGGTATGAATTTAATTTTTTTATTTTAGTATCTTCGTGTCCTTTGTGAGCGTTAGTTTCTATCCCAATTTTTTTTGTCTCGACGTGATAGTAATGAAGAAAATGCACGGTATGTTTATTCGAATAATGAGTTCTATGGTGTTGTGTGTTGGCGCTGCTCGTAACCACAGCACTAATGAAGCTTGTGAAAGTTACCGCCAGCATAAATGTGATGTGAAAGTTACGTAGGTATATGCAAAGGAGTGCAATACGCAGGAAGAAATGCTAGAAAGAATAAACGCGGCCTTCACATCCATAACCCACAGATGTTGCAGAACACCAAAGCGTCCTTAATTCGTATACGTGTGAATTAGTGAAGTGTTTTTACTTTTGAATTATCGCGCGCCTCATGCTTCAGTAGGTATGAAAACCACTTAGGGCTGTCAAAGATCTTGAAGCAAAAAAATTGAAATGTGTGAAAGTATTAAACACCCCCTATAACTCCAATTCTTTTACAGTATATTCTAGCAATGGTATATTTACTGACTCTTAAGTATTATGCTTCCTTTATGTTATACCTTGTATATAGTAAACACGGCGGCAACCTCCTTTGATTTATCAATAATAACAGGGCACCATTCCACGCGCGCTTGCGTTTTAGCATTGGTGAGGTTGTAGCGCGAAACAATCTCTCTCATGCGAAGTTGTTTGTATAGAATATCATGAAGACTTCCCGATGCAATCTGCTGATTGTGCTGAATTTCCTGGTATGTGTTTCGCCAGTTTTATTGAATCGAATGTTGTGGTTGTGGTTGTGTTGTGGTATGTTTTCTTCCGTAACAGCATTCAAAGGACGACCACTCCTACAAGTTTAAGCAGTTTATATGCGGGCATATAAACTCTTTTGCTTTAGAAGCGCATTGTTCATAAAAGCTTCAGGTTTCAAGTTGGACTTGAAGTCGTAAAAATTCATTGCACGAAAGTGTTCCCGACGCAGACCCATTTCTCTAGTATTTTCTCAAAATAATTTCATAATGCTGGTAAAAAAAATAAGAGGGAAATTTTGCTATACTTAATGCCAATTTATATAATGCGAATTTTTCATTTTGGCTTTAAGTAAGTTGCAATTAGCTCATGAAATGGATCATGTTCTGATATTATCCTGACGACATCTTAGACAACATTAGGTACTATACTATTTCCATTTCTTTATTTTCTCGATGGCAGTTCTAATTTGATATAATGTAATATAATGTAATTTATGTAACGTAATGTAAGTAATGTAATGTAGTGTTGATTGCTGCCCAGCTGTCAAATATCAAAATGCCGAAAGGATCTATTCTGAAAAGGCAGGCGAGAGAACTGGTGATCAAGGTTCGTAATTACTTTGAAGCCACCACCACGGTCCAAGTGCGAGAGCGTGTTGTGGCCGCATTAAGAATTAGTGGACCTACTGTTTCAAAAATTACTACCGAAGCTTACGGTGCAAGCGGCATGCAGGAAAATAAGCTTCGTACGCCGAAGAAAAAACACCAACCACGTCGTGTGACATCGGTTGACAACTTCAACGCTGATGCTATTCGCCGTCATATATATGACTATTACGTGCGCAAAGAAATTCCAACTCTTAAAAAACTTGTTATTTCTTTACGTGAATGTGGTTTGTTGCATGGCCAAAAATCGTCATTCAGCTTAGATTTTAAAGAAATTGGATTTTATTATAAAAAACCGGACAAACGTTAAATATTGATGGAGCGTCACGACGTTGCTAAGGCTCGCTGCGAATTTTTGACCGAAGCCAAAAATATATCAGAATGGTCAAATGTCATTTTCACTGACGAGACTTGGTTATATACAAACCACACAGTATCTAAGAACTGGACTGATGACACCGCCGCTTCCACTAGTTCAGTGCCAATGGGAAAAGGTGAATGCCTTATCATATGCCATGCAGGGTCTACGAAAGGATTCGTGTCAGATGCTTTACTGGCCTTTAAATCCAAGAAAATAGTGGACTACCACGAAGAAATAAACGCAAAGATTTACGAAGGATTGTTTAAAGAAATGGTGCAATCTCTGGAAGAACCGTCCATAATTATTATAGACAACGCTACATATCACTCCAGACAAATTGATAAAATGCCGACGCAGGCCAATAAAAAACCAGAGATAATTGACTGGCTCCAACGTCATGGCGAAAATGTGGATAGTACTTTATTAAAAGTACAATTAGGGAATATTGGGAATATGGTCACTGGGTTCTTCGACTTCCGCCGTATCATTGCCAGTACAATGCTATAGAACTAATATGGGCACAAATCAAAGGACACGCCGCTCGAAACAATACCCATCCCCCTTTTACGGCAAACAAGATGTTAGCTTTATTAAAAAATGCATGTGCGGAAGTAACTGCCGAAAACTGGGAAAAAATTATGAGAAGAACCCAAAACATTATAGCGTCGGATTGGGACATTCATGTGGCAATCGATAATATACAAGTACAGGAACTTATAATAAATGTTGGGGACAGCTCATTGAATGACAGTGACGATTCATCAGATTTTGATTAAAATAAATAAATAAAGATTACCTGTCGTTATAATTATTTCGTTTCATTGTCGAGTACCTACCTATACCTACTTATTTTACAACAGCTTCGAAAATTTTAAAGAAATTGGCATTATCAATCAAGAATTAACACGTGTAACATCTTGTAATGAAATATAATATTAGTTAATAAATTTGTACAAAAGTAACCGGCAGTAGTTTAGTTTCTTACATTTTGTAAAAATATATCGGGTCTGTTACCGTGTTACGTTTATCGATATAGCTCCATCCCTATCAGTTTCGTCTTTGTACTTTCTGTCTTGTACGTGTGTAAACGTCATATTTTTATAAAATAATGCATACATAATGTAAAAAAAAGCTCGCACAAGTTTTTACAGGAGCTGTCATCGAGAAAATAAAGAAAAGGAAATGGTATAACTATAGTAACGCGCGAACCATAGTAGCTATAAAAGTTTTAAATAAAACATGAATCTCAAAACAGTTATTTTGTAGTGCGACCAACAACCAAAATATCCTATGCGGCTTCTTGTTGATGTAACGCCCGACTTAAGCTGTTCGGGTTTTGGTCCGTATGTTCCGACCTATACAGGGGTCGGCACTCGAGGTGTTACCAATTAAAAATGCCGTAATTTTGACAATTTTGTTTTTTTTTAATTTAAAAGCTTCAGTATAAAAAAAAAACATTTAAAATGAAAAAGAAAAAGTTATTGGTCGATGTGGCCACCTTTAGCGTGGTTAACAGCATCGAGTCTGTCCGAGGCTTCACACGCTGCACGAATGTGGTCTGCTGGTATTTTGTTCCACTTTCGGTGAAGAGCTATCTTTAAGGCGTCGATCGTCTCATATTTTTTTACTGACAGTTTGGCCTCCAGGATTGACCATATGGAAAAATCCATTGGGTTTAAGTCCGGGGAATATGGTGGCCATTGTTGCGAAGCCATGGAGCTCGGAAATTTTTCTTGCAAAAAAAATTGGGTTTCACGGGCTTTGTGGGATAGTGCCGAGTCTTGTTGAAATGTCCAATCGTTTCTACCGAATTGCTTACGTGCCCAAGGTAACTAAGCATCGTTTAAAATCTTTTCACGGTAGATTTGCTGGTTTATCTTTGCACCCTGTTCTATGAAAACGAGAGGTGAACGTCCCGTAGCAGTTACCGCGGCCCAAACCATCACTAATGCTGGTGCTTGCTTTCGCAGAGCAATTCGTTGGTTTTAATTGTCGTTTGATTTACACTTTAACCATACGCGATCGTTTTGTTTGTTCACATATTGCTAAACCGTAAATTTTTTTTCATCAATACCAAATTTTCAAGCTCGCTACGAACTTGCAAGTGCTTAACTCCTTAGTGTTACTGTACACTTTTTTAGTGTTAGTTTACTTTAGTTTACCTTACTCCTAGGCGAACTGCCTTTTGTGCAAGTGTCAAGTCTTGCACTTTTTGTACTTTGTAGGGCTTGAGTTGTAGTTTATTTTTTAATGTGCGCCCTATGCTCCGGGCAGATACATTAAGACTTTTCGCCAATTTAACTGCGCTTTGTCGTGGATTTTGTTCAATTCTAGCCTTTAACTTTCGAACCATTTCTGATGATGTTGCTGTTGTAGGATGTCCACCTACATGGCGTTTTTTGATGCTACCCGTATTATTGTAACGCGTGGTGGTCCGATGCACAAACATTTTGTTTAGATGTAAATGTCGTAGCTCATTAACAATGGCTGGTTGCGATTTTCCAGCCAAATACAAAGCAATGACACAGTTGCGTTCGAATTCCATCTGGATAACTTTTTTAACAGCGAAGAAACACAATAAGCTACAGTAAGTTTATAAACAATACAATAGACTCACGACTGTGAAAAAATGGGCGCCATATTTTAAACAATTTGGTTTCTATAGCAACTAAAAGTTGGTAACACTTCGAGTGCCGACCCATGTATATGTATGTATAGCCTCAATGGACTAGCCGAATGCCGACGGTAGATAATTGCTTCGGGCCCGCTTTGTCGTTCAACAAATACTGCCGACCCTAACATATGGGTAGCGGCCCTAATACTTATGAGTATAAAATAAACGTACAATTTAACGATAAATCGTCGAAACTAAATAATGACGAAAAGCGTCTCTAGCCACTATTGTCAATAAAAATTTTAAATTAGCTCAATATTTTAGCTGTAATTTTCCTTAATTTAAACAATCACGAAAGCGCATATAATTCAATAAATACATTATTTCTTGCCCAGAACAGAAGTCTAGATTACTCATTAAAATATATTATCAATAGAGTATGTTATCCTACAATAATCTTTTTTCTCTTAATACAGTTGATGCTGCCGTCAACACCATGGTTACAGAATCGAGTAATTAGATCAGATCTCACTCACAACCATGGCACAGCTCCTCCACGAGGTGTATACCAATGCCTGGATACGCACACGCCAATAGACCACATCCGCAAGATGAAGCTGTTCCGTTACCAATCATTTAACCCCGCTACTTGTGAGCAAGACTTTCCTACACTTGACAAAACTGAAGTCGGTTTGGAGTAAGAGATGAGTAGTAAAACAGAGTTTAATAAAAAAAATTTCATTGTATTATTTTTAAATTCACAATCTTAACTTCTTGCAGAAAGGTATATAAAATTCAAAACAAGTCTTAACCTGACTGCAGACTTTTGACCAATATAAATTAATCTTAACTTACAAAGCAACAAAAGTACTTTTATAGTTACAAAAACAACAAGATAATTAAAGGTTTAAAGTCAATCAAACGTAATTTTTAAAAAATCAATAGACAAAATTAATAGTTACTAACTTATAATAAAATAATAATAAGAAAACTTTCAATTAACAAGATGCTAAATCAACTAAAAGGGTAAGATTTGTTACATGTAACTTTTGGACTATTACAATAAGTATCACCAACAAAAAACGAAATCTGAAAAAGCAAAATGAATCATCATGCAGATTTTTTATTATTAACAAATAGACTCAAATATTGAGATTTCCCATTAAAAGTCATATTTTTAGAGCATTTAAAATAAGTATGACATACCTTAGAATAATAATGCTAAAATCCTGACACAAATTAAAATTTCCACTAAAGTGGTAACAGGCTAACACAACTTGGCAAGGCAAGTGCTGCTTCTATTATTTTCATACATTTCGTATAGTTAATTAATACATTATAATAAAATATAATTACTATTCTAAGGATGAGTCACCAATTCAACAAATGCAAAATATGATAACTAGTTTATTTATTTTTTAGGAAATAAAGCACATAAGCAGCTAGTTCACTTTTTGGTTGCTTAGAATTAAACATTTCTATTTATTACTATTATATGGGTACTAATATTTGTTGTTTTTCAAATTAATCATTATATAAAGTACCCTGTGTATTATTTAGTTTCTATATTAAAGTTGTGGACTGTTAGATCTGCTAAAAATTAAATTATAATAAAAAACATGTCTTTGATTTATGTAGCCGTTATTTCAGACTAACATCCATATTCATAAAAAAGATATTACATTGACTTGGGGCCAGAATTCTTAAATTACAAAACTTTATTTTATAGTAGAGTATTGCATGTCACTGGGCAAATGCAATAAGTGACATTTCTTGAGAATTTGATGAGAAAGCTAACTTTTGTAATTAATTATATTTAACATTTCTTACTTCAACCAATTTCTCAATCAAATCATCAAATCATTTTATTTGTACAAATATGGGCAAATACAGATGGTGGGGTCATAACAGATAAAGTAGAATTATAAAGTAGAAGATAAAGTAGATTGAACTATCAATCCATATTTAACCTTTTGACAGGGTGCAAACGTGAACACTTTTGTGTCTTGTGTCAGATACAAGCTAACAATGAATATTTGATGTCTATAAAACCAGAATGAAATCATCCACTCTCTGCGCATATATAAAATTTTTTGTGTCCAGTTGCTTCCACTTATTACATACTAATTGCCAATCAAAAAGTGTTAGGTGTAACTGGAAACTAAAAGTCATCAGTTGAAGACACCAGCAACATTATCCATTTCCTTACAATTGCACTGTGCTGCGCAAACTGACGAGTTGCGGTGTCCGTCTCCTGTATGCGACACAAGCCACGCAAGCCGTTGGCATTGACATGGTTGATTTGCCTGTAAATATTGAGTGCGACGACGACGTCTACGCAACACAAATAATGTTTCTTAATCAATGTCCAT